>LR812530.1:14814837-15507337 GCA_903798195.1 Danio kyathit | reverse complement strand
TGAGTGGGAGCAAGACAAAATATACATTTTCATATATTGTGCGAGAATCTCATGGGCTCAAAGTCTGAAAGAGTAAGTACACTACTATCATTACAACAATATAAAGGTTTAGGAACTAGAAACGTACGTTCTGTGGCTTCACTTTAATTTTAAGCCTTTATAAAATGCACAGATATTAAAGTGCTACTGTGGCCTCAACATCCTTTCAATGAGTGGATTACTTGAAGCGTTGTATTTATAGCTGTAGAATAAATTAGTTTGTGTCTTTAGAGGTGGTAATAAACACTGGTTTATTGGGGAGATGAAGATTTCATCTTCTGATTCCTTTGTCTTATTCAATGCATGTAAATGCTAAATAAATAATATCACTGTGTGTCTTCCTGTGGTTTCAGATGTATAGTATCAGATGTACTTCAACATAACATCATGATTTATTTCATTTATTTGTTGGTAATGTTTTTATTGTCCTTTGTGTTGTAAACCATATGTTTTCTTTATTTGTGCTACATTATTACCTTTCGAAAGATTGCACTACCCTGTAAACCCTGTTCAGAGTTAATTTATTTGTGCATTTACAATTGTGTGTGAGTGTACTTTACAGGTAAAACATAATCCTTTAATCAGATATGCACTTTAAATTTAAAGAGAGATGCTTTCGTGTGTTTTACATCTCTTGATGAGGCTGGGTGTCCAAGAGCTCTCAATAAATAAAGCACCACAATCTACTGCAATCTTTTGTAGTATTGTATCAATGTGTACACTTAAAGGGCTCATTAATAGAAAACTTCTTTGTTTTTTAGACATTCCAATATCCAGTCATTATATCATTAAAAACACTCTTCAAGTTTCAGAGCTGCTTAGAAACTGCTTAAACTGATGGCAAGATGTGCCATCTTATTATGTCATAGTCTCTAAACCCCACTTCTGCAGAAGGAAATCAACACTTGCTCTGCACTCTTTGTAAATGTGTAGGTAAATGATGATAGTCATGTCTATGTAGAAACCAAATTAATATAGATGGCTCCATAAACAAGTAGATGCTGTGAAATGCAAAGTTGTGCAAAACTTAAATTACAACCCCAAATCAGAAAAAGTTGGGACAGTATGGAAAACACAAATAAAAAAGAAAGAAAAGATTTCTAAATTTACTTTGACTTATTCCATTGCAGACATTACAACAAACATTATTTAATGTGTTCCTCATGATTTAATTATTTTATTTTTATATAAACATATTTCAATTTTAGTTCTTGCAACACATTTAAAAAAAAAGCTGGAACAGTAAAGCATTTACCACTTTTGAAACGTTGCCATTTTCACAACACTTAAAAATCGTTTAGGGAATGAAAACACGAAATGATAAAGTGTTTCAGGTGTAATTTTGTCTCATACTTCCTGCAAACATGTCTCATGTTGGGCAACAGTATGGTCAAATTTTTCACTTCAAAATGCACAAAACATTCTCTATTGAAGACAGGTCAGGATTGCAGGCAGGACAGTCAAGTACCTGTATCTTCTTTCTCCGCAGCCAGGGTTTTGTAATGTGTGCAGAATGTGGTTTTGCATTGTTGAAATATGCATGGGCATTCCTTGAAAAAAAAAGGCAGCACATTGTGCTCCAAAATCTCTTCAGCCAATAATGGTGCTATCACGGAAGTGCAATTTACCTTTGCCAAGAATAGTGGCACAACCCCATACCATGACAGACCCTGGTTTTTGAACTTGTTGCTGGTAACAGTCTAGTTGTCCTTTTCTTCTTTGGTCCAGAGCGCATGGCGTCCATTTCTTCCAAAAAATACCTGAAATACTTATTCATTTGACCCCAGTACAGGTTTCTACTGTGTGATGGTCCATCTCAGATGCCTCCAAGCCCAGAGAAGTTGACAGCGCTTCTGGACACTGTTAACATAGGGCTTTCTTTTGGCACAGTACAGTTTTAACTGGCATTTGTGGATGTAACTATGTATTGCGGTACTTGACAAAGGTTGGCCAAAGTAGTTCTGAGCCCATGTGGTGATATCGCTTATACTGTAGATGCCAATTCTTGATGCAGTGCCGCCTGAGGGATTGGAGATCACAGTTGTTCAACTTAGGCTTGCACCCTTGTCCTTTACACACTGAAATTCCTCCAGAGTCTTTTAATGATGTTATGCACTGTTAAAGGTATAATATCCAAATGTCTTCCCATCTTTCTTTCAGGAGCATTGTTTTTAAACATTTCAATAATTTTCTCACATTTTTTCTCCAGGACTAGACCTTTCTTGGATGCTGCTTTTGTACCAATTCATAATTACAATCATCTGTTGACAATTTCAAATCACATCAATATTTAACCAATTTACTCATTTGTAAGCCCTAAATTGCTCCTGTCCCCAGTTTTTTTTTTTTTAAATGTGTTGCAGGTCTAAATGACAGGAAAGGATGTATACAAATGAAAAGAAGTTGACCAGAAAAAACTTTTAAATATTTTGTGTTCATATTGTCTGCAATGAAATACAAGTCAAAGTAAATTTGAAAATCACTGCATATTTATTTGCATTTTCCATACTCTCCCAAATTTTTCTGATTTGGCGACATCTGATTTAAGGCAAGGCAAGTTTATTTATATAGCACATTTCATACACAGTGGCAATTCAAAGTGCTTTACATAAACAGGAATAAAAAAGACAAGTATAAGAAAAAAGAAAAACAGATAATAAAAAACAGATAAAAATATGTTAAAACAGGTTGTAAAAGAATGAAAAAGAAGAGAAAAACATAAGAGTGCGATTTGTCGGACGTAGCACAGTGCTTATTCAGTAAAGGCACAGCTAAACAGATGTGTTTTCAGTCTGGATTTGAATGTGCCTAATGTTGGAGCACATCTGATCATTTCTGGGAGTTGATTCCAGCAGCGAGGGGTGTAGTAGCTGAAAGCCGATTCACCCTGCTTTGACTGAACTTCTAATTCTAACTTCTAATTTCTAGTTTATATGATCCTAAAGATCTGAGTGTTTTTCTAGGTTTGTATTCAGTGAGCATGTCTGTAATGTATTGAGGTCCTAGGCCATTTAGTAATTTATAGACAATTAATAACACATTAAAATCTATTCTGAATGTAACTGGGAGCCAGTGTAAAGACCTGAGGACAGGTGTGATGTGCTCTGATTTCCTGGTTCTGGTCAGAATCCTGGCCGCAGCGTTCTGGATGAGCTGCAACTGTCTGACTGTCTTTTTGGGTTGTTTTGACTGTCTATTTAGATGTTAGCTTTTTGACTGTCTATTTAGATGTTTTATTGTCACTATACAAATATAACGAGGTTTAAACAATTCTTAGTTCAAAAACATGTAACAACAGAACAACTCAAGACAAATAATACACAGACTAGTACAAACAATAGTTTGTACTGTGCATACAGATATGGCTACTGAGAATGCACGAATGATCTAAAGTGGTCTCGCACATCACTGCAGTAAACTGCGGCACAGCACAAAATGGTCTAACACAATAAATACATGGCCAGCAGGCAGTTATGTAACATAGTGAACATTCATTCATTTTCTTTTCGGTGTAGTCCCTTTATTAATCTGGGGTCGATACAGCGGAATGAAACGGCAACTTATCCAGCATATGTTTTTTATGCATCGGATGCCCTTCCAGCCGCAACCCATCACTGGGAAACATCCATACATGCACTCATACACTACGGTCAATTTTAGCATACCCAATTCACCTGTACCACATGTCTTTGGACTTGTGGGGGAAACTAGCGCACCTGGAGGAAGCCCACGTGAACACAGGGAGAACATGCAAACTCCTCACAGAAATGCCAACTGACCCAGCCGAGGCTCGAACCAGCGACCTTCTTGCTGTGAGGCAAACGTGCTACCCGCTGTGCCCATAGTGAACATACTGAACTGATATACTGTAAATAGCGCAAAATTAAGCCTTTTCTGCAAAGAAAGTGAATAATAATAATAATAAAGTGCAGTTAACATATCAGTACATTTAAATAAATACGCTTTACTGGCTCCTATTGAAGTCAAGTGTGTCAACAACTATTGCACAAGAATATTATCTATGAGACATGATATAACCCACTGTGAAGTGGTGATTGTGAATAGAAAATGAGGTCACACTTTATTTTGACGGTCCGTTTGTTGAATTTAAGTTACATTGCAACTAATTACCATTAGATTATAAGTAGACTGTTAGTTTGGGGTTAGGGTTGGGGTTGGGGTTAGGGTTAGTGCAAGTTGACATGTAATTGCAAAGTTTCTTATAGTCAGTTAAATGTCTGTTGAAGGACAGTTAAATGTCAGTATCAACAGATATAAAGCAGACAGTCTACTAATACTCAAATGGACCATCAAAATAAAGTGTTACCGAAAATGAAATTGTCACTGAATAGTAAAAAGTGTTACCATATGTGTAATAGGCGCACCTCCATTTTGGGTGTTAAATATGTGGTATTAAAGAGTAAAATGTAATATAAGAAAGCACAATCTGCACAATGGTCAGTTTCTAAGTTTTAGGTATGTATGTATGCCAGCGGTGTTCAGTTCTCATATGGCCGTATGGGATAAAAGCTGTTCTTGAAAATTTGTCTGTACTTTGATGGATCTAAGACATTTACCGGAGGGCAGCAGTTCAAACAGTTGATGTCCTGGGTGAGAAGGATACTGTTTGCTGCCTTTCCCAGGCAGTGTGAGATGTTTCTTTCAAGGAAGTTGATCAGCTCTCCAGGGAGTCTTCTTATCTGCTGCTGAGCTGCTAGAAAATAATGTAGAGATGCAGTAAGTTATCACACTCTAATGGAACAGAACACTAGAAGATGCATTTGCAGGTGGTTCTTTATAACTCAGTATAGGAAACAGTGGATGAACAATGTTTTTCAGTAAGTACTTTCTCTGTTCACTTAATTTTACAGAGCATTTATTTATAAACAAAACAGAACTCTATTCTGGATTTTTAGGCAGTTTGAATTGAATCTCACAGTAATACTAATACACAATAATAAACGCATAGTTGATAAAAAATGTCTAATTTATGTCATAATATCTTAATGACACATTATATCTTAATGTTGATATACAGTTGAAACCAAAAGTGTACATACTCTCTAAAAAAAGGAACATAACCATTTTGAAAAAATGTCTGATGGTAAATCATACTAAACGTTTACTATTTTAGGTCCGTTAGGATTACTTAAATGATTTACATTTGCTAAATGCCAGAATAATGAAAAAAAATATTTTTTTTTTGAGAATTTTTTATTAATTTCTAGAGAATCAAAAGTTTACATACATTTTCTTGGTATTTTTTAGCTTTGCTTTTAAACTGTATAAACTGGTCAAGTGTTTTGGGTATCCTTCCACAAGCTTCTCACAATAGTTTAATCGAATTTTGGCCCATTTCTCCTGACAGAATTGGTGTAACTGAGTCAGATTTGTAGGCTGTCTTGCTCGCACAAGCTTTTTCAACTCTGCGCACAAATTTTCTATAGGATTGAGTTCAGGGCTTTGTGATGGCCACTCCAAAACATTCTCTCTGTTGTCCTTAAAGCACATTTTAACTAATTTGGCAGTATGCCAAATATGGTCTGTTTGGAAAACCCATTTGTGCCCAAGTTTTCCTGGCTGATGTCTTGAGATGTTGCTTCAGTATTTCTGAAGTAATATTGTAATATTGTAATATTAAAGTGGATAAATTGAAATGGACCAGTCCCTCCTGCAGCAAAACAGCTCCACAACATGATGCTGCCACCCCCATACTTTACAGTTGGGATGGTGTTCCTAGGCTTGTTGTTTCCCCTTTGTCCTCCAAATGTAACACTGGTCATTATGGCCAAACAGTTCAATCTTAGTTCCATCAGACCACAGGACATGTCTCCAAAAATTATTTTTCCCCCAGTGTAATTTAGCAAATTCTAATATGGCTTTTTTGTTGATTCTGGCTTGTTGATTTTCCCATGTTGTCACACAAGGAAGCAGTGTGTTTGAGGTTTTCCTTAAATACTATTCCACAGTTGCGCCTCCAATTAACTCAAATGTTGTCATTTAGCCAATGAGAAACTTCCAAAACCTTGACACCATCATCTGAGCTTTTTTAGAGGCACAATAATCTTACTGTATGTAAACTTGACTTTCAAGAAAAGTTATAACAATTTCTCATAAAATATCTCTCTCATTATTCTGCTAATAAGCATAACAGAAACGAATTTGATAATCCTAACTTACTAACTAACTTTTAGAGAAAAAGTTTAGTCACATTAACATCTGACTTTTATTAAATGGTTATGTGCCTTTTTATACCGTGTATGTAAACTTCTGGTTTCAACTGTATCTATTGATATTCCACAGAATGTAATTGAATAAGTTGTGTTGCAGATTTTCACAAATATTGTAAGAGTTTTGAAGAGGTTAACAATTTAGCTACAAATTCCTATTTAACCACTGTAAACATCCACAATCTTCATCAGCGCTGCAGTGTCTTTCTATGCGGCCACTTTCCATGTGTTCTACGTCTCAAATAAAATCCCAAAAGATATGTGTCAAGCTATTTCTCTTGTGCACAAGTTTTCCCGTTTGAAAGGAAGACACATCATCAAAGGAGTTTTAACTGGATTCCGCTCATCTATTTATTGCATCAGAAATGCAGCAGAAAGGTGAAAAAACTTCAAAGTAACAAAAATACAAGATATGTAATTCAATTGCAAATAAACTTATTTATACAAACATTTGTGAATTTTGTCTAATTTTTCACACAGGATTTCCAAAAATTATAATGAATTAACACTTGTTAAAGCACCATCAAAGTACAGTTAAATATACTGAACTTAAATATTTAATTTTAAGACATTTGAATGAAATAAGATTAATTATGCTATTACAGCAATCAGCTTATGTGCACGGCATCCGCTCATGCACGCATATGAATCGCGAGCAGATAAGCACTGTAGGAGCTAGGGTTGGGCGATGTTGACGAATTTAGCATCGTACGATGTCTAATGTGAAACATCACGATGGACGATGGCATCGTCTTCATAGGCAGAGGTGAATTAATTATTTATGAATAATTAATTAATTCATAACGAATTAATTATTTGTAACTTACCGCTTCAACAACCTGGCCCACATGATCTTGTTTTACTAATAACCAAATCATAAATAAATAAAGATAAGTTACACACAAATTACCACCTGTCAATCACTTTCCGCAGGACTCTGGCATGAGTAGGCAGAGTGGTCTGTGTCAGTCAGGGCCGCCGCGTCTATAGAGGCAACCTAGGCGGCTGCCTAGGGCAGCAGAGCAGTCAGGTCGGCATCCGCGCCGTGTCTCCCCCACTTCGCTTTCGTCCGCGACAAACCCCGCATCATCTCAACACCCAGCTCCGCCACCCCTCTCCCTACTCTCCGCCGGCTTTTTTGGATTGAAGGCAGCATATCTTTCGGTTTGAGGGCGGCATTCTCGTCGTTTGCCTAGAGCGCCAGTTGAGCTTGCTCCGGCCCTGTTGTCAGTATAATAGCGTCGACAAACTTGATTGGTAAAAAAGGTGCACAACCAACAGTATCTGAGGGTTTCGCTAAAATTACTAAGTACAAGCATGAAAGTGAAAGATTAAAGCACTGTACTGATGCTGTGACACATTACCTGATAGAATCAAAAGACCGAAGAGTCATTAGATAGAGACAAGATTAATTAAATATCACATTTAACAGCTATAGTGAGACACGATCCAGCGATACATCCTTGATAAACTGTCCGATGTACACTGTTCTCTGGAGCTCAGAGGCGCATGACAGTGTGTGTGTGTGTGTGTGTGTGGGTGTGGTCATGTGATGTGTGTTTTCAGCGGATGGAGGGCTGTTCAGAAATGCTAGATGAAACGCCAGCGTGGACGTGGATCATTTTTGTTCTAAAATGCCATTTTAAAACTAAGCTGTATTAGTGTAAACAGGGCCTGAGTGTGTATTTTTCCTGAGTGGGTTTGCGACAGTGGAAGGGCGGAGGATCGGCGATGCCGGCTCAGCATCGTGATGTCTATTGGCCATCGGCGATGGATGATGGCATCGTCTATCGGCCCAACCCTAGTAGGAGCACGTTTTCTCTGTGCTGAACTTGAACTCAGATGCGGCTTCACAGTTGATTTGCCCTCAAATGCTGACATACCAGCCGCGATTTTTATGTAATCAACTAAGTAAAGGTCTCACCGGCTGCCACTCTGGGACTTGATGATGGTTTTTGACTGTTATGCACTTCTTTTATGTTCAATTTCGGCGGAGATTTAACTCAATTTATTGCTGTTCAAATACAGTATGTCAGTATAGATGTGTAGTGAATTTGCAGTAATCTCTCAGTAATAAACCAGTTCCAAAACTGACTAAACTATCTGTGATTGTGAACAGGAAAGTATAAACGGTCAAATTAAACTGTTAAATTTAAAACAAAGGAGAAGCAGATCGGTTTGATTGTACAAGGGAAATACCTCACACTCATGGTGCAAAATCATTTGCTGTACACAGAGGGGTGATCTGCTCTCAGGCTGCAGGTGGGAGAGACTGTTGTTCGAGGACTGGGCCGCCTGTGAGTGCTCTGAGGCAGCATCACCCACAGCTTGTTGAGAAGAGTAGGAATGGTACAGTATGGATATTTGAGGGCCTATAAAAATCTCCAGTAACACCAAAAATGTCGCTAGATTTGTTGCTAGTTGCTTTTTTGAAAATTTGTCACTGGGGGGCTCTGAAAAGTCACTAAATATAGCGAAAAAGTTGCTAAGTTGGCAACACTGGGCGTGACGCTTTTCCTGGTGATGTGGAGTCGATTCGCGAATCACAGCACATTATGTTAGCTGACCAATCAGAGCCTCTTGAGGGTGGGCCTTTTGGAGGAACTAGGAAATATGACAGTTGTTTTCATGTTAGCTGAGTAGCTGTATATAATCAAATTAAGTTCTATAAAAAAAATAATGTGATTGTTTATAAATGAAGCATGAGCACACAGTGCTTTGCATCTTATAAACACAATCAAGCCTTAAAAATACACTCTGGACGACCCCTTAAATGTTGTGACCAGACATTTTATTTACACTCCCACAAGTAATGACTGTCATGCCGAGACGCAAGCAGCTGCTGTCGGATCATCAGATTGTAATGAGAGGAAGAGCTGTGTGTCAGTAGCATAATCTTGATACGAAAATCCAACACTCTGAATAACAAATCCCAGTGATGCCATGAGAAGAGAAGAGGTCCAAGCACAGAGCCTTGAGGGTATTTATTTATTTATTTGGGTGGTGACTCTTTCTTAAAAAGGTTAGTGACAAAGTGTTTCTCCAGATTGAGGTGTTTTTACAGTATGTCTCTGACTTGCTTTTGGAACTTCAGACACACACTGAAGCCAGACTAAGAACCTGTTGCACTGTACTGTGAACATCCACTTCAAAAGGCAAGCCTGTCCCATGCAATTTGACATGGCATGCCTCTTGTGCCATTTGTAATATTATAAAAGGGAAATTCAAATGGTTTGAAATTGATATCTGAATTTCAATGTGATTTCTCAAACAGCTGTCAGAACTTATCAGCCAAATTGAGTGTTAGGAATTGCTTCTTCAAAGTGGGACACTGTCAAGATTATGCACTTTTGAGAGAAGGTGGAAAAGGGACTTGAGAAGGGAATTAACAGAACCATCTTCATTAATGTGAAAGACATGATTACACTGTGTATAAAAGGAAAGACTAACAAAAGTGAGGGCTTTTCACACTACTAATAGTTTACAGTGAGTCATTCTAAGCCCTGAGTGAATGTATTGCTTATGATTTTAACATTATCAAGACTTAACTCTGTTTCAAACCTGGTTTCAAAAGTCAGGATTTTCATGCGTGAATGAAAAATGCATTGTGTGAATGAAGAAGCAAAATGCTTAATCAGTTTTTATTTCATTGTTTACAACAGTACACTGTTAACAATTTTGTAAAATACACAGTATTTAACTGTAATGTGAACTGCATGTTACTGTAGGACAGGTGGTTTTAATTTGCATCTTTGGATGAAAACATAGCTAGTGGCTGCATCTCCTCAATAATAAAAGCAATAACCTTTTCATTTTTAGTTTAGTCAAATTAATTGTTTTACCTGGAGAACGTGAACTGATATCAATCATTTGTTGTTAAGCTGGAGGTGGGGAGCATGTGTAGTGCTTTGCATTGTTTGTTTTTTTTGTCGATGTCGTGTTTCTTGCAGGTGTCAAGAGTTTTACTTGCACATAATCTACACCAGGGGTGCTCAACCCTGTTCCTGGCGATCGACCTTCCAGCTGATTTCAGCTCCAACCCTGATCAAACACACCTGAACCAATTATTTAGAACGTGAGGAGCACTTGATAATTACAGGCAGGTGTGTTTGATAAGGGCTGCAACTGAAAACTGCAGGAAGGTCGATCGCCAGGAATAGGGTTGAGCACCCCTGATCTACACTTACCAACAATCCACTTCTATTCTTTGATGAAAAATTTAAAGGGCACCTAGGTTACCCCTTTTTCCAGATTTAATATAAGTCTTTGGTGTTCCCAGAATGTGTCTGTAAAATTTCAGCTTAAAACACCCATCAGATTATTTATTATAGCTTTTTAAAGTTTCTGTTTTATATCTTTTAACAGCTTGTTGCTGTTTTCTTGTACTGCGCCTTTAAGGCTAGTCCCCCCCCCCCCACACTGTTCCAAGGTGGCTGTCAGCGTGCTTCAATCTCGGCCCTCGGCTGCCTCAGGAAGCAGATCTCACGTAACATTTGTGAGAAATTCTACAATAAGAACTTTAACAATGAGTATTTGATGCATTTGTTGTGGATTTGCAATGATGAGTCACACACAATGTCGTTACAAAGTTCACGCACACACACGCACGCACGCACGCACGCACACATACACACACACACACACACACACACACACACACACACACACACACACACACACACACACAGCGTGGACACACACACACGCATACAGACAGCGCATGCGTTTAGCTTTGCACTGATTTTGCAGGCAAATGTGACAGGATACAGGTTAATATCCTGCTGGATATCTGTTATGTTAATATACAAAATAAACCTGATTTAACGTCCACAAACCAGGATTGAAGCGTCTTCTATTATAATTGTTCTGACACGCGGCTGTGGTGATGAAGTAAAGCTAAAGTAAATCACTGTAATTCATTAACATGCACTGTTTTAAAACATTTTAAACTTGTAAAACTCACTCTTGATCACATTTGATGATGATTGATGATCCTAGCAAACTGAACAGGTCTTTTATTCCTGGTTGCTTTGCGCACGTCCTGTCTTGTTGATATGATTATACACGTTACTATGGAGACATGTTAATACGCAGCTGTCAATCAATTCGGTGGGCGGAGGGACCGCACTCCTATGTCAAGTTGCGGTCGGTCGCAAAACCGCTCCAATTGGTCCACCGTTTTTATGTTGTTAAATTGGAAAAAAAAGGACTGGGTGTGTTTATATCACCCCAATATGACGGTCTATACCAGGGGTGCTCAATCCTGTTCCTGGAGATCTACCTTCCTGCAGATTTCTGTTGCAACCCATATCAAACACACCTGCCTGTAATTATCAAGTGCTGTTCAGGTCCTAATTAATTGGTTCAGGTGTGTTTAATCAGGGTTGGAGCTGAACTATGCTGGAAGGTAGATCTCCAGGAACAGGATTGAGCACCCCTGGTCTATACACTATACCTACACACATGTCTGTCCAAACAGCTTGAAAAGTAGATTTTTCACCACAGGTGCCCTTAATTCTCCAGCCTGCCATTCTGACTGTCTGTAGTGATGATGGGCGGTTTGTGAATGAATGGTTAGTTTTTATCCGGATCTTCTAAGTGAACTGGTTGAACCAGTTTTTTACAGAATTTTTACATAATTGTGAAGTAAATATTCTAGCCTACCAGACTGGTTGCTCAAAAGTCTTGTTCAGACACATTTAGTGTGTTTTTTTTGGACCTTATTTTTTATTGGACCTACATTTTTTTCTCCAAATCCTACTAACCACTCATCATATTTTTTTTCTAAAAAACACAAGCATGTACATGAATAATGTTCACATATTTTTGTAGCACAGTTTGTGCTGAATACAAATAAAATACATGTTGGCCAATACCATGTAATAAGTAGCTGAAATTAGCACAAATGTCAGGGCATGTCAAAACATCTCAGGGGCCCCAAAATCACCTCAGACCCCTGAGGGTTAAGCCAACAGAAGGTTGTATAACTCTTATTTTTATCCACGATCTTACTTTCTCTCTCAGATTTCACTCCCCTGAGCACCTGACATCATGTACCTCACTTAGGACATGCGTTAGGGCTTCCCCTACCATAATACACCTAAAAAAAACACAGATTGCCATAAAACTCGTCAATGGCAGGGAAGCGTTTTCTCTGTTAACTTCAGGAAAAGAGTTAAACAAAAACATTTGTTGATTTTACACACATCATAATACCAGCAATACATGAAAAGCACAAATAATGTCCTTCAATTCGCTCACCTCAAGCGGCCCTCATTCTTGAACCAATCCCCATCATGGTAAGCTGCTTGCTTTTCTGTCTGTTCCACTGCTCCATTTGTTAGATGTTTGCTCCCACTTTCTTTTGCAGTCTGAAGCTCATTAAATACCCAAAACGCCCAATTTGCACCACAGGATGACTAATCCAATCTTTGCATTGACATCACATGTAAATCACTCATGCTTCATATGCATCTGCCTACTGCACAGGCTGCAAAACAATTCCCCACTCTTATGTAATGAAACGGTGAGACGTAATTTTTCGAGAACATTAAAATACATCACGTGTGCTGCATATGTAATGTCTATAAGTCACGTAAAACAATTAATTGCAAACTGAAATAAATATAATTTGATTATATGGATTGGAATTGGATGTATTATGCGATTATTTGGCATTTAATAAAGAATTTTGTAAGATCACAAAAAATTGCAACTTTTTATTGAATTTGTGTTGGATTCAGCGATCGCGGAATCATAAAAAACTAGGGGGTCTGATCTGTAGTGTTTTATGTTCTGATCAATAATTATCAACAAAGCACTCATTAGTGATTTTACTGAGTCAAGATTGTTGGCCCTATATGTCTCTACGGTAAATAATCAAAACAGTGATTGGCACCAGTAGTATTGTAATTCATGTCATGAAGAATGAACCATCCATTTGGATTTTACTTGCACATGTTGTGGGATTAGCAAAGTTTCATTTGTCAGTAGTAAGGGATCATTATGGTGATAATTAAAACATGCTTACAGAGAAGATCAGTGCATTAGAGCCACATTTGAGCGTTCATAGAGGTACATGAGAAAGTTAGCTACTATATAGTCATGAATGAAGCAAGTAGGGCAGCCCGAAGGCAGTTATAACATACTAAGTTCCTCCAGTCAGAAACAAACTTGTTGTTTGATTGTTTACACACACACACACACACACACACACACACACACACACACACACACACACACACACACACACACACACACACACACACACACACACACACACACTTTTATTATGTTAATATTTTACCATTTTATTAAAGCTGATTAATGTTTTGAGTAATATATATATATATATATATATATATATATATATATATATATATATATATATATATATATATATATATAAACTTAAGTAACATTATTAGATCATTCATTGTTGTTATTTAAGATTTTTAAGCTTTTATTTTAGGTAAATCTTATTTATCTTTTTATATCATTTTATAGGGTGGCACAGTGGCTCAGTGGTTAGCACAGTTGCTGGTTCGAGTTCTGGCTAGGCCAGTTGGTATTTCTGTGTGGAGTTTCCATGTTCTCCTCATGTTCGCGCAGATTTCCTCCGGGTGCTCTGGTTTCCTCCACAGTCCAAAGACATGCGGTATAAGTAAATTGAACTAAAGTGGCTGTAGTGTGTGAATGAGTGTGTATGGGTGTTAAAACATATGCCAGAAAATTGGCGGTTCATTTCGCAGTGGCGACCCCTGATAAATATCTGACTAAGCTAAAGGAAAATTAATGAATATTTTATATCAATTGTGATTTTATAATGCTATAATTGACGTTACAATTGACTGCAAATACTGTCAACAGCCTCCCTCATCAAAGGGGTATTTTCAACACTTCCTGCATTTGATCTTATACTATATTTTTGTCCTTATTAAAAATAAATTTGAAAATATGTCAATTGTATTTTATAGTTTGACATGTAAGGGGAGGTAATCATGCATCGACCTTGATGGTGGATCATCTGACAAGCATTAAAAATGTATTATAAAACTAAAAGGAGAGGTTTCGTGTCAAAGAGAATGAGTGACAGCGCAGTGGTATACCTGCAGAAGAAAAGTGATATTACTCTTCCCTTTCAGATGCCAACTGGCTTTTTCTGCTTATTGATGCATCACTGAGAATTAATGTTTAATCAAAGCCAGATTGCCTGACAGAACAAATTTCAAAATGCTGGCTGAAGTTAGCCATTTTTCAAAAATCATTATTTAAACTGTCACAAATTATGCCTAGCTTCACCACCCCAATATCATTCTAAAGAATGATAAAACCGTCAAAAAAGTCAAACACTGCAGGACAGTGGTGTCCAAACCTGCTACTGGAGGACCACTGTCCTAGCTTCTGGAATCACATAATCAAGGTCTTCAAGCACACCTAGAAACTTCTTGGAAAGTGTGTTGGAGCAGGATGGAACTAAATCTTCAAACAATGACAATTCTGTTTACAAAACTTTTTACATCCTCTGAGACAGAATAATGTTTTTTTTGCCTTTGTCTTATTAAAATTTCTCAAAATGCTATATGTAGCAAAGGCCAGCTAGCGAAGTGCTATGCAGATACACCTCACTGCTTTGACTTCTAACGCCCCATTCACACGGGGCATCAGCGTCAACGCTTCCCATTCACTTTGAATGGGTGATGTCAGGCGTTGCCGAACTGCATTGTGGATCCATCGGCGCCGCTTCAGAGGCGTTGCTCGCTGCAGAAGTTGGGACATGCTCAACTTTTTAAGCACCGACGGAAGCGTCAGCCAATCAGATCACTGTATGCAAATGCACCAGCTCGACAGTGGCCTATTGCTGACTAATTTCATTGGCTGACGCTGCTGTGACAATCACGTCAGCCCCAACTTCAGACACGCCCTCTGTCAAGCGTTGACGCTGAAGCCCCGTGTGAATGGGCCGTAAATGTCCTCTAATGACAAACGCTAGAGGCCATGATCTTTAACCTCCTTGTTAGAGCAACTGACTCCCATACAAAGAATCGCCTGTTCGATCCCAGCTAAGAGTGGGTTGGCTAGTGTAGAACCGATGAGGTTACATTGGTGCCATGACACGGATGGGAGTGAAGTTTAGGGGGGTGAGTGTAACGGAGACCAGCTAGTAAAGTGCTGTGCAGGTAAAGCTCACTCCTCTGACATCTAATGGTGTTCTAGCGACAGACACTAGAGGACATGGTCTTTAGCCTCCTTGTTAGAGCAACCGACTCCTATACAAAGAATCACTGGTTCGATCCAAGCTCAGAGCGGTTAGGGTGGTGTAGGACCGGCAGGGTTACATTGGTGCTATGTGCCGGATGGGAGTGAAGTTTAGGGGGGTGAGTGCAGCAGAGCGCAGCTAGTAAAGTGTTGTGCAGGTAAACCTCACTCTTTTGACTTCCAAAGGTGCTCAAGTGACAGACGTTAGAGGGTATGGTCTTTAACCTCCTTGTTAGAGCAACCGATTCCCATACAAAGAATTGTTGGTTCGGTCCCAGTTTGGAGCAGTTTGGGTGGTGTAGGACCGGCGGATTTACATATATACTTATATGAAAAGGTAACCATTAAAAATACGTTTTTATTTTCAGAATGACATTAAGTGCAATACCTCAGACTTTCGAAGTTTGCACATTTACTTCAAGGTGCAGTAGGTGATCTGCCACATTGCTAACCTGTTAGCATGGTTAGCATAAATCTCTGAAACACAGTCCCTCCCCTGCCGTTCAAAGCCACGCCTCCTGAAATCACGAGCGCGCACACCCTAAAGCCTTGTTTATACTCGACGCGTCCGCTAGTTCGCTTGAGTGCGCGCTGAGAATCTGGCGTCATCGCGGTGTTTGCGGATGTTCGCTTTGAGTGCGCGCGACATCATTTCGGCTGGCGGTGCGCACGGTATTTTTTGAGACCCAAGCGAACAGTGCGCGCGGCGCCGCATCTGGTTTGAGTTGAAATGAACCACTTTGAAAAGATTTTGTCTGAAACAGGTACACCTGTACAGACATCTTTATGATCCGTGATGATAGAGATAACCTAATGAACAATAATTTTGGCTAGAAATTGCAACAGCAGTGGGAAAGGAGGAAAGTTTTTGTTAAAAAAATTGGAAAAACCTGAGGGATAGTCTGTTAGAGCCAAAAGAGACCATGGCAAAAGTGGAAACCCAGCTACACAATTACAGAAATATGTTTTTCCACCAGTCATAGGTTTTACACTGATGTATATATTACAATTTTGAATTTAAAACTATTTAATAATTACAAAACTATAATTAAGGATCAAATTATTTCTTTGATAACTGGGAAAGAATATTTGAACCTATCAGTTTACAATATACTGATGCCCTGTTTTTCTAGGATTTATTGGTGATAATGGTAGGGAATGTTTGGACTATTAATGCCTTTTTAGCATAATAAGAGGACAGAAACTAGCCAGACATAATGTGTGAATTGGGGAGCGGGCTAAATCTAAAAAACATCAGTATTATTTAGTAAGTGTGCTTTTTTTTTGCTTTTATTCTTGCCATAATAAAGAACAGATTTGTAGACCAACTCATATTCTGTTGTCATTAATATTTTAATAAACTTTGATAGGTAAAACTGTCCGAGATATGAACAAAAGCAAGTGATGCATCAAAGTTTGATTAAAAAAAATCTTGAATATTATAAAAACCCTTAAAATCATTCAAATAATTTATAAAAACAATAAAAATAATTAGTAAAAAAATTGTGAATGATATTAATGATATGACATGTTCCGGAAACTTTCTACTTCTCTGTTTATCTGTCTGACTTTACAGTGGGGAGCGAGCTAAATAAAAAAAAAAAAACATCTGTATTTTTAAGTAAGTCTGCTTTTTTTTGTCTTTTATTCTTGCCATAATAGAAATATATTTGTAGAGCAACCCATTTTCTCTCCTCATTGATATTTTAATAAACTTTAATAGGTAAAACTGTCCGAGATATGAACAAAAGCAAGTGATGCGTCAAAGTTTGATTAAAACAAACCTTGAATGGTTATAAAAATCCTTATAATCATTCAAATAATTTATAAAAACAATAAAAATAATTTGTTTAAAAATCTTGAATAATATTAATGATATGACGTAGTTCCGGAAACTTTCTACTTCTCTGTTTATCTGTCTGACTTTACGGTCAGTTACTTTTGACCGCCCCCTGTCGTTTTAAAGAATATCACAACGGCGAACGCGGCAAGTATAAAATCCTCGTCCGTTTCGCGAGGTGCGCGAGCAGTCAGCGGAGGTGCGTGATGCGGCGCCAGGCGAAAGTATAATTCCAGCTTAAAGATGACAGCAGAACCCTCTCTCATCTGTTGAGCTAAAGCTAAAGCTTGGCCGGCGACGTGCAGGAATTACACTCATTACAAAGCCATACTGACACGGTATTTCTGACCGAATATTCAGAGTAGCATGGTGAACTATATCGGGAGCGCGTCACTGGTTCATTTTTGAACAATGGCTACCTATGTGAATGTAAAACCAACTTCACCTCAGTATAGCAGGCTAGGCGGAATAGCGCTATTTATGATGTTTTGTTTTTAAGCTAAATAAAATCTACATTATCAATGCTGTAAAAGGCCCTTATGAAACTGAAAATAGTCACATCAATCTATCGCTGGAAGATTTCAGTTACTGAACAACACTTCTGTGATAAGAGGTAAAGTTGGTTTTATATTTAAACATTCGTTCAGTGACAACTTGTGACACACTCCCTATATTATTTACCATGGTACTTTGAATATTCGGTCAGAAATAACCTGCAAGTGTGACATGAAAACAACATTAACACTGTTTATTTGACTGTGAACAATGTTGTACATTGATAGTCATTGGCTGCTAATATGATTTCGCTATTTAGAGTTTGCAAATAATACTTTTATGTAATGATATTATTAAGGGGAAAGTCCGAATGTGCGAATATAAAACCAACGTTACCTCTTCTGTGCAGATATAACCCATTTGTAACAACAGCATCTACATCAGCTTTGCGTCACTAAAATAGTTTCAAAACACAACATTACCTGTCTAAAAGAAATCCTTCAGCCATGGTGTCATCCTTCCTTCAGCGTGCAAAAGTAACTCCAATATTGATTTGGGATTTTAAAAAGTTTTGATTCAGCATTTTTTTACCACTCGCTCTCTCTCTCTCTTTCTCATGAACGCGTGATCTGCATGAACAGAGGTGCGCACTAGCTCAAATCTGCATTTGCTGACAGACAGTTTGGGCTACTAATCGGAATTATGGGAGATGTCGGCCCGACACTATTTTAATTGGATGAACATTTTTTTAGTCTTATGGTTTACCCAGAACATAAAAATACATACATTTAGATCATTTACTGTAATCAGTACTATTAGAATGTGAAGAGACTTTCAACCAGCACAACAAAAAATTACCACAAAGACAATTACCTACTGCACCGATAAGAAATACAAAAACACAATAACTTAATTTAACTCAGTTTTTCAATGAAGATATCAGTGTAATAAAGTAAAATAATAAAAAAGGAAATCATTCTTCAAGCAGAAAAGTTGAAAATGGCTATCATTACACAATTGTTGGTAAACTAGATGAGTTTCACAAACATTATGATATGAGATGATACTCAAAAAAAAAAAAAATTATATGCAAATGTCCTCCATAGCCCTCAAGTTTAATTACCATAGCCTCCAAAGCACACAAAAAAAAAACATTTTTTTTTTCAGTTGAGCATAAAACAAACATTTCTCCACAAAGAATCAATGGTTTCTCAACAACAAAGGTGAATACATGGGCAAAGAGTCATTTTAGCCATTGTTCTGTAGCCATTGTACTACAGTACTACAAATCATCATAACTTGTTTGGTAATATAGTGCACACCCTCTTGGTAATAAAAAAAGATAGGACACCTAAATGTTACCAACACCTGAACATAGCAACTAAATTAATGGTCACCATACCTTAAACCTTATCACTTCTCTACTATAAAACATATAGCAGAAAACTAGGAAACTGCTAATAAGTAAGTATTTCAAACATTGTTGTATTTTTGGTCTTCTGATGCCATCTTAGAAAAAGTGTGAAACCTAAAGTTTTAATAGCTCTGAATGTTTCTTGTTCCATTAACACAATAATTTATCACGACGCTTCATTATGAATCATTCAGTATGATTCAAGCAAATGGTTAATTTAAGCAAAAACACTGGATCAACTTTGAGTTGTCAGAACACATTGAAAGAAACAATGCTTAGACAACTGAAACCCAGCTGGATTTGTTTGGTTTTCTCAACTCCAAGCTACTCTGAATCTTCAGTTTGTTTAGCTTGCTTCATAAAGTAGACCTTTTTGTACAACTTGAAGCAGCAGAAAAGTGTCAACAACAACAAAATGGCAACGAAAAAAAAGCACTTCTTTGTGTTTCGTGTCCATTCAAGTAACAACAATATTGTGTGTACTATATTGAACATTGGGTTTCTTGAGTATGATCTCTCCCAACCTTATTCAATAAAACTGATGGGTGAAAACTGCATCAGGAAGAGCTGTTTGAAACATGTATTATGACTTGATGTAACATTCCAAAGTGTGGCAGGAAAATTTAAGTTCATGTGGAAATACATAATTGTGAATCTATGTATTTCTTTAAATGGTTTTTTCATTTTGTGTCTCATTTTTTCAGTAAACAAGAATAAGCCTGAATTTAAAATCTTTAGATACATGAGTAGAAATTGGAAAAACAGCTTAAACAATGTATTTCTACACGTGAGTGTCACCATCCTGCACTTTGTTCTTCCTCGTGTGTTCTTGTTTACTTAAATTGCATCCCACATGGCACACTATACACTATGCACTTAGACACTCAACAGCATAGTATATGTATGTAGTGTTGTCCCAAATGGAACACTAACAGTTCTTTTTACTGAGCGGAAATTCAAACCATTTCCCAGTAGACAACTAATGGATGCCAAATTAGCAACATAAATGACCAAACTACCAAATAACTCTGCCATGAGTATAACTGCATTCACCATCAGGAACCAGCATAATCACTCTCGTAAGAGAATTTTGCTTTTACAATCCAAAACAAATAAAGTAACCCACCATCAGTGCCAAAAGCTCCGCCTCTTCCGCTACATGAGCAAAGCTGCGGTCGTTGAGTGCTTGAAGTGTCCAATATTCCACACTTCATTTTAACGGCTGAATAAGTGCACCATCCGGGTATTTAAAGTGCACTTATACTTTTTAGAATTTTAGTGTGAATGCACTATTTATTCTACAAAATGTCGTAGAATAGTGCATAAGTATGCAATTTGGGATGCACCTATAATTTTGATGACCTGTGACTTGTTCCAGGCAGGGTGTTTAAATTGTCACCTTTTCCTCTGTTTCTCACTCGGTTTTTGAGTCAATACCCTGTGAACTTGCCTTGCGGCCCCTTGATCTCCTGATCTATGTCTAGTGAAACTCTTTTGTTTTCCCTGTTGCTTGCTGCCTTATTGTTTGCCAATGTTGGGCCCGCTGAAGAACCAATGTTGTTTGCTCCCATCATGGAGTTTTCTTTGTATGTTTGTTATACTGTTAAAATCTTTTGTATACCTCATCTGAGAAGAATCTTAGGCCCCGTTTAGACTGTCAGGTCTTGATGCCCAATTCCGATTTGTTGCCTATATTTGATTTTTTTGCCTGTCCGTTTACATGTTCTTTTAATTGTGACCCATATCCAATTAATGTGTTTACACTTGCCATATACTTTATAACGTCACACATGCGTAAAGGTGGGTTTTAGCATCTGGCCACACGATAGAAGCCACGATGGAAAAAATTGTCTTTCTTTTAGCTCTGCGAAATATGCAGGGGGGAAATTAGGCAAATAAAGATGGCCCAACTTTAAAATGATTTTGAGGTGAAGGCAGAGGAAGAGGGAGAGGGCCGTCATCGCAGCTTGCGCCTATGGTTTATATATGGTGTCCTCCACCATTCAGAGGAATTTGTGGGGAGGAGAGAGATCTCAGGTCTGGTGGAAGCAAATTGTGGCGACTAACCACTTTCCTACTCCATGTTTCCTCTGTTGTTGTTGTTGTTTACCGGGTTGGCTTCTCCACACATGCTCTTCCTTTTACGTCATTAAACCGTGAAGTGCAACAATGTTGCAAGTTTAATGACGTACAAAACGGAATGCCTCAATAAATCAGATCTGCCTGTTTACATGATAGTCGCATCATCACATATCCGATTTATATCTGATTTATTTCCACATATGAAGAAGGCCTGAAACCGATCTCTGAATATCAGAATGCATGAGTTTTCTTTTGTGTTTCTACAGTCGTAGAACTGGGGGGTATTCCAGAAAGCAGGTTATGTGACATACCCGGGTAAGTTTGAGAGTAAGTAAGTGGATAACCTCAGCTTTCGGTTCCAAAAGTGGAGGTAACTTCTGGGGTATGTTAAGTAGCCATAGCAACTTACTCTCTGAAGATAACCTGCTCTGGAGCAGGTTATGTTCCAGAGTTTGACTGTTTCAGAAAGTTTACTGAGCATTGCGTGCTCTTGATGAGAATTTTGATGGACGTAGAAGCACAGATATACGAGTTTTTTCATTGTGAGAGGATTATTAGTACATAGATTGTTTTCATATCCAAATTAATATTTTAATGAGCGTTGTCGTTTTTCAAAAGAATCTTTAATGTATTTAACAAACCTTTTGAAATCAAAAGTGACAAACCGCGGGTCTGCGCTTACCATGATTAACAAAGGCTACCACGCAGTGCATCATGGTATTTTACTGTACAATGTGGCAATAGCCTAGTGTGTAAAATATCTGTACAGTATGCCTGGCACTGAACCATTTTATACACTTTTGTACAGTTCCTCGTCCATAAACCACTGCGAATCATTACAGAAACGTTTCAGAGCGCAGCAATAGCATTGTGGTCAGTGCCCACACTGCAGTACAACAGTACTCACAGTGGAGCGAGTTCGAATCTCGCAGAGAGATTTTTTTCTCTCTTCCCCTCTCTCTCTCTCTGCACCCATCACATTTTTCTGTAGCTTATATATAATATTATATGAAGTGACAGCTTTGTCTTTTGTAGGAAAATATATCCATATTTAAAGATGTAGTCTTTCATATGTATACATCTATTCACACTGCACACACACTTAATATATATTTTTAATATCATTTTTTTCAGGGTTTCCAAATGCTATGAGTGCATTAATTGCAGCCTCTTTTAAAGCTCCATCAGTCAATAAAGGACACTGATAATAGGAAACATTTTTAATATTAACAACTTAATTTTCTGTCTTTAATCTGTTGGTGTTTCATCTATTAAACTCATTACTGCTTCCACTAACTATAGCTCCTATGTGATGACCCCACCTCATCACTACGTTGAGGCTTAATGTCCAGGGTCTGTACATGATACCAGAATTTTCAGGGAGTCTTCATTATGACACACATTCCAACAGGATACATTTGATTTACACAATGTTTTTATTTTATTTTATTTACTATGTTTGTATTATACAATCATTACTGGGCACTACATTGGATACTTGCTGGAGGACAGAGGGTACCCCTTTTTGTATATGATGACACCCTACCCTGCACTCAGCCTGACCCAGAGGAACCCTCAGTGACCCAAGCAGACCAATGAGATGGAAGAGTTCTAAGAGAAATGATTTGTCAAATTAATTAAATAGTTTGGTCTGAAGCACTGTTCATTTCTTTATTTCCTGAAATAAAATGAATGGTTTACTTTACATTGCTTTATACACACGGCAGGCACTTTTTTCCAGGGGTTTCAGTACAGCGTAACTGCTACCACGTCATCGGGTGGGCGTGGCCTATCTGTAAATTTGCATAGGTCACGGATCATGCGCAGATTGTGAAAACAGCCGTTTGCTTCAGATACCTGTACGCAATCGCAGGGGTTTCGTGTCCAATGCCTTTTATATGCAGTACTTTGAAATAGCTGTCCTGATCGCAGGTGTTTCATGTGAAGTTAGTGTATTTTATATTAAACAAAGTAACTTAAGATCCCTTTCAGATTAATACTGTTATAGAGACCTGTCCTGATCCCAGGGGTTTTGTGTTAAATACTTTATATATCATATACAGTAACATCAGATACCTGTCCTAATCCCTGGTGTTTCGTGTTTGATCAATTTTATATTATTTAACATCAAATACCTGTCCTGATCCCAGGTGTTTCATGTCTGATAGTTATTCTATTATATACAGTAACGTCAGATACCTGTCCTGATCCCAGGTGTTTCATGTCTGATAGTTATTCTATTATATACAGTAACATCAGATACCTGTCCTGATCCCAGGTGTTTCATGTCTGATAGTTATTCTATTATATACAGTAACATCAGATACCTGTCCTAATCCCTGGTGTTTCGTGTATGATCACTTTTATTGTATTTAACATCAGATGCCTGTCCTGATCCCAGGTGTTTCATGTCTAATAGTTATTCTATTATATACAGTAACGTCAGATACCTGTCCTGATCCCTGGTGTTTCATGTCTGATAGTTATTCTATTATATACAGTAACACCAGATACCTGTCCTGATCTCAGGTGTTTCATGTATAATCATTTTAGATTATTTAACATCAGATACCTGTCCTGATCCCAGGTGTTTCATGTCTGATAGTTATTCTATTATATACAGTAACATCAGATACCTGTCCTGATCCCATGTGTTTCATGTCTGATAGTTATTCTATTATATACAGTAACACCAGATACCTGTCCTGATCCCAGGGGTTTTGTGTTAAATACTTTATATATCATATACAGTAACATCAGATACCTGTCCTAATCCCTGGTGTTTCGTGTATGATCACTTTTATTGTTTTTAACATCAGATACCTGTCCTAATCCCAGGTGTTTCGTGTATGATCATTTTTATTGTATTTAACATCAGATACCTGTCCTGATCTCAGGTGTTTCATGTCTGATAGTTATTTTATTAAATACAGTAACATCAGATACCTGTTCTGATCTCAGGTGTTTCGTGTATGATCACTTTTATTGTATTTAACATCAGATACCTGTCCTGATCCCAGGTGTTTCATGTCTGATAGTTATTCTATTATATACAGTAACACCAGATACCTGTCCTGATCTCAGGTGTTTCATGTATAATCATTTTAGATTATTTAACATCAGATACCTGTCCTGATCTCAGGTGTTTCATGTCTGATAGTTATTCTATTATATACAGTAACATCAGATGCCTGTCCTGATCCCAGGGGTTTCATGTCTGATAGTTATTCTATTATATACAGTAACATCAGATGCCTGTCCTGATCTCAGGTGTTTCATGTCTGATAGTTATTCTATTATATAAAGTAACATCAGATGCCTGTCCTGATCTCAGGTGTTTCATGTCTGATAGTTATTCTATTACAGTAACAGCAGATACCTGTCCTGATCTCAGGTGTTTTATGTTTGATCTTTTTTATATTGTATTTAACATCAGATACCTGTCCTGATCCCAGGTGTTTTGTGTATGATGACTTTAATTAAAAATAGAAAATAAATATATACGTTCTGTTAATTAACTAAGATCAAGTCAGAGAAATTAACCACGCTTTATTACAGAAAAATGTGGTATTCATTTGTTTAAACAGGACTGATTACCACATTTTAAACTACAAAAACACGGTTAATCTAATGTACCACAAGCATTATTATTATTTTGTGGTTTACCATGGAAGTACAAAAGCCCTGAGCCTTTATTGTTGTACAACCATGTTGAGTTTTCAGTAAAACAGAGTAAAACGGAGTAAAACAAATGGCTACAAATAAAGGTTTACACTTCTCGTGGTCGACTGTTTTTGCTAATGAAGTCATTAAAATATAACATTATAAAAACAAAAAAAATAACCTGTATGATTGTTTTTTTCCTTCTTTATCCACCGCGGTAGGTTCTTTATCCCTCGGAGCTAATGATCCTGTATTTGAAATGACCGCGAAAAAAAAACAACCTGTACTGCGCATGATCGGTGACCTCTTAGTATTGTTTTTTTTTTTAGGGGGGCGTTTCCCAAACAGACCGAGCCACGCCCATTTTACGTCGCGGTAATGAAACCCCTGGAATTTAGTGCATGCCTTATACACACACCTTTCAACATGTAACATTTTATTTCCTGTACATTTCTCACCTTAAGGTGATGCTCATGTGACTTTATTTGTCTTTGAAGATGGACCTTATACAGCTACTTTAGAATTAAAATAAATAAATAAAAGATTGTTTTGTGATACAATAGTGAAATTCAAATATGGAAAAGTGCAGACAAATTCTTACACTGCTTGTTAGTTGAGGCAGAAGGAACTTAATCTGCATGCAAAACAAAAAAACATAAAAAGAACCTAAATTTACCTGACAACAATTACTTACAACTGTGACAGATTGTGTGGTTTAAGGTCAAATAATTCAACCACTGATTAGCCTTTATTAAGGGGCAGAGCAGCTCCTCTATCTGGTGGCCCACAGCAGTTAGACAGGCCTCAGCCTCCTTTCTGTTAGCTACATGTCAGAAAGAATAATCTAGAGTGTTTAATACAGCTTCAGTAATCAAATATTACCTTTTAAAAGAATGTGTCTGTGTTTAATTTTGACTTTGGGCAGAGTTGTTCTAGCTCCAGAAGGACAATTTCTGTAAGCCATGTATAGTCAATACACATTATTATTGTGGCCTTATGAATTTAATGGCAGGACAATTAAATGCATGAATGGTTATACAACATACTCAAAAAGGATGTTAAAGTTAGCCTACATTTAATTTTTCATTCCAATAAAGGGAGGGTGGCATGTGTAATTTATTAAACTAATGAATTTCCTCTTATCATTTATAATATCTATTTATTATCTTATATTTATTTCCTTCGTTGATGCAGATGTGTATTGCTTTTTCTTTATAATCGGCCTTAATGCCTCGTAGGCCAGCATTTAAACCTCCAACTCCGCCTCTGTAAAGTGCGTGGGTCTTTTTTTTTCTCACCGTGACTTTCTATGGTGACTCATGAATTCGGCGATCTACTGAAAATGCCTTCAGGTATGTGCCGTGCGCGCATTAACCTGCGGTTATCTTCAGGAGGTTGATTTAACTAACTCTCATCAGCTGTTTTGGAATCGACATACTCACGGTGAGCAGGTTTTGGATTAATCAACTGAGAGTTCAGGGTTTAGCAGATGGTAAGCTTTCTGGAATACCCCCCAGATCCGATCGGAATTGGGTCACATTTAACTGGCAGTGTAAACGGGGTCTTAGTTGTCTTATCTCATTCTAAAAAGACTCTAATTTGACTTTATTTTTTATTAACAAATTCTTGTTTTCTGGATCCCTACTTTGAGTGTTTTGTTTGAGTCTGTCACAACTGCCCCCCTGGCTCATTGGTTCAACTCACCAGCCTCCACACCAGAGACTTATGTTCAAGGCCTGCCTGTGACAGTGGGAAAAGATGAACAGTTTTCCATTTATTTCAGTAGCAGGCCAAACACACTTTACAGAAATGTTTGTTTTGGCTGTTAGACATTTAGACAAACATTTCAATATGGGATAATTAGATCAAATTTAATGCATATTAAGACAGTGAAAGTGGTTTTTGACCTTACATGAATATCACCCTGTTGTTGGGGATGACTTTTATAATGCATAAAAATATATCAGGTTAGTACTAAATAGCTATCAATTTACATATAAATTTGTAAGGAACGTTTATTAATTTTCAGTTTCAAAGATGCAAAAACAACAACACTGAAACCACCTGCATGCATCATTCATTCATTCTTTTTCAGCTTAGTCCCTTTATTAATCAGGGGTCGCCACAGAGGAATGAACCGCCAACTTATCCAGCATATGTTTTACAAAGCGGATGCCCTTCCAGCCACAACCCAACACCAGGAAACACCCATACACTCATTCACACAAATACACTAAGGCCAATTTAGCTTTTCCAATTTACCTATAGCACATGTCTTTGGACTGTGGGGGAAACACAAGCACCCAGAGGAAACCCACAGCGAACGTGGGGAGAACATGCAAACTCCACACAGAAATGCCAACTAACCCAGCCAGGGTGAAGTGATCATGCTACCCATTGCGCCATCATGACACCCTGCATGCATCATGCTTAATAATTCTAAATCATTGTTAGCTAACAAGAAGCTATGACTAGTCATTTGTCTCCTGAGGATTCATTTGCCAATTACTTGATTACTACTAAATTTACACATACGTAATCAATCTCAAACAAGTAAGAAATGATTCAGTGCTCACTTTTCTGTAATGGATGCAAACAGTTCTTAATAATTGCTACCAAATCTACATAGTAACTTCTGGACCATCTTTCATGAGTTGTTGTTGTCACATGTGCAATCAATTATTCATACTAGAGGGCATCTTTGCATTGCTTTTGTAACAAGATGAAAGCTTCATCACAAGGTCTCTAAGAACACACTCCCATCACCATCAACGGGACACCAGTGTACACATCGCTGAGGATCTGACATGGACTGCCCACACAGACGCAGTGCTGAGGAAGGTGCTGAGGAAGGCACAACAACGCCTCTTCTTCCTCAGGCCTCTCAGGAGGTTTGGAATGAGCCCCCACATCCTCCGCTCGTTCTACACCTGCACTGTGGAGAGCATCCTCACTGGCTGCATCACCACCTGGTACGGAAACAGCCCCAGCAGCAATCGCAAAGGTCTACATAGGATCGTGCGAACTGCTGGACGCGTAGTAGGAGGTGAGCTTCCCTCCCTCCAGGACATCTATACCAGGAGGTGCATGAGGAAAGCCAAGAGAATCATCAGCGACTCCAGCAACCCAAGCCATAGACTTTTCTCTCTGCTACCCTCAGGCAGACGGTTCCGCAGCATCCGGTCAAGCACCAGCCGACTGAAGGAAAGTTTCTTCCCTCAGACTATCAGGCTGATGAACACTTAACACACCCCACACAAACTCTTCCATATACTGCACACCATCAAGATGTAGCATGCACTGCACTTTAACAAATCCATACTTAAAACAATACTGCCTACGTATCGCTGTCAACATTGCCAATTTTACATTGTCTTGTTTTTTTGTGAGTATGTTGTTGTATATTGCACTGTCTGTATTTTGCACTGTCGTTGTATCTACACTGTCTGTATTTTGCACTGTCTGGAGCCGGCACCTAAGCTTTTTACTCATCATAGCACACGTGCTGCTGATAATGTGACAATAAAAGTGATTTGATTTGATTTAAATAGTGTTCAATGCTCCCTATTTCCTGAGCATGGGAAAAGTTTAGTTCACTTTGGAATGTTCATTCACAGATTTACACAATCACACTGCCTGCATTGTCTTCAAACCAGATGTGCCAAACGCCTGCTTTTGAGTGAAGGTCCCAGATGTTAGATCGCCCTCTGGGGGCTGGCTGCAGTACAAGTCATAAAGCCCACCTCCTTTGTGTTAATGAACGAGACTTGAGCCCAAATAAAAAAAAAATAATTATAGTTGTAATAAAATGTCCCAAAAGATAGTTTTGGTCAATTAAGGCACTGGTTATCATGCTGATATAGGTGCAGATCTTATTTTTTGTAAAGAGTATGTTTTTAGCCAGTAATTTGATGTTATAAAAACAGGGCGTGTCATCGTGATTGACAGTTGTGATTGACAGTTTTTCAAAGCAGATCGTCAGAGCTTTGGGAGGAAATTGAAGTGTTATTATTCCATGATGAAATGAGTTGTTCAGCAGTAAACTATAATTTCTGACCTACAGGATCTGGTGGAACACTGTTTATTCGGTAAGGTCAGGGTTTTATCAGGCTTTATTAGTTTGCTGATATACACCTAGCCATGATGGGGAAAATACAGGTGATCGCTATCTAGCAGTAATTCTCTTTATGGGTCTGGAATAATATTTAGGAAGACAAAACTAATGTTAGCCGATCTCCACATTGATCTCATGTAACATTTGAACTTGATTTACAGGACGTCTCCGACATTTTGAGTTTCGGCATGTTATTTTATAGCAATTTATAGTGAAACATGCCGTTTTCTTCTAAATGGTTACATTAATTGAGTTTGTTTAATATATTTTCATTATAGTGGAATCCACTATAAACTATAAACTTGACTGAGTGCTTAATTTCCCCTTTAACTACTGCACACTGTACTGCTAACATTGTCTTTCTTGATACTCAACTCATATACATTTATTAAAATCAAAACAAAAACAAAAAAATAAATGAGACAAAAATAAATTATAGTAGCATCGTATTGCATTCAGTTTCCTAATGGGTAATTCAAAATTTAATACAGTTACTGTAAGGTTCAAACGGTTAATCTAAAAGATTATGTTTGTTTTCAAAAATGTCAAATGCTTTGCATCATAGTAGGTTAAAAGACAATAAAATCTGTGTTTTGATACAGAGGTGTTTCCTTTGAAAGGGCAAGAAAAGCAGTATTTCCTCCAAAAATTAAATAAGAAAATAATCCACAGTACAAAATGAAACAAACATGAAATATGAGAGTAAGTGACACTGTCCAACACTAATACTAGCAGTGAAAGTTTCAGCATCTCTCCAGACTCCCCTGAGTCCACTGAATTTTAATAATGCATACTGTTTAGTGTGGAATATTTGAGAATGAGTGGGATAAAGCACTGTGGAAGGAGGTAATGCCTGCTGCACCACACTATAATTGGCACACTGTTCATGCCAAAAATCCTGCTTTTTATTTTCATGTGAACTTGGAGTCCTCTAATCAGTCTGAAAAAACAAACAAACAAACAAACAAACAAACAAACAAACAAACAAACAAACAAACAAACAGGCTGAGCACATTGCAAAACATCTGAAATGTTGTTTTGGTCATTCTAAAATGCCTTAACCATTTCAGTATTAGTGTTATTATATTATTAATGACCTCTAGAATCAAGAGCATCTGTATTCCGTGTCTTACGCCTTCAAACGCCACCACGCATTCACTGAGATTCAAGAAAAGATTCACACAGCTTGAATGTTTTTACTGTTGATATTTGGCGCCAAATAATCAGGAATTGACGATTTTGTTTGCTTTGACTGGTTGGATGGGAATGCTCTTTTATTCGCATGTCTTTTATGCGATAATCGTTTTGTGCATAAAGTTAATTCACATTTATGGATGGAAACATAGCTATTGTTTTTTGTAACAACAAATTGAAATATACAATTATGTAACAACTTAGAGGGCTTTTTTTGTGAGCAGTTAGTTAATGGTGCCATATACTGCATACATTCAATAAGTTAAATTGTTCTCTGATATTTACATATCTACTGTACATACTGTAGTAGGCATGAGCCTTAGATAATTAATAAAATGCCTCTAGAATCAGAAGCTCTATATTGACCATATTTGGAATAAAATTTCCCTATATATATATATATATATATAAACAGTTGAAGTCAGAATTATTAGCCCCCCTGAATTATTCGCCCCCCTGTTTAATTGTTTACCCAATTTTGTTTAACGGAGAGATTTTCTTAACAAATTTCTGATCATAATAGTTTTAATAATTCATTTCTCATAACTGATTTATTTGATCTTTGCCATGATGACAGTAAATAATATTTGACTAGATCTTTTTCAAGACACTTCTATACAGCTTAAAGTATCATTTAAAGGCTTAACTAGGTTAATTAGGTTAACTAGGCAGGTTAGGGTAATTAGGCAAGTTATTGTATGATGATGGTTTGTTCTGTACACTATCGAAAAAAAATTGCTTAAAGGGGCTAATAATTTTGTCTCTAAAATGTTGTTTAAAAAATTAAACAAATAACAATAATACAAATAACAAATAATACTTTCTCAAGAAGAGAAAATTTTATCAGACATACAGTACTGTGAAAATTTCCTTGCTGTATATATATATATATATATATATATATATATATATATATATATATATATATATATATATATATATATATATATATATGCACACACACACACACAGTTCCCTTTTGAATTTGTTTTTTCTTTTTTTAAATATTTCCCAAATGATGTTTAAGAGAGCAAGGAAATTTTCACAGTATGTCTGATAATGTTTTTTCTTCTGGATAAAGTCTTATTTGTTTTATTTGGGCTAGAAGAAAAGCAGTTTTATTATTTTTTTTTATTAGCCCCTACAGTATACTGTATATATTTTTCGATAGTCTATAGAACAATCCATTGTTATTCTTATTTGTTTTAGTCTTATTTGTTATAGTCTTATTTGTTTTATTTAGGCTAGAATAGAAGCAGTTTTTAATTTTTTAAAAGCCATTTTAAGGACAAAATTATTAGCCGATTTAAGCTATTTTTTTTTCCGATAGTCTACAGAACAAACCATCGTTATACAATAACTTGCCTAATTACCCTAACCTGCCTAGTTAAGCTAATTAATCTAGTTAAGCCTTTAAATGTCACTTTATGGCAAAGATAAAATAAATCAGTTATTAGAGATGAGTTATTAAAACTATTATGATTAGAAATGTGTTGAGAAAATCTTCTCTCTGTTAAACAGAAATTGGAAATAAACAGAAATTATATATATATATATATATATATATATATATATATATATATATATATATATATATATATATATATATATATATATATATATATATAAACGACAGTTCTGACTGGTTTTCGAATCTGATTGGCTGATAGCCTTGCAATATTCTGCTCGTACAGCCTCCTCACCCTTGTGTATTACTCCGCCCACATAGAGTGACAGCAGATCATTAAACGCATTTATAAGAAAAATGCCTATTTTTATTCAGCATGTTGGTGGCCATCAGTCTGTCATACTGAGCAGAGCAAAGATGGTTAACGTTCTGCCACAAGATGGCGACAGAGACTGCAAAATCAGCCCTTAGGGGAGAAAAACTCTGATCAAATCGATCTCTTTTGTATGTCGTAGAGCTGTATTTATACCATAGTAATGTGTTAGTGTTTGCTTTGCTCTCACTTTTTCGGGGTTAATAATTGTGATATCCCGATTGCAACAGAGAAATACTGAGAAATGCCTGTAGACTGATGGCATTTCATGCTGTTCAGCCTTATAATCCTAAAATGTGAGCAAAATCACCTGTTTTGTCATTACTTTAGACATTACTCTAGAGAATCATTCAAATAATAGCTCTAAAATGACATTTGTGAAGTAGCAATGGTTTTTGCTGTTCTGACAGTTGCAGATGTAAATGAATGGTGGAAGATAGTAGTTCCTCATACAAAAGTTTTTTTTTTTTAAACTCTCCATGTTTGATTTTCTTTTTTATATACAAGGTTATGCAGTTGAACTGTTGTATAAACGCAATATCACACTCGCAGCAGTGCAATATGGCTGTGTATATATACAGCCATATCGCACTGCTACTCTGTGATTTTGCTCATATATATAGGGACATTGAATGCACCTAAAAATAATTAGTGTGTCTCAAATGAATGTTTTCACAAAAGACATCTATTGTTTATCTCCAAAATTAAAGACTTTGAAAGAGATAGGGCCTAAAAATAAGCATGATCAATGCAGACGTTACACTAATAGGGATCACTCATACTTTATCCATTAATTTTCCTTCGACTTAGTCCCTGATTTATTATGGTGTTGCCACAGAGGAATGAACCGCCAACTTCTATGGCATATGTTTTTTGCAGTGGATAACCTTCCAGCTTCAAACCAGCGTTGTGCAGGGAAACACCCATACATTCACTTATACACTACAGCTAATTCAGTTGATCCAATTCACACACGATTGACCTTATTCTCCAACGAGGAAGTATGTTCGTTTTAGCGATTGTTTTAGACCATGGGTGACCAACCCTGTTCCTAGCAATCAATCTTCCTGCAGATTTCAGCTCCAACCCTGATCAAACACACCTGAACCAATTAATTAGAACCTGAGGAGCACTTGATAATTACAGGCAGGTGTGTTTAATATGGGCTGCAACTGAAAACTGCAGGAAGGTCGATCTCCAGTAATTGACCTTATTCTTCAATGCGGAAGTGCGCTCGTTTTTGCGATTGTTTTAGAACTTCCGATTCAGTTGCCTATGGGAGAAATGACTAGGAATAATAAACGGCAGAAAACGGTCAAACTACTCGCTCTACAAACAAGTGTTTGCATGATTATACAGACAAAATAGAATAATATAATAGGAAAATATCAGTTTGCAACATCAAGCAGCAGAACAAGCTGTTTTTAACGTCTAAAAATTAATGGAAGTGAATGAGACCAGAAGTCTCGAGCCAAAATGATTCAAATGGCTGAGCCCACTCGTACGCGGAGAATAAGGTGAATAGGGTTGAGCACCCCTGCTTTAGAACTTCCTATTCAATTGCCTACAGCAGAAACGATTAGGAATAATAAATGGCAGAAAACACTGAAACTACTCGCTCTACAAACAAGTGTGTTCATGACTATACATAAAAAGTAGAATAATATAATACAAAAATATCAGTTTGAAACAACAAACAGCAGAACAAGCTGTTTTTAACATCTAAAAATTTATAGAACTTAATGAAACTGGAAGTCACGAGCCAAAAAGATTCAAATGGCTGCGCCCGTTCTTACGAGAAGAATAAGGTCAATACCACTTGTCTTTGGACTGTGGGGGAAACCCGAATGAAAGCCATGCAAATCCGGGGAGACAGTGACCTTTTTGCTGTGAGGTGACAGTGCTAATCACTGAGCCACTTCACTTCTACTTTATTTTATTTATAAAGTATTCATTTAGAAATACCTGGTAGAGTTTGGACAATATATTGATCATTTCAGTCGGCAAAAGACTGATAATTAGCATCTAAATCAGTAACTGTATGTTTCATAAATCTCATTTATTATCATGACCAAATTTTCTCTCTAGTAAACAGTCAAGATGAGAGGAACTTAATGAACCTTCTCTAGGAGTGCGACATTTTCTCTGACACACAAGATGGCTGGGACTACAGGGACTAGCAAAAGTCCAAGGGTGATTTTAATCAGCTGAGGTACTGATTCTCACAACGGGCCTGTCCTGTGCCACAAGCCACTTAATGATGTGGATCGACGTCAGGGATAAATTGTGTTCTCTCTGCTTCCTGTGCTGTGGATAAATACTCTGGGGAATGTGATAAGTGATGTTGGCTCTCAGCTGGTGTCTGTCAGAGTGAGAAGCATGTAATCTCCAATGGCTTTGACTGTGGCAATCGCTTCAGCTATTGTGTGTCTCTAGAGATATTTGCGCATATTCATGATCAGAAGTGATTTGTTTATCAGGCTTTTTGTTTGTTAATGATGGTTGACTATGCTGTGTTCATGGTTTACAATAAAGTAGAAAATGAGATTTTCCAATGAGTTTGTGGATTTTGTTTTCTTGAGAAAAATAAGGTCTGTTGTTAAAAGGGGTGTGAACTGAAATATTATCTTGATTTTTTTTTTTTTATATGAATCACCCTGTAAGTTTCAGAATTTTCTCAGTCCCAAAGAAAAAATCATACCTTCTCTGTGCCACTTTATTACATAATACTATGGATGATCATGGTTTAACATCACTGCCACATCCAATGATTTAAACATGCAGTAGGTATACAGTATAATGAGAAAGGCAAATGCAGGTTGAAACCAAATGGAGAAAATGGATCTGAAGACAACAATCTGGTATGCAGTGCCAAATTGTGGAAAAACTGTTTTTGCATTTGTCTCTTTGCTGACCCCAATATTAGGGAATAATGAATGAACTTTTAACTATTTTTTAATGCCATAAGCATTTCCAACCCAGCCTCATACTGAAAACGTACCACTATATTCTGGAGAGTGAAAAATAGGAGTTACGTTTTTTTTTGCAGTTTTTGTTTTGCGAATCCACCAGAGGCCGATGTGTGTGCTTTTTCAGACCTCAAATTTTTCTCGCGAGTGCCATTCGTGCCTGCTGTTCTTGCGTAAATCCGCCAGAAGCTGCTGTCGACTGACTGACTGACCAATCGACTGACCCACCCTCCTCCTTCCCTGAACCCAACCAATAGTGTTTTCAAAAGCACCGATTGACCCGCCCACCCACTTGCCTAAACTCAACTGACAATTTTAAAAAGCAAACCCAGAAAAAATAAAAGTCCTCGCCTGATTTTTACCACGTTTTCAGATTTGATCACATTCTCACCCTGTTATTTACTTGTTTTTATTTATTTATTTCTGTTTCTGTTATCTGTTTTTGTCTTACCTGCTTTCTGGAACCGTTCTTCACTGGACTCGAACCCCGTTGTTGCGGTCAACACCTCTCTCTGCATCTCAGTTCTGCCAAGGTACATGGCTAGCTAACTGAACAAACTGGTAACAGCAGGAAAACCGTCCATACGGAGGTAAGTGTATAGTTGGTAAGTGCGAAGAGGAATGGTGTCATATCGCCTTGTATCGGTCGTTTTAAAGATGAAATGCAGCCATACGTACTTCTGGCTACATAATTCGCGATCTCCAGAAATGTATATAGGGCTATGTTTTCAGAATGAGCCTATCATTTACAGCCAGGGCCGGCGCGTTCATAGAGGCGACATAGGCGGCCGCCTAGGGCGGCATAATTGTAAGGGCGGTAAACACGCCCCGCCGCCCAACCCAACGTGCTGACTTTTACTGTACATTCACACCGAAAGCGCCATCAAAGTAGCCAGAAGTATTCATTTTCAATGGGAGCCCGCGGCGATAAGCGGCGAGGAGCAGCGCGGCGCGTCTTCGCCGGTGTGGGTGTCGAGGAGAGTTGAAATCAAGTCAACTTTATGGTAATGAGCTGTGACGCAGTTCGGCGGCAACCAATCAGAATGTAATCGGAAAGTCCACCGCTTGAGTGGAGTCAGAGAACACAGTCACTGTGAACTTTGGTTCCGACCACAGTTGTTCCCAAGCCTAAGGTAGTGGTGGGCAAAGCGAGGCTTCATGAAACACTGAACCAGTCGAAGCAAATGTGTCGAAGCTTCGAAACGTTTCGAAACCCCACTCTATGGTGACACCTAGTGGTCATTTTTTATGTATTGCACTGGAACAGCTTCAGCAAAGAACAGTTGAGCAAACTGAGGTATTAAACCCCACTTTCCAGGCGTTGACCTGCAAGTGATTTAGTGGAGCGGTTAGGGTTCCTGACTACCATGTGTAGATAGTGGGATCGAATCCAGACTGAGACAGCTATTTTGAAATGCTTTAATATCAGTTTGAATTGCTCTGTTCTTGTATCGTTCTGTTTCAACATTGGTCTGACATCCGAATAAACACTTTGTGAATAAATATGTCTTGTTTTGGTCATAAAACAGGGTTGTTGCTAGTTCAGACGTGGTTGTGGCCAGAAGGTAACAAGAATTATTTATATTACTCATTAAATTTCCCATTTATTCTATTTCATTAATGTCTACCCAAAACCTAAACCCAACCATCACAGTACTGTAAAAATATTCATTATTGTTTTACAGTGTTACAAAAATTATGAATTGATAGCGTATCCGCAGCTGTATCCTATCTAGACTACATCATAAAACAGTAACATTATTAAAATACATAAAAATCATGATTTCTGTGTATTTGTACAAGTCGGGATTCGAACCCAAAAATCATTTGAAGCACAGTATTAACGTGCAGACGTATGGTCCACTAGACCATTTGAGACAGTTAGTTCTTTCTGACCCTGTCAGTTAAATGCAGATTCGCCAGGTCTCGAAATGCTTCTGAACTGATCGATGCTTTGAATCGTTTTAGTCACGTGACCAGGTGTTTCGAAACACTTTAGTCACGTGACCTGTGTGTTTCGGATCATGCTTCGGTGCAGTGTTTCGAAACACTTGCGCTTCGGGATCTCGACACTGTGTCGAAACGTCAGTTTCACGTCAGCCATCCCTAGCCTAAGGGTTTTAATGTTACGATCGCCGGATTTCCAATTGTTTGCAATGTTTTTCTTACAGTGACATACATTAAAAAAGTACTGGCGAGTTACTCATGTGCATCCATGTTACATATTTTTTTCTTTAAAAAAAGCGGAAATTTCATGCGACAAAACAAAACAGTATTGCTGCTTCCGAATATTTCAGGCATATGGACACATTGGATAATTAAGTGGAGCAAAGTCACACCACATGCAACTAGATCTTCCGTAAGTAAATTAATTTGATAAGAAGTGTGCAACATCTTCATGCTGGAAAACATGTTTTATGCGGGAGTGTAACTGATTTGCTGATATGCTGCAACGCCTCCTTTAAATCCAAGATCAATGTAGCGAATTTTGACGCTCTCGCCGCCGGAGCTGAAAGCAGACAGCGTCGTCGCCAGGGCGGCCAGAGCGACCTTTGACGCTCTCCCTACTTTCAGTGTGAACGTACAGTTATCCGCAACATCAACACAAGCGCGATGGCTCAGTGGTTAGTACTGTCCCCTCACACCAAAAAAGTCACTGATTCGAGTCTTGACTGAGCCACTTGGCATTTCTGTGTGGAGTTTGCATGTTTTCCCTGTGTTCGCGTGGGTTTCCTCAGGGTGCTCCAGTTTCCCCCACAGTCCAAGGACATAGATAAATTGAATAAAACTAAATTGGCCGTAGTGCATGAGTGTGTGTGGGTGTTTCCTAGTACTGGTTTGCAGCTGGAAGGGAAAGTTGGTGGTTCATTCTGCTGTGGCGACCCTTGATTATTAAAGAGACTAATCCAAATGAATGAATAAAGCATTAATTAGTTGGATAACATATCAACAGAGCGTCATCAGTGCTGTCCCAGTGCTGAACCAATCAGTGTTTTCTTTTCTTCTTTGTGAAGTTTATTTATAAACTCATTTCGAGAGGATCACGTGCTTATGATTGCTAGCGGCTGGACCCACATTATCCAAATCACCATGCACCAATCAGATGATCCCTAAGCTACTATAAATACCCTGGGTTTCATATCACCGCTATCTTCGCTTTGAAGACAGCTTGGCTCGCATCAGCTGCTGCCACTACCACCACCATTGCTGCCTACTACTGCTACTACTACTGCTACTACTACTACTACTACTGCTGCTGCTGCTACTGCTGCTAATGCTATTGCTACTGCTGCTGCTACTACTGCGGCTACTGCTACTGCGAATACAACAAAAACTACTTCTTCAAACAACAACTAGATCTCCAACTAGAACTCCAACAATAATTCAACAACAACTTGAACAACATCATCAAAATCTTCCACTTCAAAGTACCTCTCATAACGTATCCGCTGTGTCTTCAACCCAATTTCCAGCAAGATCACAGTCAAAACTCGATCACCGTCACACGAACTCCGTCTAAACTCTCAAGATGTTGGCGGTCCAAGCCATTGTTATGAAGCCGAACTCCCACCGTTCTCCTAGCGGTGCACACGTGGTAATGTACATAGCACGCTTCAAAGCCTCACAAAATAACCACACTCCAACAAAGACTAAACATTTTAGAAATCTCCGAAACGAGACTAGCACGAATAGAATAATTTCTACTAAGGAACTCACCTCTCAGACCTCCCGCCTGTCTACAGGTCCATATCATCAAGTAATTGACTGCAAGGGACCAGACAATCCAATTCGCAAAACATTAGTCTACAGCATATTCATTCATTGAGATATATTCATGGAATGAATTGTTATCAGCCAAACTTCTTGCTGGAGTGCGTTCAGTAGCGTCTCCAGTCATAACACTAGTGATTCTGGCCAATGGCCGCCGGCCTCTGCACTCCTGATTGACACTGCTGTGAGCCAATAGCTGAAAGAGAAGTGCCACCATCCAATAAGCTCTCAACTTGAGATGGTCCCGCCCTCTCTCTTGACAGGTTAAGAATGGACTCAGACTGGTGAATGAACTGGGTCAGATATGCTAGTAATTTAATCACGTAGGATTCCAAACGTAATGTTATTTATTCATGGATTAAAGTAAAGCCCATAACTAGCATTAACACTAAGTGGTGACATAGTTTTATGTACAGGATTGATGTTGGCAGTTTGTTTAAATAAATAAAATAATAATAAATAAATTATTTATTATTATTTATTTATAAATTAATTAATAAATTTTTTTATTAATTAATTCATAAAAAAAAAAAAACTCTGCCACATCTGATAGCCATTTTAAATCTAAGTTTATTACCCAGATATTGAAAAACATTCAACACATCTAACACAGAAGGCCAATCGCAATATGCCAGTGACTCATATGTTCATACACCAGTGTCATATGTGAATTCACTATAGCAAGTTGGTTGGATGTGAAATAGCAAAGAATCAAACCTCCCGCTTGACTGCCATGAATGAATGGGAGGACGAATGGAGCAACGTTTCATCCATCGACTCTGTTTAGATGCTTTTGCATTCTAAACATTCAAACTCCACTGCACTATCACTTCACCTACTCAGTCTTCAAGAGGCACTTCCAGGACTACTAGACAAGCCACGCCCCATACCTTCAGCTCTCCATCCATCTGCCCTCCTGCGGGGGGACGAATGTCCACCTCAACCATCTTTGCATTGCATCTACGAAGCCATCGTACCATGCACTAATAAAGGCGCTTCCATTCACAGTTGCCCATGCCCTCATTGAGACGCCTCACATGGAAATCAGTTAAAACAATTCATTGTGTCTGCCATACACGTATCTTGTTGTAAAAAAATTAATTTTTGATTCTCTCTTGTTTCCCAATTTAGAGCTCTTGACAGCCGGCACCAGAAGCTGACCCTCATCCAACCTATTGCACTCTACAGCTACTGCAGAATCCGCAACTATCGATCATCTTATAAAAACAGATCGACAACCACTTTATGATTGGACCGTTCTCTGCATCATCCTTCAAGATGTCATGTATCAGTCCTATAAGCAGTGCAACTCACAAACTCTTTAACAAAGGATTCTATCTAATAATTACAGATTAAGGAAGCCACAGTACAATGCATAAACAAGGCATTCCTATTCACCCCCTTTAACACTGCTTTTAAGATGCCTCATATTGACATCAGATAAAAAAAAAAAAAAAAAAAACAATTTATCATGTCTGCTGAATATGTGCCATGTTGCAAACCAAATTGCTGACTTCTTGTTTTTTTCTTCCAAAATTCTGGTCATTGGCTCCAGAAGCGGACCCCAACCCAATGCCTGTTCCTCCGTCTTTAGAAATGATACCTCCATTTTAACACTATCCTGAACTCACGATCCCGCAGGAGTCCACATGAGCTTTTGGCTCTCGCAAGAGCCTCACCTATCACCTCATCTTTCTATTTCCCCCAGCCAGCGTTGAGTGCTTGCACTGTTTTCTCCTAGCACTTTACTCCTTTCCTTTGACTCATCTAACATCCCTTCTCCATCTAACCAGTTAATGCCATACTCCAGACTAAGGGCTCGAGCACGACCCTGTCTTTGCGTATATGTATATGCATATGTGTATGTACATTTGTGTGTATGTATGTATGTACGTACGTATGTGTATGTATGTTAGTACATATGTACGTGTGTGTGTGTGTGTTTATACATGAGTATGTGTATGTAGGTATGTATACGTGTGTGTGTATATACGCATGTGTGCTTGTGTGTGTGCGTGTATGTATGTATGTATGTATGCATGTATGTATGTATCTACCTTCTATTTCCACGCTCTGCTAAGCTTGCCACCCCTCCCTACAGCTCGGACCCCCGCAGGGGTCCAACCTGAGCTTCGACTCCCGCAGGAGTCTCTCTAGGCCCACCCTAGGCCAACCCCTTCACAGTCACATTCCCAGTTGGAATCATCACCGCCCCCTCCCTTCTCCTCACTCCTACTGGTTCCCGCCCCCCCATGGCTCTGACCCCTGCAGGGGTCACTCCGAGCTTTGACTCCCGCAGGAGTCATCACTGTCCCCCCAGCCATTAAGAATGCGTAGACACGCGAGTATATGTACATGTGCTCACGTATGCGCATGTATGCATGAGTACGTGTGTGTGCGTGTGCGCGCACGCATTGCGCGCCTTAGCGTCCGTGTCTTTGCACGTGCGTAGGCTCGCATGGATGCGCGGCATGATTCCCCTTCTTCTTTCTTCCTTCCGGCATCGAGATTCTCCAGCCATTTTTCTCGATCTCAATTTCGGCGAGTTAACACGCCACTCTCATCTCTTCCCATAGGCCCTCAATCCTCAGCTCTAACTCCCGCAGGAGTGACTAAAACGAGCTTTGACTCCCGCAGGAGTCTTGCCCCGGCCACCTCCTGCCGTAGTCTCCACCACCCCCTCCCTTTTCCAGACTCCGGCAGGAGAAATGCCCCACCATGGCTCTGACCCCCACAGGGGTCACCCCGAGCTTTGACTCCCGCAGGAGTCATCACCGCCCCCCCCCCATGGCCATTAGGAATGCATATACACGTGTATATAAGCATATACAGGTGTATGCGCATGTATGTATAAGTATGTGTGTTCAGGTGCGTGCATATGCATTACGTGTGTTGATACACGTGTGCAGGCTCGCATTGCGCACCCTAGTGCGCGTGTCTTTGCATGTGCGTAGGCTCGCATGCGTATGCTTGCATGATTCCCCTTCTTCTTTTCTTCCTTCCGGCATCGAGATCCTCCGCCCCATTTTTTTCTCTATCTTATTTCGGCGAGTTAACCCGCCACTCTTTTCTCTTCAGCTTAGGCCCTTAATCTCCAGCTCTAACTCCCGCAGGAGTGACTAAAACGAGCTTCAACTCCCGCAGGAGTTCATGCCCCCCCCCCAGCCCACCTCACACCCTCTCTTGCAGTAGTCTTCACAGTCCAAAACTTTTCCCGACCCCTGCAGGAACCTACCCATCCCAGCTCTCGCTCCCGCAGGAGTGCATCCGAGCTTCGACTTTCACATTTGGAATTAACCCCAGACTGTTGTTGAGAAATAATCACAGAACAGCCTATGCCTGGCTGCAATTTCTTTGGCCACATACTGATTTAGATAACCTCAAAATAAATTACTTCATTTAAATTGCAAAGCATGGGCATAAAGAGCCGAAATTATGGAAACTAAAAAAGACTGGTTTACCTAACTGTATTTAAAAATATTAAATACAATTAAATTTCAAAATGAAAGTTATTAAAATCTACAATTACATTTACATTTTGCTGTTTTGCAGGATATAAACATTCTTTTATATAATTCATAAAAAATAAAAAATAAATATGCAAATAATGCATAGAAAAGCATAAACTTTATTCTTCATAGACCCTTTTCACATTTCCGGGTTTCTCAGAAGTGGAAGTCGTCATAGTTAGGTTAACTTAGACCACAGTAAATGGGAGCATGCAACAAATATATATATTTACAATCCCATTTTCTAAAATAATAAAAGAAAATCTCCACGATTGTGTTATCAAGAATTTCAGAAAAAGGAAAAAAAAATTCTTGACACTGACAATGACAGCCAGAAGAGAGAACAACATCAAATCTACTGTAGACTCTGCATTAGCACCTTTGCACAAGCGATACTTAGTTTTTTTGTAATTTGATGCAAAGATGATATACATATGTGAATACATGAAGAGTTCAGATGCAAAAACCTCTAAATGCCATCTGAAATGTTCTCCTAAAATGGCCATTTTTGTCAGCCTCCTAATATTTATGTTCAGTTATTTCACTTTAAAAGCAATGTAAATAACTTATCTGTCACTATAAATGTAAAATTACTGAGCCTACACACAGGAGTCAGAGAAAAATGCTAAGTTTAGAAGAAAATATCAGATGGCTTTTAGAGGTTTTTGCATCTAAACTCTTCACATATAAATGTACATACGTTTTAAAAATAAAATCTAAATATTAAAAACTTTCAAGGATTTAAGATTATGATGACCGCTAAACGCGTCATAACAGTTTTGTGAATAGGGTCCAATGAATTAGTACACAACTAGTAGAAAATGGTATTTATGAAAAAAAAAAAGACCAAGATTAGTCTTAGGCCTAAATTAGTAAACTTCACACATATAACTTTTTAAGAGCTGCAGCACATTGTAATTATGATGATAAAAATGAATATTATGACTTTTTATACCAATTTCCAAGTTGTGTTATAAATCCAGAATGCTAGATTTTAAATTTTAATTTAACAAACAAAGATAAAACTAGGAGCAAGAACCCAACACTAAACAACAAGGATGCCAAACATTCAACAGTAAGAACTAAGGGCATAAATACTACATTCAGGAAGAGCAATCATCAGAAACCAGTGTGAACTAATCAGAAACAATGGAAACAAACAATGAACAGGAACTCATGAGTCATGACTAGGCCCACACGGAATCTGCGCGCGCAGAATTCCGCAGATTTTCCGCAGATTTTTAGCCCATCATTAATTCTGTTTATTTACTTAAAGTTAACTATTTACAGTTAATCTAATTGGATTTGCATTTTAAAGATTAAATACAAGTTAAAAATATATTATTTTTTATTTAACATATTAAGGTTTTAGTTATGATACTCCCAAAATAATTCCGCAAAAAACGCAGATTTTTACCAAAATTCTCCGCAGAAATAGCAAAAAACATCTGCAGATTCCGTCTGGATGTGCTCAATGTGATCAAAGTTTTTCTGTTTTAGGTAAGTTAGGATTATCAAATTTGTTTCTGTTATGCTTAATAGCAGAATAATGAGAGAGATATTTTTTGAGAAATTGTTATAAACTTTTCTTGAAAGTCAAGTTTAAATACAATAAGATTATTATGCCTCTGAAAAAGCTCAGATGATCGTGTCAAGGTTTTGGAAGTTTCTGATTGGCTAATTGACAACATTCAGTTCATTGGAGGCAAAGCTGTAAAATAGTGTTCAAGGAAAACCTCAAACACACTGCTTCCTTTTGTGACAACAAGGGAAAATCAACAAGCCAGAATCCACAAAAAAGCCAGATTAGAATTTGCTAAATTACACTGGGAAAAAGAATAATTCACTAAATAGTTCAATAAATCCACTTCACAGCATAGATGGCATCATGAAGAAAGAGCATTATGTAGAAATACTAAAGCAACATCTCAAGACATCAGCCAGGAAATTAAAACTTGGCCATAAATGGGTCTTCCAAACAGACCATAACCCCAAGCATACTGCCAAATTAGTTAAAATGTGCTTTAAGGACAACAGAGTGAATGTTTTGGAGTGGCCATCACAAAGCCCTGAACTCAATCCGATAGAAAATTTGTGGGCAGAGTTGAAAAAGGTTGTGTGAGCAAGGCAGCTTCAAAATCTGACTCAGTTACACCAATTCTGTCTGGAGGAATTGGCCAAAATTCCTGCAAACTGTTGTGAGAAGCTTGTGGAAGGATACCCAAAACATTTGACCAAATTTATACAGTTTAAAAGCAAAGCTAAAAAAATACCAAGGAAATGTATGTAAACTTTTGACAGTCTAGAAATTGATAAAAAATTCTCAAAAAAAATAAATAAATAAAAATCTCTTAATATTCTGGCATTTAGCAAATGTAAATCATTTATGTAATCCCAACTGACCTAAAATAGTGGACGTTTAGTATGATTTACCATCAGACATTTAAAAAAAAATGGTTATGTTCCTTTTTTTAGAGTATGTACACTTCTGCTTTCAACTGTATATATCATGAGGCAACAAAAATGAAATGAAGTTATGCAATAATGTCTCTGTATTTCATTCATAAAACTCATATTCATACTTAATAGGACATTCAAATGTAGTATATACTGTACAACTGTATAGACACGCTGAAAGTAACATGGAATTTGTACCCAGAACATAAAACTTTTTCAAGATGAGAATGTAGTTGTTTAGACTCCAAATATGCAGATTCTTTTTAAGTATATGCTTATTTGAAATGTGATTTGATGGTTTTGGGGATACAAAATCTAGTGCTTCAGTGATCATTCATCACTGACATTTCTAATTGAGACCACCCTTCTGACAAAGTTGTTCTGGAAACAGATGCATGTCTCTAAGGTAGTTTAATGTTCAATATACTGTATGTCTAAAGGCAACATTTGATCACAAGCATCTTTAATTTGCTGCAGAGCATATTGATTAGTCACAAAATCAAAATGTACTCTTATTTGTATTTTATTCATTTTCTTTTCGGCTTAGTCCCTTAATTAATCAGGGGTCACCACAGCATAATGAACCGCCAACTTATCCAGCACATGTTTTACGCAGCGGATGCTCTTCCAGCTGCAACCCATCTCTAAGAAACATCCATACACACTCATTCACACTCATACACTACGGACAGTTTAGCTTAATTCTCCTGTACCGAATGTCTTTGGACTGTGGGGGAAACCGGAGCACCCGGAGGAAACCCACGCGAACGCAGGGAGAACATGCAAACTCCACACAGAAACGCCAACTGACCCAGCCGAGGCTCGAACCAGCAACCTTCTTGCTGTGAGGTGACAGCACTACCTACTGTACCACTGCATCACCCGTATTTGTATTTGTATATGTATATAGTAGTGCTTTTTATAAACAATGTATCTGAGCACTACATTATTTTGTAAAAAATCATTTTGCCCTCATAATCTTTAATCAAATATCATAACTTTCTCTCAGCTTTCAAAACAACTTTTCTTCACTTCTGGTCACAGGGAATGGCTTTAGGGCAGGGCTACCAGGTCACGTCTCATTTCTGCCCTTCCATTGCGGTAGGTAGTGGTTCAAATAAATATGATATGATTCCATTTTCTAAAATGTATCTCCTCATTCTCATCATTATCAGGCATCGGTCCAGGTTGATGGTGATTCTGGTGGACAGTAATTCTCCACCAGTGCAAACTGGTCAAATCTTCTAACAATCCAAATTGTTCCATCTTACATTGTTTTCTAATTTTAGGAACTGTTTCAAATGGATGTGTCATAATATGGGGAATAAGGACAATATTATCTTCTCTTTCATGGCAACATTAAGCTTTGCTGCTTTATACAGTATATATGAAAACTTTGCCTTTGTTATGTTGACTGATTTTCTCAGCATCTATATATTGTATTTTGTTAAAAATTATTGATTAATAAAGGAAATTTTGTATAAATTGGAATAGTTTTTAATGAAAGTACTCTGCAATTGCAATTTGGCGTGTCTTTGTAATGATTGTCAGTTGACGATAGCCTACATTGTTCCACTCTTTGTTCCACAAATTGTGATTTAGCATGTAATTTGGTCAGTTACCCATATGCGCAGCCATGCTGGCAATACTCGAATGTAAACAACAGCATGGATTGTAAGGTTATATATTACTGAATATGTTGTTCTGCCTATTTATGCTGTTTAATCAATGGAAAGAAATGTGTGAAAGTGAAAACAATGCCAGTTAAAACTGCACTGTTCCAAAAGGAAGCCCTATGTTAACAGTGTCCAGAAGTGACTTTTCTGGGCTCAGAGGCATCTGGGATGGAAACATGTTCTGTGGTCAGATGAATCAGTATTTCAGGTATTTTTTGGGGAGAAATGAATGCCGTGTGCTCTGGATCAAAGAAGAAAAGGATCATCCAGACTGTTACCAGCAACAAGTCCAGAAGCCAGGGTCTGTTATGGTATGGGGTTGTATCAGTGGTAACTTGCATTTCTGTGAAGGCACCATTATTGCTGAAAAGTACATAGAGATTTTGGAGCACTATATGTTGCCTTCTAGAAGACATATATTTTTTTTAGGGATATCCATACATATTTCAACTAGACGATGCTAAACCACATTATGCACACATTACAAAGTCCTGGCTGTGGAGGAAGTGGATACAGGTACTTGACTGACCTGCCTGCAGTCCCGAAGTGTCTCCAGTAGAGAATGTGTGGTGCATTTTAAAGCGCAAAATGCGACAACGAAGACCCTGTACTGTTGCTCACTTTAGGACATGTTTGCAGGAAGAATGGGACAAAATTACAACCGAAACACTTCATCATTTTGTGTCTTCAATCCCTAAACGTCTTGTGAAAAGTGTTGTGAAAAGGAATGGCAAAATTACAAAGTGGTAAATGCTTTACTGTTCCAACTTTGTGTTGCAACAAGCAAAACTGGAATATGTGTTTATTTAAAACAAACAATAAAACTCACGATTGTTGTATTGTCTGCAATAAAATACAGGTCAAGGTAAATTTAGAAATCACTTCTTTCTTTTTCTACTTGCGTTTTCCATATTGTCCCAACTTTTCTGATTTGGGGTTGTACAATGGTTGGTTTAACTTTCACCTGTGAGATATATTTATGTAAGCAATATATTTAATAAAAAGTGTTCTGTTCCAAAGTGATATCAAATAGTCTAAATTCTCACAGAACAACAACCAATCAGATCAATATTACCAAAATCGGTAACACTTTACAATAACAGAACATGAATAATGATGTGTTAATGTGTAAACTAAACATTACGTTATTATGAATTAATGATGAGTTAATGCATGCGCTAATCATGAACTAAATTCAACTACAACATGAGTAGGGATGGGTACCGAAACTCGGTACTTTATTGGTTTTGGTGCTAAATTATAAAAGACCGAAGTATCGAAAAGCTCTGACGTTAACGGTTCTGCTATCAGTACTGGACAATTATTGCTAAGTAAACATTACTTACAGTTGCATAATTTAACTGACCAACCTCGTCTGCACAGTTGGCAACCTCACATGAGAAATGCTGTGCTTCCGGCCAGCGCATAAAGTATAAAAGCCTTCACAGTTCTCGGCTGTGCGTGCGCACGCAGCGGAGGCTTGCGATAAGCGCACACACATAGCTGGCGACACAGACTCGCGCTAAGCGCACACACATAGCTCGTGACACAGATTTGCACGCACACAGCTCGTAAGCTTGCGGATTGAACCAAACGGGTTGTTTTTCCCAAGTGGACAGCGACTATGACCGTTGCAACAACACAACAAGTTGTTTTTGTATAAGTAGAAAAGCAAGAAATCTGGCTAAGTAAAAGTATCTTTCAAAAGTGCATTAACTGCAGAAAGACAAATGAAAGTTTTTGACTGCCTAGCTACTAATGGTAACGTTACATCAGCCACATCGTTATGCCAGCAGTCAATCACCTAAATTAGTATAATATTAATAGTTTAATAAACAGTGTTTTTTTTTCTTCAGTAGCCTAAATAAATCTTAAACATTAACAATGCTTTTACATCAGCTGTATTTTAAAAATTTAGCCTATAAAGAGCCTAATAATAAACTATGCTTATTAGGAAAGATTATTTTTACATTGTAAGATGCTCCAAAACTGTATTAAAAACTCCATAACAGTTAAATCATAAACATTATCTTATTATTTAACTGCATTTTACAACTCAAAAAGGATATTTTCACCTGCAGGGAGCACAATAAGCCAAGAAAGGTCCCGACTTCTGCCAGAAAAGTCAAACATGTTGATTTTTCTTCAGAAGAATGGTTAAAAACTGAGGTATTTTCCTTAAACCCATTGTAGGCTACATTCTTCTAAAGGAAAAAAAATAATAATTTATTTGTTTTACAATTATTGGTTTCATTTTATTTTACATTAAAAACGTAAAAATAAAACAAAGTGTTGTTAATTCTGTTCACTTTGTTTTGTTTTTTTTTTCATAAAAAAAAAACTACAAAAAGTACCGAACCGATAAGTGGTATCGATAAAAGTAGTAATACCGTTAAAACCTTAACAATACCCATCCCTAAACATGAGTCACGAGTTCATGTGTGAATAATGGCTACCTTAATTACTTGTTAGTACATGTTGTTAAGTAATGTATTAATTAACATTTAAGCTTAAGTTAAATGTAACCAACATGAACTCATGGGCTGTTAATGTACAATTATGTAATGACTTTACTTGGAGGGACACATCACCATGAACTCATGAATTCCTGTTTAAGCTGTTCATCTTTATGTTGACAGAACACTTTTCTATTGTTATCCAGTGTAAATGCACTAGACATATATGCATAAGGAGTTCATGAATATTTAACAATGGGTTAATGATGATGTGCCCCTCTAAGTAAAGTCAACATATAATTATACATTACATATCATGAGTTCATAATGGTTAATTAAGCATAAACTAATGTAGTAATTAATACAATAATTAACAAACAATCATGTACTAACAAGTAATTACGGTAGCTGTTATTTACACATGAACTCATGTGACTCATGTTGTAGTTAAAGTTAGTTCATGATTAGTGCATACATTAACTCATCATTAGTTCGTAATAAAGTAGTGCTTAGTTTACATATTAACACATCATTATTCATGTACTGTTATTGTAAAGTGTTACCCCAAAATTAGTCAAAATAAATGACTACTTGACATTTTAGGAGCCCTTAAATCAAATCAAACCATCTGAAACCATACAGAGAGAGAGAGAAAGGGATTGAGTTTTTTATTCCCAATGCTTTCAGCTTTGGGGAGATTATTTTTGTTCTCCTAATAATATACACTTATAATATGGGAAAGTTGTATAGAGAGACTCCAGGAACTATGACCTTTCACTAGCACATAATTGTGGTGTGCTGTTGCTAAGTAACCTGACTGACTTGTATCAGGGAGCCAACATTTCAAGAAAGTAGACGTGCAAGTTTTGGAGGGGTCTCAATCAAGTATCAAGTGGAGTGGCCTGTGAATTTATCTACATTGTCAGGTGGTGTTCCCCTGCAGCTAACCAAAATCTCACGCTGGTGTTTGAGCAGTAAGGAAAAATGCTACTTTGAAAATTATCTTTGATTTCTTCACTTTTTTAAGTCTAATTTGAACATTAACATACATACATGTCTTTTTTCCTTAAAAAGGTGAAATTCCTGAAATTGCTGAACAAAAAACTATTTTGGAAATTGGTACTAAGAAATAATACAACCACCAGATCTAACCACCAGAGATCGCTGGAAAACATTCACACTCACACAAACTACAATCCTGCCTCATAATGGACTACAGTTCCCAGTCATGCAGCACACACACTCACCTGCTCCAAGTCACCATTGATTAGACAATCACAGCTGAAGCTGCTTTTGGACTGAGTCTTCTGTAACAATGGGATGTGACGCTGACAACAGGGGTGCAGATCCAAATGCAGGTTTATTAGAATGGTCAGGCAAGCAATGTTCAACACAGGGTCAAACTGATATATACAGGCAATTCAGAATCATAGTCAATAGGCAGGCAGATGGTCAGAGGCAGGCAGCAGACAGGAATAAACAAATAAGCGAGGCAAGGATCAAAAACATGGCAAAGCAAAACAAAGGAAAACGTGTTGTCATGTCACATAAACAGTACACATTCTTAAGGCCAAATCAATATAATGTTCTAATGTCTCATGGGGTTCGTGCAATCGTATTGTCGAGAATAATGGCTCAGACAGTCCTCCGTGAAAAAAATATCATGAGGCATAACTCGCTCACTGATGTTATCGGTGTCAGCTGGATAAAGTCCTCCACATACTCCTCAATAGACCGGGCTTCCTGACGAAGACACATAATCTTAATACCCGCTGGATCCATAAGTGGTCCTCTAATAAACCTGAAATTGGATTCGCACCCCTGTTGTCAGCGTCACATCCCATTGTTACAGAAGACTCAGCCCAAAAGCAGCTTCAGCTGTGAGTGTCTAATCAATGGTGACTTGGAGCAGGTGAGTGTGTGTGTTGCATGACTGGGAACTGTAGTCTATTATGAGGCAGGATTGTAGTTCGTGTGAGTGTGAATGTTTTCCAGCGATCTCTGGTGGTTAATCACTGGTAATCGTGACACTGATTCCTCCATTTGAATTATAGTTTAAGCATTTGATTTGTCATTTAATTATTATAGAGTTGTTCATGAAAATTAAATTTCAAATACATTTGATTTCTCATTTGAGAATGCATTTAGATTTATTATGTTATCGTTTGAGCGCTTGATTCATCATTTGGGTAGTTGTTTTCTTTGTAGGCATTTGAATTTTCATTTTTAATTTTGTTAGGAAACTACTTTCATATATATATATATGGAAGTCCACACACACACACACATCCAATTAAACTTCCAGCTGCAACCCATCACTGAGAAACACCCACACACTCTCATTCACACACATACACTACGGACAATTTAGCTTACCCAATTCACCTATAGCGCATGTCTTTGGACTGTGGGGGAAATCAGAGCACCCGGAGGAAACCCACGCTATCATGGGGAGAACATACAAACTCTACACAGAAATGCCAACTGACCCAGCTGAGGATTGAACCACCATGACACCTGTTGTTGTTGTTAATAATAATGACATTAATGCTTTTATTGGTGTTACCATTATTTTTGTCAGTGTTGTTATGGTTAGAAATAATGCAACCTTTATATTTTCAAGTGAGAAGGTCTGAGATTAACTCAGTCTAAAGTAACAAGCTTTTTTGGGTGAATTTGCAAAGTTTCACAAAACAAATATTTTTAACTTAATGAAGAAAATTTTGATTTAGGTTAAGTTAAATTTAAACTTTTTTCAAGTTGGATTTTTTTACAGTGTGGTTTGTTCATATTGGAAAAGGCAAGGTAAGATGACATAATATTTTACTTTTGTACTTAGGTTTTGTTTCTACATTAGTAAGTGTTCTTTTATTTAGCAAAATTTTCTCCAAATTTACAGAAAACACCACAATAGTTTATGTACAAAAAGAAAAGTTCTTGACAGACGTTCAGAACAAGAATTGTATGATGACATATTAAATGCTTAAGTTAATAACCCGCTTTACCCTTTATTTATATTATTAGGGGTTACTTTTATCTTCAAGATGTTTGAACAATAGCCCTGGAATCTGCAGTGGACAGCTGGGTTCAAGTGTGTGCAATGTATAAATCACCACAAAACTTCACCACAAAATGGCTTGGGAATCTGTTTGGAAAATGACTCGTTTGATCAACTCTGACTCAACTCTTTCTTTTGAAAGGCAATAACTTCAGTGCATTTTCAGATTTAAAACTGCCCATTTAAAAAAAATCCATAATAAAGGGGCACTGTAAAAATATGTTTTATGTGTGTTTGTGTGTGTGTGTGTGCATGTGTTTTTGTGACATGTCAGGACACAAATCTGTATAATGACATAGGTATGACACAGGTATTACAAAAAGGAGGTGAAAAACGAGGACTTTGGTGACGTCCTCACTTATAAAAAAGCTTATAAATCACACAGGATGAGTTTTTTTCAGAGAGTAAAGCTGTACACTGTCTCCTGTGATGGTTGGGTTTAGGGGTCGGGGGGGGGGTGAGGGCAATATAATATACAGTTTGAACTGTATAAAATGAATGGAAGCCTATGTAATGTACCCACTTTTCACAAAAACAAACACGTGTGTCTGTGTGTGTGTGTGATCCCTCTCTGCTGCTAACATTATCTTCTTGAATGTACTTTTTTATACACATTACTTAACCATGAAGCTTATTTGAAATTCATATATAATGCAAATTAATAAAATGTTTACAATATGTATAGGCAAAACAAAACAACTTGATTAATTCTGCTTGTAAATGTAAATGAACTGTGAAGACTCTGGGTCACGTCACCATTAATGACAAAATTGATAACTTTCATTTGGAGTTATTCTGTCTCATGAAAAGATACATTAGTTCTCTAAAACTAATAAGGTGAGGAATCTTAGCATACCAGGTTTTCACAACAAAACTAGCCCAGAACTAGCTCAATGACCAAAATATGCCAGTTTAGTTTTCTGAAAATTTCTGTATATTAGTAATTATAAAAGTTTTGTTTTCTTTAATATAATCACATTCCTTTAAGATTGACAGCTGGCATTGTGTCTATAATTTGATGGCTTTGTTCCATCCAGTTAAAATATAATGGATGTAGGCAGGTAAATACAGAACAACTCTTATATATGGAACTTATTATTTAGCAGCAACCATGGCAACAATGCTTATCATGCATTAAAAGCTATTATAAAATGCAGGGTATTATAAACATGTATTCCTTCACACTTTCAGTTTACACAACCATATTTTGTTTGTGTTCTGTGTGGCCTCGCCATAAAAAGGCCCTCTGAATAAGGGTACAATTCTACAATGGAATTTCATACAATGAGTTTATTTTAGTCAAACATCTGGGATAATAAACAGCAACTGGTGGGTACATTTTTTCTTTCCACTTTCTGTGAAATGATGTATTGATATTCTCTTATTCTTTATGATTTTTAAAGTCCACCTTGAATGAAACATTTAGCTACACTCCATTCATATTAGATCAGATCTTTATTGTGGCTGAATCACAGGGTGAGGTACACTACATCGAGCTCCTACTCTTCAATGGAGAGTGTCAGACAGAGAGTTGTACAAAATGTACAGAGTGGTAAGGCCCCAGGACCAGTAAAACCACTTGTTTAATTGAGCAAAAAATGAGAGAAATATTTGAGTTACAGTATTGTGGATCGGCACACTCTAATATCCAGTCATCCAATTACTTTGCAGTTCAGCCCTGAGCAGAAACATGGCCATTTAATGAAGCGTGTAGGTTTTCCATAATGAAATGAGGAATAAATGTACATCCTGTAGGGACATCATTTTTTTACTATGCTGCCAAAGTGAAAATGGTTCAATAATGTAGGGAATGAAGCTTGGAATGTTCAACCTTGAAAATGGATTTAATGAGCAATTTAATGTAGAAACACAATGAAGGAAGGCTCATGGACATACTGTCACTAATAGCAGCATAATGTAAACATGTTATGAACATAGAAAAATAATTGTGACGGTCATCATTAGAAATTTTATTTCTATTATTATATGGGTGATTTGTGATTGGATCACAACTGTCACCTGATAGAAAGTTATTTAGAGCACCATGTATAATAGTTCGGTCTCTCATTCATTGTCAAACAGTCAGAGCATACAGGTGATTCCGGGTCACAAGGGCATGCTGCTGTGTGTTTGCGGAGAGTGCAGTTGCTTGTTTCAAGCCCGGTTATGTAAAAATGTATGTTTTCATGCTGGTTGTTCTTATTCTGAGGGAGTTTTCGATACGGAAGTAGAAGCAGAAACAATTCATTCATTCATTCATTTTCTTGTCGGCTTTTGTCCCTTGTGGGGTCGCCACAGTGGAATGAACCACCAACTTATCCAGCACGATTTTACGCAGCGGATGCCCTTCCAGCCGCAACCCATCTCTGGGAATTTCCACACACACACATTCACACTCATACACTACGGACAATTTAGCTTACCCAATTCACCTGTACTGCATGTCTTTGGACTGTGGGGGAAACCGGAGCACCCGGAGGAAACCCACGCGAACGCAGGGAGAACATGCAAACTCCACACAGAAACGCCAACTGACCAACCCAGCCGAGGTTCGAACCTACGAACCTGCGACCCAGCGACGTTCTTGCTGTGAGGCAACAGCACTACCTACTGCGCCACTGCGTTGCCCACAGAAACAATTATGAATGGGAATTTATTTATTTTTTTGGTGGTGTTTTTGTTTATTTGATGATGTGTGTTGAACGTACCATGTGTTCAGGTTTGATTTGAGTGAGGTGTGTATTTTATTTTTATATTGGCACTCAAGTTGCCTATATGTTTTAGGGTGATGGATTCGGATTTCTGCCTTTCAATCTGTCCCAGCATGGATCAACATTTATCCCTTTTCTCATTACTTTATTAGTATGATTATTTGAATCATGAATACAGTTAACACATTGCTTAATAAAAGAATGTTCAGTGCGTTTGCCTGTCTCTTTGTAACTCTATTTTCAGGAGCCACCAAACTAGGTCAGAGGTCACGGAGACCTCGAGTGGAACTGAAGGGCTTGATGATTGAAAACAACTGTACAACTGTTTTCCTGTTTGTATTGCTATGTGTTCATACTGTCTAAAACAATTTTGATTATTATTATGTGTTAATTCAAAGTTTAAAGTGATTTTACTTTTTATTCAGGATAGACTTTGTGTAGTAAGGATATAACTGGCTGAATGTAGATTATACCGATATTTAACCAGTTTTGATAAAGACGGCTGAGAGTACACTCAGCCTTGGGTAAGAAACAGATTGCACTTTAAGTGTGTGTGTTCTACTTGATTGTGGACTCTTTTCACAGGTCTGGGGTCAGCTCTAAACAGTCTATTGGATGTCTGACGTTTATATGCTTGAGATATCTTCAGTAAACTTTATTTATTTGAATCTCTGACTCCGGCTCTTCTTCATCTGACAGACTGGTCATTCTTTGGGTTAAAACTGTAGATTATCCCTACTGGGGTTTTCCTTTTTGTTTGATTGTTTGATCACTGCTGTGATTGGTTTTTGTTTGAAGCAGTTTTTTGGGGCCAGTATTATCAACGGGTGATCTGGAAAGCAAATGTTTTTCTTCTTCAAGTGATGTTATGAGTTTTGTATTCAAAGATATATTGTTTGTATGCTAATTTGGTAATTTATATGTTTAAAATAATTTTAATTTAGAACATTGTAGAAGAAATGTTTCGAAGTGCATTTATTCCGGGAGATGAGTCTGATATACGGGAGAGTCCTGAGAAAAACGGGAGTGTTGGCAGGTATGATACGAACTGAGAGACATTTCGAAGTGCATTGATTGTACGGTTGTTTCAGTGTTAATTTATATGTTAAAATTGTGAGATTGACCATTAAATTCCTTAATGTGTGATGATTTTGGCCTTGAAAATTATTATTATTATTTGCGTAAATTTGATTAATATTGGTTTTGTATATTCTGATTTATATCTTTATGGAAGTTTATTTTATATTTTATCACTCGTTAATTGTATTGTGAAGGGTATTAATAGGTATTGTGCCTGGGCCTGGAAATTTATGTTTGGTATGTTTATGAGTTAAACTAAAATGTGTTGAACATTTGGTTTAATTGATTAAATCATAAATTTGTGAAACTTGTTTTTGAGTAACTGTAGTGGAGTTTTCTACCCCTGGGGCCCAACCCATTTTATAAGCCAAATACCAGTAAATAATAATTAAGAAAACAACATCAGAAAAATAGAAAATAGTCAACATTTGAAGTGGTTCAAACCTTTCATAAAAGTTGTCCTAAAACTATTGAACAGCACCAATTCTTGTCTTAGGACACTTTTGCAAAATGCAAGGTCAAAAAACACTTTGTCTAATAATATGCATTTATTTTTGCCAAATTATCCTTATGACTCCCATATGATTTGTTCAGTGATTAATTTGTTCCCAAACCCCTCCTTAGCGTGTAGCTAATCTGCGCTGATTGGACAGATGACCCAGTCTGTTGTGATTGGTTGACTGCATTCTGTGAGGCAGAGAGAAATGTCCACCACGGCTATGAAGTAGCAGCCAGAGAGTATGTGAGAGCCCAATGCAGGAATGCAATAAAGCAATGCAGTTAAACATCAGCATATTACTCTACTCTTAACCCTAATACCTAATAACAGACACACATTCAGTTTTAATCCACACAGTGGCAAAAGTTGAACTATTTAAAAAATTAACTGTGCCGCGTGTGAGGAACAGCTGATGGTGGCCATAGCAACAAATGGCAGAAAATCGCAAGTTCAGAAGCGCATTTAAATCAGTAAAGGAAGAAGCACGTGTCACGTTTTCAACGTGGTTTTGGACACGATGTGTGAATAGCCACATACAGATTTAACCTGAGAGATACAGTACAAGCACTGATCAATATTAGATAAGTGATTACAAGCTGGGCGATTACAACTTATAACACACAATTAAACACATATTTTGTAAACTACACAAAACTAGGCAACAATTTTAATGATACTTACACGTTATGATATGGAGGAAGAAGAAACTGGTCCAATTGAACTGTAACAGTTACTGACAAAGTCCCATACCTAATAGTCTCTGCTGCTCCTTCCTTTAATAGCAAACGGCCTGCAAATCCCACGTTGCAGCGTTGGTTATTGTATTAAAAAAAAAAAAAAGACAGGAACAAACACAGCACTGGGTTGGCTCTACTGTTGTATTGTTATGAAAATACACTTTAACCCTTTATTCCCTGCAGCCGAATCTCATTCACTTAGTGCTGTGTTACACACTGGATGGAAGGTCATTCTCAAAAACCCATAATAGGGGCTCTTTAAGTTCCTTTACACCAAACTCACTCATTCATATCTTTATGAACCTTGCTTTGTACAGTGGTGCACAGTCATATTGGAGTCACTGTATCTGAAGATTTGCATTGTACTTGGTGATATGAAGCTTGTATACAGCTGCTACTCGGTCATGTGTTTTTATATTTTATTAAAATAATGCCAAGGTATCCGTAATCCTGGACCATGCCATATCCTGAGCTGATGCTGCGACAGTCATGGAGGAGCAGAGAGCATGACAATGATTTCTGAAAGACCACAGTGACAGACAAGTCTTCACATTGATCCCATGGGCCAGTATGATCACCCGCCTGTGACATACTTACACCTGCAGCTTCTCCACGATGGACGTACAGTGTTCTCCAGCCTCTGGCACATAGACTGCAGCTCCGCACAGGAAGTTTGGCCAGAAGAGAAATGGTTGTGCCCATATGAGCCTGGTTTCGCTCAAGGTTTTTTTCTCCTTCACTTTCGTCAATTGGTGAAGTTTGTTCATTGCCACTGTTGCCACTGGCTTGCTTGGTTAGGGACTTGTGAAGCTGCGCATCAATGGATTTGCTCTTCAGTGTTTGGACTTTCAGCAGTGAAATTTAAACCACAATGAACTGAACTAAATTGAATTTAAACTCTGAAAACTGGACTGACAGTTTCAATTTACTAGAACTTCTATGTTAAGCTGCTTTGACACAATCTACATTGTAAAAGTGCTATAGAAATAAACATGAATTTAATTTTAGAACCAGACGAGGTTAGTTTTGAAAGTTATATGTGTATACACCTGTTTACAACCTTAATTCATACAGCTTGCAACTGAGAAACATCTTACTTAAAATGAGAGGGCTCATTAGCATGCATGGCTCCTTCTCACAGGCTTTACCACAGATTCTCATATTTTTTGACTGACCCTTATTCTCAAACCCTCACTGCAGTATACTGCTTCCCCCAGGCAAGAATCTAATATTGAATATTTTATTAGTATTAAAATGAGCCATATGCTCTTTTAGCATTCGCCCAAAACAATACTGCTCACAGAAAGATTTTGGCAAAAAAAATGTTAAACCTCTGATTTCACTGAAACCAAAGCAACACTTCTTTATTATAATGTTTTTTAGTAAAATGCACAATAGTGGCATTTCTAATAATTGTTAAATATTTCTGAGAACAGGTCCCGATAGGAGAAGAAGAAGAAAAAGAAAGACACTTTTGCTGCATCCCATTTCTCACACTATCCATCCTAAACAGTATTCAGAAATAGTATTAGTATGTCCCAAACAATAGTATGTTGAAAAGAGTAAGCCAAAGGTACCTGGACGGTTTACTATTTCCGGTAAAAAAATTTAAGTGTTGAAGCGTCCATACTCTAACTGCTAATATTGCCCACAATACACTGCACATTGGACGTAAAATTGATTAGAACTACAAACATGGCAGACACAAGAGACCAACCGTCAAGTAGAGAGGCTTCGGTAAAGTTTTTTGAATGACTGTTAATTAATATCAAGCCAACTGGAACATATTTAAACTGCGTTTTCAGTGTTGTATTTCATCTGCAACAACAATGTGAACTTCTATCAAGATATGTTTGGACATTAACTTCTGAATGCATAATTACCCAAAGACTTGAAGAGATTTCTCTGCATGAAAGACTCCTGGACGACAGGATAACCTGCTGCTGCTGAATCTACAGTAAGGAAGGTAATTACATGTGAAAGAAATGTGGATGATGTGTCAAGTTGATTGACAGGGGATGCAACTAAGCAACATATTGATCTGTTAACGAGGATGTACACATGTACACATACACCCAAAAGTGTATACTTTTTCTTTACAAAAAAAAGCATACTTTTAGGGTGTAGTATAGGGGACTGCGGACACTGAATGCTTAGAATGAAATATACAAATGTAAGTTCACATACCCTGCCATACAGGTGCAGTTCGCTGCCAGAATGCAGTTGTTTTGCTTGTTGATGATTACCCAGGCCTTGTACAGTTCTATCTTCTTTCCTTGTCTTTGGCTAGGCAGAACCTCAGTTTTTAGCACTACAAAGTTTTAAATCTGGTAATCATGGAACATTATTTCTTGCACATGACCACACAGAACAAAATTGTTAGCATCCAAACACTTGTAGGCCTTTAACTTCTCTCTTGTAAAAACACTTGGAGTTTCAATGAGATAGTTGTATATTTCGGGATGGATGCTTGGTCATTTCGTCTTATCCAATTTCCTTTGGGAGGATGCTATCGCAAATCGATCTGTCAGATGAACGCCGCTCACTTTAACGTTAATTTGCTGAATAACTGTGTTTATCACTGGGTGACAAGCTATTATAATTTGCGGTAAGCATTATGTAAATAATATATATAATATGTAATCAATACTCTGATACAACAACAAACTCGAAAGTAATGTTTAAGACGATTGTGGAGGTTAATCAAAACTACTTTTGCTTTGCACTACAGCCTTTCACTTTCACAAACTCAAAACACAAAGTGCTCTGTGTTCTGGACCCTCTGGGACTTTTACAATTCACAGTCATGCCCTTTGGGTTACATAGAGCACTTGTCACTTTATAGAAGATGATGGAAGTTTTTAAAGACTTTGAAGGATGGTCTGCAACATATATCTTGATGATTTGCTGATCCATATTTATACTTATTTACACAGGGGGGGAACATCTCAAACACTTGAAGCAGACCTTGGAGATGACCAGAAATCTTGGACAGATTTTTTCAACATCAAGAAAATGTGAATGACCAACATTACAGAAGAGCTACTTTGTTTATCATGGAGAACTGAGACCCCAAGTGTCAAAATGCATTGCATCCCAAAGATAAAGATAAAATATTCAGTTCAAAAGAGCTAATAACAATCCGTAAGAAAAAATAATAATAAATGATTGACTGATCCTTGAGATCTGCTCATGACATCTGTAGGAAACTCAGAAGCCAAAACCAGGAGACTCCTGTCTTTTAAAAGGATTATTTCAATGAGAACATGCTGGTTGTGCAGCTGTGAAACGGTCATCTTCAAGAAGTCTAACAAACCAGTGTACCCTTACATATTACATTACATTACATACATGTTAGGTAGACGGTGACAACTTTAACAAAGCTTGTAAATGAAGCTGGTAGTTGAAAGTCTTTTTCAGACTCTAAAGCTTCACCTGTACTGATAATTTGGGACCCTGCTCTGATGGTAAAGACAAAAGGTCTGTGTCTCAGACAATTGGGCTGTCAGACTTGTTCTTTACAGTGATTTCAATGTAAAACTACTTTTAAATAAAACTATTTCATTGAAACCTAGATTTAACCTTTTATAAATTTGTATTCCAACACATCTATTCTAACTCTAGTTCTTTATCTCAATAATTTAATGTTTGTGATTAACTATGGGCTTTATGTGGGGTTGCCCCAATGTGTTGGTGGTTTTCATCATTGTTTAACATAGTCAAATATGCTGTAGCCTACTTATTGTATTTGCATTCAGTGTCAGCCCCCTTCACGTACATAATTAGCAATGTGCTACTTTAAACAACTCTGCACTGTATAATAACATTGTTATTTTTATTACATTACAGGTACTAATTATTTATGTGGAACCATATGGTTTTTTCAGTGATTAAAAAAAAAACAGCATGTTATGATTGCTAGTCATTTTTGTCATAGACACAAGCCAAGACAGATAGAAGAAAATGTGCTTCTGTATTTAAATGCTTTGTAGTTGTTTTTTTTTGTTGTTGTTGTTTTTATTAGTTGATATTTATGGCTTTGAATCTTGAAAGTCAAATACAAAAAATAAACTTGTGTTTGTGTTAATAGTCCATCAGCATTTTTTTTCTGACATTAAGTATCCAAGTCTGAATTTTGGGGATTTTGTATGGGATTTTTTATAATACAGATTCAAATGTTTACAATAATTTTTTGCAGTTACACATACACATACATGCAGGGAAGCTTTTCAATTTGTGTGGAAAAATCCAGGGGGAAAACCTCAAAATAGCTGCTGAGTCTAGATGTTTCCAGTGAATTCATAAATACAGTGTAGTTATCTAGATAAAGATATAAAGAAGATAGCAAATACTATCTTGCAAGATTAAGCAGTTTAACATGCCATTTTTGTACAGCTAACATACCTGGAAGCAGCTGGCACATTTAATTCAATTTAAATGCAGCAGTGCACACTAATGAAAAATTAGGTCCTCCAAAAGTGGTCCAACCATATTTATCAAGCCTGCAATTTATGAAAATGAATTTACAGAAATGTATGCCTGAAGTTTATCAAACTTCCAATAATAGCCTTCCCATCATTTCAATTCTAACCCAGTGTCTTGTTTTGGCAGATCTACTTGAAAGTTTGGCTCATTAAGCGAAATCAACAAATATATCATAATTATAATTTAATAATTTAGCACATACTTTTATCCAAAGTAACTTAGAAATAAAAAAAATAGACAAATTTATTAGATGTCAATAATATCCATAGTACATTTATATTTAAAGTTTATATACAGTTGAAGTCAGAATTATTAGCCCCCATTTGAATTGTCTTTCTTTTTTAAAAATTTCCCAAATGATGTTTAACAAAGCAAGGGATTTTTCACACATTTGTCCGATAATATTTTTTCAATTGTCTACAGAACAAACCATCATTATACAATGATTTGCCTAATTACCCTAACGTTAACTGAATTAACCTAGTTAAGCCTTTAAATTGTTCTTTAAGATGAATACTGGTATCTTGAAAATATTTAGTTAAATATTATGTACCGTCATCATGGCAAAAATACAATAAATCAGTTATTAGAAATGAGTTATTAAAACTATAATGTTTAGAAATGTGTTGAAAAAATCTTTATTCCATTAAGCGGATATTGAGAAAAAAATATACAGGGACTAATAATTTAGGAGGGCTAATAAATCTGACTTCAACTCTAATATAAATATAATTCTGTTCCCTGATCATTTAAATTTTAATTCTTAATTTCAAGGATTTTATCATTTAGATTTAAATACTTTCAAGGGACATCTTTTAAGACTTATCTGTAAATATGAATTGTGTAATAAATGAATAATTACAAGTTTAAGTATTATAATTATTAAAGTAATTATTAATTATTAAAGCACTTTTTTGCTTGTTTTTTAACTATTACAACTGCTGAGATTAAGACACTAATGCCCAATCCCAATTCAATTTTTTTTTTACTCCTACCCCTTCCCCTTCCCCTTGAAACAGAATGTTAAGTAAAAGGGCTTCAAAATTTACCCCTAAGAAATGGGACAGCACTACAACACCTTCACACATCATCATATGTCATCGCGATCTCTTGCTTCATATGACATCAACGATCGCGACTGCTGTAGTTATTCCAGTTGCGTTATTTTTTGGTATTTATCTTCAGGAAATCACTGAAAGCAATGATATCATGTTGTCATAATATAATGTGGTAATAAAATCATAACTGTACTGTGCATTTACATTGTGGCCATATTCATCTATGTAAACACACGAAAACAACATTAACATTATACCACTGTAGACACTGTAGAAAGCTCATTTCCAGCCACTAGACTTTTCTGACAGGGTATTCGAGTGTCATCGACTGACACAATGTTCAGGGACTACTATACAGGTAAAAACCTATACAGGTTTTTATTTTAGCATTTTATTTTAAAAAGCATGTAAAACCATAGACTGTAAAAGATATAGACGTAGTATCCGTGACGTCACCCATAGGTTTCTGAAGAGCGCAAATAAAGTTACAAGTAGGCATGGCCAATCGTCTCCATTTTGTTGGCGTGTCATCGCACCGATCGGGGGTTACCAAACAAGGGGGAGGCGGTTTGTCAAGTTTAGCATGGCAGTCCTGAAGCCAGCCTCCAAAGGCAAGTCGATGAGTTGCAGTTTCAGTTACTTCCGTATTGGCTTCATGAGGGAGAGCGGGAGGTTGAATGTTTATGAATGTATTAAAACATATGCTTGTTTGTTATAAAAATTCATAATAATGACAAAAATACTAATTTGTTAATCTCCTTACTTCCGTGTGTGCCATGCTGCCATTGTAGATTCTGGGAAATTTTCTTACCCCTTGGTTATGAATGGGGTCCTGAAAAATCTTCGGTTCAAGGGCTATCTAGCCCTTCCCCTTACCCCTAACCCTAGGGGAAGTGCTAAGGGGTAGAATTGGGATTGGGCCTAAGACTGCAGATTGCAACTGTTTTAGCTGAACCTGTGCACTTAATTGCATTCTCAGTGAAAACTTATTGCAAGGGTTAAATCAATAATTGATGGTTCATGGGAAACCAGAGCACCCGGAGGAAACCCATGCCAACATGGGGAGAACATGCAAACTCCACAGAGAAATGCCAACTGACCCAGCCAGAGCTCAAACCCGGGAAATCTTTGCTGTGAGGCGATCTTGCTACCCGCTATGTCACCCACCCTGTTCAATGGATTAATATTTGGTTCAGCCATTAAACATTAATTTGGTTTAAATTTCCTAAAAATGGAACAATCACTCTTTCAGCAAAATCACCCTTTTCCCTCAATACAATTTCTTGGCCCTGAGTGAACATAATACAACCTGTTTAGCTGAGTGACTGGGCCACAAAGAAGCTTGAATTTTGTGCAAGTGTCTCTTTGCCCCAACTGCTAAAATCTAATCTTTACTAATAGAGATTTTTAGAAATCAAAATAAATAAATAATTGCATCAACAAATTGTTTATACAAAATATATATATACGGTGGCGCAGTAGCTAGTGCTGTCGCCTCACAACAAGAAGGTCGCTGGTTCGAGCCTTGGCTGGATCAGTTGGCATTTCTGCGTGGAGTTTGCATGTTCTCCCCATGTTCGCATGGGTTTCCTCCGGGTGCTCTGGTTTCCCCCACAAGTCCAAAGACATGCATTACAGATGAATTGGGTAAGCTAAAATTGTCCATAGTGTATGTGTGTGAATGAGAGTGTATGGGTGTTTCCCAGTGATGGGTTGCAGCTGGAAGGGCATCCGGTGCATAAAACAAATGCTGGATAAGTTGTCGGTTTATTCCGCTGTGGTGACCCCAGATTAATAAAGGGACTAAGGCGAAAAGAAAATGAATGAATTATATATATATATATATATATATATATATATATATATATATATATATATATATATATATATATATATATATATATATATATAAAGGCAGATAACCATATTAAAAAAGTCAGATGTTAATGTGACTAAACTTTTTCTCTTTTAGGTAAGTTAGGATTATCAAATATGTTTCTGTTATGCTTAATAGCAGAATAATGAGAAAGATATTTTTTGAGAAATTGTTATAACTTTTCTTGAAAGTCAAGCTTACATACAATAAGATTATTATGCCTCTGAAAAAGCTCAGATGATGATGTCAAGGTTTTGGAAGTTTCAGATTGGCTAATTGACAACATTTGAGTTAATTGGAGGCACAATTGTAGAATAGTATTTAAGGAAAACTTCAAACACACTGCTTCCTTGTGTGACAACATGGGAAAATCAACAAGCTAGAATCAACAAAAAAAGCAAGATTACTATTTGCTAAATTACACTGGGAAAAGAATAATTTTTGGAGAAATGTCCTGTGGTCTGATGGAACTAAGATTGAACTGTTTGGTCATAATGACCAGTGTTACATTTGGAGGACAAAGGGGAAAGATTACAAGCCTAGGAACACCATCCCAACTGTGAAGTATGGGGGTGGCAGCATCATGTTGTGGGGCTGTTTTGCTGCAGGAGGGACTGGTTCACTTCACAGCAAAGATGGCATCATAAAGAAAGAACATTATGTGGAAATACTGAAGCAACATCTCAAGACAGCCAGGAAATTAAAACTTGGCCACAACAGGGTCTTCCAAATAGACCATGACCTTAAGCATACTGCCAAATTAGTTAAAATGTGCTTTAAGGACAACAGAGTGAATGTTTTGGAGTGGCCATCACAAAGCCCTGACCTCAATCCTATAGAAAATTTGTGGGCAGAGTTGAAAAAGCTTGTGCGAGCAAGACAGCCAACAAGTCTGACTCAGTTACACCAATTCTGCCAGGAGGAATGGGCCAAAATTCAAACTATTGTGAGAAGCTTGTGGAAGGATACCCAAAACATTTGACCAAAGTTATACAGTTTAAAAGCAAAGCAAATTCTTGCAAAAAGCAAAAACAAGTCTCTTATTATTCCGGCATTTAGCAAATGTAAATCATTTAGGTAATCCTAACATACCTAAAATAGTAAACGTTTAGTATGATTTACCATCAGACATTTAAAAAAAAAATGGCTATGTTCCTTTCTTAGAGTGTATATATAAAGTACACACATATATATATACTGTATGTATATGTGTGTGTGTGTGTATTTTTAAACATAAAACATAAAAAAAAAGGAAAGTAAGCACAGAATGGCAATTAGATTTAATTCAGCAAAAGCTGTAATTCTCATGCAAAGTTTGTCAGGGAAACACGGAAACAGCTTTGATCCCTAATAAAAATCATCCAAAGGCAGAAAAGTAGAGACCTAGGAAATCAAACAAAGCAGAGGATGTAATTGATTTAGTGACTAATAAACACACAACTATAGAATCACCTCAGAGAATGATTTATTTCAAACACTCAAGTTAAGTTGGGACTCCCCACTTGGGACTTCAAACAGCCGAGAGAGGGCATCAGGTTTACTATTTTTGGACCCTGGCCGGTACGGGAGGATGAAGTTGAACCGTCCAAAGAAGAGTGCCCAGCAGGCCTGGCGTGCACTCAACCTCTTGGCCGATTGGATATACTCAGTGTTATTATCAACCTTCCAGCCAGTGATGCCACTCACCCAAAGCCACCCAAAAACAGCTCCCTATTACCAAAGTCGTAATTACGTTCTGCTGGGCTCAGGCGATGAGAGAAAAAGGCACAAGGATGCACCTTCCCATCTTTGGAGGACAGCTGAGATAGAACCATGCCTACCCCAACATCAGAGGTATTTATCTTGACAATGAATTGTTGTTCAGGGTCTGGAATAGAAAGGACAGGAGCAGAGATGAAACAGGACTGTGTATTCCACTTGAACAATACCTTGGTGGAGGTGAGAGCCATTAAGGGTGCAGCAATCTGACTAAAGTTCCTGATTAAATGACTATAGAAAATGCTAAAACCCAGGAAACAAGCCTTGCGAGTGTTGGGGACTGGCCACTTGGCAACAGCCCTTACCTTGGCAGGATCAGGTCTGATTCCCTCAGTCGAGATGACATACCTCAGGAACGTAACTGACCTACCGTGAAACTCACACTTCTCTGCCTTAACAAAGAGTTGGTTTTCTAGTAGTCATTGGAGGACCTGACACACATGCTGAGTGTGTGCCTGTAGAGAGGATGAGAAAATGAGAATATCATCCAGGTACACAAAGACAAACTTGTTTACCATGTCTCTCAGCACGTCGTTAACCAGGGCCTGGAAGACAACTGTGGCTTTGGTCAGACAAAAGGGTAAGACAAGATATTCAAAGTGTCCCGTAGGGGTATTTAAGGATGTCTTCCACTCATCTCCCTCACGGATGCACACCAAGTGATAAGCGTTATAGAGGTTTATTTTGGTAAAGACCTGGGCTCCCTGCAACAACTCAAAGGCAGATGACATAAGAGGTCAAGGGTACCTGTTTTTAATCGTGACGTTGTTCAGCCCTCTGTAGTCGATACATGGACGCTGCAGGTGATGATGAGGAATGGATGAGACCATTACGAAGTGATTCCTAAATGTACCTGTCCATAGCCTCTCTTTCTGGACAAGAAAGGGAATACAAGCAACCCTTGGGCAGAAAAGTGCCTGGGAGGAGGTCAATGGCACAGTCGTATGGTTGATCAGGAAGAAGAGATTCGGCCTGAGACCTGCTAAAGACCTGGCAAGGACCATGGTACTCAACCAGGACATTAGTTAAATTGTCTGTCTCCTCCTGCAACACAGAACACAAAGAACCAGGAGACAAGGCAGAACCCAAACAAGATGCAAGACAAGACTGACTCCAACACAGAATTCTCGGACCAATCCATGTGAGGATTGTGCTGTACCAGTAAGGGATCCCCCAAGACAACAGGGGAACCTGGTGAATCAGAAAAGTACAGTTCAATGGCCTCACGGTGATTGCCGGAAACAACAAGACTTACATGAGGAGTGATGTGGGTAATGGTAGAGATGAGCTGACCAGCTAATATCCAGACAGAAATAGGAGAAGGAAGGAGAATGGCGGTAATCCCCCACTGCTTGGCAGTGGCACAATCCAGGAAAGTGCCCTCGGCCCCTGAATCGAGCAAGGCAGAGTTGAGGGATCCTTCATGTTAAATGGTGACGGGCAACAATGTGGGAGACAGAGGGCAATTCAGACAGGGAGAGGTGCCCACCAGGATCCCCCGGTTTACTGATGGGCCTTGGCTTTTAAAGGGCCCTTGATGGCAAAGTGCTCTGATTTGCCACAGTAAAGACATATGCCAAGAGCAAGATGGTCCCTTTTCTCTTGTGAAGAGCTGGCTTGTTGAAGGGAGATGTCATCATCCCTCCAGTAAGAGTGGACAGAAAGTGAATGCACAATATACAAATTGACAAGTGTATGTACAGCTACACAGTAAAAAAAGGAGTGTCAATTTAACACTTAAAGTGTTGATTTTAACACTACTGAGGAGCATATATGGTCCCAATCTAGTTAGTGCTAAAAGTACACCGCGTGTAGTGTTAAATTTGGAGTGTAAAATTGGCACTCTATAGTGCTGAATAAATACACTGACAGTGTAGAATGTTACACTTACTATTGTTATCAAAGTTTTACACTTAGGGGCATTAAACACCCACTAGTGTTGTTATTACGCTAGTGTTAAATTTGCAGTGTAATATTGGCACTTTAAAGTGCTGAATAAATACACTCACAGTGTAGAATGTTACACTTACTTTAGTTATCAAAGTTTTACACTTAGGGGCATTTAACACCCACTAGTGTTGTTATTACGCTACAAGTGTCATCAAGAAAGTACTCCTATCAGTGTAACAATAATTTTTACACTGTTCTGTGCACTTTCAGAATTTTATTTTGCAAAATTTGTACCTTTAATTTCAGATTTGTACTCCATACACAGCACATTAAATTTCATTTATCACATTTATTAAACATTAAATATCAACATTTTTTCACAGGATGAATGTTTAAACATAATTTTAAAAGAATAAAAAGCAATCTTTTTCCATGAGTACATACTGCACGATAATTGTAACTTTATACCTTTAACATTTTATCACAAACACACATTTATAGATTCAAAACAATTACATTGTCACCTTTTTAGAGGATGAAAGTTAAGCTCACAATGGCATACCAGATGCATAAACTTTAAAAAAATAGTTGCTTAAACGTTTTAAAACATTTTATGAAACAGCAAAAAAAGCTTAATACTAACATTTTTTTTTGAACATCAGTACATACTTCCCATTTCACTGAGCATTTTTACCAATGTAACAAAGTAATTTTTTCAAAACAGCACTAGACCTCATGAAGTACAGTTTTGCTAGTGCACTGCATTCTACATTTTCTAAAATCATCAAGAATCTCAAAGCAATCTTTTTTTCCAGCAGTAAATTGGAACATCTCATTAAGAGTCACTTACACCCTTTATAACTTTAGATCTCAAAAACACATTTGACCAAACAGTATTAAACATTTGATTTAAAATTTCTAAACATTCTTAAGAAACAGTTTATCAGCAGAGTATGTTTCAAGGGCCTGGAAGTCTGTCTGTCTTGGTTTATAACACCCCATTCAAAGTCAACTCTTACTGTATTTGCATGGAAATATGAATCATACAACACCAGTATTAAAAACTTGCCACACAGAAAACAGTGCAGTATTGACATTTAAAATGTATTTCATTAGGAAAGAGTAGTTTCTTCTCCATTAGCCGTCACACATGCACATGTCAACAGTCCAATTTGAAACCCTGAATGTGTCAATCTCAACAAGGATGTTGGGCAGAGAAAATTCTTAGCATTGTTTCATCTTGTGCTTCTCAGTTGATTTGGGCAATGTTAATGAAATGTCTATAGCTGCTAGTTTAAAACAGTCTTAAAATACTGATGCACAGACTCGAAACGCATGCGCTAAAGTAAATGCAAAGATCTAAACATTGCTGTTTGATGCAGACTCAGCAGTACAAGTTCTCTCTGAGTTGTTTGGATTGTAATTTTGGATCTCCAACTTCAAATTGTTGCTGATGTTGAAATTCAAATTGTAGCTCCATCTTGGGGAGTTGCTGTAGTTCATCCTTTGCATTCTTTATGTAGCGTGGATAAGCCAAGTTGAAAACACAGTAAAGAGCGAAGGATGCAATAATGCCTTTTAACTCCTATTCTCCTACACTTTGCAGAGGACTTTCTACCATCTGTAGAGTTGGGTATGGAGCATCATCATCATCCCACTGTGAAAAGAAAAAAAAGGACATCAATAAACAATGTAAAATCTGTCAGAACTGCATAACATCTATCCGAGTATTACAAAGTGTTTAACCAACAGTTCCCAAACCTCTCCCAGTGTAATTACTGTAAGCAATCAACTTTCTCTTTAAAGATATGGGGGAGCAGAATTAGAGCTGCACGAAAGTCAGAATCTATTGCAAAATAAAAACAAATAATGAAGTACTTTTAAATAATTTAATAATATAAATGACCTGTTTTTAAAATAAAGAAAAAAATTATTGGAACTATTAGCAAATGCTAAATAACAGATATTGATGTACTTTTATGAATTACATTTTTTAAAGAAAAATTGAAGAATGTTCTCTACATAAAGGGTTTGTATATAAGGTTCATGAGTTTGAACTTGCTAAATGCAGCTTGAAAAGGCACTTAATGATCCCATCCAAGAAAGAAGGGTTTGATCTAGCAAAATTATTATTATTTAAGTTTTATGTCAATACCTGTTAGAGCATCTGCAAACTTCTCTTCTCTTGCTTTTTTGTAGTCTTTGGCCAATGGAGATGCTTTTTTTCTTAATCAAGCTCAGGTACCTTTAGCACAATACTGGTAAAGCTGTTCTGAAGCTCTGACTTGGTTGGAGATGGTTGATGAATACACTCGGTCAGGTTCACCACGACTGAAATTAAACAGAAGGGAAATTAGTGATTCACTTTAACTAAAAACATTATCTAAAGCTGCTTTTCCACTATTGTGCCAAACCGTTCTAAGAACACTTCGGTACGGTTACGGTTGTTTCTCCACTGAGCCTGGAACGGCGCGGCACGATTACAAACCGCTCTCGGCCTGGAATTCTCGGCACGGTTAGACAACCAAGCTGAACTGTGCCGACAGATTCGGTGCGTTGACGTCGCGGCTATTCATCAGACATCCACATGTAAACTACACTACATTTAAAATAAAAAAATGATACAGGTCTAAACAATACAGTTTAAAAAAAGTTTTAAAACCATAGAGCAGTCTCTGGCAGAGAAGGGAGTCACTGGCCCAACACATTCTTATGAACATATTTTAATTATCAAAGTTATTATTTCATTAACTTGAATATAGTTAAGTGTATAATATAATTACTAACCCGTCATCTAAAATCTTAAAATAATAAAATAGCCTGTTGTTTTACACGTGCCTTGAGCTTCATTAATTTGATTGACATCATAGGCAGAGACGTTTATTTCGCTTGACTAAACGTGAGTTTATTGCATGCAGTGCTGTATTTGGTAGCACAAAACTCGCTCTGATCCGTGTGAGAACTTTACCAACGAGAACATGCACTGCTGAAAAACCTTTTTTTCTGCTGCGCATCGAATAAGATCAACAGCATCACTATATCCATGGAACACAAACTTGAAGACTCCTTGAACAACGAGGAAATAATTGCACTTTTTAATTCAAAGACCAGACTGCAGCATGCTTGTTTTGTAATTTAATGCCAGCTATACCACCTGAAAGACTGTTACGGCGTGTTGTGATGTCGCCCATCACCGGAGAAAGTCTAATCTTTCTTCAGTTTTTTTTGGACTTAGCATGAAAGCTTTACTGAATGGCACTGTCCAAGGTACTGTATGATTGTGTTGGATTTAAATTATAGCCTATAAATGCACAGATAAACAAGTCATATGAATGAATAAATAAAATAAATATGGATTCTTAAATGCCGGTATTGTTTTACTAAACAAATATAAATATGTTTTGACAAATGTTTTATAAAAATAAAATGACAATTTTTAACATTTAGCTATAGGCCATTATACGATTCAGTTAAATACAAGTTGGACATTTGGGGACATGTAACATGTTTCTGTGTTTTTTGTTCTCGGTTATCTTTAATATTTACTGGGCAGCTGCGCAAAATATTTTCTTTTAATATTTTAGTTAATTATGAAGAGAAAAAAATTAAATAACAGAAATAAAATGATAATAATACAAAAATAAAAATAGCAGCATTTTGCTAAATATAACAGTCCTTCATATGCTTTATATCCTGCTATGCGTTGTTTCATATTAGTTTTTTATTTAACTTGATGCATTTAATTTAATGTTTGAATACTGAAACAAATAAAAATCATTATCATTATCAACTTTTAATATAAAACCACTGTGCAATTTAATTTATTGTTAAAAATGAAATAATTTAAGTGCTATATTTTTTATTAGTGAAAGTGCCCGCTCACTTTTGACAAGGCCTGTCCAAAAATATACTTCTGCCACTATAATAAAAATGCACTATTATTGTTGCATTATCATTGTTTATTTTTCTGTCATGTACAGATTTGAAATATATTATTTATTTCCCCTTCAGTCATTATCAATCATCACGTTACAATTTGGTAATTTTCCCTCCAAATAAAATTTGCCCAGACCCGCGCAACATATGACCTCTAAATAAATAAGGGTGCTGTGACTTGTAGCTATATTTAGCACCCTATATGAGAAAGCGGCATAACAGTGATTAGTCACGCAGTTGCTTTCGCTTTTACACATGAACATGATAAAACTAGTTACGGATATTATTTAAATTTAATTGAACAAAGGTAGCCGTTTACATGTTACCAATGCAACTACTGATGCGTTTTGTGTAACGATTCAAAGAGCTCTGTTGCGACAGTGGAAAATGAAACTGTATCCGTGCTGTCTGGCCCGGTTTGGCACAGAATGGAACAGTTCAGCATAAAGAACGGTTCAGCACGATAGTGGAAAAGCGGCTTAATATTCTTTGTTGCCATTTCCCTTTAGTGATCATTGTACAAATAGTTGTAAGCTTGAATGCATATGTGTTTACCACAAAGCTTTGAAAATGTTTTTAACAATAGTCATAACTGTAAATTATAATTTGATCCTATAGTTTGGCTTATATTGACATTAAACTTTTAATTTAAACTGACAACTGATTTAAAATGTGTGATCTCACTGACAAGGGTGTTTTTAATAAAGGGTCACACACCTTATTGTACTGGATATGCAGGACATTCACATTACCCTCAAAAGATGATGCATCCTCACCAATTTCAGCAATCACCTATTGGATCAAATATAAGTCTATAATAATGACAATCATAAAAATTCAACTTTAAAACACTTCACCTTACAGTTTTATGGAAAAAGAGAGATTAAATTTAAGACTGCACAATGAATTCCTAAGATAAAAAGTTTATATATATATATATATATATATATATATATATATATATATATATATATATATATATATATATATATATATATATATATATATTTGTTTTTTTTATTAATTTAATTAACATAAACAGTGGTGAAAGTCAAAATACTAAATGTAATGAATGATTTTACTTACGTTATTACACTCTATTGCTTCCTCGTCCACTTCATTTTCTGAAAGAAAAAAAATCATGATTGGTGTGAGCTTAAGGTTAACACTAAAAACTTTTAAATAAGCAACTCAAAGGTTTGAAAAATGACCTGCACCTTTATCTGACAGGACAGATGATTAGGACTCTCTTGGACATGCGTTTTATACCGTTACGTATAATTTAAATATGTAACGTTGCAAAATAAAACTGGTATAACTCAACATTGGTTGGGTAATATGCATAAACTAACGTTATATTGTTTCAAACATAAAGGGGACAGGCGCTCGCTCCTGTCCGGAGTGAACATGGACGTTAGCATAAACGTTAGCTTACCAACTCTAAGGAAATTCCGAATTTATAAATATGCTACTAAAATGGTGGCCGAGTGAGCTTAACGACATTATCCAAACAAAATGAAATGTGTTTGAACTGTTTCTCTGGACGTTTCACCGCTGTCTCACGGCCATGTGGGAAAAATCATATCTTCATTTCTGGTTAACCTTACAAAATGGTCGCCTCACTCGCAAGGTAACTCGAAGATAGGCTTAACTACATACACAAGGCAAAGTAACGTTAAACATGAATTGAATATGACTCAACGCATATTCACAATAAGTTATTTAACATTAAACCTACCTGCAAATGTATGTGCTTCGTCTTCACGAGCGTATTCCAGCTTCTTCGAGTCCTTCAAGAAGATCCTCCGTCGGGAACGTCAGTACAGTGAAACAGCTAGGTTAAAGAAGAATAACCGTCGCACGTAATCTGCTCGCATTATGAATGCACAGCGCGGGCAAAAATCCTATTGGACAACACGAATTCAAATTTGCAGGCTGTTAGTGCTAAACGAAAGTTATGGATTACCTGCACAAATGTGCGCACGCGCGGATGAACGAATCACTCCCTGAGAGGACTCGTAGTTCCCGAGTCATATTGAAGATTCGTCCAAAATAAACGAATCGTTCAAGAACGACCCATCACTAGATAATATCCCGCTCCAGACCTGCAAAAATCTCATCTAATGTGTCACAAAATGTAGTTTTAAGAGTATTTCAGGCGAGAATGTAGTTGTTTTAAACTCGAATCGGCAGTTTATTTTCAAAGATAGCGAGTCTTTGATGATGTGCTTCAGTGAAAGCGGACTCTGTCAGCGGGAGCTTCCTCATTCTCTTCCCCGCCGAAAGCCGCTTTACCTCCGCTAGTCCATCTCGGATATGCCGCTGGATTCAATCTCCCCATTGTAGTCAAAACATGATATTTAATACATCTTGTGTATATCTAACGGATAGTTTTTGGTCTTTTAAATCTATTATTTGTTCTCAGTTGTATTTTGGCAGTATTATTTTGTTACGTTTATAATTGTTTTATTTATTTATTTATTTATTTATAAATGGCTCAAACATGGACCCTTTGACAGTTGGGAACATATTTTTTTACCTTTAAATGGTACATACAAGTATCTTAAGGTGCTACTTTGAACCATTGAGGGTACAACTTCACCTTTTTTCTGACAGTGTGGTGTATGTCTATTTTGCGATCTTTTGCACTTGTAGTGTTAATGGAAAATCACATCATATTGCACCGTGCAACTACACTGTCAACGTGCCGTCGTTAACACTGTATATTGTTAATTCAACATTTTGGAGTTATTAACATTTAACACTGCATTTTTTACACTATTGATTTTACTGTGTATATTACTATATACAACATAATATGTGCAGCTGTTATGTGCAAATGGGCATGTAAAGTGTGTTGTTAAATAAGTGTATGTGTGTATATAAAAAAAAAGTGTATAGCAGGTAGTGATGTTGGTTCCACAATTATTATCATCTAGTGTTCATGAGATGGATTGCCTGAGGGAAGAAACTGTTTCCGTGTCGGGCTGTTCTGGTGCGCAGTGCTCTGTAGCGTCGACCAGAAGGTAAAAGTTCAAACAGGCAGTATGCTGGGTGTGAGCGGTCCAGAGTGATTTTGGCAGGCCTTCTGTTTGCTCTGGATAAGTACAGTTCTTGGAGAGTAGGGAGGGTTGTGCCAATGATTCGCTCAGCAGTCCGAACTATTCGACGTAGTCTTCGGAGGTCGGATTTAGTAGCTGAGCTAAACCAGACAGTTATTGATGTGCAGATGACTGATTCAATATTGGAGGTGTAGAACTGTTTCAGCAGCTCCTTTGGGAGGTTGAACTTCCTCAGCTGACGAAGAAAGAACAGCCTCTGTTGAGCTTTTTTGACAATGGAGTCAATGTGAGTGTCCCACTTCAGGTCCTGAGAGATGGTGGTGCCCAGGAACCTGAATGACTCCACTGCTGCCACAATGCTGTCCATGATGCTCAGTGGGGGGAGAGCAGGGGGGTTTCTCCTGAAGTCCACTATCATCTCCACGGTTTTGAGCGTGTTCTGCTCCAGGTTGTTGTGCTGCACCAGACAGCCAACTCCTTAACCTCCTGTCTGTAAGCAGACTTGTCACCGTCCTGAATGAGGCCGATAAATGTGGTGTTGTCTGCAAACTTCAGGAGCTTGACAGAGGAGTCTTTAGAAGTGCAGTCATTCGTGTATAGGGAGAAGAGCAGTGGGGAGAGGACACAACCCCGGGGGGTGCCAGTGCTGATTGTGCGGGTACTGGATGAGAATTTTCCCAGCTTCACCAGCTGCTGCCTGTCCGTTAGGAAGCTGTTGATCCACTGACAGACAGAGGTGGGCACGGAGAGCTCAGTTAATTTGGGCAGGAGAAGTTTTGGGATGATAGTGTTAAAAGCTGAGCTGAAGTCAACAAACAAGATCCTCACATAGGTCCCCTGTCTGTCTAGGTCTTGCAGAACATAATGCAGTCCCATATTGACTGCATCATCCACAGACCTGTTTGCTCTGTAGGCAAACTGAAGAGAGTCCAGTGAGGGTTCAGTGATGTCCTTTAGGTGGGCCAGCACCAGTTTTTCAAAAGACTTCATGACCACAAATGTCAGCGCCACCGGTCTGTAGTCATTTAGTCCTGTGAGTTTGGGTTTCTTTGGTATGGGAATGATGATGGAGCCTTTGAAGCAGGAGGGCACTTCACACAGCTCCAGTGATCTGTTGAAGATCAGGGTGAAGATGGGGGCCAGTTGGTCAGCACATGATTTTAAATAGGCTGGTGTTATAAGATCTGGGCCTGGAGCTTTTTTCCTCTTCTGTTTCTGGAAGACCTGGCGCACATCCTCTTCACTGAACTGAAGTGCAGGTATGGGGGAGGCGGGGGGTGGTGGAGGTGATAATGGTAATGTAAACAGCAGTTCAGAGTGGGTGTGTGGGGTTTTCTCAAACCGGCAGTAAAACTCATTCAGGTCGTTTGCAAGTCGTTGGTTGTCTACAGTGCTGGGGGATGGTGTTTTATAGTTTGTAATGGTTTTCAAACTTTTCCACACGGATGCTGAGTCGTTGGAAGAGAACTGACTCTTTAGTTTCTCAAATAGTTCCTTTTTGCGACTCTGATCTCCTTTTCCAGTGTGTATTTGGCCTGCTTATACAAGGCCCTCTCCACTTTCCTGTAAGCAGCCTCCTTGGCCTAGCGTAGCTGTCTGAGTTTCACAGTCAACCACGGTTTGTCATTTTTGTATGCGAGTTAAGTCCTGGTAGGAATGCACACATCTTCACAGAAACTGATATAAGATGTTACAGTCTCTGTGAGCTCATCCAAATTGTTTGCAGCAGCTTCAAAGACACTCCAATCTGTGAGATCGAAACAGGCTTGTAGTTCCCGCTCAGACCATGACAGTGAGTTTGGAGTGAAAACATGCCAGTCAGTAGAGTTAATGCAAAAAAAGTAAAACCGTCCAAACCGTCAGTCAATACTGCGGAGCCAGTGGCCAGGATGAGAGAACCCAGGTTGAGTGCAAGACAACTGGAGAGGAAGATCGCTGGTGTGCAGTAGAGAGGGACTGTTGCAGGAAGTGCAGAGAAGCGAGGAAGCCACGGCTGGTTTGCAGCAGGGACGGTCTGACAAAGGGAAAGAAGTGTAAATCTAAAAGAAAATCAAAACTGGCACTGGAGCCTAAACAGTAGCGAGACAAGACAAGGCTAGACTGGACTGGACAAGATCTAAGAAACCAAATCGTAAGGTAAGGACACACAAACAACAAGGTACAGTACAGTGAGAATGAGAGAAATACACAGGGAGACTAATGAAGAAAAACGGCAGACGTGCGAGTGAAATAATGATCTAATGAGTAGAATGACGAGTGGGTGGGGTGAGGCAGTGGAACACATGGCAAGGTGTCAAAGCAACGCCATGTGCGCCAAGAAAACAAAACAAATGAATGTGATGACAACAGGTGACAGACCATGACAGTGAGTTTGGAGTGAAAACATGTTATGGCATTTCTAGTTCACTCATAAGTGACTCAAACAGCCATCAAATCTGTAGACTGGAGAGTGTAATATGTGTAGAATGTCCAGTACAATTTACCAGAATTATAAAGTTCACATTAAGTCCTGGAGGATGTTTATTTATAAGGGAAAATTGTGTACTGTGCTGGAGGCAGGCAGAAGGACGTGGCAAGGAATCCTAGAGAAGTGCTGAGTGGTGCTTTTTTCCAGTGAAGTACTGTAGGTTCTCCAAACTCCTTGTGTGGGTGATTTTTGCATAACTTGTCAGAGAACTGCGGCCTTTGTGTAGTAAACCCTTCTCCATCTGAATGGATATTTACAACTGATTACAGAGCCAGCATTACTGCCTAAATGTGCATGAAACTCACCTTTTAATTAATTAATCTTTTCATTCATTCATTCATTTTCTTTTCGGCTTAGACCCTTTATTAATACGGGGTTGCCACAGCTGAATGAACCGCCAACTTATCTAGCACATGTTTTATGCAGCGGATGCCCTTCCCAGGGAAGCGATCCCTGTGAAACATCCATACACACTCATTCACACACATACGCTATGGACAATTTAGCTTACCCAATTTACCTGTACCGCATGTCTTTGGACTGGGGAAAACCGGAGCACCTGGAGGAAACCCATGCGAACGCCGGGAGAACATGAAAACTCCACACAGAAACGCCAACTGACCCAGCCGAGGCTCGAACCAGCGATTTTCTTGCTGTGAGGTGACAGCACTACCTACTGCACCACCGCGATGCCCTTAATTAACCTTTTAAACCAATTAATTGTGCAGGCCTAATGACATTATCCAAAACTAATTTAACCACAACCTAATAAGAATCCCCAAGAACAAGCAAGAAAATGGGGCACAGGTTTATATGCATATAAATGGACCTTGTATTGGTTCCTATTCTTTGGTTGTGCAAGCATCCTGATGTGTATGGAAACACAGAGGTTCTTTGGTGGTCCAAGTAGATACGGTTGATGTAGATGAAAATTATATTGATATTTAAAAAAACTACATTATAGTCATCTGTTATAGATCATGTGTTTTGTAATTAACCTTTGTGCACTGTCCAAATGTTCTACCCTTTGTAATGTAATGTAATTCCCTGTTAGGGATGAAATCATCTACTGAATTAAACTGCTGTAAAATGCATCAGTTCAGCAAATTTGCCCAGAGTGGATTGCTGAGTTTTTTTTTTCTCAAAATATGTCAAAATAAGATTTGTCACCAAAAATCATTCTGCTAGCTGAAACAGAGAAAGTAAAGACTCAAAATCATTCAATAAACAGAACTTACACACCACTGACCTAAGTTAGCAAGGCCAAATTAAGTTACACATTACATCATAGAGAGAAGGTGGAGACCCACTTTTCATCAGCACCCCACCAAGTCAGAACCTGTCAGAAGATATTTAGTAATTCCTTACATTTATATAGCGCTTTTGTGGGCACTCAATGCGCTTTACACATAGGTGGGAATCTCCTCATCCACCACCAGTGTGCAGAATCCACCTGGATGACGCAACGGCAGCCATTTTGTGCCAGACCATACAACACACACCAGCTGATTGGTGGAGAGGAGACAGAGTGATGAAGCCAATTATGATATGGGGATGGTTAGGAGGCCATGATGGACAGAAGCCAGTGGGCAGATTTGGCCAGGATGCCGGGGTCAAACCCCTGCTCTTTTTCGAAGGATATCCTGGGATTTCTAATGACCGCAGAGAGTGAAGTGGATTTTTTATTCTTTAAAGTGTGAAGTTAACCTATATAATCAAATTGTATGTGTATAATCTGCTTGTAGACTTATATACCATTAGAGGAATTAAGAAATGCTATGTAGAGTTAGAAAGGAGAGATGGCCTGAGTGAACAACTAAGGTGTCAAGAAATGCATGAAAACAGAGCAACACCTGTTGAAACAGTTAAGAATAGAAGAACAAGATATATAGTAAACAGGTTTAGTTTGGGGGTTGAAACTAGTTTGGATCTTGTGTGACAAATAAGAATAGAAGAACAAGATATATAGTAAACAGGTTTAGTTTGTGGGTTGAAACTAGTTTGGATCTTGTGTGACAAATGTAGAACAATGTGAAAAACAGCTGCAAAAAGAGTATATAAGCAGGCCAGAACATTAATGAGGCAGAATTTTCAGGCAGAGATGCTACTGGGGGTCTCCTGAAAAGTCTCCTTTGTTGTCGACAATAAAGAACTCTTCTGAAATCAAAACCATCAGACTTTGCTGATTATTGAGGAAAGAAAAAACCACCACACTATTGGCGTCCCTGGGTGGGCTGGAAAGGAGCAGGACAGTGACGACCACGCTTGCAGAGCTGGAAGAGCAACAGAACCGTGGCCACAAAAATCAGGTGAGCAACAATTTTTGCTTACAAGTTGTGTTGCTCTGCCAGAATCTGCTTGTGATGGTAAAGACACTTGAACTGTTTCTCCAAATTTAAAGAACTAAAAAGTAAAAAGGGAAATAAGGTTTTGATCTCAGAAGAAAAGTGTTGCATGCAACAATCTGTGTTTAACAATGAGTGGGCCTTGATGGACATTGTTTAAACGTTAACTTGTAATTGTTACTCATATTAGAGATATCTGAACTAGATGAGAGTTGCAGTGTGAATTTCTAATTTGCGGTGATAATTAGGAAGTTAAAAGCAGATTAAGTAGAGAGAAGTGCACAAAGTCCTACAATACCGCTTTGTTTGAGGAGATAAGCAAAGGGCTGCATGGGTAGGCCAGTCACTCAAGACGAGTGTATTGAAAATCCTGTGGCTATCGCTTCAGTTTTAGGAAAAAATTGAAGGTCTGATAGGCAGGTTACTTAAGAAGAGTATATAGTGGATTGAGTTTAAATTAAGTATAGGTTTTTGTGGCTGTGTGCAAGTGGCTGACTGTGTGTCTGAGTGAGGCAATAAATTCCGTATTGGTGGGCAAAAGGTGGCGCCCCCCCTCCTGGATGTCTCTTGAGTGAGATTGTCTAGAGACGGACGCCCCTAGTGTCACATTGAGAGGAATGTGTGAAAGAATAAGCCCTTTATGATAAAAAGGGATAAAAGAACGAATGCAGAGTACATGTATGTTTGCAGTAAAAACTGAATTGAGTGTATAAGCCCATTAGGATAAATGGGATACTGAATGAATGAAACTTAGAAGTGTGTTTGCAATAAAGATGGAATGAAAGAATGTCTGATTGAGTGAGAAGGCATGTGACTTAGAGAAAAGGCAAAAAGATTAATGCAGTGTAGTGGAAATACTGTGGTATAGGTCTATAAGAAAATAGACTCTTGTGAAGTTGAGGAAAAAGTTTTTAATAGATAAAAAAGGGAGAGAAAGGAGATATTGGAGGAGTAATTCAAAATTAGATAAATACCATAAAAGAAGAAATACATAAAAGGATAGGGGACAGAAAAGTGAAGGATAAAATAAAGGAAAATATAAAGTTTGCATATAAAAGAATATTATAAAGTAAAAAGTAGAAAGAAAATAATAATAATAATAATAATTAATAATAAAAAATAATAAAAGAAAAGTGAAGGGTGGGCAATTTATACACTAATAAGAAAAGTAAAAAGAGATTGGTAAAAACATAACGTAAATTAAGATAAAATTGTGAAGAACAGAGAGAGGAAGAACTATGGCAAACACTCCAGTGGAAAGTTTAGGATTAAAATATCCACTATGTAAGGATCTGATCAATAAATACTCAAAAAAGTGGCAGCTGAGAACAAAAAATATGGTGACACAATGGCCAACAGGAGGGTCGTTTGATGTAGAGTTATGTGGTGAATTGGAGATATTGATAAAAAACTACAAAACAAAAGGCATCACGACAAAGAAAGAGAAGAAAGAAGCAAAAAGAGCAAAGGAACTAGAAGTTCTCAATCTGTTTAAAAAAGAAGGACAGGATAAACTGAAAAGTATAAAAAAGGCAAGAAAAAATTTGAAAGAGACAGAAAAAGAAACAGAAGCTAAGGAAAAAATGTTCTCTGGCCCCCCACCTTATATGCAGTCAGAAGGACAGTTTCCAATGCTAAAAGGTGTGATGGGGGTAGCAGGGGAGTTTAAAATAGAGGGAGAGATAGAAATGGAGGAAACAGATGTAGGAAAAGAGGTAAAGCCTAAAAAATTGGAGGAGGAAGAAAGTGTGACATATATACCACTAGATTGTTACAAACAAGCACGGGAGGCATTAGAAAAAATGAGCACCAAATGTGTAAACAAAGGGGAGAGTGATGAAGCATTAGGAAAAGTGAGACTTCTGAACAAGGAAATTGGGGCAGAAGGGGGAGGTGAACAAATTGAATTAATAAAAAGTAAAGAAACAGAAAAAATAATAAAAGATACAAATGACTTGGTAAAAGAGAGAAGTGTGCATTCAGACAGTAGAGAAAATGATAGTGAATTGGAGGAGTCTTCAGTTGAAGAAGGAAAATGGGGAAGAGGACAAAGACAGAGGTCATTAGCTCCACAATTTCCAATCTTAATTAAGGGGGCACAGGGCCAATACATTCCTTGGCAATCTCAGGATTTGGAGGGCCTTGCTAGTAAACTCCCAAACATTCACGAGGGGGCAGCAAAGTGGATTAAGATTTTTGAAGAAAACACTGTGGGGAGGATGCTTGCTATTGGTGACATTAAGGCTTTACTTGCAAAGACTGTCGGAGTTATAAAGATGGGGGAAATCTTCCAAGCTGCCGACCTGGAAAGAGCTGTGAGCTCTCAGTATGCTGATGGAACTGTTTTTGATCCGTTTAGACCTGCTATATGGCTGGCTCTACGTGCTGAATATTATCTCAGACTTGACCCAAAGATGTTAAAAGGGGACCAGCTGGGGAAAGTTGAAAACCCAATAGCATATGTGCAAAGACTTTTGAAAAGATGGAGGGAGAAACTTACCAGAAAGAGCAAAAAGAAGGTCCAAGCAGCTGTAGTGACAGAGGAGGGGGGCAAAGCTTTGATGGCTCCAGTTACAACACCACCATCACCAGTAACTCAGCCAAGCTCATCTGCAGTTTACCCACCTCACCAAAACCAGATGGCCCCACCAGTCATTAACGTCTACACACAGCAGCCAGCAGCAGCAGCAGCAGCAGCAAGGTGGCAGAAAAGGTCAACACAAAGAGAGCAGAAGGGGACAAGCAGACCCTATGCGCTGACGCCTCCTGGTGTCTGTTGGGGATGCGGTCTAACAGGCCACAACAAAAGAGCTTGCCCCACAAATCCATGGGAGTCTCATCGGGGTGCAAGGGGGGGATGGCATCAGCCCTATCCAAATCAAGGCCCAGTCAATACATATAGAGGTCCAAATCAAGGATATTGATGGGGCCCAGAGAATCCTGCAGGGGAAAATCAGCTTCCAATGATAACAACAAATTCTAGTCAAGAACCTATGTTACCAATTAAAATAGAGGGTAAAACAATACCAATGCTTCTTGATACAGGTGCTGTGTACACATCTATTAATTCAAATTATGCTGCTCATCTTCCCCTGTCTGGTAAATATGCAAAGACCATAGGATTCTCGGGAAAAACACAGTTAATTCCAATGACCTCTCCAGTGTGCATAGAAACTAAAAATCAAAGTGTTACTCTACCCATTCTTGTCTCAGCTCAGACTCCTGTCAATTTACTAGGAAGAGATGCACTATGTAAATTAGGTTTACACATTTGGTGTTCCCCTGAAGGTGTATATATTGATGCAAAAGGAATTGAAACTCAAATGATGATTGCAGAACCAAAAGCTAATATCTACTGGATAGGGCAAATAGACAAAGAAGTAAGGGAGACAATCAATAAATGGGGAAAATACATTGAAGCACAAATTCCTGAATCACAAATGCCACAATCAGGGTTTCATTGTACAATGATATATGATCCAAAAAGAGATTTGGGCATAGAAAAGAAGTGGCAGGAAAACACTGAAGGACAACAAATTGAAATTGTTTCACAATACATGATTGTAGGGCAACAGGGAGCAGCATTACATGTACCAAGAAAAGGGTTTGTGGAGAACTGGTTTAATGTAATAGATTCAGTTCCACATATAGCCATGTATGTGGGAAAAAATTGGGAAACAAAAGATTTAGGCCCAATGATGAAACAGGCAGAAGAAAGCAAGTGGGAGGCTACAGAACATCCATTGATTTTTCAGTCTTCTGATAAAAATTACATCAAAATTGTATGTGCAACCAAATTGTTGGGAATACCTCAGGAAGTAATTCTCAATCAAGAAAAAATGACACAAATGAATGCAATGTCAGAATTGATAGATAGTTCAGACACTGAATTATTTAACGAAATGGAAGGTCAAGTACCAACTAAATTATGGTCATTGCATGATTCAGATGTTGGGTTAATTCAATCAGCCAGCCCAGTGAGGGTTAAAATTAAACCAAATGCACAGCTGCCAAGAAAAGCGCAGTACCCATTACGACCTGACGCTGAAGCAGGCATAAGAAACACTATTGAAGGATTAGTGAAAGCAGAAGTATTAGTAGAAACAACCAGTTACTGTAATACTCCAATTATGCCTGTAATCAAACCAGACAAAAACAGATGGCGTCTAGTTCATGATCTAAGGGCAATCAATGATATAGTGGAAGATTTTACAGCAGAGGTTCCAAATCCACATACTCTCCTGACAAATATCCCTCCTGATGCCAAGTATTTTACTGTAATTGATCTTTGTTCAGCCTATTTCAGTGTGCCGTTGGCAGAGGAAAGTAGATACTTGTTTGCATTTACCTATGCTGGTAAACAGTATACATACACCAGAATGCCGCAAGGGTTTAAGCACTCTCCACATGTATTTAATCAAGTTCTGAAAGCAGATTTGGAGGATCTGATGATAGATAGTACATTAATACAATATGTAGATGATCTAATTATTTGCTCTCCATCCCTGGAACAATGCCATAGAGATTCCATCAAAGTACTTACTAAGTTAGCTGAAGGAGGTCACAAAGTATCGAAAAATAAAATACAGTACTGCCAGTCGCAGGTTGAGTATTTGGGACGATTAATTGCCTTTGGCACACGAGCTATAGCTCCAGATCAATTAGAAGGCATAAGTAAATCACCAATGCCACAGACCGTAGGGCAGATGATGACATTTTTAGGAATGACTGGTTTCAGTGCTGATTGGATTGAGGATTATGCCATAAAAACAGCACCTTTGAGAGAAATCATGAAACAGGCAGGAGTAGAAAACTTAAAAAATCCAGTAAAATGGAACACAGACGCAATCATAGCATTTGAGTCCATAAAAAAAGAACTTCAAAAAGCACCTGCGCTGGGAAATCCAGATTATTCCAAAGAATTTTTCTTGTACGTAGCAAATAGAGCTGATGGTTATGCATCAGCTGTATTGATGCAAGAAACTTGTAGTGGTAGGAGAAAACAGCCTATAGCATACTATAGCACTAAGTTAGACAATACAGCACAGGGGTACCCACCATGTCACCAACAGGGTCTGGCAGCAGTGTATTATGCTTATGAGAAAGCATCTACAATAACCATGGGGTATCCAGTTACTATTTATACACATCACAAAACTGTGGAATTAATAGAGCAAGGGAAATTTGTGCTTACTCAGGCCCGCATTTTGGCATACTACACACTTTTAACTTATCCAGACATTACCATTAAACGATGTAAGACAGTTAACCCAGCTGAGTTAATTCCATTGGCTTTTGAAGGACAGCCACATGATTGTGTAGCGAACTCATTGGCATTTACTAGATTAAGACCTGATCTGGAATCTATACCCCTCCCTGAGACAGAAGTCACATATTTTGTAGATGGTTCTAGTTTTAGAGACCATTTAGGAATTCATACAGGATATGCAGAAGTAAAAAAGGAAAAAGAGAATTTTGTACCAATAATATCCCAACAGTGTGTACAACCTTGCTCTGCTCAGTTAGCCGAATTGAAAGCTCTTACAGCAGCATGTCAGTTAGCAAAAGGACAAACAGCTAACATTTACACTGATTCAGCATATGCACATGGTGTATGTCATTTGTTTGGGGCAGTGTGGAAACAAAGAGGTTTCAAAAAAACAGATGGGTCTCCCATCCAACATGCTGAACAAATAGGTCAATTAATTTCGGCTATGATGCAACCAAAACGACTAGCAGTCATCAAATGTCAAGCTCATAAAAAAGGAAATGATTTTGTCATTAAGGGAAATAATGTAGCTGATTCAGAAGCTAAAAAAGCATCAGGATGTCGGGTAGCAATTCTAACTCCTATAGTGCTTATAGAACCTGAACCACAATTAGATGATATTGTGCGAATTCAACAACAAGCAGGTGTATATGAACAATCTATGTGGCATCAAAGGGGAGCTAAAAAAGATTCACTAAATATTTGGCGTACTCATGAGGGGCAAATTGTTGCACCAACGTCATTACTAAATATTCTCATTGCAGATGCACATGGATTTGATCATTGTGCAAAAGGTGAAGTGATAAGGAAAATTAAACAGCAAGGATATTGGTCTCCTTATTTAAATGCAATGGTCAGTGAATTTTTGTCCACATGTGAAATTTGTGCAAAATACAATGTAAGAAAGGGAACAGCAACACCAATAAGTCATATACCAGTACCAGAAGGACCATTCAAACACTTAGTTATGGACTATGTGGATATGATAAAACGAGTGCAAGGCAAAAGATACATGCTTGTGGTGATTGATAGATTTAGCAGGTGGGTGGAGGCAGTGCCATCAGCAGATCAGGGAGCAGGAACTGTTATTAAATTTCTGACAAGAGAAATAATTCCGCGATTTGGAATACCATCAGAAATAAGTTCCGATAATGGATCAGCATTTATACAAAAGACAGTTAAACAAGTACTGCAACAATTGAGAATCAAGCAAAGATTAGGATGCATTTACCATCCACAATCTCAAGGAATGGTTGAGAGAGTCAACGGAACCATCAAGGCTAAACTCAATAAAATATGTGCAAGTACTAAACTTAACTGGGTTGATGCTTTGCCTCTTGCTTTAATGAGTTATCGCATGCAAACTAACAGGAACACACATTTAACACCGCATGAAATGTTAACTGGTCGTCCCATGCCTGTGCCATTCTGCCGTGGGCCCTATAAAGGACCTCCATTAGAACAGTTGCAAATGGAATTACGGTCATACATGAAGAATCTAACTGCCATACACAAAGCTATTTATGTGCAGGAAACCAGAAAGGAGATTCATGAGGAAGCAGAGACACCAGTTCCGGTCGTGCCAGGTGATCAGGTGTATCTAAGAGTGTTCCGGCGAAAATGGAATGAGGCCAGGAGAGAAGGACCATATCGAGTCATAAGAGCCACTCCAACAGCTGTCCAAGTGGAAGGAAGCACCTGCTGGTATCATCTGAACCACTGCACAAGGGTTCCGAAAGAAAAATCCGGAGGAGAAGAGCACCTGCTAGGAACAAGTGAGCAAGAAAACCACACAGCAGGAGACAATGATGTGCAAAATGTGGCAGAAGGAGATGAATAGAAGCATACAACTCATATCTCTGATATTATGCCTAAATATGATAAAGATGCAACAAGTTGAAGGGATGGAAAACTCCACCACTGCACATCCAACGATTCAACCTTTTAATCATACCTCTCAAGCGGTAGAAAACCTCATGACTCCAGATCCCAATAATTCTAACTACACTGCCATACCTCCACAAGACAACATAACTTTGAGTTACATGAATCAAACACTCAACTATACGCCTTTATCAACAATTCAGTCATTTATGGAGCAAAATGCTAATTCAAGCCTAGCTGAAAGGACACTAGAAGTAGCCGGAAAACAGAGGAGGAATGTGGAGATAAATTACAGTATATATGAAGACAACATTAAACTGGATGAACTTTGGGAAATGGCGCAAAGTAATCAGTGGACAACAGAGATAACAGAGATAAAAAAGAAAGACTGCCTGTTTTGTACGAAGACTCCAATGAGCCAAGTAGTAGTTGTTCCTAATCCGTACACTTATGAACACTGTGCTCACTTCAACGGAGACTTTTGCCATATGGAGAAAGACTTGAGACTTTTTTGTCCAGCTGAATGTTTAGGCTACCTAAGCCATTCTAAACATCATCTCCTCTTTAAACATGTAACTAGATTAAGAAATAAATGTAGAAGTTTTGGAATTAGTGAAAAACTAAAAATGCAAAATGGCCCAGTAGAGATCCCATTATGGTATACTATTGATTATAGTAAAGAGTACGAGTGTTTTGTTAAGCCCATAGGAGTCATTAATGTGGGACAGTTTAAAGGAAAGTGCAGTATTACTTGGAGTTTAGATACAAAAAAGGTTAGAAACTTTGATGATTCTCATGACTTCCCACCCTTCCGAGGGACAGGAACAAAAAAAGGAAAGATAATAACTCCAGCAGAAAAGTGTGAAAATCAGACCATAGCATTACCCGACATAGATAGATATAAAGATCAAACTCTGCCATTAGCAGATTTCTTTTGGGTGTGTGGGAACAGAAAACTTTTATCGTCCTTGCCTCTAGGATGGAGAGGAAAATGCACTAGAGTGAGGTTAGTACAAGAAGTTCAAATAGTAGAATGGGATTTAGAAACCACATTCGGAAATAATAACACAACTAACCACAGGGTCAAAAGAAGTTATAGCCCAGATCCACAAGTATATATAGATACAATAGGGCAACCCAGAGGTATACCAAATCAATTCAAAGCAAGAGATGAAGTGAAATCAGGACTTGAATCAATACTTATTTGGATTTCTCCTAATAAAAACACAGAATGGATAAATTATATTTACTACAATCAGCAGCGATTCATCAATTACACTAATGAAGCTTTAATATCATTGGGGGAACAGTTAGATGCAACTAGTAAGATGACCTGGCAAAATAGATTAGCACTCAATTGGATATTAGCAGATAAGTCCGGTGTGTGTGTTTTTTTTGGCAGCCAATGTTGCACGTATATTCCAAATAATACTGCACCAGAAGGAACATTTACAAAAGCCATGACAAAACTGAAAAAATTGCAAGAAGAAATGGCTACGAACGCAGGAAAAGATGAAAAGATATGGGATTGGTTTAATCTGAAACTTGGTGCCTGGGGAGCTGGATTAGCAAAAATGGGAATGTTTTTAGGAGTTGCAGTGGGAATGGGAGGATTATTGTTTTGTTGTGTCTTTCCAATATTAAGATCATTAGTCATCAAAGCCACAGCAAAACAAATGGCAATACTGCAATATCAGGAAAGTGAGAAATTGATACTAGTAAATAACCAGAATGGGCTTCCTCAAAAATGGGCATATCAACCAAATTTAGAATCAAAAACAGTAACAAGTGATGAATATTCAGATAGTTCAGATGAGGAGGAGGATGATGAATAATGAGGATCCATGCCTTGGGTGTAAGTGCTAGTAACCTCTACCCCAAAATGGCGGCTCTCTACAATACGCAAAGTATCTGGGCTGAAGATCGTCGTACTCTACTTATTATGTGTGTGGTTGGTAGATTAATACATAGTGTAGTGAACATATATTATGATTGTGTATGTTTATTCTTTGATTTATTTTTATTCTTTACCATGTGTCAAATAACTGTGACCCCCAGAAGCAAATGTATAACCACATGTATGCTTAAAACATTACCTCCCATGGCATAACAACAAAATAGAATCAAGTCTTTTACTGTGTTCTCATCAAAACCGGACGCAGATGTTTGGCTTTTTTCTATTCCAAAGTGCAATTACATGATCTGGTCATTTGTAATAATACTGTGACATATATTTGTCATTAGGTAGTATAACTTAAGGCTGAATCATGGAGTTGCACTATGGGCCAAAAAACACAATATTAAGACTTAAAGTCTTAAGAGGAGGGATTATGAAGTGGATTTTTTATTCTTTAAAGTGTGAAGTTAACCTATATAATCAAATTGTATGTGTATAATCTGCTTGTAGACTTATATACCATTAGAGGAATTAAGAAATGCTATGTAGAGTTAGAAAGGAGAGATGGCCTGAGTGAACAACTAAGGTGTCAAGAAATGCATGAAAACAGAGCAACACCTGTTGAAACAGTTAAGAATAGAAGAACAAGATATATAGTAAACAGGTTTAGTTTGGGGGTTGAAACTAGTTTGGATCTTGTGTGACAAATAAGAATAGAAGAACAAGATATATAGTAAACAGGTTTAGTTTGTGGGTTGAAACTAGTTTGGATCTTGTGTGACAAATGTAGAACAATGTGAAAAACAGCTGCAAAAAGAGTATATAAGCAGGCCAGAACATTAATGAGGCAGAATTTTCAGGCAGAGATGCTACTGGGGGTCTCCTGAAAAGTCTCCTTTGTTGTCGACAATAAAGAACTCTTCTGAAATCAAAACCATCAGACTTTGCTGATTATTGAGGAAAGAAAAAACCACCACAAGAGTCAGGACCTCGGTTTAACTTTTATCCGAAAGATGGTGAAGCATTGTGGAGTGCGGAACTGTAGTACTACATTAGTCCGACCTAAGACAAATGATGCGCAACACCAGGCACAAGTCAATTATGATACTGATAAGCGGTACAGGCAGACCTTCAGTGTCTGGGAGAAGAAGGCTCACGGAAGGTGAGAGACATGAGGTAAGCTAGGAGTGAGGATCAAAACTTTCAGTCCAGGGATCAATCAGTGTAGAAGAAAATGTTCAATAAAAACAAAAGTAGAATACACAACAATACAGAAAATAAAGAAGTGTAGAGAAGAGAAGTTTCTGCCAATTTGTGCACTGTGTACTCTCAATGGAAACTTGATACTAAATCATTAAAATTTCATCAAACTTAATAATAGTCAGTCTTTTACATCAGAATAATCAGGTTTGTGACAATACAGGGTATAGCAAAAGAAGCTGGATCAGAAAATTTGCATTTTTAAATAGTATTGGTGAGGATTTAGCAGTTAATTTCCTGCTGGTTTGTCTGGGTTAAACTGGATGAGATGGCATTTAAGACTTGTTTGCAAGTACGCTGGTGGAGCAGCTCAGAATGTTCCTTGTGTGGCATTTTACATTTGAAAGGTATGATATGACCGCTTCTAGCACATCGATAGTTTTCTCCAAAGGCCAGTGAGCCAAAAGGGAGTATTCAAGTGTTAGCTTCGACACACAAGAACAGTTGGTGAAACAGGTTTATCACCTGAATCAGAGATCTCAAAATCTATGAGTGATCTCTGGGACATGGGATGGAACTAGGTTTTGGGTAGTGGAACGTTAGCTACATCCCCAATGAACATTGTTAATTATAATGTATGTTTACCGGTCACTTTATTAGGTACACCTTACTAGTACAGAGTTGAACCTATTTTGCCTTCAGAACTACCTTAATACTTTGTGGCATAGATTTAACAAGGTACTAGAAATATTCCTCAGAGAGTTTGGTCCATATTGACATGATAGCATCACACAGTTGCTGCAGATTTGTTAGCTGCACATCCATGGTGCTTTATTGGATTGAGATCTGATGAATGTGGAGGCCATTTGAGTACATTGAACTCATTGTCATGTTCAAGAAATCAGTCTGAGATTATTTACATTTTATTACATGGTGTCTCATCCTGCTGGAAGTAGCCATCAGAAGATGGGTACACTGTGGTCATAAAGTGATGGACATGGTCAGCAACAATACTCAGGTAGGCTGTGGCATTGGCACGAAGCTCAATTGGTACTAATGGGCCCAAAGTGTGCCAAGAAAATATCCCCCACACCATTAGACCACCACCACCAACCTGAACTGTTGCTACAAGGCAGGATGGATCCATGCTTTTATGTTGTTGACACCAAATTCTTACCCTATCATCCGAATGTCGAAATTGAGACTCATCAGACCAGGCAACGTTTTTTCAATCAGTAGTAGATAGGGCAGTAGGGAGAGCAGTTTTCCGAGACCACTGATAGATGATCCTAAAGTTTGTAGATGGCACCTTACTTATTAGCATCATTCATGATATTCATAAACAGGTTGTCAGGTGCAGTCTTAACAACCTGGTAATTAAAATGTTAAAAATGTGGAGATTATCCATGTACTTCATGAGAACTCCTCTAACTCACCATCATGAAAAGCACTGTAATGACATTGAAGACACTGATCCGGTTCCTGGGCACTATGACCTGTCAACACATGAAGTGAGCTCTATTGACTCCTTTGTGAAAAAGGCCTATCCTTCGAATACTACACTGGATAGTCCTTTTTACAGCTGGATAAGAGGCACGGTTTGGTGCTTTGAACATGGGATCTCGATGCTACTGCAGAGCCTGCAACTCTACTGCTCCAGGAGGTAGATCCCAGGCCGCTACTGAGTACAGGACATAACTCATAACATACAGAGGGCTCGCACTATGAAAGAAGTGAGCTGCAGCTCTACTGCACAAGAAGTGATAGAGATGAGTGAGCTGGATATTTATACATGTAATATGCTAGTTAAGATGATTAACGGTTTACACCAGTGCCAAATTAAACATCATAGAAAAATGTCTTTTTATGGGTAATCTTAGATTAGCATCTATCAAAATTTGTCAATGTACAATGGCCATTTTGACAACTGTAAAACATAAATATAAAAAATCTAGGGTTAACACCATACATTCCAAACTCAAATAATAATTATGTTCTAATATGTCTAACATTGTATAGTATAACCAAGATGCTTTTCTCCCAGCATTCCTTGGATGCAGTATATCAATCTTTATGTTGAGCTTCACATTTTTTCAATGTGTCATATTGATTGATCTGCTGTGCCATATCTCATTTTGGCTTGGCTGTAATGAATGAGTGTGTGTACCCAATGCTGTGCATGAATGCATCTTCATAATTACTATTCTCTGATCATGCTCCTCATGGCAGCATCCAACTATGATCAATCACCAGAAGAGCATGATTTGGCTTTAAAACATTACATCCTTTCATTGTGTACAAAATGCTTGTTTACCTGCACAATGTGGACACACATGATGAAATAGGATGTTTGTATTGCTGAAGACTGTTTGAAATAGGTGTATCAATCAAAGAGAGTCATTTAAATGTAGTATTTTCATTCAAAATATTTAACTGACTGATTGAAAAAAGGTGAACTTAAAATGACAAAGAATAGTTTTTTTTTCTATGTATACAGTATATTAATGTTGGGAGTTGTAACATAGTCTGGAAGTGAAATTTCATTTTTCCTCCTAAAGGGGTCTGGGCCAGCTTAGTATGACATTTATGGTACGTGGCTCTCAAAAGTCTGAGAGTAAAGTCACTCTGTGACATCTTATCTTGCAAGATGCTTGCCAAAGTCAGCCTGTCCAGGTTTTCAAAGACATACCAGAGGGGAAACCCCACCCTCTATCTTGGGAATCCACACATGCACAAACATTCATATTAAAATGGACTTTAGCACAAAACACACTCCAAAATATATATGTTCTACATGTTCTATGTATCTATAAGTTCTGTTTCATTGCAAAGTAGTTAAAATATTATACGCATGCACCAATACATACATATATGGTGTTAAATAATGTACAAATGCATATGATCCTGCTTAATGTGTGTTAAAAGAGTCATGTTTGGTATCACTCTGCTCAGTATATAATTCTACAGCTCATGAGCTAGGATAAACGATGATAACTTGCATGCTTTGTGTAATTTTAAGCCTCGAGTTAAAGTTTGCCTGTCTGCCATGTGACAGCCTCAAACCAAACGAGAGGAACAAAGAAAGTTTCCGGTGCGACTTTTTATCTTACAATTTGCCATTCTTTTATCTAAACTCTGTATTTCGTTGTTTTACTTTTCTGTGTTTTTGCTGTTAAGCTATTGTACGTTTTTTGTTAAATGTTAGACTAGTCATTACATAACGCTATGACGAAGTTGGATTGTCTTTGTTTTTGCCTCACAGAAACAGTCACTTTAACAGTAAAAGATCTTTGCTACCAGCCTATTAAAGTTTAATAAAACTTAAAATTCATCCTATTCACGAGAAGTATAACCCCCTTTCTAAATAAATAAACTATGAAAGAGTCTACTTAGATGAGCGGACAAAGTCATTGTTGTTTTTTATTGTTTAATTAACTATACGTTAATTCTGAATATTAATAATTAAAAATAGCGTGTTATTATTAATCATTAATATTCATGAATTGAGATAATTTCATTACAGAGTAACATGTTAGAAACGTAATGCATTAAAGTAATTCAGTTTTGGTGAAACACAGTCCTTACTAATCAATTTTTAGTATTATTTTACTCGGTGCATGTTTAGTAACACTTGTGTAAATTTTGGCAAATTGTAAGTGTCTAAAGAAATAAACAATAGCAAGACTAATATTAATATTAAGGGCACCATATAAAGGTATTGAAGATAGAGGGTGCTGATTCAAAACAATCAAAGGCATAGTTTCGTCACCTTAGAATTATAAGGTCATTTTTGTCAAAATTGAGTTATTGACATAATCTTATTAAATGATAACTCATTTACATTATGGGATTTTTTTTATAAGTTGTTTACATTTTAAGACTTTTTATTTATAAAACAAATGTTACGCACATACTGTTTGCTATGGAATGCAAAAAACTTTGAAGCTCAATATCTCAAAACCATTTAGAACGCAGATAGAACCTTATTATTCCAAGGTGACGGTTTGCTGACACACTGGTTCAGGCACATGAGTGTGGAATCATGGGACTAGCTAGTTTCTCAACTAGTAGGTTACAACTTAAAAGTGGGTGTCAAACCATTTTGATTGATTATGGATTGTTTGTGTGATGTTTGACTTTGATTTTAAAAGTTTAGTTTATTTATTTATAAAGCACAATAAAACAACAGTTGTTGACCATTGTGTTGTACAAACCTAAAAACAAATGATCAAAAATAGACAGCAACAGATAAAACAACACAGAATACATCCAACATACCACACAGCATCAATGATAAATAACAAAGACACCAGATAGGTATAATAGGATACATTTTCTTCCAATTTAAAAGCACTTTCTAGGAGGTGTAGTTTAAGTTTCCCTCTGAACAAATATTCTTTGGAAAGAAGCGAAAGTCGGTTAGTGAAACTCTAAAAATCTCTAATGACACATGCAGCTTATCTTTCTTCCATTTACTGTATGTTCATCTACAGACTGGCCTCATGTTTTTAGTGTTTAATTTAGCCATGGTTTAGCAAATTATAGTTTCTTCCTATGGAAAGGTGCAATATCATCTAAAACTTTGGCTTTATCAATCTAAAATGGCAGCACAGAGATGCTCGAGCTAGTAATAGATGCTTTCCAAGCACTGCTTTCCAAAGCTTTGAAACCTTTATGAATCTTTTGATCTATTTAGTGATTCAGAGTGCGAATCAAATTGCCAAGGTCACCTGATTTCAATAAATGGGGTTTCTTGCTAAAGACGATAAAACACAAGATGTGTCGCATGTATAGTTTTGAATAGGGAAAAGTGTAACAGTTAATAAGAGTCATGTTTGTGTAATACATACAATATGCATGATTCAGTGAATAAATAAATAAATAAAAGTTAAAAATTTTAATTAAATAAAAAAATCTTCCTTATTAATTAAATTTATTTAGGTTTTAAGTGATTTGAAGGATAATGCATGTATTCTGCATATACACAATAATGTGTGATCATGTAAGTATATCATCAAAAGTCATCAACATATATTGCATTGTTCTAGTGATTTTTGGATGTTTTCATATTAACTTTGACTTATTGTGCCTTTAAGTATTACTTCTGTAGTTATTTTAGAAAAGGTTATCATGTAACGCATTACAATTCTGAGAAGGTAATATTGTAAGGTAGAGAATTACTTTTAAAGAACACTGACAAGCAATCTGCAATGTGTTACAATTTAGAAGTTTCTTGCACAACACGTGCGTTTCCCAAACAACGACGTAACTCGCGGCTGAACTATCATAGTGCGATGCATTGTTTGGCAAAAGAACTATGTAGTGACGAGTGTTTCCCAAAACCCGTAGTTTCTCTGTCGCATATCCATCGCTTGAACTACGTTAGTTATGATGCAAAACGCCCATAAAGATGCTCTAAACGGGGTGGAGTAACTTCTTCAGAGAAGAACCCCATCATTTCTTTGTGCAAATTATATTGTTTTACACAAACACGCATTTAAAATAAAATCCAATATTAGTTTTGGTAAAAACATGCACTCTTTTTCCATATTAATTAAAATATATGTAAATGGCACATATAGGGCCTGTGTTTGCTTTACTAATATTATTGAGAAGTTGAACATTACATATTCTATTCTAAAACATAAAATCACTTACAAAAGCTAACACTATTCTAATATCATATATAAATCATATAAATAAATAAATAATGAGGCGATTTATTATAAATATATTTACTTTAATAATAATATTAATAATATTAATGATGATGATGATGATGATTATTATTATTATCATTATTATTATTTAGGATATTGTTTATTTATTAAAAAATAAAATACAATTTCACATGCAAACCACAGCAGAAAGTTCTAACCAACAGACCCATGTCATATACAGCAGAGAAACTTAATAAATAACCCACTATAAAATAAAAGAATTAACGTATGCTATGTTTTTTATTTTCACAAGCTGTGGAGACGTACTGTAACATAATTTCCGCTTTTAAATATGCCTGTAGCTTTCGCCATGAGGCTGTGTTCAAAATGATATCAATGTTTTCAAAGTGCACTGCGAAGGGAGCACAATTGTAAACATGAAGATCGCTAAAACTGAACTGTAAAAATACTTTGAAAGCAAATTACACCTAAGAGAGATGACCTTAATGCTTTTTTATTTTTAATAATTCCAGCTTTGAATTTTAGAATGTTCTAAATGAATAGGGCATAGGGGGGATAAGTGGGAATAGAACACAGCCAGGAACTATGCTTTTAACTACAGCTCCAGAGGTATTGTTTCAAGAGCTCAAGTTTGCGACGCAGTTTGCGAATGTTCGTTGGAGCGATGGATTTGGGAAACGGCAAATCAAAGAACTATGTTTGTAACAACGGAACTTGCGACCTTAGTTGGCTAACGATGGTTTTGGGAAACGCACCCCAGCTTGACTGATGTGTTTGCAAACCGTATTTGGACTTTTGTGGTTAAATAAAACACAAAAATGCGTCATAGCCTTTCTTTTTTCCATTCTGCTCCCTGTCTTTTGATTTTCAAGGCAAAATGTATACAATGTGAGCAGCCTTTTAGAATTAGCAATATGCTAATTTAAGGCCTCCTGTCAAGTTCACATTTAAGAATTAGTATTTACAACATGAATTCAGATAACTTTGGTTGGAGAATTGAAATTACCATGAAACTAATATGTTTTTATCAAATATTATTACACATTTATCTGGAATATGGATGGCACTATGACTCAGTGGTTAGGCAGTGTCGCCTCACAGCAAGAAGGTCACTGATTTGAGTCCCGGCTGGGTCAGTTGGCACATCTGTTTGGAGTCTCCCCATGTTTGATTGGGTTTTTCTCCAGGTGCTCCGGTTTCCCCCACAGTCCAAAGACATGCGATATAGGTGAATTGAATAAACTAAATTGGCCGTAGTTTGTGTGTAAATGAGTGTGTATGGATGTTTGCCAGTACTGGGTTGCAGCTGGAAGGGCATCTGCTGTGTAAAATATATGCTGGATAAGTTGGCGGTTCATTCCGCTTTGGCAACCCCTGATTAACAAAAAAACTAGCTGAAGGAAAATGTCTGGAATACTCAATTCTGATTGGTCAGTCACAACACTCCAAGGTATGTTATTTTGAGATAACAACAGCTGAATAACACTGGCTCACCCGGGAACTTCAAATCCCTGAACAAATTCACAAATTCAAGAAAAGGTAATACTGAAAGTATGTACCGAATTCTGATATTTTCCTACAGCAGTAGTTATATACATTTGGGAAATACCAAATATGCACTCCGAAATAAATGTACAAAGACTTTCACAGGGTGGTTCTACCCAAGGGGTTCAAAGAGAACATTCATTAATATGGACTTTTTAGATACAAACACATACCATTTTAAGGTACCAGCTTTAAAAGGAATAATAATGCAGTCATGCACATGTTTTGACAGCTAGTATGATGGTGATTTGATGCTTCGCAAAAGTTGCAGACACTTTTACCGATATCAAAATGCTTTTTTGATGCAAAATTCATTTAAATAGCCTAGGCTACTTTAATAAAGAAAATCCGCTCTGAATGTAAAACTAAAAAAATTGTTAAATACTCTTGACATGTGAACGTGTAAAGCCTGGAGCCCACAGCTAAGGTGAAAAGTTATTGCGTATCATAATTAACAAACTTTCCCAGAGATGGGTTGCGGCTGGAAGGACATCCTCTGCGTAAAACATATGCTGGATAAGTTGGGCGGTTCATTCCGCTGTGGCGACCCCGGATTAATAAAGGGACGAAGCCGAAAATAAAATTAATGAATGAATGAATAATTAACAAACCATTTACTATGAATTTTATATAATTTTGCTCACATGCATAATTGAATATTAATCTGATGATGTCATTACGCTGCTGTGCTGTCAGCCAGTCGTTACATTGCTTATCATGATTTCGAGGATCGATAGATCTGTCCTTTACAGCACATGCAACAATCTCAGATCAGTTTATCCACACATTTTAATCTAATTCATGAACTTGTTTGAAGAACCAAATTATCCAGAGATCAGTAATCAAGATCAAAAGATCCAGGATCTGTCAAATCATCTTAGATCATTTAAGCGAGATTTGAAAAACAGACCCTTGATAAGCCTTTATCCCCAAAACATTCAGTCCTATTATTGGTGTTTTAAAACCATTAATTTCACCTGTAAACTACTGGTATATGAGTACATTTCTGAAAAGTGTCAGTAGAGTCACATTTTGCTGGGAAACTCTGTTGCCACATTCATTTAGTTCATAAAGAGGATTACTGAGCTAATGCCACATGTCTAGGCATCTAATTGTATCACTGAAATAAGACATTGTTTTCATTTTGCATTAACTCCAAAGCATCATTCGGGTCACAGCCAGCCTGATGTAGTGCCAATTGCACATTTTTCAATAATTAATTAAATGACACAGCCAATGTAACAGCCTAACAGTATATAAAAGGTTCCTTTAGTCATTTAAATGATTTTATTAATAGCAAACAAACAAAAAACTAAAACTAAAAAAATAATATTTATTTGAAACAATAAAAAAAATAAATATATATATATATATATATATATATATATATATATATATATATATATATATATATATATACATACCCCAGAGTGGTTTAATAATATTTAGATCTGTTGACTGCATCCCATAGGATATGCTCAACTTCACTTTATTTTCATCAAACCACTCTGCCACCAGTCTTGCTGTGTACTTTGTTTACTGTGTGTTATCATTCATGGCACTGCCTTCATACAATGTTTGAACCATTAGGTGCACATGGTCCTCCAGAATGGTTTGGTTGTCCCATCGAGCACAATTATTGGGCTTAGAAAATATCACAATATTACTGCCCAAGTCATCACTTTTCCACCACACTCTTCACTCTGGGCATGCAACAGTCTAAGTAATATGCTTTAGGGCTTCTCCACACTATAAAGCCTGGTTTATACTTCTGCGTCGAGTGATCGGCATGACCCATGCCTTGTGCGTCGCTATGCATTTATACTTCTGCATGCTGTTTCTGTTAATCTGCAATAACTCTTTCGAAATGCAAGCTGACAGTAGGTGTTTATGTTCCTCTGTGTCAAGTTTCTTCGCTGGTGTTTTGTTTTTTCTGAACGCTACCTTAATGTGCATGTGGCTCAGACTCACTCATTTGAGGTGGAAACCGGCAGACATGCAACAACTGTAACCATAAGGTAAACACAAAACCACAGTTCCCTTTTAGAGCTTCCATCTTCTTCTTCTTGCACAGCTCTCACCTCCGCCCACACTCGTCAGCGATACCAAGCCGACCAATCACAGAGCTTGCGCTATGCGCCATGTAGTTAAATTTTTGAGAGGTGTGCTTCAGCGTCGCCGACGGCCACAGCGAGAGCTATGCGTCCATGCAAAGGCTGCGCTGGAGCATACGTGGGCACTTGACACGGAAGTATAAATCAGCCTTAACTCTCCCGGATATGGGAAAGACAGTGAAGGTGGACTCATCAGAGAACAATACATGTTTCACATTGTCCACAGCCCAAGATTTTTGCTGCTGGCACCATTGAAACCGATGTTTGGCCTTGGCTTGAGTGATCAAAGCTTTAGCTATAGCAGCCCGGCCATGTATATTGACCCTGTAGAGCTAGTTAACAGTTTTCCCAGAAGGTTAGTTTGTAAAAATCAGATATTCGACACCCACTGTGGAAATTAAAAGATGTTTAACTGACAATGCAAAATGGCTTCTGTTATGGATTAGGGGAAGGTTTAGGTGTGTTTAGTAGATGGGAAATGATGTTTGGTCAGTTGTCAGTATGAGAACATGAAATGCACACACATGCACTAGCCCTGGACACATACCTGTCCATGCCAAAGCATTTATGCAAAAGACATGCCCTACACTGTGTATAAAAGTAATTGATATAAATAACTGTTGACTATCATAAACCTAGCCACACTTTGAGCTAGACTTTACTATATGGATGTAGGGATGAAGGGGATGGTAAGAGAACAGTGGTATGAAGGGGTATGGAAGTAAGAGGATAAACAGGTAGGTAGGTTGATTGTGTCTTACAATGATGCCCAGAGACTCAGAGTGGGGGTACCGTCTCTGTAATATTTTGGTAGTGATTGGACCCCCCAAATCAACCTAGGAAAAGAGGATTATAGGATTGTTAATGGGAAGCAAGCAAAAAGAGAAAGGGAGGGTTCGAGAGAACGAGAAGAACAGTGCTAAAGGGCTGGTCTGCCTTAAATAAGTTTTAGGGAGTAGGTGATTGGTTAAAGAGACAAAGTGAGGCGTGGTACATGCAAACTCCACACAGAAATGCCAACTGGTCCAGCTGGGACTTGAACCAGCAACCTTCTTGCTGTGAGGCGACAGTGCTAACCACTGAGCCACCATGCCACCCTAAATTTGAACATGTGAACACAAATTTTATGGTGATATGCAAATGAGCAAATCAAAAATACAATACATGTGAACAAAGTCAAGCATTCACATAGGGAATGCTGGTTTGTAGTTTTGAAAATGTTTTATCATTAAGCTTTATTTTCACACAAATTCACGAAAACAGCCAATATTATACTGATTACTCATACCTTTCTATTTAATTAAATATAAATGAGAACTTGTGAAATACTTTTTTTCCTGATTATTTTACTTTGTTGCATACTATGGATTGAAATGAACAATGAGTACTACTGATAGCTATCAAGCAGCTCATAAATGCATTGCAAATGAATGTGCATTTGTTTCTTGCATTCTGTACAATGGATGAAAACAGTTCTGATACACGTGGGCCTCCACAAACCTTTAAAAATTCACGTAATGTGGATTCTGCCAAACAGCCCATTTTCTTCTGTTTCACATCCAGACAAATATTGAACCAACAAATTACTTCTCAAGGACAGCTTCCTACTATAGCCACGCTGTCAGAGATAAGGTCGGGGATGGTTTGTGTCAGTCATGCTATTTGCCAGCTGGTTGCAGAATGAAGTTGTACAGATGACACTAAACACTATTCTGGTATATAAACGGCAAAAGGAAAGGAACTTGAAATGTCATTATGTCCATATATCATTCCCTTTTTCTCTATCACATACTTCATATTAATTTGTCTAGCTTTTAAATCACCTACAAATTAACTAACGCTCTGGTTACTAAAGTAACCCTCGTTCCCAAAGGGGGGGAACAGAAATGCTATGTGGAAACTTCCACCATGGGGATTTCATTTAGAAAACCAATCATCTGAAAGAGTATGTAAACGGGCCAATGAAATGCCAATGAGTTGGCAGCTTCAGCTTGCGCACCTGATGCTCGTTGCAATTAATTTTGCTAGAGACTTTCACCTCAACAGCTAAGGGGCAATCATTATGGCGAAGGAACATAGCATTTCCGTTCCCCCCCTCGGGGAACGAGGGTTACTTTAGTAACCAGAGCGTTCCTCTTCGGAAGGGGAACTTCAATGCTATGTGGAAACTTCCACTATGGGGAAATGTTTGGAAAACGCCATAATGATTGAACCTTACCTTCGCCCCCGATGAGAGGTTTGCCAGGCAAAAGAGCGTGAGCGCACCTGCGTCACCAGAGGCGCGGTCTTCCAACGTGTTCCCTGGCCCTCACTTATCCCACTTCAACAGAAGATTTACGGATTTAGATATATTTTTCGGGAGCCGCAAATGCGTCTGGAATAATTTCTAGGAATGTAATACGACAGTACGTTGGGAAAGCGTGCAGTCCCGATAGGGAGGACGCTGCGGAGGCCACCTGCTACCCAAGTGGGGAGACTGGTGGCGAGAGAGCATATGGACTAGCCCTGAGAAGGGGGAGTACGCATATGAATATAAGATGGTTAGCAGTGAAGGAAGACACGGGTCCGCCTGTGAGGGGGGACTGCACCGTGGCAGTATAAGCATATGGGATCGCCTAGTGGGGATCGCACATAGCGGGCACCTATACCCAGAACGCGGGCTGACCAGCGGGCATACCAACAACGTAACGGGCCAGCGCCTGACTCCTCCGCTGAGTCAGATGCTGGGGGCCTTGGAGGAATATCTGCAGGGTTCGCCAGCGGGGAACTTTACTGACAGAGCGAAAAAAGCGCACGTATCTCCGTGTTAGAGAGAATGGCGCAGCAAGCGTTTTACAACACCTAACCGAATTTCTCATTCACCGCGTGAGGAATCGGCTCCCCTCAAGATTAATAAATCTCGCAATAGGTGTCGCCCAGCCCGCAGCTCTACAGTGTCTGTTAGAGAGGCGCCGCGTGCTAACGCCCCAAAAGGATGCGCGCTTCGAGGAGCGCGCTCTCACTCCTGGGGGACACGGCTCGCCCTGGCTCAGATGAGCGAGGGAGATGGCATCCACTGTCAGTGGGTAAGTTCCAACCTCTGTTTGGATATGGCACTTCCCTTCTGCCGATCACAGTAACAGATAAAAGAGCTGAGTACGGTTCGTATAATACGCAAAGCGCGAAGGACGCAGCAAATAAAAGGGCTGGGTCTGCCTCCTCCGTGGGCAGCACTTGCAGGTTCACTACGTGGCTGAAACGCTGTAGGAACCTAGGGCACCTAGGTGGGCCGGGGTCTCAGGTAAACGTGAGAGTGGGCCGGCCCAAAACGCTGGCACATTTCGCTGACCGAAAATGCCTCCAGATACCCACCCATTTAGCCGATGCGAACGCGACCAGCAGAGCTGTCTACCTGGACAGAAATCCTAAGATACTGAGTCGAGTGATCGAGCAGACCTCTCCTAAGAGAGATCTCCAAGTGGGTATGAGAGGGAAACAGGAAAATTAATATTCATGTCTCGCGCCTCTGGGAACTGGATGATGAGACGATACTTTCCAGCGCGCCGCCATCGCCGCATCCTTAGAGCGGGGATGATCGTTACGCCAACCCCTCAGAGCGGAGGGGACAGCCTTAGCTCCAGTCACCTGAAGGAGGATAGCATCACTCTGATCTGGCATGTTCGGGGTTTCCTTCTCGGGGAAAAAGGTAACCACACAGTGAATAGACTCCACTTCAGGCGTGGGCATGCCTCGTAGAGGGTGTTCAGCCTGAGTGACAGTGTTAACCACCGAATCGGTAAGTCACCTAAGTCCTCCGCGCTCCATCTATGAACTGTACGCGAAGCATAGATCTAGGCGTGGGTGCCAAACGGTGCCTGTCCCCTGTTTCCAGGGGATGTGCCAGGGAGGGGCCATCACGAGGAGAGAGTTGAAAGCAGGTCCGATTGGGCCAGAGAGGCGCAATACGAGAGCTGTTCCTCGACCTCCCTGACTTACACAGTATCTGTGCGAGTAGGCTCACTGGAGAAATGCGTATGACGCACGCCCCGAGGCCAGCTGTGTAGCCAGTGGACTCTGCAGGGTTCGCCAAGTGGGGAACTCAAGCGAGAGCGCACGAATCTCTGAGTTAGAGAGAGAAAGGCGCAGCACAGAACAGCTGGACAGTCAGGGGTGGAGTCTCCATTTTCCCAGGCGAAACTGCCATGAGAGCGAAAAGGCTGCACGGAGAGCTCGGTGGGGAAAAAATGGAATGCAGCGATTGCGCCGCGTATGACTCCGGGGGAGCAGACGGCGAGCGAGCTGAGACATGCTGCGAGAGCGGATACCCCCCACATGGTTGATATACGCCCCCGCTGCCATACTGTTCGTCCTGACCAGTACGTGTTGTCGCTCCAGCACCGGTAAAAAACGGCGGAGAGCGAGGAACACTGCCAACAGCTCTAGGAGATTGATATGCCAATGCAACTGGGTTTTTTCAGCTGCATGCCCGCAACACATGGCCCCCCAGCCAGTGCTGGAAGCATCTGTCAAAACGACAATATGTTTGGACGCCTGTCCTAGAGGCACTCAGGCCTGTAGGAACGAGGGGTCGTTCCAGGGGCTGAGGGCGCGGCGACACAGCGCAGTGACAGTCACTCGGTGTGTGCCCGCGTGCCATGCGCGTCTGGGGACTCGATCGTGAAGCCAGTGCAGAAGTGGTCTTATATGGAGTTATCCGAGCGGCGTACAGCGGCTGCGGATGTCATATGCCCCAGGAGCCTCTGAAAGAATTTCAGTGGGACCACTATTTTGCTGTCGAACTCTCACAGACAGTTCAGCATTAGCTGAGCGCGCTCTCCGGAGAGGCGCGCTGTCATGGTGACCGAGTCCAGCTCCAACCCGAGAAAAGAGATCCTCTGCACGGGGGCGAGTTTGCTCTTTTCTCGGTTGACCTGAAACCCCAATAGGTGGAGGTGCTGGAGCACCTTGTCTCTGTGCATAGTCATTTGCTCCCGCGAGAGGGCTAAAATCAGCCAGTCGCCGAGATAACTGAGTATGCGGATGCCCGCGAGCCGAAGGGGCGCTAGGCCACCCTCCGCGAGCTTGGTGAAGACCCGCGGAGACATAGAGAGCCCGAAGGGGAGGACTCGTACTGTCAGGCTCGCTCGACGCAGACCGCAGAAAAGTGACGGTGGCGTGGAGTATGGAGACATGAAGTACGTGTCCTTTAGGTCTATTGCTGCAGACCAATCCCGAGGACGAATGCACAGGAGGATGCGCTTCTGCATAAGCATTTTGAACGGCAGCTTGTGCAGACAGCGGTTCAAAACGCGCAGATCTAGGATTGGCCATAACCCACCGCTCTTTTGGGTACGATGAAGTACAGGCTGTAAACCCGCTCTCCATCTCGGCTGGAGGGATCAGTTAGATTGCATCCTTCGCCAGGAGGACCGCAATCTCTCGCAAGACAGGGGCGGGCACAGGGCTGACCCTGGTGACATACACCCCGTAAACTTGGGAGGCCGTTTCGCGAATCGAATCGCGTAGCCGAGTCTGATCGTGCGTATGAGCCACCGCAAAGGGCTGGGCTGCGCTAACCAGGCAGGCACAGCCCTCGCTAATGACAGCATCGCTACAATCGCTGACGTACCAGCAGTGGGGCAGCGTGGAGTGGGAGTGCTGATCCGGGAAGCGCTGGGGTCCCGCGGAAGAGCTGGAGGCGAGAGATTCACTCACCTTGCACTCAGACTCCGGAGGAGAGGGCTGGAGATGTGAGAGAAAGGAGACCGTCCTCCCAGACCCCGTGAGCCACTGGCGAAGTGCGCCGATCCTGCGAGCTGGAAGGCTTTTCATTGCGTCCCAGACTGGCAGTATTCGGGCTGTCACATCCAGGGAAGGGAAAGATGCTCTCTCTCTGAGGAGCCCGGCCCCCCACCGGGGAGAGAGCAAGTTCCCTCTTCTCCAGATGGCCGTCTCAGGAGCGCTTCGCGGTCCGTTAACCGGACTTAACGGCGCCCTGGGACAGGGAGCGCTGGTCGCCTGCCGCTGGCCGGAGGCGCAGGCGGGGGCGGAGCAGCACTCGAAGACGGGCGCTCTCCGCGACGAGCAGTGGATGTGGATGGTTCGGTGGGTGGGGGGGGGGGGGGGGGGGGGGTGGTAGCGGTCTTACATCCCCGCCGAAGGATGGCCATCGTATCCGACTGCACCGCCGTGAATTCCTGGGTGAATCCACCAACGGTGTCGCCGAACGGGCCAGACTGGTATATGGGGGAGTCAAGAAAGTGAACTTTGTCGACTCCGCGCATATTTTTTGCCAGGTTTAGCCCAAGGTGGCGCTCCTGGACCACTAATGTGGCCATCGTCCATCCCAGGGCACGCGCAGCGGACTTGAGGTCCGTGGAGCTCAGTCGGGTGCGGTGCGGGGCTTGTAACCAGCCTGGGTCGGAACCACCCTCCTGCAGCTGGGCCAGCGCGGGCGCATGGACCCTAGCGTGCAGGGTGGAGACAGCCTGGCCCCGGCTGTGTGGGCTCTGGCTCGGGAGGCAGAAGACCAACACGCCTTGGACGGGAGATGAGACTGACTCCAGCAGAAGGAGGCACCACGCGTGCCCGTGATGGCACTCTCAATCTGGGGAATCGACTCGTACTCCCTGGCTGCTCCACCATCAAAGGTGGTGAGGCGGAGGCGCACGCAGATCAGGCAGAGAAAGGTGCCCTCAAGCCTGCGTGAGCCCACTGTGCACTTCCGGGAAGAGAGGGATGGGAGGCTAGAAGGTCTTGCCTTTTAATCCTCCACATACACCCATCTAGTCGGTCCGGCCGCGGGGCTGGGGGATAAACCATCTCCAGACCCACGACCGAAACAGCCCGGGAAAGCACGGTCATCATGTCTGTTTCAAGATCGGCCGCCGCCGCGCTCTCTCCCGAGGGGAGGGAGCGGAGGGGTGGGGGAATCCTTCATCAGACCATGACAGCCCAACCTCCGATGTAGCGGTGGACATCTGAGCCTTGGTGTCATCAAGTGAGAGGGAGGCCATCCGAGGATGGAGCGCTTCTCTCACTCGAAGCTTGGATGGAGCGCGTGGAGGAGTGAGAGGTCTACAAGCCCGAGGGCGGCAGATTTACTCCCACTGTAACCCTCAGATCTGCCCGAGTGCCCACCGTGGAGCGGGGGACAACTGGGGTGGGTGGCTCTTTTGCAAGAGCGAGCCGCGATCTTAACTGCGCAACAGACATGCCACCGCAGTGATGGCATGCACTGCCCGCGAGCACCGCATTAACATGCTGGACCCCCAGACATGAAACGCAGTGCTCGTGCCCATCATCCGAGGACAGGAAACCACCGCATCCAGAAACGCACAGTCGGAGCGACGTCTTGAAAAAGACGCGCTGCACGACCGTGTTGCTCTTTTAGAAAATTCGCAACAATACATACCGCTCTGGAGGACCGGACCCAAAGGACGCCAGGCAAGGGAGAACCCCAGCTCGACCATCTGCCGCTGCGTGTCACACACTCTGGACCGGGAGATCGCTCTCGTTCACTCTCTGTCTGAAACTCAGCTGGAGGAACCCTCATCGACTCTCTCAGAAGGCTGTTGAAGTCTCTGAAGTGAAAATGATGATGCTTTGGCTTTGCTCGCACATGTGCTCATACAGCAAGATTAATTGCAACGAGCATCAGGTGCGCAAGCTAAAGCTGCCAACTCATTGGCATTTCATTGGCCCGTTTACATACTCTTTCAGATGATTGGCTTTCTGAATGAAATCCCCATAGTGGAAGTTTCCACATAGCATTGAAGTTCCCCTTCCGAAGGGGAACTAACTTACTAACTAACTACTTAACTAATAAAAAATAGCAAAACAATAGTAACTCAATATTATTAGAAATTGCGACGCATCTTCTGAGACGCTTTTACGATTATAGTTTAAAACATGTGAAAACCAGCCTGGGGTGCGTTTCCCAAAACCATCGTTAGCCAACTAAGGTCGCAAGTTCCATCGTTACAAACATAGTTCTTTGATTTGCTGTTTCCCATATCCATCGCTCCAACGAAGATTCGCAAACTGCGTCGCAAACTTGAGCCCTTGAAACGACACCTCTGGAGCTGTAGTTAAAAGCATAGTTCCTGGCTGTGTTCTATTCCCACTTATCCCCCCTATGCCCTATTCATTTAGAACATTCTAACATTCAAAGTTGGAATTATTAATAATAAAAAAGCATTAAGGTCATCTCTCTTAGGTGTAATTTGCTTTCAAAGTATTTTTACAGTTCAGTTTTAGCGATCTTCATGTTTACAATTGTGCTCCCTTCGCGGTGCACTTTGAAAACATTGATATCATTTTGAACACAGCCTCATGGCGAAAACTATAGGTATATTTAAAAGCGGAAATTATGTTACGTCTCCAAGACTTGTGAAAAAAAAAACATAGCATACGTTAATTCTTTTATTTTATAGTGGGTTATTTATTAAGTATCTCTACTGTATATGACATGGGCCTGTTGGTTAGAACTTTCTGCTGTGGTTTGCATGTGTCAAATTGTAATTTTTTAAAAATAAATAAACAATATCCTAAATAATAATAATAATAATCATCCTCATCATCATCATCATTAATATTATTATTAAAGTAAATATATTTATAATAAATCGCCTCATTATTTATTTATTTATATGATTTATATATAATATTAGAATAGTGTTAGCTTTTGTAAGTGATTTTATGTTTTAGAATAGAATATGTAATGTTCAACTTCTCAATAATATTAGTAAAGCAAACATTGGCCCTATATGTGCCATTTACATATATTTTAATTAATATGGAAAAAGAGTGCATGTTTTTACCAAAACTAATATTGGATTTAATTTGAAATGCGTGTTTGTGTAAAACAATATAATTTGCACAAAGAAATGATGGGGTTGTTCTCTAAAGAAGTTACTCCACCCCGTTTAGAGCATCATTATGGGCGTTTTACGTTATAACTAACGTGGTTCAAGCGATGGATCTGCGACAGAGAAACTAGGGGTTTTGGGAAACACTCGTCACTACATCGTTCTTTCCCCAAACGATGCATCGCACTATGATAGTTCAGCCGCGAGTTACGTCGTTGTTTGGGAAACGCACCCCAGATCTCACAAGCAAACAAAACTATTTTACGTTTTGTCAGTTTATAGGCCAATTTGTATGAATTCGTAGTTCAGTAATACGAAAATATACGATTTTCAAAGGAGGGCATCTAAACCTAACCGTCATTGGGGGATGAGCAAAATGCACTAAATTGTACAAACAAGATTCGAGTACGATTTCATATGAATTAGCCTTTTAACTAAAAAGTTATAAACTGCCATAAGATATCGTTGGTTGAAACACATTTCTCAAAATTATTGCTTATTTTCTTAAAAACTTAAACACAAATGCAAATTTTAAAAATAAATTCCTGGAAACCCTCATTTTTCTGGCAAAACCTTTATTCCCTGAATAACAGAACAGAGATGTTATGTCTACCTACAGATAGGTGTATGCTTAGAAAACCAATCACTTGAAAAAGGGCCAAAGAAAGGACTTTGAAATTGGTGAGTGAATTCTGCATGTGTCGCCACTTAGGAGTATACAGTATATGATGCACACCTGTGAGATGACACATCAGTTATTGTAAAGGAGTCAAACACAGATCAGTGTTCAGTTGGTGATTCAAAGCTGTGGCATAGGCACTAGGGCTGGGTGATAAGACGAGATTATCATCAACATTGTTTACTGAGCATGGCGCTGTTGATTATGACATTGAATTATGGGCAAATTACAGTTTTTTTTCCAACTGGTTACATTTTCAAAACATTGTCACATTTTCTTCAAAACTCTACACACAATTCCTAAGACTGCACACTTAAAATGCAAAATGCCTCACATCTTATTCATCATTCATGTAACACTCCAATCAAACTGCCACAAACACACGTTAGAATGAAACATTTGCAACAAATGGCAAATTGTCTTTCATAATAGTAAATGTTTGGATATACCATGTTAACACTGTTGTAAATCTAAAGCTCCTTGTTCTTTCATAGGCTTATATAACAATTTCAATACAGTGTTTTACAGTGAAAGGAATCTGCTGAGAATGGGAACAGGTAAAGTACATTATAAACAACACCAATAACAGAAAATATTTATTAGACCAAACATTACTGTTGTACACAATAGCATACATTCATTCATTCATTTTCTTTTTGGCTTAGTCCCCTTATAAATCTGGGGTCGCCACAGCGGAATGAACCGCCAACTTATGCAGCATATGTTTTACGCAGCGGATGCTCTTCCAGCTGCAACCCATCATTAGGAAACACTCATACACTACGGACAATTTAGTTTACCCAATTTACCTGCACTGCAGCATGTCTTTGGACTTGTGGGGGAAACCAGAGCACCTGGAGGAAACCCACGCAAACACGGGGAGAACATGCAAACTCCACACAGAAATGCCAACTGACCCAGCCGAGGCTCAAACCAGCGACCTTCTTGCTGTGAGGCGGCAGCACTACCCACTGCGCCACCGTGTCACCCCACAGTAGCATACAACAAATCAAAAGTAAAAATACAATGCTCAGCATAATTGAGTGCCCCCCGTTTTGAAAATGAATATTTTTATCCATTTCTCAGTGAATATAGGCAATGTATTTTGTATTTTGTTGCATTTAAAGAAAACAGATTTATTAACAGATATATTTATTTAAATAATATTTTAGTCACCCAACATATTTAGAAATTGAAAGATAATACAATTAAATTCAAGCAAAATATTGCAAAAATAAAAAATAAAATACAACCTACAAAATAAAAAATCAATTTTTTCGCTTTTCTTGATTTTTCCTTTTTTTTATTTGTATTTAATATATTTCTATAACATTAATTTGGGTGTACTAGTTTTTGGACTGTTATTGTAAGTTATTTTGTTATATAAGCTCCAGATTTGGCTTCAGTACTGACTAATCTAAAGTATATACAAAAACATAAAATTGTATAGCTTCCTATTAAAAATATGAATTTATTGCGAGAAGTGTACTTATATATGCTGAGCACTGAATATGTAAAGCAAAAATATATAATTTTGATTTCAGTAAAGAACACAATTGTGTGTGGGAGGTCCCTGCAAAGCGTCCATTGTTCAAACTAAGTTCAAGGCCGAGAAATAGCTTCTGGTTCTGAAGATTTGAAGTGTAGTTTTGCATTTTCAATGAGAGGTTTCAGAAATCGTGTGACATGAAAATATTTTGTGTGTAAGCAGTTGGGAAAAACTGTAATATAATAAAGTTATCAAGTAAATGTAGACTATCTAGGTGATATTCAATTATATTTTAAATTGCCTAGCAATAACACTACACTTACCTTGCAATTATTGATCAATTATGGTAAAGTAGGATGACTGTATACATTTTAATGAAGCACATTATTTCAGAAATGCACTGTTACACAAATCTATTTGTTTTAATCCTATAAAAACAATTAAAATAAAGTATAGAAATAGTAGAAAATATATTGGCTAATTAAGAAATAAAACAACAAACAGCAAAGAACAGATCAAATGAAATGCTTCTGCATTCAATTTATTATATGCCAAAATTGTCAAATTTAACAAAAAGACATTCAGGTATGGGTATCTTTTGCAATCAATTAATAATTGTATATATATATATATATATATATATATATATATATATATATATATATATATATATATATATATATATATATATTAAGGGTGTAACGATACGCGTATTCGTATCGAACCGTTCGGTACGAGGCTTTCGGTTCGGTACGCATACGAACCGAACGATTCAGACAAATATAATGTTTTCAGTGGAACAATGCTCAACAAGGCATCCCATGATGTGACAGGCAACATCTGCCTTCCCCGCCCACCTCCAGTCAGGCACACACTGCACTCAGGGTCGGAGTAAGCTCAATTGGCGCTCAAACCGAAAGTTATGCCGCTTTCAATCCGAAAAAGCCGGCGGAGCTGGGTGTTGAGATGATGCGGGGTTTGTCCCGGACAAAAGCGAAGACCGAGGGGCGCTGAGATGATGCAGGGTTTGTTCCGGACGAAAGCGAAAGGGTGGAAACGCGCCGCGGACTGACTGCACTGCAGCTAGCAAAATGGCTAGTAGCTAACATTAATGTAATTCTCCTATAACCAACAACGGGTCTGGCGTTTGGGAGCACTTTGCTTATTCCTGCTTTCAGATCCACTGAGATGGCAGGTGACGGTCAAATCAAGCAGATCCCGGTTGTATCCCCATGTGCTGCCGTTAATCCGTGAGTCAGGTAATCAAAAAATAGGTCGCATGATATTTAAGTATACGTGGGTCACGCGTGGGTAAGATCAATTATTGGTGATGCAAACTTTAACTATTTACTCTAAAATATTAAGGTGTTTCAAGCAATCTTGACAGACTGGCACAACTATGCTTTCATTTAAAAAAAAATCGCTCGTCACGGCTATATGCGGTGAACATCTCCGTTTTCACAGGTTTCTGAGTTTTCTCATCATCAATCACTTTCAGTCTGGGAACATGTTCAGTGCTGCGAATTTTGTTTTAAGCCTGTCCTGCAATATCATGTATTGAGGAGGATATAGTCAAAGATATTGCAGAGAGCTGAGATCTACAGTATGGCGACTTTAAAGGTGATATTTAGCTTGTTTCGCATTAATGTAGATATATTACATGTTTTAATTACATTATTGAATAAAATGAATAGCATTATTATTTTTAATCATCATCATTAATAATAAATAAACTAAAAATAATTTGACAGCTTCAGCTGTTCACATCAACATGACCGGCACTTTCAGACTTCAGCACCACATGTCTTTAGCATGAATTGAAATCGACTTTCCCTCCTAAAGGAAAAAATACAATCATTTTTAAAATTGCAATGCGATTAGTCATGTATTCGCAATTTCACATAAATCAGCATGCGAAAATTTAAATAGCCTATTTCCATTGCGCTCTCTCTCTCTCTCAGCAGCAGTTCACGCGCTCTGGATAAGCGCACTACACAGCCACATCTTGTAGCAAATTAATTTGCAACTTTGTTGTATAACAAATAGGCTAAATAACAACATTTAATTAACAAACAAATGAAATAAAATTATTTGTAAAAATGAATCTACAGAAAAAAGAAAATGAAAAGAACTGAAACCAGCTCAAATGTTCTGTTCTGGAATAACAGGTGTTGCGATCAAATTAATTCGATGGAATGATAAACACAGACAGGCGCATTTTTCAGAAAATAGCCTATTTTATTTTATTTAAAAATATGTTAGGCCTATATTTATTATATATATATTTTTTAAATAGCCTATATTAAATTACCATTCATTTTGGCTTTAACGAATTATTGAACAGATTATTAATAACTTATCAAAAACATTTACTGAGCTCAGTGTCGGCCGTCACCGGATAAAGTCCAATCTTTCTTTAATTTTTTGGACTTTTGTTTGAAAGCTTAGTGGCATTGTAGAGGTCCAATTTACTGTTGTTTGATTTAAATTATAGCCTATATATGCGCCAATAAACAAGTCAAAGGAATGAGTGAATTAATAAAGTTATTCTTAAATGTCGATATTGTTTTTACTCAAAAAAAATAACAAATGTTTTATAAAAATAAAATTAGCAATTTTCATAATTTATACGATTCAGTTAAATATAAGTTGGACATTTATGGGGCCATGTAACATGTTTTTGTGTTTGTTTTTTTGTTCTCGGTGATCTTTAATATATACTGGGTAGCTACGCAAAATATTTTCTAAAATGTCAAGCAGGAATTTGTCGATTAGCTTTAATTATGAAGACAAAGAAATATTAAAAATAACAAAAATAAAATGATAAAAAAAAATACAAAGATAAAAAGAGCAGCATTTTGCTAAATATAATAGTCCTTTATATGCTTTAAATCCTGCTATGTGTTGTTTCATATTCGTTTTTATTTCACTTGATGCATTAGTTATTTAATGTTTGAAAGCTGAAAGAAATAACAGCCGTCCTTTAAATCATTATTTTACCATCAAAATGTAGTATATTTTATATTACTATAAACTTTTGATATAAAACCGCTGTGTAATTTAATTGATTGTTAAAAATGAAATAATTTTATGGCATAACAGTGTTTAGTAGTTGCTTTCGCTTTCGTTCTTCACGGAAGCTTTAACAGAAGCGTGTGCCGCATTCACCTCTGAAGTGGCTACTCAGCCTGTAGCCTAGTTTGGGATTTTTTCGTTGTGACGATTAAGCAAGAATCATAATGCATTGCATATTCAGCTCATTCTTCAGTAGCCTCAACACAGGCTGGTAGCCTAGATTTAAACGGATCGTTTATAAGAATGAGCGATTAATAGATTAATTGGTCGTTAATTTAAATGATCATTGATCACTGGATTTTGTAGAAACTGACATCCCTAGTTCAAAGTAAAAAAAAGAAAAGAAGAGAGATCATGCTTTTATGATGTTAGTTTTCATACAATAAAAAGATTTCAATCACAAAATCCTCTGGCTTTTTTCCTTTTTTTTTTTTTTTTTTTTTTTTGCTGTATCGAAAACATACCGAACCGTGACACCACTGTGTCGTATCGAACCGAACCGTGATTTTTGTGAACCGTTACACCCCTAATATATATATATATATATATATATATATATATAAATAAATAAATAAACAAACTTCTGCACATGTATAACTAAAGCATTTACCAATCAAAACTGAAATTAGCCAGCCACAATAGCAGATAACAAAAGGTGGTAAAAACTATCAACTTTCGGCTTACAAGAGAAATACATTATTTTTACTCCCTCAATTCTTACAATCACCATGAGCTGGCATGCTGAGCTATAGGCAAATTAAAATAATCATTAATTAGTCAAGACGGCAAGATTAAGAGGTTTAATATATTTTTGTATTAAATATTCCAATATTTAATGTATTATTATTAGTTATAAATTGTTTTGTTTTAAAAAAAAACTTCGCTTTATTTTATCTGATTAAGGAAAGAATACAGGTAGCCTACTCTACACCATTATATATAGTTTAAGACTGTCTGATGACATAATATTTGTCTGATAACTGTCACAATTTAATGACAATATAGTGTTGTGTTCTGGGTCTGGAGATTTTTTTTTCTCATTAAAATTTTAAACCCTGGATTAAGTGACTTAAGTAACACTGCCAATGCTCATTAAAGGTTTGCAAGAAAGAGATTTGAGAATTTGGTTTAGAGAATGGGCTTCAGGGCAGTTGTAAATAGCCTGTGCGATAAATCGCAATCGAATCGCAATCGCGATTTAAAGCGTTACGATTAGCTAATCGCAAGGGACTGTGATATGAAATATATTTGTATTATTTAATTTTTTTTGTCCAGACCAAATGCGTGCCTGCTGTCTGTGTGTGATGGTCTTACTAGCCAACTGAGTGGGCACAATTGAATGATGAGTGTCTTGCTAAAAAGTAAACTGAAAGTATTGCCAGTGACACTCAATCTAATAGCAAGCAACAGCAAAGTACAATTTCAGAGTTTGTCAGCCATGTTAGTTTTAGCCATGTAGAGTTTTCTGTATTTTATAATTATTATTTTTTGTTTTTATAATAAGCTACACTATCTCCCTAATTTGAGTTCAACTTGTTTACAGAAAGGTAAGGTCATTTTATTTGTGTTTACTGTTTGCTCTAGAGGCAACGCAGTGGCGCAGTAGGTAGTGCTGTTGCCTCACAGCAAGAACGTCGCTGGGTCGCAGGTTCGAACCTCGGCTGGGCTGGGTCAGTTGGCGTTTCTGTGTGGAGTTTGCATGTTCTCCCTGCGTTCGCGTGGGTTTCCTCTGGGTGCTCCGGTTTCCCCCACAGTCCAAAGACATGCAGTATAGGTGAATTGGGTAGGCTAAATTGTCCGTAGTGTATGAGTGTGAATGTGTGTGTGGAAATTCCCGGGGATGGGTTGCGGCTGGAAGGGCATCCGCTGCGTAGAATCGTGCTGGATAAGTTGGTGGTTCATTCCACTGTGGCGACCCCGCAAGGGACAAAGCCGACAAGAAAATGAATGAATGAATGAATGTTTGCTCTAGAAAAAAAAACGAGTGTTTCATTTCTGAAAATTTAAAAATAAATTTGAATGAATGATGGAGTAAGTAAATATCTTTTCAAGTCCTTTTTTAACTAACACTCACTGCATTTTAGCAGTAAGAAGCTACGATACAGATTATTGAGCTGAAGCTTGACTACAAAATTAAATCGCAAATCATATCAAAATCGTAATATCAGTCAAAAAAAAAATCACAATTAGATATTTTCCCCAAATTGCACAGCTACGTGTTACATCCCCGGCTCGTTCCTGCTCACCCAATCCAATTACATCACCTCACACCAGTCCCATCCAATCACGTGAACCTTCCCCTGAGTACTAACCATCTGCACCTGTTCCTCATTAGCCCGGACACTATATATACTTACCTCCTCCGTTCATTCAATGACTGGTATTGAAGTTGAATGGTTGTCTTCACCCAAGCTCCCTTGTCTTCTCTTCTTCCATGGATGTTCCTTCTGAGTCTTCGTAACCATCACACTGATAAAGGGAAGTGACTTTACTATCTGACTTTGTCTGAAGATATGCCTATTACCATCAACGGAGGTCTAGGATGCTAACCCATGCTTAACACTCACCGTACTTACTAGGCGGAGACTTGTGTAGTAGTTCTCTACGATCTGCCAATTCCCCATGAACAGTGTGACTGATTTCCCCGCTGTGCTACAGCTAACAGCACTGCCCAGCTCTAACATCGGCTCTACTCCAGCAGTGCTGTGATCGATATCACCGGCATCTAAGATCTGCCTTTCACAAAGCCTGTTTGATATTCCTTTGTTGCTTACTTTGAATAAACTTGTGAATAAGATAACCATCTCTGTCTACCAGCGTGACACTACGGAAGTCCTAAGAGGCCTTGCACTAAAATATTTTTTCTCTCTTATGTTGTGATCACGACTTAATTATCTCGTGATCTCGACATAACTCGTTTTTTCATGATCTCGACATTACAAAAAATTATGTCATGATCACGACTTTATTATTAATATCTGGCAAATGTCTGGCCAGAGAGTCTACACAGAGCGAACAGAGAGAGAGAATAGCCCAACTGCAGACACGCATTTGTGCAAAACATTAAAGGCATTCAGAACAGCCATAATATGAGAGCAAACGCTCGTGTTCAAGATTAATGTACATTTATGATTATATTCACGTATTTGATTATATATCATTATTTACAATGTTCCCTCAACTGTTACCATTTTAAGGCAACTCTATATGGCGCAAAATAGGTTGCTGCATGCATGAATTAAATGATGAAGATCCTGCACTTGCTTTCATCCTTTCCGCAAATTATTTACAACTTTAAAAATGTGCCATAGAGTTGCTTTAAAATGGTAACAGTTGATGCAAATTATTATAAATAATGATCATATCATGAACATAATCATGAATGTACATTAATCAGGAGCACGAGCGTTTGCTCTCATATTATGGCTGTTCTGAATGCCTTCAATGTGTTGCACGAATGCGTGTCTGCAGTTATTCCAGCCTGATCTCACGAGGAAACGTAAGTATTTTACGTTTTGTCAGTTTAGTGGCTAATTCGTACGAATTCGTACAAGTTCAGTCGTACGAAAATGTACGATTTTAAAAAGGAGGCGTGGCACCTAACCCCACCCCTAACCCCAACCGTCATTGGGTGATGAGCAAATCATACTTATTTGTACGAATTAGATCGTACGAATTCATACGAATTAGCCACTAAATCAAAAAGTTACGAATTGCCGTGAGATTGCGTTGGTTATTCTCTCCCTGTTCACAAGGCCGGTGTCCTGACATTTGCCAGATATTAATACTAATACTACTACTATACTACTACTAATAATAAAAATAATAATTAATACATAAATAAATAAATTAAAGCAAAAAAAATAAGTCGTGATCATGACATAAGTTTTTGTTATGTCAAGATTATGAGAAAAATAATTTGTGATCACGAGAAAACAACTGTTTTGTTATGTCAAGATCACGAGATAATTAATTCGTGATCACGACAAAACAAGAGAGAAAAAATATTTTAATGCATGGCCTCTTAGGACTTCCGTACACAGCCCTAGTTGTAAAACAATAAAATATTGTAAAATAATTATTATTTTATTTTATATTATATTTTTATATTTATATTAATGATTATTAAATTTTTTTTTAATTATAATTATATATATATATATATATATATATATATATATATATATATATATATATATATATATATATATATATATACACTAAATATAATATATATGATGTAGTTGTATTTCAAATTTAAAAGGAAAATGAATACAATTCATGTAGCTCTTTCAGCAAATACATGTTTAAATGCTGAAATAAAATTATCTTTTGTTAGTCCTTTTTAATCATTTTATTGACTAATGAATAAAATGAATGCTTTACTAAGAATTTCTGGGACAAATAGCACTGTATAAATTCCTTCCTTGAAAATAGCCTATATAAATTCTGGGGATTCGTCATTCTGATAATTATAGTAAATTGCAGTACTCCATCTGCTGTTCAACCACAAATCTCTCTAATGGAATCAATGGAACCAGGGGAAGAGATGCATTTGCTGGTAAGAAACAGTAACGCTAAAGAGAAATCAGTTTTATGTAAAACTAAACAACAATTTGAAGCCTGACAGCAACACAAAATCTTATGCCAGGATGTTTTTCTTTGTTGAACAGCCCCACAGATGTTTGTTTTGGTTTTTCAGTGAGGCACTGGAACTCCTTAAATGTGTGTATTATTATGGAGATGTTTTATTGTAAGTAAGAAAATCTGTCAGCAGAGGGATTTGTTTTTAAATCTTGTTTACGGGTAGGATGAGTGAGCACTGCCAGCCTACAGTTACTTGCCTGTCTTGCATCTTTCATTTTTCCGTCATCGCTGAGTCTGTCACACCAAGGACATATATGGGTCAAGAGTCCAGTGTGTCAAAAAAAAAAGAATAATAAAATGGGTTCCATGGTTCTGTTGTCAGATATTCCATAAAAACACAGTTTCAAAAAAATAAAAAAAAAGAAAGGAAAATGACTCACAAAATACTTATACACTACCTGACAAAGTCTTGTTGTGTATCCCAGTTGTAAGAGCAATAAATAATAACTTGACTTCTAGTTGATCATTTGGAAAAGTGGTAGAAGGTCAATTTTTCCAAAGAATGAATGAATCCAAAGAATCTCGATGAACTCTGTGAGTCCTGCAAGAATGCTTTCTTTGCCATTCAAGATTACTTTATTAATAAGTTATCTGAGTCATTGCACAGATATATGGATGCAGTCTTCCAAGCTCATGGGAGTCATACACAATATTATTCTTCACAATAAAATTTTCACTGCACCATGACTTTATATTCTGTACCGTACATTATTTCTGTTTGACAAGACTTTTGTTTAAGCAAAGTCAGACCTTACTGTCCTAATTAAATAATTAAAAATCAGGGCATGATCATATTTTATTTTGGTAAATAAGTGTAATCTAGAGAACTTTGCCTTTCTGAGAAGTTAGGATATTATTTGTTGTTGGATTGGCGACAAGACTTTTTTCAGGTAGTGTAGACACAGGACTAGCTATACCATTCAGATGTGCCTTTTGCATCCACCGTTAATAATAATTTTTACCCTATTCAACTGTTAAACGTTCACCTTCTATCTTTATGCTGTTATAACTTTAGTTATTTGCTATAAAATAAACAAAAAAGGAAGACCACAAAGTATCCACTTGTTAAGTCGTGAAGTATCAGTGATGTATGAAATACTGTCTCCAGATCCAAGCTGCTATACTCATTTGAATTAAGAAAATATTAGTTTATGACCACTTTTTAGTCATATCACACATTAAAATGAATTGTATATGAAATCATGGTGTACACAACTGGACTTGCTGCCTGTCAGACACCAATATTTTAACAATTTATAAAAAGTAACTTATAAAAAATTTATCACTTTCTTGCCATCTGATAATAGGCATGGAATTTCTTTTTTTATATATATATTTTCTAAATGATGTTTAACAGAGCAAGGAAATTTTCACAGTATGTCTGATAGTATTTTTTCTTCTGGAGAAAGTCTTATTTGTTTTATTTTAGCAAGAATAAAAGGAGTTATTAATTTTTAAACACCATTTTAAAGTCCAAATTTTTAGCCCCTATGAGCTATATTTTTTTTCGATAGTCTACACCAAACCATCATTATGCAATAACTTGCCTAATTACCCTAACCTGCCTAAACGTTCTGCTCATATAACCCCAATCTTGTACAACCTCCATTGGCTCCCAGTTGCATACCGCATTAAATTCAAAATTCTCCTCCTTGCATTTAGATCCTTAAGGCCGATTTATACTTCTGTGTCAAGCGCACGGGTATGCTACGGCACAGCCTACGCGTGGACGCATAGTCCCTCGCCGTGGCCGTCAGTGTCGTTGACGTGCACCTCTCAAAAAATGTAACGCGTACACATAGCGCAAGCTCTGTGATTGGTCGGCTTGGTAGCGCTGACGAGTGTGGGTGGAGGCGCCCGATGCAGCGAGTGTTTACAAGTGTGGAGTCCCGTGAAGGAGCTCCGGATGGAGACTGTTGTTTTGTGTTTACCTCATGATTAAAGTTGTTCCACGTCCGACGGTTCCCGCCTCAAAATGAGCGAGTTTGAGCCACTTGTACATTAAGGAAGTGTTCAGGAAAAACAAAAAAACCAGCGAAGAAACTCGACACAGAGAAACATAAACACCTACTGCCAACTAGCGTTTCGGAAGTGTATTGCAGAGAAACAGAAACAGCGCGCAGAAGTATAAATGCACGGCTACGCGTGAGGCTTGCGCCGTGGGTTACGGCGATCACTTGGCGCAGAAGTATAAACCAGGCTTTAAATGGCCTAGCTCCCTCTTATCTTTGCAATATGTTTGTCCCCTATACACCCCACTGACTCTGGCCTTCTTGCTGTCCCTCGGTACCGCCTCTCTTCAATGGGGGGCAGATCATTTAGTGTTATTGCACATAAACTTTGGAACTCTCTACCACGTTCACTCCGTTCTGTTAATAATATCTCAGAATTCAAATCTTTACTTAAAACTCACTTGTTTTCTGAATGCTGAACTTCTGATCTGATAAACTGACCACTTTGTTTGATCCACCTGTACTCTGCTTACTTGTTCTTAGGCCTTGTTTTGTATTTCCAGTTTGTTATATTTGACTTCCAGTATGTTTGTGTACCTAATGTTGTCTCTTAGAGCTGCACGATTAATCGAACAAAGATTGCGATCTCGATTCGATCCCCTAGACCAGGGGTGCTCAGTCCTGTTCCTGGAGATCTACCTTCCTGCAGATTTCTGTTGCAACCCACATCAAACACACCTGCCTGTAATTATCAAGTGCTGTTCAGGTCCTAATTAATTGGTTCAGGGGGGTATTCCAGAAAGCTGGGTTAACTTACCATCTGCTAAACCCTGAACTCTCGGTTGATTAACCCAAAACCTGCTTACCGTGAGTATGTCAGTTCCAAAACAGCTGACGAGAGTTAGTTCAATCAACCTCCTGAAGATAACCGCGGGTTAATGCGCGCGCACGGCACATACCTAAAGGCATTTTCAGTAGATCGCCGAATTCACGAGTCACCATAGAATGTCACGGTGAGAAAAAAAGACAACGCACTTTACAGAGGGGGAGTTGGAGGTTTTAATGCTGGCGTATGAGGAATTAAGGCCGATTATAAAGAAAAAGCAATACACATCTGCATCAACGAAGGAAATAAATATAAGATAATAAATAGATAAAAAATAATAATGATAAGAGAAAATTCATTAGTTTAATAAATGACACATGCCACCCTCCCTTTATTGTAATGAAAAATTAAATGTAGGCTAACTTTAACATCCTTTTTGTGTATGTTGTGTAACCATTCATGCATTTAATTGTCCTGCCATTAATTTCTTAAGGCCACAATAATAGTGTATTGAATATATATAGCTTACAGAAATTGTTATTCTTCTGGAGCTAGAAGAACTCTGTCCAAAGTCAAAATAAACACAGACACATTCTTTTAAAAGGTAATATTTGATTACTGGAGCTGTATTAAACACTCTAGAATATTATTTCTGTCTTGTAGCTAACAGAAAGGAGGCTGGGGAGAAGTGGTTAATTTATTTGACCTTAAACCACACAGTCTGTCACAGTTGTAATTGATTGTTGTCCGGTAAATTTAGATTCTTTGTATGTTTTTTTTTTTTGCATGCAGACGAAGTTCCTTCTGCTTTAACTAACAAACAGTGTAAGAATTTGTCTGCACTTTTCCATATTTGAATTTCACTATTGTATCACAAAACAATCTGTTATTTATTTTATTTCTAAAGTAGCTGTATAAGGTCCAACTTCAAAGACAAATAAAGTCACATGAGCATCACCTTAAAGTGAGAAATGTACAGGAAAAAATGTTACATGTTGAAAGGTGTGTGTGTGTATAAAGCAATGTAAAAATCTAATCATTCATTTTATTTCAGGAAATAAAGAAATGAACAGTGCTTCAGACCAAACTATTTAATTAATTTGACAAATCATTTCTCTTAGAACTCTTTCATCTCATTGGTCTGCTTGGGTCACTGAGGGTTCCTCTGGGTCAGGCTGAGTGCAGGGTAGGGTGTGATCATATACAAAAAGGGTATCCTCTGTCCTCCAGCAAGTAACCAATGTAGTGCCCAGTAATGATTGAGGTGTATAATACAAATATAGTCAATAAAATAAAATAAAAACATTTTGTAAATCAAATGTATCCTGTTGTAATGTGTGTCATAATGAAGACTCCCTGAAAATTCTGGTATCATGTACAGACGCTGGACATTTAGCCTCAACCAGGTGATGAGGTGGGGTCATCACATATGAACTATTGTTAGTGGAAGCAGTAATGAGTTTAATAGTTGTAACACCAACAGATTAAGGACAGAAAATTAAGTTGTTAATATTAAAAATGATAAAAATGTTTCATATTATCAGTGTCCTTTATTGACTGATGGAAAGAGGCTGCAATTATTGCACCCAATAGCATTTGGAAACCCAGAAAAAAATGATATTAAAAAAATGTATCAAGGGTGTGTGTGTGCTGTGTGAATAGATATATACATATGAACGACTCCATCTTTAAATATGAATATATTTTCATAGAAAAGACAAAGCTGCCACTTATAATATTATATATAGGCTACAGAAAAAATGTGAGGGGTGCAGAGAGAGAGAGGAAGAGAAAAAAAAATCTCAATGTGAGATTCGAACTCACTCTGCTGTGAGCACCGATGTACTTTAGGGGCGCACTGACCACTACACTATTGCCGCGCTCTAACACATATGAGTAATAATACTCAGTAGTTTATGTCAGATGAACTGTACAAAAGTGTATAAAATAGTTCAGTGCCAGGCATACTGTACAGATGGACACGCTATTGCCACATTGTACAGTAAAATACCTTGACGCAAAAAACAAAGAGCTGCACTGAGCGGTATGTTAACCATGGTAAGCGCAGATCTGCGTAGTGATTTGTCACGTTTGATTTGAAAAGGTTTGTTAAATACATTAATAATTCTTTTGAAAAACGACAACGCTCATTCAAATATTTATTTGGTTATGAAAAGAACTATGCACTTACAACCCTCTCACGATGAAAAAAACTGTATATCTGTGCTTCTACGTCCATCAAAATTTTCATCAAAAGAGCCCGCAATGCTCAGTAAACTCTCTGAAACAGACAAACTCTGGAACATAACCTGCTACAGAGCAGGTTATCTTCAGAGAGTAAGTTGCTATGGCTACTTACCATACCCCAGAAGTTACCTCCGATTTTGGAACCAAATCTGAGGTTATCCACTTACTTACTCTCAAACTTACCCGGGTATGTCACATAACCTGCTTTCTGGAATACCCCCCAGGTGTGTTTGATCAGGGTTGGAGCTGAACTATGCAGGAAGGTAGATCTCCAGGAACAGGATTGAGCACCCCTGCCCTAGACGATCTTAATCCAGCATTTCTACGATTCTGCCAATCATATTTTCAAGTTCAGGAGAGAAACAAAGGCGGCTGCACAAGTCTTCGCATTGTTTTACATATGTTGCTCAGCAACATGGACACCTCCAAATGATGTTGAAAGAGTCACACACTGTATTTATAAGGTATAATTCCCCCAAAAATGCAATTTTTGTCTTGCTGTGAATAACAGGTAATAAAGTTGTAAATAACATTCAGTTTGTGGCACAGAGTGATTGTTGGGAGCCGCGCTGGGTATGAACACCACTTTGTAGTGAAAATGAAACTGAAAGCGCGCACATCATTAAAATAATCATATCGCATTTTAGAGTTATGATTACGACAGGCATTTAATATGTTTTTCTTTCATAGCGAACACAGAGTGTTGTGCATGAGAATAAATGTTTAACAGTGTCAGTGTACCTACTCTAGCCTATATAATGTTGAATATAATGTAAGAGGGAATCCGATAATGACAAATGTCTTATTTTACCAGTAAATAAATGGTCTAATAATGTTATCAATGACAGATTGCAAGCATGTTAAAACATAATAATTCAACAATAGATATAGTTGTATTCTGATGGCATCACTTTACTGTGCATTAATGACCAGGACAGATTTAAAGTCTGTTTAAGTCCACCATTCAAAGACTATTCAAAATTTAGCATTTTAACCAGTAGACCTACACATAATATTATTATTGTTGTTTTATCATATGTTTGAGAATAATAATAATAATAGCCTACTCATATTAACCTTTATTTTACATTACAGAATCATCAGAAAATCGTGATCTTTATTTAAAGCAAACAATCGCGATTCTCATTTTAGCCAGAATTATGCAGCTCTATTGTCTCTACTTGTTTACTGTTTCCTTCGATGTCTGCTTGTACTATCTCTTTTTATATATAAATATAAATAAAATCTATTATTATTATTATTATTATTGATATTAGCCTAATTAACCTAGTTAAGCCTTAAAATGTCACTTTAAGCTGTAAAGAAGTATCTTGAAAAATATTTAGTTTAATATTATGTACTGTCATCATGGCAAAGACAAAATAAATAAATTATTAGAAATGAGTTATTAAAACTATTATGTTTAGAAAAGTGTTGAAAAAATCTTCTCAATTAAACAGAAATTGGGGAAAAAATAAACAGGGAGGCTAATAATTCAGGGGGGCTAATAATTCTGACTTCAACTGTGTGTGTGTATGTATATATATATATATATATATATATATATATATATATATATATATATATATATATATATATATATATATATATATATATATATAGTATTATTTAAGGTATTACATTGCTTTGTAAACGTTTATTAATACTATTTGAGTCTCCCCATACAGTTTGATATGGCACTTGGACCCAGAAGACGCTTCGCGGATTAGATGTTTAAACACAAACTTATTATTACACCTCTGAATATTACTTATATCAATATTTATGTATTCATATATCATAAATTTAGATCATTTTATATCAAAGTTGAAATTTATATCAAAGTTGATATTTTGCCGCACCATATTGGTGTTTTATAACATCTAGATTTTATGAGGTGGGTTGTTAGCCCAATGCTCAACCCCCAACCTAGAGGACCAGGACATACACACATACACTTACCGAATTTACCTACAGCACATGTCTCTGTGGGGGAAGCCGGAGCACCTGGAGGAAATTTACGCGAACACAGAGAGAACCAGCAACCTTCTTCCTTCTTGCTGTGAGGCGACAGTGCTACCCACTGCACCACTGTGTTGCCCATTTATATGTTATATATTAAGTAAAATTACACATCTGTGTGAAAATACAATGCCAGAACTTAGTAAACTTATGTCTCATAGTCATTCAGCATAACAGATTTTTTTAAATGTAAAAGTTAAACAATATAATAATTCTGCCATGTACTTGAACCATTTCAAATATATAAGTGATAAGCATATTAATGTGTGTTCAAAATAAATTTGTTTAATATTTTGAATAAATGAAAATGTCTAGCTGACAGATGGGTAAGGAGTGGTCAAGTGTGGACCAATGACTGTATAAAATATGGACGACGCAACAGCGCCATTTTCCATTAAACGCTGTGAAGGAAAAAACGCCTCATGATGGGCACAAACTGTCGCAAAAGACTGCTGAAATTGAAGCCTGGGCATGCGAAGAAGGACTGCCTGATGGAGCCAGTGTCTGCCTGATGACCGCCAGTGTCTGCACTATAACAAAGGCTCGCTAATGTACACTTTGCATTTACATAGTAGCCTGCGTTTGCTGTTTTATCAACACAAATGGTTGTAATAACGTTAACAAAGGTGAGGTTTTATATAATGAAGATTTATGCCACCAGTGCACATCACTCGCGGGCCGGCTCGGATGCGGCAGTGTCGGCTCACTAACTGCTGCTGCATCTGGCCCGATTGACGAGTAGGTACAACAGACGGAGTCGGGCCGAGGGGTAAGTCTCCGGCAGGCGAGAGTCTAGCCGGAACTGGCCCGAGTGTATTTTGCTATCTGGGTGGTTAGGTGTGTATCAGCAAACTGATAAAGCCCTGACCTTACCAAATAAACAGTGTTCCACAAGATCCTGTATGTCAGAAACTATAGTTTACTGCTGAGGAACTCGTTTTATCATGGTAAAATAACACAGAAATCAAATAATAACACTTCAGTCTCCTGCCGAAGCTCCGATGTCTGCTTTGAGAAACTGTCAATCACAACTGTCAATCACGATGACACGCCCAGCATGAAATTACTGCTCAAAACATACTCTTTACAAAAATGAAGGTCTGCACCTATATCAGCACGATAACCAGTACCTTAACTGACCAGAACCATATTTCGGAACATTTTATTGCAAGTGTAGTTAATTGTTTTATTTGGTCTTATGTCTCTTTCATTAACACGGAGGAGGTGGGCTTGTACTGCAGCCAGCCCCCAGGGGGCGATCTAACGGCCGATCTAACGGCACACTTGGTATGGACCCAGATAACAGACAAAGAGAGACCACTTTGGTGCATATGCCTAACTGAAGGAAGGAATGGTGGAGATGTTATCATAGACATGGAGTTAAAGTTAATGGAGGTGGAGACCAAGGTAGAGCCAATGATACAAATAGCCAGAATGACTATAATAAAAGGTATAATGAAATATTAATAACAATAAATGTTACTCAACACCTTTACATCTCTAAATATATATTTGCTAATGCCCTTTCATGCATCACTTATTATTTAGCTGCATTGTAAATGAATGCTTTCCCCCACATGTTGTGGTTTGTCAGGCTGGTCTATGAAGGCCAAGGTGGATGATGTTAAATATGTCAGTTCACCAGTGTACTGATGTTAATGAGGAAAGCAGGGGATCTTCCATGTTAAATTAAGGCAATAACCAATGTTTATTTATTTATACATTTACCTACAAATAAAAAAAAAAAATTTGGGTGGTGCAGTGGGTAGTGCTTTCGCCTCACAGCAAAAAGGTTGCTGGGTCAGTTGGCATTTCTGTGTGGAGTTTGCATGTTCTCCTCGTGTTCACATGGGTTTCCTCCTGGTGCTCCGGTATCCCCCACATTCCAAAGACATGCGCAACAGGTGAATTGGGGAAGCTAAATTGTCCGTAGCATATGTGTGTGAATAAGAGTGTATGGGTAGCCAGCCTGATCTCACGAGGAAACGTAAGTATTTTACGTTTTGTCAGTTTAGTGGCTAATTCGTACAAATTCGTACGAGTTCAGTCGTACGAAAATTTACGATTTTAAAAAGGAGGCGTGGCACCTAACCCCACCCCTAACCCCAACCGTCATTGGGTGATGGGCAAATCGTACTAATTTGTACGAATTATATCATACAAATTCATACGAATTAGCCGCTAATCAAAAAGTTACGAATTGGCCGTGAAATAGCGTTGGGGTAGCAGATGTGAGGGCATCAGCTATGTAAAACGTATGCTGGATAAGTTGGCGGTCCATTCCGCTGTGGCAAACCCCTGATTATTATAGGGACTAAGCCGGAAAAAAAATGAATTAATGAATGAATAAACAACTATGCAAAGAATTTAGATTCTGCTGTAAAGAAGCTCTAAAAGACAATGTCATTTTTCAGCTCATGTCTGGAATTGGTTGAGTTCAGGTAATAACAGTTTGAAAATTATCAACTGGAATCAAGCTTAGTGGGCAGCAAACAGTCCAAAGGCATGTGGTATAGGTGAATTGGATACATTTGCTGTAGTGTAGAAATGTGTGTGCATGAATTAGAGAGTGTGTGGGTGTTTCCCAGCACTGGGGGTTCACCTGGGCAACAGAAAGGGCATCGGCTGGTAAAACATGCCATTGTCCATTCATTCCACTTTGGTGAGCTCTTATAAAGTAAGGAATAAGCCAAAGGAAAGTGAGTGAGTGAGTTGTTTAAAGAAATTTTGTTATTCAGCATGTGGTAAAAATACAGTAAAATTACTTTTTTTTCCTGTGGTTATCTTCAAGGTCTTTCGACAAAATACAGTAAATGTTATATCTACATATTTTTATTTGTGTAAGTAAAAGCTTTACTCTAGATATGACTTACTTTTTTTCATGACTTACTGTTGTTCTGTAGTTTGAAATCTCGCTTGCACACATTGGTATATTTTATCAAAATGCATAGATACATAGCCATCTGACATAAAATGGAATCATTAACACACACAAATAAAATTAAAAGAAAAGCACTATTATATTAAAAGTATTATAATTGACCCTTCGCTAAGCCCCACCCTTCTTAGTCACTGTTGCTACAGCTGTCAAGCTTTTGTGCCTGGCACGTCTATTACAATATGTATGCGCCGGTGTCAGACATTCCCAGGGATATATTTAGTCATTTTTGGCGCACCAGACAAAAAATGACTACAGGAAACATTACAGGGGTATATTCATGACGTAATATGCAAACAATTTGAAAATAATTTAATCAAAGTTGAAGCTAAAGCCAAGCCGTCTCATACGCTGACCATTCAACAGCTTAGTTCATGCACAGCAGGATAGATGAATTTTAAAAAATAATGTAATAATAACAAATTAAATCGTGATTTCTCTTTTTTTTAACCAAAAAGCCTGTTAATGAAAATAAATATGCATTGAAATATAGCGTTACTAACCAACAAGGAAACACGCATGGACAGTGCTTCTACATAATTAATTCATAGAAAGAGCAGCCAGAAAGAGGAAATTGATGGATTTGTGCTAAATATTAGCATAATTGACCCATAACAATGTACAATACCTATAACTGTCAGTATGTTTGTGTGCGTTTTATACAGTTTCTATTCTAATTTGTAGTTAAGTGGAAAAAACAAATAAATTGAAGCGCAAATCAAAGTATTTATAGCAAAAGTGAACAGATTGATTTTCCCTACCAGCAAATATTAATCCAACTCCAAATATAAAAGCAGACACTAACCCGCTATAACGTCGTTACCAATGACTAAATCTCCAAAAGACAGACAAAAACATTGGTGAATTGTAGCTCTGACATGGACATGGGGGTTATACAGTGAGGGAAATAAGTATTTAATCACATTTTTCAAGATCTCCTACTTAGAAATCATGGAGGGGTCTATAATTTTCAGTATAGGTGCAATTCCACTGTGAGAGACAGAATCTAAAAATAAAAATGCAGAAATCACATTGTATGACTTTTTAACAATTTATTTATAAATTACTGTGTGAAATAAGTATTTGATCACTTGCTTTTCAGCCAAATTTCTGACCCTCAAAGACCTGTTATTTTGCTTTAAAATAGTCCAGCTACACTCTGCTCATGATTCTAATTTAGTAGCACTTGTTTGAGGTCACTAGCTCTCATAAAGACACCTGCGCACCACACAATCAGTCAAAAGTATAAGTAGCAACATGGCCAAAACCAAAGAGCTGTCATAAGACACGAGAGATGAAATTGTAGACTTTCATAAAGCTGAAACTGCTACGGGGCAATTGCCAAGAAAGAGCAACTGTTGGAGCAATTGTCAGAAAATGGAAGAGGCTAATGATGACTGTCAATGTCCTTCAGACTGGGGTCCCACAGAAGATCTCTCCTTGTGGGGTATTAATGATGCCAAGAATGGTTGAGAATCAGTTGAGAAATATGCGGGAGGAACTGATCAATGCCGTAAAGAGAGCTAGGACCACCGTTTTCAAGGGTACTATCAGTAATACACTAAGATGCCATGTTTTAAAACCATGCATCGCATGGAAGGTTCCCCTACTTAAGTTAGCCCATGTCAAGACCCATCTGAAGTTTGCCAGGGACCATCTGGATGGTCCAGAGTATTCATGGGAGAAAGTCCTGTGGTCAGATGAGACCAAAGTAAAACTTTTTGGGCTTAACTCTATTCACCGGATTTGGAGGAAGAAGAATGATGTGTATCATCCCAATAATACCATACCTACAGTGAAGCATGGGGCTGGAAGCATAATTTTTCTGCACAGGGGACAGAATGACTGCACTGTATTAAGGAGAGGATGAACGTGGCCATGTATTGTGAGATATTGGGCAAAAACCTCCTTCCCTCAGTCAGAGCATTAAAGATGAGTCGTGGCTGGGTCTTCCAACATGACAATGACCCAAAGCACACAGCCAGGAAAACCAAGGAGTGGCTTCGTAAGAAGCATAACAAGGTTTTGGAGTAGTCTAGCCAGTCTCCAGATCTAAATCCAATAGAAAATCTTTGGAGGGAGCTGAAACTCCATGTTGCTCAGCGACAGCCCTGAAACCTGAGAGATCTAGAGAAGATCAGTGGGCAAAATCCCTCCTTCAGTGTGTGCAAACCTGGTGAAGAACTACAGGAACCCTTTGACCTCTGTAATTGTTAACAAAGGCTTCTGTATTAAATATTTAAAATGCTTGACTCAAGTGATCAAATACTTATTTGATACAGTAAATTACAAATAAATTGTTAAAAAATTATATAATGTGATTTCCTGATTTTTTTTTTAGATTCTGTCTCTCACAGTTGAATTGCAATTATGCTGAAAATTCCAGACCCCTCCATGATTTCTAAGTAGGAGATTTTGAAAAATCACAGTGTGATTAAATACTTATTTCCCTAACTGTAAATGACTGAAAACAGCTGCAGGTGAAGTATATTGATCGCAAGTGCTCAGTTTGTGATCATATCTCTGTTTTGTTCTGTTCATATGTAATCCAAATATTTGTAGCTTGAAACAGATGGAAATATGACTGGATTGTGCTGCTTTTACGGCCCCTCACACAGCTTGATCCACACTGGCATTTCTCCCCCTGGGTTTTAGGTTTTGGAAAGGGAAAAAAAAAATCCATCACCCCGTCCAAACTTTTAAGATACAGGGTATCAGATTTGCACAATCCATATGCACAACGCTTTGGCTTGTTTCCCTCGCTCGAAAGCTTGACAGACCTCCTGCGCGTAGCTACAGTTGCTAAGCCACGATTGGTGTGTGATTGTTTCCGGGTGTGCCTTAGCGAAGGGTCAATTATTATAACAGTATTTTGTTGTAAAATTTATAAAATAATGTATACTCACTCTCATGCCTTTCATATTTTGTCTATATAGCTAATCTGACCAAAGCCATTGCAGATATGCTTTCCAAACAGCAAATCTCAGTTGAAACAATGATCCATAAAGTTAATTGGGCGGCCATGAAATATTTTAAATCATCTCTGATAGAGCTCCACAAAGAAGTACAATCTTAAACAAACACTGCATGAGATTTGATATAAAAGATTGACTAGATCCAGAGTGAGACGCGACAGATGAATAAAGACTTAAACCTGCATAACTGAAAATCAAAATCTCACCTCGAAAACTACAGAGTTAGAGGACATGTCTCACCATAATAATTTGTGTCTGGTGGGGCTCCCAGAGAGCTGGGTATGGAATAATCTAATAAGTTTCCTCCGAAAGATACTCCCTTCCTGGAAGCTATCACTAAAGAAGGGACCAATCACGATTTGGCAGAGTGCACATTCTGTTATAATTGTATAATTGGCTTTCATGTGTTATGGTATCAAGACTGGAAATCGGTCCTTCAGAGAGTCAGGAAAGTGATGAAAACCAACCCGATCACATATCACAAAGATGTAGTTACATTTTATTAACAGGTGGGTGCCAGGGCCCTCGTCAAGGTAAGCTAAGACCTACCACATGCACTCCATGCAGAAGTATGAATTGGCCTTTATGAGTGAGCACCACTGTTCCTAATGTACAATACAATGGATTGAATGGTATCGCTTTACTTTTTATGGGCCTTTTAACACATTTTGTTTACTATACGCTACATTACAACTACATGACAACTAATTCTAATTAGACTATAAGTTGACCATTAGGTTAGGTAAAGATTAGAGTTAGAGTTCATGTAAATTTATATTTACTTGCAGGAGAATGCCTTTTGGTGGAGTAGTGACAGCAAATGGTTAACAAACAGCCTACTCTAATGTGAATGTAACAAACAGGACTAGTAACCACTCATCCAGCCAGCAGAGGGAGCACTTGTCCGAATTCTGACTGCCAGTGCTTCGTTGGATACTTCCTGTTTGGTGGCCATATTAACCTGCCCACACCAAACTGCAAAGTATTGCCAGTATCGGTGCCTTACCAAGCGTTCTTTCATTGTTTTGCATTGCTTTTCTGTTCCATTGTGCCTGTTTTTTCGACTACAACCTTTCGGATTGATGATTGTGCCTTGAATGCCTTGTTGGACTGACTGCTTATTTATCTGAAACTTACCTGCTTCAACGACTATGATTCAGCCATGTGAATTGGATTTGTTTGCTGACAACTAGGATCCACTCTCTCGTCATTGTCACAGAGAATTGGTTAGCATGTAGTTGAATGTAACTCACAGTCAATTAAATGTATGAAAGGGACCATCAAAATAAAGTAACAACAATGTAAGAATCTGTTTCAGTGTCACCGACTCGGTCCCAGCCATTCCTCTCACTGGCCAGCAGAGGTCTTGCTCACCGGACTTCTAGATATTACATTCCCCATAACCCCTCTGGCCAGCTGATTGCGCTGCACCTGACTATTATCACACACTCACACAGACTATTTAAGCAGCGTTCACGCTCACTTCATTGCGAAGTCTTGTTCTGCCCTGCTGACATTACTGAGCATTTACTCCTGTTACTTGTTTGATCTGTTGTTGCCAACCCGGACTGTCTTTGACCTTGTATTGCCTGCCGCCTGCCCAGAATATCTGCTTCTCTCTACGTTTATGCATCTTGCTGCCCGCCTCCGACCAATACCTGTTATATTGATCTACGCCTGTGATCTGCCTGCCTCTCGACCTATTAAGCCTGTCTTTCAAGTGAGTTCATCAGCCAGTATCTACTGTGTGCTTATTATTATACTGTGTTTAATAAACGTGCTGCAAATGGATCCCTCGTTGTCTGAGTCCCCTTTACAGAAGACTTCGCCAGATATGGATCCAGCAGCCATGCAACTGTTGTCCAAGGAACTCACAACACAAGGCCAGGTGCTCACCGTTCATCAGCAACAACTATCCCATCTCACTCAACTTACGGATGAATTAGTCAAAGTTCTACAAGGACTCAATATCACAGCACCAGCGCAACCCATCACAGTTAATCCTCCAGTCAACCCACCGACAGGTACACCTTGCTATTCTTCCAATCCACGCCTAGCATTCCCCGAAAAACGGCAACCCGACCAAGTGTAAAGGATTTCTCCTACAGTGCAAATTGTTCGTCACTCAACAACCCCATATGTTTTCCAATGAGCACAGCAAGATCGCATTTGTGTGTTCACTACTCAATGAAAAGGCACTCGACTGGGCCACTGCTATCTGGCACGATAATGCTCCCACTTTCACCACATTCACGGAATTCCTTCAAAAGTTTTGCGTTGTGTTTGACCACCCGGAGGGTGGGCGAAACGCAGGAGAGGAGTTGTTGTCACTACAACAAGGAAACCAATCAGCAGCCGAATTCGCTTTACACTTCCGCACACTGGCTGCGCAAACCGGGTGGGCGGATGATCCACTCAAAACCCTCTATTGGAAGGCACTCAATCCCGATCTGCAGACTGAAATGGCTTGCCGTGACGATGAGAAATCACTAGATCAAATTACTGAACTTTTCATCCGTCTGGATAACTTACTGCGCACAAGGAGACCATTACAGGCATGCGCTTCATTTCCCCTGCAAAATGTCTTACCAGCACCCCAAGTAATGAATGAACCCATGCAACTCGGTCGCACTCAATTGTCCTCTGCAGAACATGAAAGATGCTTTAGAAATAACCTGTGCCTATACTTTGGCCTTCCCGGTCATGTCAAAGCTCAGTGCCCCATTAAGCCAGCTCTCAGAACTTTATCGGTGAGTTTCACTACAATTCTCTCAGTCAATAACAAGAACTTAAGTGTTCCTATAACCCTTAATTTTGATAAAACCCTCATTTACGCCACAGCCATGGTTGACTCAGGTGCAGCAGGAAATTTCATGGACTATAAATTTGGGCTTGATAAATGCCATACCCCTAATCTCTTGTTATTCTCCCCTAGCAGTCACGGCGATAGACGGACGCCCTCTAGGGGACGGTACAGTGAATTACCACACCGCAAAGCTCTCCCTCAGAACTGGCTCTCTTCATGAGGAGGAAATTAACTTCTACATCATCCATTCTCCTCAACACACAGTAATCTTAGGACTACCTTGGTTACAAATCCATAACCCTCATATTTCTTGGAAAGAGAATGAGATAGAAAGATGGAGTGATGCGTGTCTTACTAAATGTTTGAAATCTGTTCCAATTCAGCTCAATACCATCTCAACAGCAGGGGAATTTTCACCGGACCAAGGCATTCCCATGGTTTACTCCCATTTATCTGAGGCATTCAGCAAACAGAAAGCCACTGAATTACCTCCCCATCGTGAGTATGATTGCTCCATTGAATTAATGCCTGGCATGCTGCCCCCTCGTGGGAGAATTTTCTCTCTGTCTCAAACAGAAACAGAAACCATGAACTCCTACATTCAAGAAGAACTAAAGAAGGGATTCATACGTCCCTCCACATCACCAGCCTCCGCCGGTTTCTTCTTTGTGGGTAAGAAGGATGGCGGACTATGTCCGTGTATTGATTACAGAGGATTAAATGAGATTACAGTGAAATATCGCTATCCATTGCCTTTGGTCCCAGCAGCGCTAGAACAATTACGATCCGATAAATATTTTACCAAACTCGATCTACGCAAAGCTTATAATTTAATCAGAATAAAGCAGGGTCAGGAATCGAAAACGGCGTTCTCTTCCACCACCGGCCACTACGAATATTTGGTTATGCCCTTCGGACTAGCAAACAGTCCTTCCGTCTTCCAGGCATTTGTTAATGAGATATTTAGAGACATGTTGAACCAATGGGTCATTATCTACATTGATGATATCTTGATCTATTCAGAATCCATGGAGGAACACACCGGCCGTGTCAGAGCACTTCTGGAGAGACTGATCGAGAATAAACTCTATGCCAAACTGCAAAAGTGTGAGTTCCATAAAACTTTCTTTTCCTTCTTAGGATACATCATTGGAACAGAGGGAGTGGCGATGGATGAGAAGAAAGTAGATGCGGTGCTCTACTGGCCAAAGCCCAAAACATTAAAGGAATTGCAAAGGTTCTTGGGTTTCTCTAACTTCTACAGACGGTTCATCAGAAATTTCAGCACCGTAGCGTCACCACTCACCACGTTAACCAAAGGAGGTAAAGCTCTAATACGATGGAATGAGGCAGCAGAGAGTGCATTTGTAAAGCTCAAAACCTGTTTCGCCTCAGCACCCATTTTATGCCACCCAAATCCCAACCTACCATTCATTGTGGAGATCGATGCGTCTAATACAGGCATAGGGGCAGTATTATCTCAAAGACAAGGGGATCCAGCCAAACTCCATCCGTGTGCCTTTTTCTCACGGAAACTTAATCCAGCCGAACAGAACTATGATGTGGGCAATCGAGAACTCCTCGCCATGAAAGCCGCCATGGAGGAGTGGAGACACTGGTTAGAGGGAGCCAAACATCAATTTACAGTGATCACAGATCACAAAAACCTAGAGTACATTCGATCAGCCAAAAGACTAAATCCCAGGCAGGCAAGGTGGGCACTATTTTTCACCCGATTTGACTTTACAGTTACATACATCCTAGGATCCAAGAATATTAAGGCGGATGCACTATCATGATTGTGCGAGGAGGTGGTGGTGGAGAAAAAGGATCAACCCATACTCAAGGATTCTCTCATCTTGGCCCCTATAGTTTGGGACATTGAAACCGAGATCTCACAAGCTTAGCACAACACCCTACACCAGAGGACTGTCCAGAAGGGAAGATGTTTGTCCCTCCTTGTATGCGAGAAAAACTACAAGAAATCCACTCCAATCCCAGCTCTGGCCATCCCAGAATTACAGGCACCATCGATTTAATCCAAAATAGCTTCTGGTGGTCCACTTTGCAAAAGGATACCAAAAGTTTTATCTATAAATGTACCCTCTGCAACATGCACAAGCATTCACGTCATCGTCCAGCAGGACTGCTGCAACCATTACCCATTCCACGTTGACCCTGGTCTCACACCGCCATTGATTTTATCATGGATCTTGGTTATCTACTGTGTGCTTATTAATTATACTGTGTTTAATAAACATGCTGCAAATGGATCCCTCATTGTCTGAGTCTCCGTTACATTCAGATTATTTGTTATAATTGAGTTTAGTTTATTTATTGAATTAGTTGTATATTTTTTGTATTCAAATTTGTTTTATTATTATTGTAATCTTTTTAATTTATTTTTTGTCTGTTCATTTGGAGTGCTTGTTTTCTGTTTCTTTATCTGTATACATACATTATTAACTGTCAATACTGTTTTTATAAAGCATGTTTATATTTAATTTTCAGTTGAAGTTGGTGGTCGTCTTTGACTTTCTGGTGAATGAAGTTAGACCATGGGCCTTTATAATGTTGGGGGATTTTGCATGTCTCAGATATGTTGGTTTTGCCACAGATCAGGCAGTAATACATTTATTGTGAAAATATTCTTAAAATTTGCACCACTTTTTTTTTTTATATATTATGGAAAAATATAGTTATTATAAGTTACTATACAGTGCATGCGGAAAGTATTCATATCTCTTCACTTTTTCCAAATTTTTTTGTTACAGCCTTATTAATATTCCAAAATGGATTAAATTAATTTATTTTCTACACACAATACACCATAATGACAATGTGAAAAAAGATTTTAAATTTTAAATTGTTGCAAATTTATTAAAAATAAAAAACCTGAAAAATCACATGCACATAAATATTCACAGCCTTTGCCGTGAAGCTCTAAATTGAGCTCAGGTACATTCTGTTTCCACTGATCATTCTTGAGATGTTTCAGCAGCTTAATTGGAGTTCACCTGTGGTTAATTCGTATGATTGGACATGATTTCAAAAGGCATACACCTGTCTATATAAGGTCCCAGTGCATGTCAAAGCCCAAACCAAGCATGAAGTAAAAGGAATTGTCTGTAAACCTCCAAGACCTCTAGAGGCACAAGGCTGGGGAAGGTTACAAAAAAAAAAAAATTCTGCTGCTCTGAAAGTTCCAATGAGCACAGTGGCCTCCATCATCCATAAGTGGAGGATGTTTGGAACCACCAGGACTCTTCCTAGAGCTGGCCGGCCATCTAAGCTGAGTGATCGGGAGAGAAGGCCCTTAGTCAGGGAGGTGATCAATAACCCGATGGTCACTCTGTCTGAGCTCCAGCGTTCTTCTGTGGAGAGAGGAGAACCTTACAGAAAAACAACCATCTGTGCAGCAATCCACCAACTAGGCCTGTATGGTAGAGTGGCCAGACGGAAGCCACTCCCTGCCTGGAATTTGCCAAAAGGCATCTACAGGACTCCCAGACCATAAGAAACAAAATTCTCTGGTCTGATGAGACTAAAATTGAACTCTTTGGAGTGAATGACAGTCATTACGTTTGGAAAAAAGCAGGCACCGCTCATCACCAGGCTAACACCATCCCTACAGTGAAGCATGGTGGTGGCAGCATCATGCTGTGGGGATGTTTTTCAGCAGCAGGAATTGGAAGACTAGTCAGGATAGAGCAAAAAATGAATGCAGCAATGTACAGAGACATCCTGAATGAAAACCTGCTTCTGAGTGCTCTTGACCTCAGACTGGGGTGACGATTCACCGTCCAGCAGGACAATGACCCAAAGTACACCACCAAAATATCAATGGAGTGGCTTCACAACAATTCTGTGAATCCAGACCTAAATCCATTGAACATCTCTGGAGAGAACTGAAAATGGCTGTACACCATCGCTTACTATCCAACCTGGTAGAGCTTGAGAGACACTGCAAAGAGGAATGGGCAAATATTCCCAAAGACAGGTGTGCCAAGCTTGTGGCATCATATTCAAAAAGATTTGAGGCTGTAATTGCTGCCAAAGGTGCATCAACAAAGTATTAAGCAAAGGCTGTGAATACTTATGTACATGTGATTTTTCATGTTTTTTATTTTTTATAAATTTGCAACAATAAAAACATTGGTGTGGCTAAGAAGAGCTATGCCAAAAAGCTGCAAAACCAGTTTTCTGCCAACGACCCTGCATCAGTGTGGAAAGGCCTGAAAGACCTTACCAACTTCAAAACACCACCCCCCAGCATCGACAGCAACAAACATCTTGCAAACGAACTGAACACTTTCTACTGTAGATTTGACACCTCTGACCAGACACCTCACACCCGCCCGGACCATCTCCCTATCCAGCTATCTCCCTCCCCCCCCTGGACTTCAGATCAGTGAGGATAATGTGCGTCAGATCTTCAGTAAACAGAAGAGACGGAAAGCATCAGGTCCAGACAGTGTTTCACCAGCCTGTCTGAAAACCTGCGCCGACCAGCTGGCTCCTATTTTCACACAGATCTTCAACAGATCACTGGAACAGCGCAAAGTTCCATCCTGCTTTAAATGCTCCACCATCATCCCAATAGCAAAGAAACCAAAGATCACAGGACTCAATGACTACAGACCTGTTGCCCTAACATCTGTGGCCATGAAGTCATTCGAAAGACTGGTGCTAGCATATCTGAAGGACATCACTGGACCTTTGCTGGACCCCCTGCAGTTTGCCTATAGAGCAAACCGGTCTGTGGATGATGCAGTCAACATGGGACTACATTATATCCTACAACATCTGGACAAACCAGGGAACTACCCAAGGATATTGTTTGTGGACTTCAGTTCTGCCTTTAACACCATCGTCCCATCACTGCTCGAGAACAAACTGACACAGCTGTCTGTCCCCAGCTCTGTCTGTCAATGGATCACCAGCTTTCTGACAGATAGACAACAGCTAGTCAGAATGGACAAAATCACATCCGACAGCCGCACCATCAGCACTGGTGCCCCCCAGGGGTGTGTTCTCTCCCCGCTGCTCTTCTCCCAGTACACCAACGACTGCACCGAAAAGACCCCTCCATTAAGCTCTTGAAGTTTGCAGATGACACTACTGTTATCGGCCTCATCCGGAACAGCGACGAGTCTGCATACAGACAGGAGGTGGAGCGGCTGGCTTTATGGTGCAGATACAATAACCTGGAGCTGAATGCGCTCAAAACAGTGGAGATGATAGTGGACTTTAGAAGAAACCCCCCTGCACTCCCCCCACTCACCATCATGAACAGCACTGTGGCTGCAGTAGAGTCATTCAGGTTCCTGGGCACCACCATCTCTCAGGATCTGAAGTGGGACATTCATATAGACTCTATTGTGAAGAAAGCCCAGCAGAGACTGTACTTCCTTCGTCAACTGAGGAAGTTCAACCTGCCACAGGAGCTGCTTGTACAGTTCTACTCAGCTGTCATCCAATCCATCCTCTGCACTTCAATCACCGTCTGGTTCAGCTGAGCTGCCAAAACTGACCTCCGTAGACTACAGCGAATAGTCCGGACTGCTGAACGAATCACTGGCACTACCCTTCCTACACTTCAAGAACTGTACTCTTCCAGAGTGAGCAAAAGGGCTCGCAAAATCACTCTGGATGCCTCGCACCCAGCACATTACCTGTTCGAACTGTTACCGTCTGGGCGGCGCTACAGAGCACCAAGCACAAAAACAGCCAGACACAGGAAAAGTTTCTTTCCTCAGGCCATCTACCTCATGAACAGTTAAATATTCCCCTACTGGGCAATAAACGTGCAATACTTTCTCATACGCACTTGTACACAGCACCTTATAACAATATACAATGCAATACTTTCTCCATTCGCATTGGTACACAGCACCTTATAACCTGTATATTTACAACATATCTGTACATACAATTCAACATTCAGATATTTTTTACTTACTGCATCTCTGTTTAATGTCTAATGTTTATCGCCTTTTTCTTTTTTCATATTTAATTTTGTGTTGTCACTTGTCACTTTATGTACACTGGAAGTTTCTGTAGCCAAAACAAATTCCTTGTGTGTGTGAAGCACACTTGGCAATAAAAACTGATTCTGATTCTGATATATATATATATATATATATATATATATATATATATATATATATATATATATATATATATATATATATATATATATATATATTGTGTGTAGAATTTTGAGGAAATAAATAAATTTAATCCATTTTGGAATAAGGCTGTAACATAACAAAAATGTGGAAAAAGTGAAGCGCTATGAATACTTTCCGGATGCACTGTATATCACTTATTATCGGAAGATTTAATACAACTAAAAGAGCCAAACTTTTGAGCTTTATTTGAAAAGGAAATCATTTGGAATCACTTTGATTCAAGAAACCCATCTAAAGAGAGTAGATGTTTTTAGATTACAGAATAAATTTTATAGAGTGGCAGCTTTCTTTACTGACAACACTAAAACTAAAAGCACAATTGTTTTCCTCAAGATTGATAGACAGATTTTTTTTTAATTGTTTATATTTGCAAAAACATCAAGGGGAGGAAAATACATGTCCCCACAGTATATGTGGGGATTTTTTTCTTAAGGCACTAGACAGGGGTGCCCATTGTCCCCTATTCAATTTGCACTGCCGCTCGAACAACTGGCTCAGCTGATAAGACAAGAAGACATTTGTTCAATTTCAATTAAGTCCTACAAACAATATATCCCTCTGTGCATATGATACATATATATATATATATATATATATATATATATATATATATATATATATATATATATATATATATATATATATATATATATATATATATATATATATATTACTATTTATTTCTGACCTACAAGCTTCATTCCCTGTATCCTGAAGGTATCTGGAAAGTTTAGTATGCTTCCTGTGAACAAAATCAATTGGGACAAATCGTCTTTGCTTTCACTTATCTGCAGGGCTAAAAATATTAAACTTGTAATTCTCCCGTACAAATGTCCACTAGTTATTGAGGCATTGTTGAACAATCATCAACTATCTGCAAATTTTATCTAATGTGAAACAAGATCTCCAAAGATGGACCTCAATAGACCTTATCATTACATTCTAAAATAGCGGGTGGTAAAATTAATCTTTTGTTGTGAATCAATTTTCTTGGTTTCATGATTTCATTACCTGCTCCGTATGATTCATAAATTAATATGGATTTGTAAGCTACATAAATTGAAATTTGGAACTCTGCAGCAGAGTCCAATAGCTAAAAATGGGAAATTAGCTCTTCAGAACTTCTGAAATTTATCATAGCACTTTTAAATAAAATGCATTAATGTTTGTCTCAATCAATGCACTTGAGTTCCTTTGAGAGATACTGAAATGAGCTTAGCAGATAAATATTTGTTACAAGATATACTGTTCTCTGGGCTCAATAACAAACGATTGCATAATAGTCAATTTTAGACAAATGGAAAAATCCATTCAACATTCACATAATTGGAGCGTTCATGTGCTACTTATGGTTTATGATATTCAGTCTGGTGGTGCACCATTTTTCTCTAGAGGCATTTAAACACTTAAAGATATTTCTTATTGTAATAGTAATTTTTAAAAAGATTTTCTTTGTGAGCGATATGAAACTGAACATTCTTATATTTGTGCTTGAGTGACCATGAAGTCGGTGCCAATAGCCTTGTGGTTAGTACATTGACACATAGCACTTCACATAGATTTTTGTCTCAAGGTCGTCTCAAGGCCTTTGCTGATTCTTCAACTTTCTCTGTGCTCCCCACACTTTTCTGTCAAACCTCTCTATTGTCCTGTCCAATTAAACTATATAAAAAAGATAAAAAGTGGCCATGAAGGCCTATGGTAGGGGGTTAGCAACCCGAGGCTCTCGAGCTGCATGCGGCTCTCTATCCTCGAACACATTCTTACTCCAAACTCCAGGGTGTCCGCGGGGTCTTACAAAAATCTTAAAATGTCTTACATTCACTGAATTCTTGTGTTGTAGGTCTTAAATAATTTTTAACAGGTCTTAATTTTTCATCCAATCACCAACAAAACATCTCAATAAAACCTTATTTTTTTGTATGTAGACATTTTTACAGCAAATTCCCCATTATATTCTCCAATCAGGAAAAGACAACAAAAAATAATTATATGATTCCTCATGATAGAAAAAAAAAATTGACTAATTTTCATTCTTAATGGTCTTTAAAGTGTCTTAAAAAGTCTTAAATTTGACTTGATGAAACTCGCAGAAACCCTTAAACTTGTCACGATCACCAGCGATCCAGCTTGTGCAGGTCACTTGTAAAACACACAGTATTGCATAGAACTACAAATCCTCCATTAAATGGACTACAAGATCCAGTCATGCACCACTCACACACCTGGCCTAGATCCCCATGATTGCAGACATACACAGCTGAAGATACTCATGAAATGATTACTAGGACTATTTATACAGCACACACAGACTGTGAACATTACGACGCATTGTCCTTGCCTTGCCTTTCGTGTTTTTGAACCTTGCTTTGTTTTTGTTGTTTTACCCTGTCTGCTTCCTGCCTTTTGACCATCCGCCTGTTATATGACCACGACTCTGGATTATACATCTGTTTGCACCCGTGTTGACTGTTCCTTGCCTGAACATCCTTCTAATAAACCCTGCATTTGGATCCGCACTTCCTTTGTCCAGCGTCACTTCACATTACAGACGTCATTTTTCGATGCACAGGGTCTTCAGATGGTTTTAGTTGTTCACATGGTTTTAGTTCACTTTATGTGTCCCAGTCATTGGTTCATGTTTATTTACTATATACAAATCATTTAAAAAAATGCATACTTTCAGAAATATTTTGGAGCGCTTGCCCCACACTTAAAACTAAACCCACCTGCTTCTGAACAAAATAAATATGCACCTGGCAAATCAAAGTGGTCACATGTATTTATTGCAAAACCATTCTTATAAAAGTGATACAAACAAGGGTCACACTTTATTTTGATGGTCCATTTGTTGAATATATGTTACATTCCATCTACATGCCAACTAATTCTCATTAGATTATAAGTAGATTGTTAGGTTAGGGTTAGTGTAAGTTGACATGTACTTGCAAAGTTTCTTATAGTCAGTTAAATGTCTGTTAAAGGAGCAGTATCAACAAATATTAAACAGACAGTCTACTAATACTCAAATGGACCATCAAAATAAAGTGTTACCCAAACAAGTCATGTTGCATTCTAAGTCCTGTGAAGCCCATGATGTCTTTATGTGAAGAGTAAGTTATAAGGTTAGTTATCCGATTCAAAAATATGCTTCAGAGATGCTAGCGTGTCACACTGGAGGAGCCAATAGCATTTGACACAATTGGTCGCGAGACACAGAGAGATAAAATGGCATTTGACAAACAAAGTTGATTTGATTGATGTGTTGTATCTTCTCTGTTGTGTATCTCAAACAATATATAAATATATAGACTGTATATACTGTATGAAATATTTTGTTACACGGTAAGCAATGCTTCAACAACAGTCCTGATCTTTGCATTGTTGTGAATTGTGAATGTTTTAACATTGTAAAAAGCATAATACATCCTGTATGCCTCCAGCAATTTGGCCCCCAAATTGTTAACGATGATAATATTAATAATAATGCAGATAATAATGAGCTTTAAAGCTTGGTACAAGCAAAATGCGGCTCACCATTATGTCTTATACCCTGTATTGTATTTATATTTAGAATTTTTATAACTGCTACACACAGCTGTGTACCTGAAAACAGCAATCTATTTTGGGTGTATGAACTGCATGAACACCACAACTTCGCTGTCACAAAAATCACTGATTTTATGTCTTCTGTTTTGAAAATGAATGAGAGTATTGTCAGTTAGATTAGGCATTTTTTGAAGATGCTTGTCAGAAATGCTGAAGGACTCAAATAGACTTACATTTCTGTTGAATGCATTGCAATGTAAGTTTACACATGCCATTTGTTTTTTCAAAAATAAATAACATTTATTAAAAACATTCTATGTTATGTTTTCTATTGCACCGTATTTGGTTTATTATAGTTCTTCAATTTCAGAAATGCAACAAACTACATGTAGGTGCTAAATTCCCTTGATAAACTTTGATTTTGGCTTGCATTGCAAAAACAAATGCGTGCGCTGTGTGTGCGTGATCTTTGTAGTGAGAGATCTCTATGGCTCTGACATACATGTGGGAACGGTGGGCAGGGAGAACTACCTAATTCGCATTAAAGGCATATTCCCATATTTAGAAAGGTATAATAAATAATATGATGAGTATTTTAAGCTGAAACTTTACAGACACATTCTGGAGACACAAAAGACTTATCTTAAATCTTGAAAAAGGGGTAAAACAGGTGCCCTTTAAAGTTCTAGGAGAAGATTGATATTAATTATCATGTTTAATAACACAATGAACAGCAGATATGCTAATTATTTAATTTTATTTTATTTCCACCTGGGGATACTCATCCCGAGGCCTCTAGAGATTATGCAGCGCCATTGATGCGATCCAAGACTTGCCAGGGTATCCATAATCCTGGACCTGGCCATATCCTGAGCTGATGCTGCGGCGGTCATGGAGAAGCGCATGAAGAGCATGAGACTGATTCCTGAAAAACCCCAGTGACAGAAGAGTCTTTGCATTGATCCCATGGGCCAGCCTAATCACCCGCTGGTGACCTACCCACACCTGCAGTTTTCCACGATGGACGTCCAGTGTTCTCTAGCCTCTGGCACCTAGACTGCATCTCCACACAGGAAGTTTGGCCAGAGGAGAAATGGTTATGTCCAACTGAGCCTGGTTTCTCTCAAGGTTTTTTCCTTCACTTTCATCAATTGGTGAAGTTTGTTCCTCGACACTGTCACCACTGGATTGCTTGGTTTGGGACTTGTGAAGCTGAGCATCGATGGATTTGCTCTTCAGTGTTTGGACTTCCAGCAGTAAAAATTAAACCACACTCAATTGAACTAAACTGAACTTAAACTCTGAAAGCTGGACTGATACAGTTTCAATTTACTAGAACTTCTATGTTAAGCTGCTTTGACACAATCTACATTGTAAAAGCGCTATAGAAATAAACATGAATTGAATTGAATTTCAGAAGATGGAATACTAATAATATGTTTAAATAGTATAACAATATATTGGCTTTCTCAAGCCAACATAATTATATTTTTGGTAAATAACTTTCTCCATGCCTCTTCTGGATACTGCACTTGTTCCTGCTATTTTCCACTGAAAAAATAAACATTAAGTATGCTGGATCCTTTGCTGGGAAATGCAGCAATGCCACTCTCCTCCACCAGGGATACTTACATTAAAAACACAATAGAAGTCACATTAGTGCCCCTTAGTGTTGCAGCCAGGGACTACCTTACATTTGTAGAAACAACAAAGTGTGTTATAGTAATTTAACTGCAAAATATGCTTTGTGGCTTTGGGTAAATTTAATTTGGATGTAGGTGGGCCAAAATGGCTTTTTTGGTCACAAAGGTTAACGACCCCTGGCCAATGGGGTTCCCTGGGGGCAGTGGACTAGCCACCTTCACTAGCCATTTCATCTCATGAATGTACAGAAAGTTCAGAGGCTACAGCAAAATGTTTAGCTATAGTATAAAGCACCCTCAGGCTGTCAATGATAGACTTTCATCTAGAAGAAGGTGTCACAGATTGGGGAAGGGCAAGGCAGAGCAATTTAACTTAATCTAAAAATCTGCTTCATTCTAAAAACTGATTCATTATCATTTTTTGACATAAAACATATTGGACCCCCATAAAAAAGATAATTTAGAATAATACACCACACTGATTTCCCCCACATAGTCTGGATTTATACAATTGATGCATTATAATGCTGGGCTGGGGGCAGTTGAATTGATGCATGTTATCATGTTATAATTCTGGTTTGTATGCTGTTGTTAATAATAATACTAAAAAGAAGAAGATGACTCGATGGCAGTTCAAACAACCTCAGCTGATGAATCAGCATTTTCTGCAATTATATGATAGCCATGTCTAAGACGATAATCTGACTACCCTTCATTTGAACCCTTTTATTACTTTGCATTTTTGTGTTGTGAGACAAATTTAGCTTTAATGGGTTAACCAATACTGAATTTAAAGGTGCAGTAAGTAATTGTCTTCAGAAACATTTTTTGTTGTCCTGGGGTGCGTGTCCCAAACAACGACGTAACTCGCGGCTGAACTATCATAGTGCGATGCATTGTTTGGCAAAAGAACTATGTAGTGACAAGTGTTTCCCAAAACCCATAGTTTCTCTGTCGCAGATCCATCACTTGAACCACGTTAGTTATAACGTAAAACGCCCATAATGATGCTCTAAACGGGGTGGAGTAACTTCTTTAGAGAACCACCCCATCATTTCTTTGTGCAAACTATATTGTTTTACACAAACACGCATTTAAAATAAAATCCAATATTAGTTTTGGTTAAAACATGCACTCGTTTTCCATATTAAATCAAATAAATGTAAATGGCACATATAGGGCCAATGTTTGCTTTACTAATATTATTGAAAAGTTGAACATTACATATTCTATTCAAAAACATAAAATCACTTACAAATGCTAACAAATATTCTAATATCATATATAAATCATATAAAAAAAATAAATAAATAAATAATGAGGCGATTTGTTATAAATATATTTACTTTAATAATAATATTAATGATGATGATGATGAGGCAACCCAGTGGCGCAGTAGGTAGTGCTGTTGCCTCACAGCAAGAACGTCGCTGGGTCGCAGGTTCGAACCTCGGCTGGGCTGGGTCAGTTGGCGTTTCTGTGTGGAGTTTGCATGTTCTCCCTGGGTTCGCGTGGGTTTCCTCCGGGTACTCCGGTTTCCCCCACAGTCCAAAGACATGCAGTACAGGTGAATTGGGTAAGCTAAATTGTCCATAGTGTATGAGTGTGAATGTGTGTGTGGAAGTTCCCAGAGATGGGTTGCGGCTGGAAGGGCATCCGCTGCGTAAAATCGTGCTGGATAAGTTGGCGGTTCATTCCGCTGTGGCGACCCCGCAAGGGACAAAGCCGACAAGAAAATGAATGAATGAATGAATGAATGATGATGATGATGATGATGATGATTATTATTATTATTATTATTATTATTATTAATATCATTATTATTATTATTTACAGATGTGTATTATATACACAGCAGAAATTTCTAACCAACAGGCCCATGTCATATACAGCAGAGAAACTTAATAAATAACCCACTATAAAATAAAATAATTAACGTATGCTATGTTTTTTATTTTCACAAGCTTTGGAGACGTACTGTAACATAATTTCCACTTTAAAATATACCTATAGTTTTCGCCATGAGGCTGTGTTCAAAATGATATCAATGTTTTCAAAGTGCACTGCGAAGGGAGCACAATTGTAAACATGAAGATCGCTAAAACTGAACTGTAAAAATACTTTGAAAGCAAATTACACCTAAGAGAGATTACCTTAATGCTTTTTTATTTTTAATAATTCCAACTTTGAATGTTAGAATGTTCTAAATGAATAGGGCATAGGGGGGATAAGTGGGAATAGAACACAGCCAGGAACTATGCTTTTAACTACAGCTCCAGAGGTGTCGTTTCAACTGCTCAAGTTTGCGACGCAGTTTGCATATGTTCGTTGGAGCGATGGATTTGGGAAACAGCAAATCAAAGAACTATGTTTGTAACGACGGAACTTGCGACCTTAGTTGGCTAACGATGGTTTTGGGAAATGCACCCCTGGTTGAAAGTCTTTTTACATTGCCTTAGTAATGATTCAAGTAAACGATCTAAATGTATTTATGTGTATTTTTATATTCTGGGTAAGGCATAAAACTAAAAAATGTTCATCCAATTAAACATTGTCGAGCTAGTAGCACAAACTGTTTGTCAACAAATGTAATTTGTACAACTGCGCACCTCACGCAGATCTGCCGTTTACATGTGCACGTGCGCTGCACGTTTATGTGCACACGAGAGAGAGCAGTAAAAACAAATGCTGAATCAAAACTTTTTAAAATCCTGAATCAATATTGGAGTTACTTTTGCACGCTGGAGGGAGGATGACACCATGGTTGAAGTATTTTTTTAGACCGGTAATGTTACGTTTTAAAACTATTTTAGTCACACAAAGCTGATGTAGATTTTGTTGTAATACGAATGGGTTGTTCTGCCATTGAAATCTTCCTGGAAAGACTGATGTGACTATTTTCATGAGGGACCTTTTTATAGCATCAATAATGTAGATTTTTATTTAGTTTAACAACAAAACATAAGTAAACAGCGCTATTCCGCCTAGCCTGCTTTATTTAGGTGAAGTTGTTTTTTTAATTCACATTGGTTCAACTTTGAACAATGAAAACCTGTGACTCCCTGTATTGTTTACCATGCTACTCTGAATATTCGGTCTAAAATAGTATGGCTTAGTAATATGTGTAATTCCTGCACAACGCTGGCCAACCACTAAGCATACAGTAGTCACTTCAGTAGAAATCGCTAGAGTGAGACCTGCGTTCCCTGCATGCATGAAATCTTGCACATTATGACAAGTTTTGCTTGCTACACAACTGAAAATGTGCTAGATATAATACAGTTTTTGTTGAGAATTATATTATTATAATATATTATAAAGTTTTCTAACTGGCGAATGGCATGAACTAGTGGGATGTCTACTGTCATCTTTCAGGTGCCCGCTTTGGACGGTAGGGGAGGGACTGTGTTTCAAAGATATTATGCTAACCGGTTAGCATTTTTACAGATCAACTACTGCTCCTTTAATTCAACGTTTTCTTTGTCTTTGTTTGTGTTGTGTGCAATTTTGTAAAGCAGCTGAGTATAATGTTAATTATTCCAAGATCATGGGTTTAATTGTTCAGTTCCTGCTACATTTCTGACCAGTCAACATATGTATATGTACATGAACATATATGTTTTGTATGCCGCTGCAAAAAGGGGCAGGATTAAACAAGATGATTAGTCTTTAAAAAAGCAACATAGGCTCATTGTGAAAATGTATGTATGAATGAAGTAGACAGAGGTATGTATGGCTGCATTTCGTCTTTAAAACGAACCCTATGGGTTTGTTTGGTGCCGTTCCTTTTTGCGCTAGCAGCTGACCCCTTACTCCGTATGGACGACTTTCCTGCTGTTAACAGTTTGTCCAGTGGCCCACAGCGTACATGCAGAGAGGAGTTGATCATGAAGATGGGCTTCGATGACAGTTCCAGTTCCCAGTTTAGGGAAGTGGGTGGGCGCTGGTCAATCTGTGCTTTTTAAAACACTATTGGTTCGGTTTAGGGAAGGGGGTGGGTGGTGGGATTGGTCGGTTGGTCAGCCAATCAGTCAGTCTACAGTCGCCTCAAGCAGGTGTGAATGGCACTCGCAAGAGAAATTTGAGATCTGATAAAACATACACAGTGGCCTCTGGTGGATTCGCAAAAACAAAAGCTACGGAAAAAAAAAAACGTAGCTCCTGGGACGTATTTGGCACTCTCCAGAAATGTATATAGGGGTATGTTTTCAGAATGCACCTGGGTTGTAAATAAGTGAGCAATTGCTCTATATTTTAATTTTTTGTACAGAGAGGTCATGTTTTGATCTACTATTGGTCTCATGCAATCACATGATATGATTTCACAGGTTAGAGTTAACCATGCTTAAATTTTGCAACAGTGACATGCGAAACTTGTCGCACAACCTTGTGTTTCCAGTCTGTCGCATTCTCACCTGTATGAATGGAAGTCTATGGGGTGAAAAGTGCAGTGCGACTGTGTCTTTAGCGTGTAAAAACTGCAGAGCTGTTTATGATCCTTAATAAAACACTGCTATGAAATGTTTAAACAAAGACATCTTTAGTATTCTCTTAACTCAGTACTTCTGCCAACTCAGTTTTGCAACAATATATAAGATTTAAGATGGCGTATAATGTAATTATACAGTAATTACACAATTAAGTGTAGAGTTAAATGATCTAACTACATGTACTTACTACAGAGTTATGCTCTGTTAAATTTATTACATGTTGTAGAGATAGTAGCTTATATTTTTAAAAAGTAAAATTTACAACAATAAAAAAAAAATTGTTTATTTTATTCATTCATTTTCTTGTCGGCTTTGTCCCTTGCGGGGTCGCCACAGCGGAATGAACCGCCAACTTATCCAGCATGATTTTACGCAGCGGATGCCCTTCCAGCCGCAACCCATCTCTGGGAACTTCCACACACACACACATTCACACTCATACACTATGGACAATTTTAGCTTACCCAATTCACCTGTACTGCATGTCTTTGGATTGTGGGGGAAACCGGAGCACCCGAAGGAAACCCACGCAAATGCAGGGAGAACATGCAAACTCCACACAGAAACGCCAACTGACCCAGCCCAGCCGAGGTTCGAACCTGCGACCCAGCGACGTTCTTGCTGTGAGGCAACAGCACTACCTACTGCGCCACTGCGTTGCCTTATTTATTTTATCATTGTATAAATTCCTGAAATGGGGACATAACTGAAATTTGTCTTCACTAAATGGATTATGACACATTCAAGGTTTTGTTATGATTACCTGGCAAGCTCGACGCTGCTGTACTTAATAGGAAATTGCCCTAAAAATAAGTGCTCTCTTGCAAATGCTCACCTTCATCCAGCTCTGTGATGCATGTTCACAAATTTAGTTCCCATTCTCTTGAGTCTACAAGTGTGGTAAAGAAGCACTGTCATAGACATCATGAATCGCCTGGAGGTGAATAAATCATCAGGAAATTTTCACCGCATCTTCAACTGTATCGAGAACAAGCTGCAATCAAAGAACATTGATACGTTTCTAAATTACAACCTCAGAACTATTCAAACATAAATCAATGTAAACCATATTTCTTTATTAAAGATTAAGAAACTCCAAGCAGCATATTCATAAATAAAATAAGAGTCTCCCTTGGATGTAATGTTACAGACTATGCTATGAAACTGTTATATTTCATGGGATCTTGGATGTTTTCTCTGAAATCAAAGGGGCACAAGTGTAAGGCAGTGAAGACACTTAACCCTACATATTATACACATCCTTACCACCACTGTCGGCATCTCAAAGCCACAGGTTGTGTTACACAGTGTAATATATCACTTTGGTTCACATTAGTAACTACTTGGACTTGTACAAAATATACAGGATACAACCTTAAGTTAGGACAGACAAGAATGTGAAGGTCAAATCTTCTCTGAAACAGGTCTATGTGCTCCACGCTGACAAAATGTCCTTTTTTTTACTTCTTTTTTTTTTAATCTGAATGTCAAATTTCAGAGAGTCTGTGGATTGACAACAGGAAAATATGCACAGGTAGCTGTAAATAGAGTGTGTGTGTAAGGTTGCTCTGGTTTAGGTCACAAACATAACATGGCTGTTAAATCATTATTGATCCAAACCTCCTAAAATTATTAAATACACATGTGAAAAGAAATGTAAAAGTTTAATTGTACAGTAAAATTACTTGTATATGTGTTTGGAATATTTAGAATAGCCTGACAAAATCTTCCAGTGATCTCATGGACATACAGACATGGCTTCCCTTACATAATTAAAGGAAAATAATCACATTTCGTGAAAAAAGAAAATAAAAATATTGGGACATCAACACAATTCACGACAAGATGTAAACCATTAGAGAGCCTCAAAAACAAGAAGGCTAGATTAGAGTCCTAAAAAAGTCTTCACAGTTCTGGAACAATGTCCTATGGACAGATGAGACCAAGATCAACTTGTACCAGAGTGATGGGAAATATGGAGAAGAAAAGGAACTGCTCATGATCATAAGCAGTGAATCATGGTGGTGGTAGTGACATGGCGTGAGCATTTATGGCTGCTAATGGAACTGGTTTTCTTGTATTTATTGATGATGTTACTGCTGACAAAAGCAGCAGGATGAATTCTGAAGTGTTTCAGGCAATATTTTCTGCTCATATTCAGCCAAATGCTTCAGAACTCAATGGACGGCGTTTTACAGTGCAGATGGAGAATGACCCAAAGCATACTGCAAAAGCAGCTAAAGAGTTTTTGAAGGGAAAAAAGTGGAATGTTATGCAATGGCCAAGTCAATCACCTGATCTGAATCCGATTGAGCATGCATTTCACTTGTGAAGACAAAACTGAAGGGAAAATGCCCCAAGAACAAGCATGAACTGAAGACAGTTCATCAGCATCACCAGGGATGAAACCCAGCGTCTGGTCATGTCTATGCATTTCAGACTTCAGGCTGTAATTGACTGCAAAGGATTTGCAATCAAGTTTTAAAAAGTGAAAGTTTAACTTATGATTATTATACTGTGCCATTACATTTGGACCCTTAACAAGTGGGAGGCATATGTGCAAACTGTTGTAATTCCTACACCGTTCACCTGATTTGGATGTAAATACACACAAATTAAAGCTGACAGTCTGCAGTTAAAGCACATCTTGTTCGTTTAATTTCAAAACCATTGTGTATAGAGCCAGAAATGTTACAATTGTGTCAATGTCCCAATATTTATGGACCTAACTGTATATATATTCAGAATGATGTGCTGTGAGAATGTTTTTCCATATAAAAACAGTAATAACTTTTCACAACAGACAATTTAGTGAAATGTGCAACAAGTTAAAATAACGCTGCTCTGTTATGTCTGAGGTTGTGCTCACAGATTGATAATGTTCTGCTTTATATTAAAATGCCCTCAAATTAAAATAAACACCCTTAAAATGAATTTTGTCAGTGCTGTTGCTATGATTACAAAGTTCCAGTTTGCCTGTGATGACTTTCCACACGTCACTGCTTTGCTATTTCAGATTTGAAATGATTAGATTTGCTTGTTCTGTAAATCCATTAACATCATCATCAGCTCAGTTCAAACACATAAAGCTTCATCAGTAATCAACAAACAAACCGTAGAATGGATCAGAATTCAAATGGCCTCACTGTTTGTTTGTTTGTTTGAAGACGGTTTCTGACTGTAAAAGGGGTGCATAATTATCAGCGCTCAGCTTTCAATTCCTACAGCCGTGTATGATCATCTAATAACAAAACGTGGAGAGACATCTTTTATTTCGGCACTTAGAAAACAATCACAATGAATTTGAGTCTTTACCCATAGAGAACAAAATTCACAAAGCCATTCAAACAGTCGTTTGGAATTATTTTTATAAGTCCTTTTTTTGTTCATTTGTTTTTGTAACTCAACTTCAAAAATTGAGAATATTCAAAATACACTTTTACTTACTTTGCTCTTTCAGTATTTACAAATATGTACAAGAAAAAAAAATGATTTCCATGTTTTTATTTTGTTGATTTCATAATAAAAATCTCTACGTAATTTTTTTTTTACTCTTCTTTTTCTTTTAACTCTTTTTACACTGCCACAGTTTTCCAGTTTCTCAAGCTCCAACCGCACCTCGGCTTTCTTTGAAAAGCAAGTATGAGGCAACCCATGGTGACGATGGCATTAGATGGACGTGCTATGCTCAATAGCTTCTGGGATGGGTCCTCCTGGTACTGATTGGTAGGACATTGGCATGGGTGTCTTGCCGGGACTCTGTCGGAACAGGCCCCCGTTGGGAGCCCTGTGTTTGCATTGGATGGAGGGGATGGTGGAGCTGCTGAGAGGAAGGGGCAGGGTGCTGCCAGGACCCTGGATCAGTGTCCGGCCCACCCCATGAGCTTGCTCCGGGAGGAAGGTGCTCACAGACAGGCCCGTGCCCGGGTAGTCTCGCACAGCCTCCCGCTGCTGGCTGGGCGGCATGCTGCCGATGTCCAGGGCAGAGATCTCGATAGATGGTGCGGGGATCTGCTTGTGTGCCATGTCCTCGTCCATAAGACTGTTCAAACGCCGATGCACCTGTTCCAGGTTCACCTCCTTGTCCTAGAGAGGGTGAGAGAAGAAAGGAGGGACAGATAGGCTGAGATCTGCTGCTTCCAGGATGTTTTTTTTTTTGCTTTTAAGCTCCATGCAAGGCTTACTTCAATTAATGCAGGGTGTGTTGCAAATGCATTACATAGGTCCAATTGGAAAGTTTAAGATAGTAGGACAGTGTTTGAGTGAAAAGTTTTATAGAATGTGCACCTTGAAATCAAATTTGGCCAGTAGGAATTTAAAATATTATAGTTCAGTAATGTTTGAGTGAGACAACTGACACTGTAATTGCTGGAGCCAGTCTGCATTTCATCAATGCACATTAAAATGTACAGAAAATGTTAAATTTGCTAACATTTCTTTTGATAATTGATAATGTTTGTTTTTAAAACCATATCCATACTTGTTTAAACCTTCAATGTGTTAGTTAATACATGAGAAGGGTCTACTTTGGATTTAATAATAAAAATAATTTGCAAGCTTTGTTTCAAGCTCATTTGTATGTGTTGCGCTTAATTATGTTCTATTAAAGGGACACTTCACCCCAAAAAAATATTCATTCATCATTACAGTTGAGGTCAGAATTATTAGCTCCCCTCTTTATTTTTGTCCCCAATTTTTTTTAACAGAGAAAATATTTTTTCAACACATTTCTAAACATAATAGATTTAGTAACTCATTTCCAATAACTGATTATTTTTGATTATCTTAATAAAATATAGCTTAAAGGGCCTAATAATTTTGACCTTAAAATGTTTTTAAAAAAAATTAAAACTGCTTTTATTCTAGCCGAAACAAAACAAATAAGACTTTCTCCAGAAGAAAAAATATTATCAGACATACTGTGAACATTTCCTAAATCTGTTAAACATAATTTGGGAAATATTTGAAAACAAAAAACATTTAAAGGGGAGCTAATAATTCTGACTTCAGCTGTATGTCAGGATTCTGCCACTTTAGTCTTGTTAATTCTTGCTTTGGTGACCAGACACTAGTCCTGTCATGTCTTGTATGTTGTGCTCGGCTTGAGTTTTCTCGGGTCGAGCACTCATTTTCTGTCATTTTGTGTCTTGTGAGATGTCTTGGTCTCGCTCGGATGGTGTTTCCGTTCTCAGCGCTCCAGTCTAGTCAGTTTCTATTTTGGTTGTCGCTGGGATCAGAACATGCATGCCACATTTGTGAGTGTTTTTATGTATCGTGTACTTGTTTCTTTCGTTCAGTCTTCTGTTGGTGGTGCGTTTAGCACGTGGTATATGTTTACATGCGCCACGTGATTTAGTGTCGTGTTTCATGTGAACAAGCGGTTAATGAGTTATCTCATTGCCTGCATGTTCTAGTCTAGTTTTATGTGAGCACATGGCTTGTGTTGTTTCTTTGTGTCATGTGCTCTCCTGTCTATTGTTTAGTCCCACTCTCCCTATTAACCCATTATTAGTTTATTCTGTTCAACTCTTTGTTTGTTTGTTTGTTTGTTTGTTTGTTAATTGTTTTTGCCTATAGTCTCCTCTTATCTGCTGTTCTGTGCCAGTTCATCATTGATTATTGCCTTGTCCTGTCTTGTCCAGCCCTGCTCCTCCCTGCCAACCCTGCTCAGTCAAGTTTGTTTATTTGTGTTTTTTTTTTTTGGTAATCTTTTTCCCCCCTGGGTTGTTTCTGTCACCTTTTTTGATTTATTTTTATTATTAATAATCCCATTTTGAGTTACTGCGATTAAGTCCTCATCTCCTCCCTATCTGATTGTGACAATTGAAGAATGTAGGAAACCTGTAGCCAATGATTTCCATAGTAGAAAAACAGATACCATCCACGTCAATGGTGTCCTACATTCTTCTATAAATCTTCTTTAGTGTTTAACAAAACAAACAAAAACTCAAACTGGTTTGTAACAAGTAAAGGGTGTATAGATGATGACAGAACTTTAAATTTGGGGTAAGCTATCTCTTTAATGCATTTTTGAACAATCTTGCTGAGCACATTAGTTGAAGTTCAAGTTTAATGAACTAATAAATTCATGGGCTGTTGAAATATTAGTAAACAAAGCACTTAAAAAATAAAATAAAAATGAACCACAGGGGAATTCATGTATTGCATTTTAAATGTAGATGTGTGACAAGCTCACTCTGAAGAGAGGCAACTATGACTACGTTTACATGGACACCAATAATTCGATTTTAATGCGATTAAGACAATACTCTGATTAAGAGTCAACCATGTAAACAGCAATTTTCGATTGATTTAATCAGATTAAGGTCATAATCAAACTAAAGAGAAATCGAATTAAGACATGTGGAGTATGCCGATCTTAGTCGCATTATTGAAGTGCAGTACAGACATGTAAACGCCTTAATTGTTGCTGGATTATGAGCTCTGATGTGCAAATGTTTTCCAGGCATGTCTGCAGTGCATTGAGATAAATACATCTTACAAATGCCACTAGTCATGTGACAAGAACTTAAACTGATTCATTGGTATTTCTAAGTAATTTCTTGTAGCTTTTCAGTTGAGGAATTTTATTGAAAAAAGTTGTCCTGACAACTAACAGCATGTTTCTGTGTACAGTATGAGATTGTATGTTTCTACTGTGTGATACTTAGGAGAGCGCAGAAAAAAAAGAATACTTGCCTTCCATAGATAATTAAGTAATGACATGGAAATAGTAATTGAATGTTCATTCATTCATTCATTTTTTTTTGGGCTTAATCCCTTTATTAATCCGGGGTCGCCACAGTGGAATGAACCGCCAACTTATCCAGCACATGTTTTATGCAGCGGATGCCCTTCCAGCCGCAACCCATCTCTGGGAAACATCCATACACTCTCATTCACACTCATGCACTTCGGACAATTTTAGCATACCCAATTTACCTGTACTGCATGTCTTTGGACTGTGGGGGAAACCAGAGGACCCGGAGGAAACCCACGTGAACGCAGGGAGAACATGCAAACTCCACACAGAAACACCAACTGATCCAGCTGAGGCTCGAACCAGCGACCTTCTTGCTGTGAGGCGACAGCACTACCTACTGTGCCACTAAGTCGCCCTAGTAATTGAATGTTATGTAATATATTTATTTGTTTAATCCGGGGGGCTCAAACTCAAATTTGCAGAGGGCCATTGCAGTGACTAACATTAACATTAACATTCAAGCACAAGAAAGTACAAACCTGATGTAACTGATGCACTGAGAAATGACATTTACATGTCAAGCATTTCCTGTCACCAGTGGTAATGCAAATCAGCATTGTCACACTGCTGCTGAAATACATATTTGGCTATTGTGTATATGGCCTTGCATTAGACACAAACTTAAAGCATTCCACAGAATATATGTAAAAATACAGTAAAAAAAATAGCTTTTTGTTTCTTGTACATATTGAAGAGGTAGTTTAAATTCCTATGACAGTACTACAATTATAGGCATAATAATAATAATTATTGTCTTAACCAATTGTTTCTTAACCAAAAGTTTAGCAGATAGCTTACTCATATCTTTCTTATTTTGTAAAGTTACAACAAAAGGAAAAAGTGTATATATTCACTTCTACTTTAACATGTTCAATTTAACTAGCTTGATATAAAACTTTTACTAATGTACATAGTTTTTTTTTTTTAGTTTTTTTTTTTTACAAATCTTAATACACACATAAGGAAAATATATTAAAGGAGACAATTTGCATTTAATATTAGAATTAAATATTTAGAATACCCAAGAATATTTGTTACACCGCCAGCATAGCATGTAAGTTTGTAGAGCTGTAGTAAAAAATAGAGCAAGTATGGACATATACAAGGCAGTGCAGAATTATTAGGCAATTGAGTATTTTGACCACATCATCCTCTTTATGCATGTTGTCTTACTCCAAGCTGTATAGGCTCGAAAGCCTACTACCAATTAAGCATATTAGGTGATGTGCATCTCTGTAATGAGAAGGGATGTGGTCTAATGATATCAACACCCTATATCAGGTGTGCATAATTATTAGGCAACTTCCTTTCCTTTGGCAAAATGGGTCAAAAGAAGGACTTGACAGGCTCCGAAAAGTCAAAAATAGTGAGATATCTTGCAGAGGGATGCAGCACTCTTAAAATTGCCAAGCTTCTGAAGCGTGATCATCGAACAATAAAGCGTTTCATTCAAAATAGTCAACAGGGTCACAAGAAGCGTGTGGAAAAACCAAGGCGCAATATAAACTGAGAACTGAACCATGAACTGAGAAAGTCAAGCGTGCAGCTGCCAAGACACCACTTGCCACCAGTTTTGCCATATTTCAGAGCTGCAACATCACTGGAGTGCCCAAAAGCACAAGGTGTGCAATACTCAGAGACATGGCCAAGGTAAGAAAGGCTGAAAAACGACCACCACTGAACAAGACACACAAGCTGAAACGTCAAGACTGAGCCAAAAAATATCTCAAGACTGATTTTTCTAAGGTTTTATGGACTGATGAAATGAGAGTGAGTCTTGATGGGCCCGTGGCTGGATCGGTAAAGGGCAGAGAGCTCCAGTCCGACTCAGACGCCAGCAAGGTGGAGGTGGAGTACTGGTTTGGGCTGGTATCATCAAAGATGAGCTTGTGGTGCCTTTTCGGGTTGAGGATGGAGTCAAGCTCAACTCCCAGTCCTACTGCCAGTTTCTGGAAGACACCTTCAAGCAGTGGTACAGGAAGAAGTCTGCATCCTTCAAGAAAAACATGATTTTCATGCAGGACAATGCTCCCTCACACGCGTCCAAGTACTCCACAGCGTGGCTGGCAAGAAAGGGTCTACAAGAAGAAAAACAATTGACATGGCCTCCTTGTTCACCTAACCTAAACCCCATAGAGAACCTGTGGTCCATCATCAAATGTGAGATTTACAAGAAGGGAAAACAGTACACCTCTCTGAACAGTGTCTGGGAGGCTGTGGTTGCTGCTGCACGCAATGTTGATGGTGAACAGATCAAAACACTGACAGAATCCATGGATGGCAGGCTTTTGAGTTTCCTTGCAAAGAAAGGTGGCTATATTGGTCACTGATTTGTTTTTGTTTTGTTTTTGAATGTCAGAAATGTATATTTGTGAATGTTGAGATGTTATATTGGTTTCACTGGTGAAAATAAATAATTAAAATGGGTATATATTTGTTTTTTGTTAAGTTGCCTAATAATTATGCACAGTAATAGTCACCTGCACACACAGATATCCTCCTAAAATAGCTCAAACTAAAAACAAACTAAAAACTACTTCCAAAAATATTCAGCTTTGATATTAATGAGTTTTTTGGGTTCATTGACAACATGGTTGTTGTTCAATAATAAAATTAATCCTCAAAAATACAACTTGCCTAATAATTCTGCACTCCCTGTATTTTCAAGGATATAACATTTTAATCAGCCACAGTTGAAAGTAGCACACATGCAGTTTCTTTCTATGTACACTGAGAGAAACCGAAAGTAAAACTAAACGGTGAATGTAATGCATTATATACATAGGTGTATTCACCTTATTCTCCGCGTACGAGCGGGCGCAGCCATTTGAATCATTTTGGCTCGAGACTTCCGGTCTCATTCACTTCCATTCATTTTTAGACGTTAAAAACAGCCCGTTCTGCTGCCTGATGTTGCAAACTGAGGTTCTCCCATAATATTATTCTATTTTGTCTGTATAATCATGCAAACACTTGTTTGTAGAGCGAGTAGTTTGACCGTTTTCAGCCGTTTATTATTCCTAGTCATTTCTCCCATAGGCAACTGAATCAGAAGTTCTAAAACAATCGCAAAAACGAGCACACTTCCGCGTTGAAGAATAAGGTCAATAGGTTGACATCAGTTTGACATCAGTTGTGGCCGGTAGTTTGAGACCCCTGGATTAATGGCTGTTTACACCAATGCGCTAATTTTCTATTGTTTTTCAATGTAAACACGTGTACATGCACTTGAGAGCATGTACTTTATTAATGGAAAGAGTGAACTGGCAGTGAAAATAAGAGCCTTCCAAATTTTCTATATTATGAGTATATAACAGAGGCGACGCAGTGGCGCAGTGGGTAGTGCTGTCACTTCACATCAAGAAGGTCGCTGGTTCGAGCCTCAGCTGGGTCAGTTGGCATTTCTGTGTGGAGTTTGCATGTTCTCCCTGCGTTCGCGTGGGTTTCCTCCGGTTGCTCCGGTTTCCCCCACAGTCCAAAGACATGCGGTACAGATGAATTGGGTAGGCTAAATTGTCCATAGTGTATGAGTTTGAATGAGTGTGTATGGATGTTTCCCAGAGATGGGTTGGAGCTGGAAGGGCATCCACTGCGTAAAACAAGTGCTGGATACTTTGGTGGTTCATTCCGCTGTGGTGACCCCGGATTAATAAAGGGACTAAGCCAAAAAGAAAATTAATTAATTAATTAATAATAATAATAATAATAATAAAAAGAACAAGGAAAAAATAACTTGTTTCTAAAGGGGAAAATAGTTTTTCCAATGATCATGTCAGGTTTGCAGGGTTAAATATATTATGCAAATATAGATCTAATTCTCCTCAGAGAAAAAAAAAAGGGAAAATGGCTCAACATGCTGAAAAAAAAAATCATTGAAAATAATTCCATTTCATCTTTTTAAAGCAGCAATGCACTTTTCTAATGGAATTCACTGAATCGTGCAAAAGAAATACAGATTGTCTCCAGAGTCCACCGGTCACAATAAGGTCACACATTGTTACACAAAATTATGTGATAAGCTCTCACAACATCCTCAAATATGTAGATTAATGAAGCTCTGCAGAATAATCTGCAAAGACGCATTAAGTGTGTAATAAAGCTTTTAAGAAGGATAGGGCAGGAGTTAGGGTTGGAACTGAAAAGCAATCACAATGGGAAAATTAGGCTGTCATAATAGGTTGAAGCAGACTTTTCATTACAGATATTTCCAAGGGGATGCATGCCTCCATACATTCTCACAATCACATCGCAGCTCAGTAATCCTATTTGTCTTAACTAATGAAGAGAAGAATGGGGTGAAGTTTTAAGGTATAATGATGAAATTGTTATAGGGCTGTTACTGAAAAAAATAACTGAAGTGATGGAAAAGAACCAGAGAGCTCCTTCTCAACTAAATACACTCAGTTAAATACTTGCTATTGCACCCCTGGTTCAAAACACATGCAAGAGCAGGTTGCCAGATTGCACACTAACAATAGCTGATTTAAATTGTGTTCTAAATAAAAGCAACGGTATGCAACAGAAGGGATATTTTCCATATTAAAATTATTTTCTGTCCTAACCAACACCTAAAAGTTTTGAATTTATGTTTTATATTTTAGAAACATCTTTTGCAACTGAACAACAGAAAACTGACAAAGATCACCTCAGCTACACCTCATGTGCTTTATTAAGTGTTAAATGCTAAAAATGTGAGTTTGAATGCCACTTTATTTGACATTTATTGCCATACTACTGAAAGCAGCAGCAGATAGTTTACCTTGAAAATAAAATAAACAATTTGAAATTGAACTTTAGAACTGTAACTCAGTGCCATCAGTGATTCAGCATGTAGATGTAATAATGATAATGGGGTATAATATAGATTAATTGTATTATAAACCTTGCAATTTTGTTGGAGTACAGTAAGTGCACTATTCGGTACTTCTCAATGGCTGTATTTAAATGTGTGTCGTTTTGCGCCTGGTGCAAACAGCCCAATTGCTTATCACTGCAAATTCCATCATGCAGCGTGTTGGTAGGACACAGAGTTACAATGTAACCTGCTCACCTAATGTTTACGTTTGCAATATTTATATTACTTGCTAATTAATAACCACCTCATGTGGAACTCTGAATCAACGTTTCATTTCGGAGTCTGCTACTGTCCACTGGAGGTCACATTTTCGGTAGCAGACACTACTGCTTTCAGAGCCTTCATGACTGAATGAATCACACCAAGGCAACCTAGGGTGCTGAAATATAATTGGCTAAACTGGCATTGGGCGGGTTAAATGACCAAAACAAAGACAGACATTCCAATATGTAACGCACATTTTCAAAGCAGAATATCTGACTTCAGCATTGTTTTTCAGATAAACAAGAATTTTCACTTGTATTATAACATATTATGGTTTTTTATGCTTGTTTTTGCTTATGATTTTTATGTCAAAATCTTATATACAACACTTTTAAAGCCACCTTTAAATACAAATGGGTACTACAAAGAGTTTAGGCTTCAGTTCTTTGGCGATAGGATATTTTCAGATTTGATTATTGTTTGTGGATGTGCTTAATTATGTGACTTTCAATCCAAATACTTAAGCTACTAGCATATCTTTATTGTAATTTATCGTTTTCCCAAACATCTGCTATGGCTGCAGAATAAATGAATAAAAATAAAGTCTTAAATAAGTACTTTACTTGAAGGTCACATAAAATATTGTTCATTCATTCCACCATAGTCAGTAGCTATGTTTCCATCCCAAAATGCGAATTAAATTTATACGCAAAACAGGAATATCGGACAAAAGATATGCGAATAAAGCAGCGTTTTCATCCAATGAGTCAAAGAGAACAAAATCGTCACTTTCTGAATAACTGGCGCCAAATATCAAAAGTAAAAACAGAATTTGCTGCGGTAGGAGAAGCTGCGCAAATCTTTTCTTTATTTAATAAATGACTCACCTCAGAAGACAATGCCGACACACAATAAATGCCTGGTGGCGTTTGAAGCCATGAGACGTGGAGCATAGACGCTCTTGACAGTTCTGGAGGTAGTTAATAATATAATAGCACTAGTACTGAAATGGTTAAGGCGTTTTAGAATGACCAAAACAACATTTCAGATGTTTTACAATGTGCTCAGCCTGCTGGTTTGCCCATTCACAAACATTTTTATTATCACATGATCTCTTACAAAAAAATCACAAGACTTTTTTTTAATGCGCATACTGGAATTTGTTTGATAAAAGTGTTTCCATCATAGTTTATGCGCATCTTTTCTTATCGAATAAAAAGCTTATCCTTCTCAGTTATGCGCATATGTTTTTTATAAGCTCTTTCAAAATGTATGCAAATCTTGGTGTTTCCATCAACCGTTTTTTTATGTGCATCTCCAAATGGTAGGTGGATGGAAACATAGCTAGTCATAGGTGGTAAACTGTTACCTAAATTGTATTAATAGGTTGCAGAGAATAAAGTGCAGGTTCAAAGACCTATCATGTACTTTATTAATGGAAACTGGCAGTGAAGATACATATAGAACCAATAGAGCCTTCCAATCTTCTACAGTATGAGGAGAGTGTACTAGTTGTCACGACTTGTTCAGCAAACCTTCTGACTATAGTAGGTCTTGTTATAAATCCCAGTGGTTCTAATGGTTTCACAAGGCACCAGTGGAGACACTAGTACAGTGATAGTTCCCCCAAATTTAAAAAGTTACAATTTGTGTTAATAAAAAAAAAACAAGCAAATAAATAATATAAACAAACAATATGTCTACTGATTACAGTCCCTAATCTACAAATTGCAAATCCTTGATTCTGTTTGTAGGTATGCAAATGCATTGTGCACCATTTATGAGGTCAGTGTTTAGCAATTTAAATCTGGCGATTATATACTCGTGCATAATTGATTTATGAAATAAATCCACACTAATTAAATCATCACTGCCACGAGAGGTGGAATTCATATTGAATTATGTTCATTGCTTTATGACTCAACAAATAAATGTCACCAATTAAACAGCGGAAATGCTCTTACCGCTGACTTTGAACGAACCGGAAGATAATTTATCATCAATAATGTGTTATTGCGCTAATCATTCAACAACAACAAAAGCAGGAAAGGTAGGCTCATCATTCTAACCCAACACAACATCTAGCAAGGTGAATCTGCTCAATGAGGCAACTAAAACGCAAAATAAAGAATGAAATCTTTAAATGTTAGATGGCTTCTACATCTGGCCCTGTTGAAGCCCAGCCAAATCAAAGAAGAGGCCTACGATTCTATTCTGACCTGTGTCAATAGCTTCTGCTTCATCCCAGTCTCTTTCTCTGTCTGTCCAAATGTCCTTGCTCCCCTCCGATGAAGCAGTAGCAATATCATTATATGTCAATGGACCAGAAACCCTTGCCAGTCTGTAATCCTTAGTAACCTGCATGAGATCATAAACAAATGAAGATTAAATGTAAAATAGAAAATATATAGAGATAAATCCATAAAACTTGTCCACATCGACATATAATTGCAACAGGATGTCACACAGTAAATTACTAGGGATTATTGACTGTTTAGGATTCGATTTATGTTTGTCTGGGGGTGGCTCTTATTAATATTTTTTTTAGGATAACTGAGCAGACAGACTCATGCAAGCAACCCATTTGCACACACTTTAGTTTACGGATCCACATCAACCCTGTTCAGGTCCGTTTACAAGTAGTTTCCACTGGCAGTGGATAAGGTTTTAGAAAGGCGTATAAAAGAGAGGTTGTAAAGTGAAGTAATTATTCAGATATTTAGAAGTAGGAAGAGAACAGCAAAGCAGACAATTAATTACCATCATAAAGGGGTTTAAAGTGTTCTCTAAAAGACTAAACAAAAGAAAGAGCTCATTAAAAAGAGACTATATGACCATTGGCATAGAATATTGGCTGAAGGGAATATTTTTGTACTATTTTGCCACTGCTAAGATGCAAGGCACTCTTGAAAAAATCTGTAATTTAGGTATTTTTCCAGCTGAAAATGTGTATATGTTTTAGCCTCAGTAGAAAATTCTAGAATAATAATAATAATTAAAAAAAAACATACTGTTCTTAATATTTAAAGAACAATATAATTGGTGAAATTGAATAGCTCTGTTTCAAAACCTTGTGAGCTGTCAGCCTAGATACATTTCAAGGCATCTTGTTACTATTTAAAAGCTATACCAAAAGGCAAGATTAGACACCTTCTTTTGGCCAAAATATGAAGCATTATTGAATTGATCTTTTACAAAGATCACATTCTCAGAAAGCCGAAGATGTCCGAAGATGTCCGAAGATGTCAATAAAATGTCAATAATTAGATACCAAGTAAAATTCTATTCAATAGTGAATATTTGCATTGCTCAATCAGCAATATTAATAAAAAAGTATCAATAAAGTAAAGTTTCAAGTATTGTAAACAGTTGCATTTGCAATATTGGAATAAAATGTGACAAAGCTAAATGAGCAGAAATAATTGTTCAATTGTTTATCAGTCATTTGATTTCATGAGTTAGAATGCTACCTTTGGAGGTAGTTACCTATAAAGGCGGTACAATAGCAGCCCACTAGGTTTTGAAGCAGACCATTTACACTGAAACGCCACAATCACACCTTATTAGTAAAAGTGACACTGTAAAACCTTAAAGCCTGCTTCATCAAGGGCACTGTGCACACCCCAAGCACAAATGAAATCTGCTGTTATGTTTAATGGATGGGGACCAATTTTGATTTCATCAGGGCACACCTATAACTGTGTGTACTGGAGCTCGACTAAATCAGGGCTCGCATCTGCTGCGGGATCCTTAAAGTAGAGTGTGGCAGTGTCTTCGCCCTGCTCTGTCTTCCGCGCCCTGAGCTCGGTCACCTCTTTGGGCTGCTCTTGCCGGCAGCGATTGCTGTTCCACCACATTTCCAGAGCGGCCACCAGGCAGGCCAGCAGGAGTCCTGCTGCTAGGATGCAGAAGACACCGGCGAAGCTGTGCAGTTTGAGCGAGCGACCATCCGGTTGGGCGTTACTGTGGCTGTTGAGGTCACATCGTCCAGTCCGAGGCCACCACTTCTGTTTCAAAACATCCAGGTCTCCTTTTTCCTGCAGCTCCAGAATCCTGCGAGGGAAAATAATACAGTGTACATACATACTTTATGTGAAATGTTACACTGGTTTTATTATTTCCTTTATATTATTTCAAAAATCTTTCACTGCATGGTAGTCAATCATAAACCTTTTATTTCCTCTCTGACACCAGTTTGGGTTTGCTAAGGGGTTTGAATGTGGACCAATGGCAGACAAGTGTTTGAGGAACTGCTTAGAAGCATTGATTGTTAAAGCAAGTAAGCACTCAAAACAGCCAGCACAATCTCGCATGCTATGTGAGATGTGAATAGGATTGGGAAGTAGGGCTGGGTGATATTGCAAAAAAAAAAAAAAAATTCATGATATCATGTTTCATATTATACAATATCGATAATTATTGAATATTTTTAACAATACATTTAGCAATATTAGGATTTTTTTTTATTTGACCAATAGTTTTAATAGTTTTAATAGTCAAAAACAAAAATAAACAAAAATATCTGATCTCTTTATAATAAAATAAACATAAGTGTTAAAGAGACTCTTAAGCTTGATAAATAAAATGTTACAAAGTGTGTGCAATGGTAAAGGTAGATCAACATCTGTAAGGTGTCATTAATAATAATACAGTAAACCTCAAACTCTGTAAACAAAACAAATTATGATAATCAAATCTGAGCTTTCAAATAAAGGAACCAGCTAACATGCTGAACATTACAAATTGTGAAGTTGAATGACTACATTACCCACTATGTTAAAATAATCTTTCAGATAAGGTGCTAGTGGCTGGGATGCCCAAGAAAAGAAACCAAAAAGCCACTCTGGCAACATCCTATTTTATTTATGATCTCCTCATTGCTGCTATACGGCACTCATTTTTGCATGTGTTGTTATTTTGGCCTTAAGTTACAAGAACGAGCACATGCATTCCTTTATTATTTTCTATGGCGTCTCTCTTAACTAGGTGACCGTTTTCTCAGAAGATGACAAATGGACATATCATTGCTGCAGCTCAGATGCAAGTTTATAGAGAAAAGTAAAAAGAACTGCAATGTTTGGATGTGCTGTGTTTGTCTCAGGTAATTAGTCTGCCGTTATTACTGAAATGTGTATATTCCATACAAAGTGTGAAGCAGATTGGTTAGTTCTACTTAAATTAAACGAGGTGCGCTTGGGGCATTCGGAAAAGTTCAGATATTTTTCAACTAGCCACATTTTAATAAAACTACAGCGCTTCATACCGAAACTTCATATCAAACTATTTTTATTATCGATATTGTGATAAAATGGTGTTCCGTCAATAAATTTTATCGCCCAGCCCTATTTGGAAGATTAAAAAAAGTGGTAGGAAAAAAAAACCCTGCAATACTCAAAATCTCAATATTGTTTGAGGATTTTGTTTTTGTCACTAACCATAATTATCAAGCATCATGCTAGTTCAGAAAGGACATATCAGTTCATAGAACACTTGCTGCTGCTTTCCCCAATTTGTTCATCCATGATGCATCCATGCATCTTAAACCTTCAAGTTTTACTAACATTCGCTTCAGCAAATTTAATACTGATTCATGTAAATAGTGTTGGATATTTTTAGTGCTTGGACAATATTAAGGTTTATACAGTATATACAGTATTTATTCCATGGTATGTTGAAATTCTTGATTTCTGATTAGTTTGCAATAAAATAGTTCAATGTAGTTCCAGTCAGTTTTGATTTTGACAGTTCAAAATAAATGCGCTTCCCTCAAACATTAGTAGTAACCATAATATTCTCAGTGACAGTTGCAAGAGCCTTCATTCATCTGTGTAATCTCGAGGACACTGACGTGTGCTTCATCAGGGAGCTGATGTTGATCAACAAACTTGCAAATACACTACCGGTCAAAAGTCTGGGGTCAGTAGGATTTTTAAATGTTTTAAAATAAGCTTATCCTGCTCACCAAGACTGCATTTATTTAATCAAAAATACAGTACAAATGGTAAAATTCTGAAATGTTATTGCACTATAAAATAACTGTTCAAAAGTAGTTTATAATTGAATTTAATAATTCATTCCAGTGACTTAAAGATTAATGTTCATCTTCATTACTCCAGTCTTCAGTCACATGATCCTTCAGAAATCACTCTAATATTAATGATTTTTATTATTGTTATCATTATTATTATTGTTATTAATATTATTATTATTGATGGTAACAGTACAGCAATAATGACTGGAGTAATAATTTCATTTGAAACTACATACAATAAGTAATAAATAAATATTTAATACATATTTAACAATTTAACTTTTTTTTTTACATTTAATAAAGGTCACCTTGATGAACAGAAAAATTTTATTTAAATTATTAAATAAAAAAAATGATCCCATATTTTTGACCGGTAGTGTATATTGCTCAAAAACTGTGGAAAGACAGCTAAGATGTCACTACGTGCTATTAGATATGCCCACATCATTTACATGCACAAACCTGATCTGCCTCTCTCTACTAGGAGATCATATTTTATCATAACTGATAAAAAGTTGGTCAACTATTGCATTGCAAAAAGCAAAATTAGTTTTAAGTTATCTATAACTTTGCAAATCCTTTAACGCATGACATTATATATAAACATACACTATATTACATAATACATATTTTACATAGATCAATACAGAGCGGGTGAAAAGGCAACGCAGGATCATACCCAGCTTTACGAAATCCAACAGCAACACAATTTTATACTCTTAATTGGTTTCAAGTGATTATTTGGAGCTTTAGACAGTCTGCTGGCATCTGTTTTATTCACAAAGGGATCAATTTGTAATGAGTGTAAAACTAAACCCAAAACACAATGGGTAATGTCAAACCATGGCTTTGTGTGCAGTAAAGAATGGCTGTGAATTGTGGGAGATTCAAAGTACCTGTGAAAATCACTGGTTATTTAATTGGTAACTGGAGCATGTTAATTAAATGTTTCTAAATCCTACATCTGCTGAAACTTGAAACCTGTTATTTTCTCTTGAAAACTAAACTGAATATAAAATAAACAGTATCACCATACATTGATATTGGTATTGACATTGATATTTGATAACATATCAAACTACATTTTACTGACGGTTACACAGATATACTGTATTTATACAAAATTTAAAAAAAAATATTGTGTGGGATTTCATCTTTTTTTTTTTTTTTTGTAGCTAGCGTACAAATGCTTCACCAAGTTATCAAATCCCACAGCTTGTAATCATTTTCACAACAGCTTTCACAAACTCCCGAGAGAGCACAAACAAGAAACTCCATGCATCAGTTGCATTTTATGCTTTAAGAATCAAAACATATTATATTTCATTTAAGAGGGAATACATACTTTTGTGATATGAGGTCTCGGTAAGGACTCCCATGCTGCATGGCGATGCCGTAGCCTTTGCTGCTCATGCTGTTGCCTGATACAGTGATGGTACAATCATCATCTGTGAGTGCTGCATATTCCACCACTGCCATGTCCCACAGAAATGCGTAAGGTCCTTTTTTGGCCTGCAGATTAAGGATTATGAAGGTTCAATTTATGAGAAAACTTTGACCAACAAACTCAGATAATCATCTTTTTAAGAGGATATGTTATGCGCCTTTCCACAACATGTAATATAAAGAAAGTGTCTTTGAGGTTTAGCTCAGAATACCCCAATGGTAAAATTCTGGACCCTAAAAAAAGTCTTATGTTGCACAAGTATATTTTTGCCAATAGCCAAAATACACTTTATAAATTAGAATTATAATTTTTTTATGTCAAAAATCATTAGAATATCAAGTAAAGTAAATGTTCAAGACATTTAAGAAATTTCCTACTGAAAATATATAAAAACTTGATTTTATAAATATTAAGATTTTTTAACCTTCAGATTTGAGATATTCAAATAGTCTAAATCTCATCATAACAAACCACATACCACTAGCTTAATTATTCAGCTTTTAGCTGATGTATGAATCTCAATTTCCAAAAGAAAAAGCACTTATGACTGGTTTTGTGATCCAGGGTCACAATTTATTATAGTTTGTCAAATGTGAACCTCTGGGTGTGTTCATTTAAATGCAAATGTGCTGTTCCTTATCCAGAAGTGGGTGGAACCTTTACACAGATACTCCAGAAACATCAAAACAAGTCAAAAATTTAGAAATTTCTAATAGCAGAGTGCAGCCTTACACGTATGAACCCACAACACAGTAAATATATTACACACTAAGCACTTTACCTATCAATTATGACATAGTTTCCCTTTGTTTCCTGCTAGTTCCTTATCAGTTCCAACTGTCTTCATTTATTTAGCCTTAGTTTGTCTTCATAGTTAGTTAGTTATTTATTTTTTATTTTTTTTTAATTTTTTTTTTTTTTGGGTAGCTTAAAGAGTTTTTAGCTGTTTTTTCTGTTTAGTTAGTTGCTGGCTATTATTTGAAAAATTTGATGTTAGAGTTCTCTTTGTGCTTGAGATGTCCTGTTGCTTGGATTATTTAACTATGGTGTAATAAGGCTGACAGAAAATTAAAAGTTGCTATTTTCTAGGCCGATGTGCCAAGGAACTATATTCTCATTCCAGCTGAATAATCAATGAACTTTGCTGCAGTACTACAGCTGCAGCAGGCACAATGATACATAAAGCCTGAAAATAGTCCCCAGGTATGTAACTCTAGGTCTCTTGATGGTTGTAAGATATACTCCATGTGCAAGCGGGGGTCATGCCAGTAATATTGATGGAAGTTAACTGATTTCATGTGCTCCTGCTGCAACCAATAGTATGGCAGTAAAGTTTCTTGATTATTATTCTGGAGATGGGCTGACGGGTTTAAAAAAAAACTTAACTGTTTAACTTTAGTGGAGCTGTAAAATGAGACTATTTAGAAAAAAGTATAATCTGTAATCTTGTAATCTGATGTAAGATTATAGGTGAAATCTGAAACTGTGTATTTGGAGAGAGTTTATGATTTATGGGGATTATACATCAAAAAGGACTGGTTGAATTTTCCTAAAATGAGTATTGGCATGGTAGTCACACACTGCAATGTATTTATGTAGTTTGTGGCTTTAAATGCTCGAGCCTTTTCAAACTTTCTTCGGTTAAAAAAAGGAGTTTGAAAGCATTTTAGTTTTATTTTTCCACTGTGTCATTATCATCAAATATTAAGAGTGGATTTCTCATAAATTAAAATGATTATAAAAACATAAATTTTGTTTTTAAAAACTCATACTAGGGCTGTGCGACATGGCAAAAATGTAATATCGATAATTATTTTCCATATTGAATGATAACAATGTATATTTCGATATTAGTTGTTAATGCTTCCAGATTTAAAATAATACCCCAACAATAAATGAAGCCAAAAGAATGAGAGGGGCTATTAAATGACCATATTTTTGGCCATATTAAACATTTTTCGGCTAATAAATTTTTAGCGGCCGAAAATTCATTATATCTCTAATATCAACACACTTTTAGATTCACATTGTTGCACATTTCTGCTATGTGATTGGCTCTTAGATCAATATAGAGTAAAAAAAGTCCAGAGCTTATCATTATTGACGTAAATTTTATCACGATTCGATATAATATTGTTTATCAGCCCAGCCCTAACTCATACTGTGACATGTCCTATCATGGTCTATCAATAGCACTAAGATGGATCATTATAACTTAAAATACATCCCCGCAATAATTATTGTTTAAGCCATTCATCATCGAAACCCTCTCTGGAGGTTAATCTTGACTAATCTATGGAGTTCTTTCTCATTCAGAGGAACTCCATTGATCTCAACCTGAACTCATTAACTAATTTAAAAGATTTCACATCCTCCACTGCACTCTAAAAGTTTCCTCGTCTTCATCTTAAATCTTTTAAAAGTTGTTTTCTTTGATTTAGTCAAGAACTGACACCAAATGACTATTGTTTATTTTAAAAGGGTACATAAAGAAGTTTAACAAGCTGACTTTAGAGACAAGTCTCTCAAATAGACAATCTGGTACCCGCACTAAATATTAATGGCTGATTCTGAATTCAAAATACTACAAAGTTAGACAAAGTAGTATACATTTTTACTTGTTTTTAAACTATAGTATGTACTGTAGGTTGTTCTATTATAATGGACACCTGTGATATTTTTAAAGCAAGCCAATAGCTTTCTTTCCATCCACCTATTACCATCCACATTATCGGAAGCTAATGGAAATGCTAAAAAGCAACTAAAATAGCATGCACGCAGTAGGTTCTTATTTATTTTTCCACAATGCAAGCATAGTTACCAAATAAAATGCAGTAGGATTGGGTCATTAGACAATGCCATTGTCAATCGGCAATGCTCAATATACATCACGATGCTGAGCCGGCATCCCGATCCCCCGCCCTTGTCGCAGCAACAACTTACTTACAAAAAATACACAGTTAGACCCCATTTACACTAATAAGTCTTAGTTTTAAAATGGCATTTTAGAACAAAAACGTTCCACGTCAACACTGGTGTTTCACTTGGCATTTCTGAAAAGCCCTCCTTCCACACTATACTGCTGAGAACACACATCACGTGACCACACACAAACACACACACTCTGTCATGCACTGCAGCATATGTGCGCGTCTGAGCTCCAGCAGTCAGTGGGTGCTTTGAGAATTTTTGACAGTTTATCAAGGATGTACTGTTGTATCGCGTCTCCCTATAGTTGTTAAACGTGATATTTAATTAACCATGTCTCTATCTAACGACTCTTCAGTCTTTTGAATCTATCAGGTAACGTGTCACAGTATCAGTACACTGCTTCAATCTTTCGCTTTCACGCTTCTACTTAATAATTTTAGCGAAAACCTCAGATACTGTTGGTTGGTTTCTGTTGGTTGTGCACCTTTTTTACCAACCAAATTTGTCGCCGACATTATAATGACACAGATCACTCTGACTATCCATGCCAGAGTCCTGTGAAAATAGTGATTGACAGGTGGTAATTTGTGTATAACTTATCTTTATTTATTTATGATTTGGTTATGGGTAAAACAAAGCTCATGAGGGTCAGGTAGTTGAAACGGTAGGCTACAAGTAATTAATTCATTATGAATTAATTAATTATTCATAAATAATTAATTCACCGAAGCCTACGACGATGATGCCATCGTTCATCGCGATGTTTCACATTAGACACCGTACGATGCCAAATTGGTCGACATCGCCCAATCCTACAATGCACATTGAAAGGCATATGATTTTGCCTCAAACAATGATGTGCTTGGATTTATGGACTAACCATCACAACAATCTCAATCATAAGATCTCAAATGTTGTTAATAATTCAAAAAATATCCTAGCGGAAGTTTATTATCAAAAAATATTTTCTGATAACCTTACAGAATTGCCCCATCCCAAAATATCAGGCACCTTTCTCTGAACTCAAGATACTATAACAGCAAGTGTTGTTATTACTTCTGTGAGCTTTAAGACACTATACATTTATTATGGAAGAAAAAAGCAGTTTAGTTTCCCAGGAAGTAACTTTTTTTCTCTTGATCACATGTGACATAAACAGTGTTATATTTGAAAATGTTTTGCGTTACATTCTAAACAAAAATGTGAAACTCTGGGTAGAAACAGTCATTTATGTTTCTGCAGGTGTTTCTCAAAATGCTCAGTTATTCTGACAACACATCGATGTGAAGGGAACCACAATTCAAATCTGTGCACCACTTCAATGCAAACAATTTGAATGTAAATACAGTAATGAGTAATGTTCATACCTTGCGTATGCCTTCAGAAGGGCTAGAAACTGAGAAGTCCTGTCCGTTATTTTTGCTGATTGTCCTCCACAGCTCTGCATATGTGCTGTCTTGCTCCAGTGGGTTTGTGCCTTTGGCTTTAAAGTAATCGTACACTGCGGAGTCTCTAACGGTGCCATAAGCAAAGTCCATCTGCCTTGCAAGATCTTGAAATGTTCTGTTGGGATAGATAGGAGGAGTCCTTTTACAATTACAGTTTTTCCCCATTGTTTACACACATTTTCTGAAAGCATGTCTCATATTGTCAGAACTCTACACACAAATCACAAAACACACACACATTGGGCAAAACCCTTCAATTCTCCTGCAAAATGAAACTTTACATTCAAAACAATGTGATTTATTCTCAAAATGGTGTTTTGTTTTCAAATGACACACACAAGCCATCACATGAATAAACATTTATAAGAACCATTTTAACACTGATGTGCTTAATGTAAAACACTATGACCACTTCTTCTCCATTCATCATAATGACTTACTGTGAGCCTTTTTTTGTTCAGTGCTACAATTACTACAGACAGTACATAAGCCTATATAAGTGCATTGTAAACATTTTCAGAATATTGTTTTTATACAAACCACACTAATACACAGTACCAATTATATTTTACTGTATTTTTCCCACAAAAACAGTGTACACAGTGTTTATCCCAACCAACACAAATTTGCAAATAACGTGGTCTACATATGCCATCAACAGAGGTATTTACAGAATACAGTTACAGTGAAAAATAAATAAATTAATTTTAAAAAAGTGTGGATTTCGGTCATACACTTTCCATCCCCAGGCAGAAAAAAAAAATCCTCAATAAGATTGAGAAATGTAGAATATGAGATGAGCTCTGATTTCTAAATTGCAATTATGTGTGACAGGTGTTTACCTATGTGATGAGTTAGTATGCAAAGTAGGACAACTGACTTTACAATTGTGAATGACAGCGTGTTCCTTGTGAAAACAAGAGATTTTCTGCATGGAAATTGTGCCAAATGCAGAGAATTGTGTGTAGCGTTTTGAAAAAAAGTGTGTTTTAAATCTGCAATTTGAGTGTAAAGCAGGAATTGTGCTTGTAGTTTAGCAGAATTGGTTCAGGGGGTTGGTGCATCAGTTACATGTTGTAGTCATTGTGTCTGAAGTACAAATAATTGTGTGTAAACAATTGGGAAAAACTGTAATTGTTAATACATTTTTTTTCCTGTCTTTAGTACACCTATGTACAGCATTTTTAAATGTGCTTTATAAATAAGTATTGTATTGTATTGTATTGTATTGTATTGTATTGTATTGTATTGTATTGTATTGCATAGTGTATTGTATAGAATTTTAACAAGTGATGTGTATAAGTTATAAGATGTGTAATTTTTTACAGTATTTCCTAATATGTATTGTTCTTCTACAGAGTATTGTTTGTTTATTTTGGCTTGCATAAAATAAAATAAAATAAAATAAAATAAAATAAAATAAAATAAAATAAAATAAAATAAAATAAAATAAAAAACACTGCTAAGGTCAATATTATCTTAAATCTACAGAACAAGCCACTGTTGTCCAATGACTTGCCAAATTAACCAACAATTGCCTAGTAAATTGCCTAGTTACCCTAATGTGTCTAGTTGCACTTTAAGCAAAACACTAGAATTTTGCTAAACAACTTGAAACAAATCAAGTACTGATCAAGTCATAATGGCAGACAAAAATAAATACTAATTATATTGTTTTCAATGTGTTGAAAAAAAAAAAAATCTCTGTTAAACAGCACTTACATCTTTTTAAATATTTTTAAAATAATTAATTTATGTTTTTTTTTTTTTTTTTTTTATAATTTAGGTTAATTCTGCTAACTACTGTATTACTCTGAAAATCCATGTCAACTTTCAGTCATTACTGTTTTAGCAGACTGTTAGTTTAGGTATAGGGTTTAGAGTTTTGTCTGTCTGGACAGTGTTAGAAGCAGGGTGCGAATTAGGGTTGACCCCGGGGGTCAGCCCTTTACAGATTTTATGATTGCTAAGCACAATTTTGAAATTAAGGCTCATTTTGTCAAAACATGTCACAATTTCCACATCCACACACACATAAACAGCAGAACACATCAGTTATTTTGCAAAATGAAACACTTCATTCAAAACTTTACAACAATATAACAAAACACAATTTTAACACATTACAGAGCACAGACGCTTCATTCAATATAAATCAGTTTGCTTTATTGACACACTGCTGTAATCAATCTTAAACACTCATATCATTTCTAACTGACTAATACTGATATAATCTGGGTTAGATATTGCTATAAAGTACATGAACATACTGAATTCACCAAACAGAGTGATATAAATCATGCCCTATCCTAACAAACCAAACAACAATGTAAAGCTTATTTATTCAGCGTTCTGGTGATGTATACATTTCAATAGCAAAAAAAAAAATAAAAAATCTCCCCCATCCACTGTCTCCTGTTCGCCAATCTTCCTCCCTTTTGTGCTTCCTTTTCCTCTTACTGCGACATTGCCTTCCATAATTCATTCATTCATTCATTTATTTTCTTGTCGGCTTAATCCCTTTATTAATCTGGGGTCGCCACAGTGGAACGAATCGCCAACTTATCCAGCACATTTTTACACAGCAGGTGCCCTTCCAGCCGCAACCCATCTCTGGGAAACATCCACACACTCATCCACACTCATACACTACGGACAATTTAGTCTACCCAATTCACCTGTACCACATGTCTTTGGACTGTGGGGGAAACCGGAGCACCCGGAGGAAACCCACGCGAACACAGGGATAACATGCAAACTCCACACAGAAACGCCAACTGACCCAGCCGAGGTTTGAACCTGCGACCCAGCGACCTTCTTGCTGTGAGGCGACAGCACTACCTACTGCGGCACTGTGTCGCCCTTGCCTTCCATATTTCTTGAAGACTAATATTTATAGCTATGCTACTGTAAACATATTTATTGAAGACTAATATTTATAGCTATTCTGTAAACATATTTATTGAAGACTAATATTTATAGCTATTCTGTAAACATATTTATTGAAGACTAATATTTATAGCTATACTACTGTAAACCTATTTATTAAAGACTAGTGAAGTTTATACCTATTGGTTTTTATTGTGGTTCCAGCTGGTTGGTGTGTCTACAGTTTTGCACCTCTGTGCCTGCACACCTGATGGCTGTGTTTAACCAATTGGCTTGTGTGTTCATTTGGAAGCCTTTGCTTTGAAATTGCAAGGAAATTCCACCATGAAAAATTTCTGTGTCAAAAGCATCCAAGTGTGTTTAGTGATTTGCAAATCACTGTGTGTAATGTTTTGCAAAAAGAAGCTGACAATGTGCTTACAGTTGTGCAGATCTAGACTTGTGTTTTGCTCCTTGAGTGTTAGGTTTTGCTAGTTGTCGGAAAAGTTTAATTTTACTGTGTAAGCAATGGTAAAAAACTGTAATGGTAAGAAGTAGTTTTCTCTGATCTTTAATTTATATCTTAAATATTAATAATTAAAAATGTATAATAGTAATATACATTTACAACACAATGCTAGGTAAAATATCATTTAACTGTCTGAAACTGGCAGTTCTAGAACACAGATAGACATCTTACAGTTTTTTTCTGAATGCTTAAACCCTAACCGAGATTCTTATAGCACAATTTATAAAACAATTAATTCTTATAGCAAAACCACTCACTGAGTTTGCAAAATTAAAAGCACAAACACTGCTTTGCACTAAGTTTGCAATTTTGTAACACACACTTTTCAAAATTGTAGGTACAATCCACTGCACAGCTCTCTTTTTGCAGAGCTGTAAACAAAACTCACTGCTTTACACTGAATTTCCAAATGATCAATACACTCCTAGCAAAACTATACACATGTATGGCTATTATTTACACTATTTTGCCAACTGTCTGGCACACTGTCACATGTGAAAACTGTTTTAGACAATTAGTTCACTTTGCAATCAGATACTTTCCCCGGTGCCTTGGACTAGAGGACATTGCATGTGATGTAGATGAAATTTTGTGGCCAGACCCAGAGAGACGACACGATGTAGTCTGATTTTTTTTTTTTTCAGTGAAATTACTATTTTGTGTTTTGATTTGGAAAAACACTTGTGCTTGTTTTGATGTGTGTAAATAAACACCAGTACTTGAAGTTTGCATCGCTGTATGTTTACAGAACTATGAGAAAGGTATGAACTCAAACTGACATAGCCTAGCTTGTGCTCTGAGAAGGAAAAAGCCAGATGTTTTTTTTTTTTTTGCCTTTCAAAAACAACAAATTAGGCCAAACTCAATCCAAACATAATCTTGCACACACTGACTGAGACATGTCATACAGTGAATCAAATATAAAGCCATAAAATTACACAAAAAAACAAACATACAAATAAACCAACAACAACAAAAAAATATATATATAATAACAAAAAAAGAACAACATACCATGCAGACACCTAATTTAAACTCCGTAAGGGGTTAAATAAAACCATATTCTTAAAACAAATCATACAATTGTTAAGGCATAGTAGTTTAGTAGGAGCTGTTTTTAAAGCAAAAGCCAGATGTTTTTTTTATTAATTCCATCAGTGTGTAGTTGCCGCATTGTGTGCTTATTAAGGTGATGGCTTGTGTTAAATGTTTGATACAAAAATACCATTTCTACGAAGGTTTGAAGAGTTTAGCAAGGTTTATTAGCTTTTGCAAGAGAACTAAAATGTTTTGCAGATTTGGTGAAGGGTTTTAATTTGTGTGTAGAGTTTTGCAAAAATAGCCAATAGTTACAAAAAATGTGCTTAAGCTATCAGAAAAAAACTGTATGTATTCACAAAACACGTTTCTTGGAAAATAGGTGTTTATATCTGCATGTAGCCTAAAAAAGAAAAATTAGACACATAATTTGTATAGTTTGACCTACAGTAACCTCTAAAATAGTTACTAAATATCCCTCAAAACACTGAAAACGTATACATTTTATTACAGTTTTTCCCAATTGTTTACACACAATTACTTGTACTTCAGACACAATGACTACAACATGTAACGGATGCACCAAACCCCTGAACCAATTCTGCTAAACTACAAGCACAATTCCTGCTTTACACTCAAATTGCAGATTTAAAACACACTTTTTTCAAAACACTACACTCAATTCTCTGCATTTGGCACATTTTTCATGCAGAAAATCTTTTAAAATTGTAAAGTCAGTTGTTCTACTTTGCATACTAACTCATCACATGGGTAAACACCTGACACACAAAATTGCAATTTAGAAATCAGAGCTCATCTGGTTCATAACTGATTCACTGCCGACCTATGTTTTTTAGTTGTTTATCTCTCTCCATATTCTCCATTTCTCAGTCCTATTGAGGACTTTTTTTCTGCCTGGGGTTGGAAAGTGTATGACAAATCCACACTTTTCTTTTCTTTTTTTTTACTGTACAACAGTAATCTGTAAACTCTTCTGTTGATGGCAAATGTAGACCACGTTATGTGCAACTTTGTGTTGGTTGGGATGAACACTGTGTACGCCTTTTTTTTGTGGGAAAAATACAGTCAAATATAATTGGTACTGTGTATTTGTGTTTTGTATAAAAACAATATTCTGAAATATTTTTCAATGCACTTATATAGTCTTATGTACTGTCTGCAGTAATTGTAACACTGAACAAAAAAAGGCTTACAGTGAGTCATTATGATGAATGGAGAAGAAGTGGTCATAGTGTTTTACATTAAGCACATCAGTGATCAACTGGTTCTTATAAATGTTTATTCATGTGATGGCTTGTGTGTGTCATTTGAAAACAAAACACCATTTTGAGAAGAAATCACATTGTTTTGTATGTAAAGTTTCATTTTGCAGGAGAATTAAAGGGTTTTGCCCAATGTGTGTGTGTGTTTTGTGATTTGTGTGTAGAGTTCTGACAATATGAGACATGCTTTCAGAAAATGTGTGTAAACAATTGGGAAAAACTGTAATAAATTAGATGTAGTTTAAATACATTCATAAATTTGATTCACTGAAGCATGTATTACCAAACTACTACCGAAAAAAAGGTTTCTTCAATGTGTTTCTACAAATTAAGAATAATATCGAGACCAAGGCTAAAAATGTAGGACCCACCACTGTTAAAGTTTGATTTAAATATATTTTTAATATATATTTTTTAGTTAGAACAAATAAAAGTACAATCAAAGGCCCAAATAACTCAGCCCAAATGCCGCTCTGTTAATTTTCTTTAGGTCTGAATTTCTTCATTCATCATGCTAATGATGCCACAGGAATCATCCTGAACTCAGCCACATACATCAACAGGACAGGGACTTAACTTGGCAAGAGTTAACTTTAAAATCCAAAGACAACTCTGTAAGTAATGTGAGATGTTGTGTCATCTGTATTGCTAATGGAGCTGTCAGGCCCAGCCGGTGAAAGGAAGCAAGGGAAAGGAAATCTTTCACTCTTGAATAGCACTTTGCTAAATAAATTAGAAAAAACAGTTAAAACTACAACAACTGTATGTTCATTTCTGGGTCAGTTTACTTAAAATAATAAAACAAATTTGTATTATAATTATTATCATGTAATGATAACAATAATATTAACAACAACATCAAAATATTATTAACAATTAAAGGTTCCAAGTAATTAAAATAAAGGTTTTTAGATGTTGGTATCAGTATTATTCATTTTCAAGATATCTATTAGCTAGTGTGCTCCAAAACAGTGACAACATTTGCATTTAGAAGATATAAAACTGATATAAAGATGTAACGCTTGTAGTTTGTCACCTCTGCCTAAATGGATAAACAGTCTGACATGCCCAGCCCCCTTCAAGACGCTTCTCATTTGCTTTTAGGTGCGTTCGACATTAAGCACAGCTGCAGCCGGTGATCAACGAGATTAGCCGAGCGCAGGCGGGGGCGGAGTTGAAAACGGAGCCGTCAAGCCGGCCACTTCGGGACTCAAGTTGCTGCAGTCATGATTACCGATCACATGGCGTGATCATTTATTTATTTATTTATTTATTTATTTATTGAAATAACAACAAAAGATATAAAGTACAAATAAAATCAAAATACAGTCTCTACAAACTTCATTTTTAAACAGTAAGGGAATTATGAATTAAAATTAAGTAGCCTACATACAAATGCATCAGAAATAAGGGGGGAAATAAGGGCACATAAAAATGAAATAAATATCCACGAATAGGATTATTTTGAATAATGAAGGCATTTTTAAAAAAGCCCTTTAATCCAAAAAGATTGAACAAAATGACCAAAATAAATGAGCTACACTTTCAGTAGAAATTTCCCAGAAAGAGCAGGTACATCAATGACACTTTTAACTTTTATTTCTGCGTAATATGGTTTGACAGGAAATAAAATATTTTAGAATCATATTTTTATATTACATATTTTTATATAACTTAATTTGCTAAGAAATCGTCAGGATCAATGATGATAATTATTGTATTACAAGTCTGTAAGACTTATTTGAGTTAATATTTAAGTTATTTACTAAAATATATCATTTATATCGTTTATGGAGCTAAATACAGTAGTCTGTATAAAAAAGGCAGAATAAACCTGTGCAAACAATCTAGTCAGTATGAACAAATTATTTAACAAAAGATGATGCTGCTGTAAAATACTTGTAGTCTTTTAATAAGCATGATGTGTACAAGATAGAGAGGGTTTGAACAACAGTTAATTGTTTGTTTTGAAATTTGTGAGAAGGATGTTGTTCAATAATAAACCTGAATCACACGTGGTTGTTGTCATGCGGTGAACTTGGCCAATCGTATTATATTGGTGTCGTCATCAGAGTTCATGCAGGCGCTCTTCAGTTGCTGCGCGGGCTGAGTCAGTCGTCTGATCTCGAAGCGCTGTCGCGGTACTTTGATGCCACATGTGACAGTCACATGCCGTCGGTGCAGCATCAATCCGGCCAAAATTTCTAACCAGCATGCACCGCTTTAAGACAGACTTCGATCGATCTGCGCAGCGCTGCATGAAGTCGAACGCACCTATTCACTTGAGCTCAACCACTCCCACTGGCAGAGAGGTGTTAAAACAAAACTATATTGGCTGTTTAAAAAAAGGGGAGGAGTTACACTATGTCCCACCCTCTCTTCGTGTTTTGTTTGAGATTAGATGAAACATCAAATGAAAATGCAAATTTCAAACCAATTCACAGGACCTTTAAAAATAATATTATTAAGCATTATTATTAGTATAGGCTGTACATAGAATTTAGAAACCCTTATTAGTGACACCAGTGGCCATTAAATGGACAGCATACCACCTGAATCATGTACAGGTGGGTAATTAAAATTATGAGTGAATCAATCCTTTTTTTTCTTCTTTCATGACATTAAACCGTAAAGAATACACCTTTCAGCTTTATCCTGAATGTTAAAAGCATGTTATGATAGAACATATTTTGACTGTCAAGCACATAAATAGTGTCTACCTTAATAGATAAGACAAATGATAAACAATGACAAATGATAAACATAGATAACCAATGATTTTATATTTATTTATTTATTGTATTTATTTATTTTACTTTTGAATTACAGATGTGAAACTTGTTTGTTTAAAGACCCCCTATTATACATTAAAAAGGTCATATTTTGGTTTTGGGGGTCTCCAACAACAGTCTGATATACATACAAGGTCAAAAAATACTTTCATTGTCTTATAATATGCATTCATTTTTACCTAATTATCCCAACGACTCCTATATGACTCATTCAGCGATTCATTTGTTCCCAAACCCCTTCTTAGCACGACGCTAATCTGCGCTGATTGGTCCGATGACTCAGTCTATTGCGGTTGGTCGACTTCGTTTAGTGTGAGACGGAGAGAAATGCCCACCACAACTTATCAACAATTTTTAAGTAGTCAGAGTGCAGAGTATATGTGTGAGCCCAATGCAGGAGTGCTTTAAAGCAATGCAGTTTAACACCAGCATATTGCTCTATTCTTAACCATGACACACATTCAGTATTAATCCACACAGTGGCAAAAAGCTGAACTATTTTGAAACTTGACCGCCGCACATGTGTAGGGAAAGCTATTGGTGGCCATATCAACGACAAACGGCAGTGGAATGCGAGCTCACAAACGCATTTAAATCCGTAAACAAATCGGCACGCGTTGCGTCTTCAATGTGGTTTTAGACGCGATATGAGAATATAAAGAGTTAACCAGATACAGCACAAGCCACGTCAAGCGGTTACAAGTAACAAAACACAATTAAATACGTAATTTGAAAGCTAGAGATAATGAGGCAACCATTTTAAGCTTAAGTTACTTAAGTTGTTAAGTTACAACTTAAGTTACTTACAATTGTGAACTGGAGGAAGAAACTGATCCATGAACTGTGTAATCTAAAGGTCCTGTCAAGCTCTGACAAAGTCCCTTACATCAATAGTCTTTTCCGATCCTTCCTTTAACAAACGGCCAACTAATGCTCCATTATAAGCATGTAGATTGCTGAAGCACTTGTCAGAAAAATGACAGAAACACAGCACAAGGTTGTGGCTATAATGCTGAGGTATTTTTTGCAAAAATAAACTTCAACCACTGACTCTTCACAGCCTCATCTTTGGGAAGGGAAAAAACCTCTAACTTTCCCTCACACTTCAGAGCACAGGGTCTTCGCGACATGATTCAACCGGGATCTGCTACAGTGTATACAGTGTACAGCTTCTTTTTTTTTTTCTACAGTGTTTGTGGGTGGGGGTTTCAATTTTCTCAGGTCTGTGCGCACAACAAATGGGCGGGGCTTGAGTTCTGTATCGACGTCACGCCGACACATCTAAAGATTTGTTACCAAGGCGATTCATTTGAACTACTCTGAGACAACTCTTTTATAGATGAATCAATAGGTTTAAACACGGCACACTTTCAGATTTAAGCCTAAGCTGGATATTTCACTTCACTTAAAGCTGTTACACACTGCATGGAAAGTCATTTTCAAAAACCCATAATAGGGGCTCTTTAAAACAATGATAATATAGGGTAAAGTCCATTAAGGGAAAACCCTTATATATGCTGACAATTTACCATTTGTCTCATCTTTTTTTAGTGTTTTTTTGTTTCACATTCATGTTTGCATGTGTTTTATTTTGAAATTAGTAATGGTTAATATCTTGTGTCTTGTGACTTCCTTGCCCCTTACTGTACATAATATTTCCATGTTCTTATTTGTTTATAGTTCATGTTTTATTGGTTTATTTTCAGATCTTGTTATCGGTTTTGTCTTTTCATTGGTTTATGAGTTCCGTTTTGTTATTGGATGTGTCATGTACTTCCCCATGTTCATGTATTTAAGCTCCATTTTTTACTTTTGGTCTTCAATCCTCTGTGTCTCAAGACATTTTTTTGTCAATTTAAGTTTGCATTCCTAGTTTTTTATGTTATGCCTTTTTTATGATGCTGAATAAACAACACTGCAGGTTTGATGCATCATTGTCTGAGATTCAGAAATTTAAAAAATTTATCAACTAACTGTTACAACAACAATATAGTGTAATTATAGTATACATCTCACTACAATCCAACTCTAAGATCTCAAAACTCAGGGCTTCTGGGAGTACCTAGAATAGCAAAGCCTACTAAAGGAGGTGAAGCCTTCTCATTTATGGCTCGTGAAAATTCCTGGATAGCCTTCATGATGTCTGAGGCTCAGACACTCTCTCTTAGTTCAAAACTAAATTAAAGACCTATCTTTTTAGTAAAGCATATGCACAATGCAACACAAAACAGCGTTAAGCTGCGGTCACACTAGAGTTTGAGCTTGCGAAATTCTGTCGTACAGCGCTGCAAAAAGGGGCGGGATTAAACAAGATGATTAGACATTAAAAAAAGTGAGCGATTGCTCCATGTTTTAAATTCCTGTCCAGAGAGGTCATGTTTTGATCCTCGGTTGGTCTCACGCAATCATGTGATGCGATTTCGTCGGTCAGAGTTCACCAAGCTTAAACTTTTCAACGCAACGAAATGCGAACTTGCCGCACGACCTTATGTTTCCGGTCTGACGCATTCGCGTGCGTATGAATGGAAGTCTATGGGGAGAAAAGTGCAGTGTGACCGCAGCTTTATGCATGAGTGTGCTCCACGCAGGTGAGTGGGCTTGACAAACCACTTGCAGAACACACTCCTCCTGTCTTAATGCACCAGACATTTTGTTAGAAGTACTTATATGCTTTACATGTTTGTTTCTATGTTTGTTTATTTAACTACTATTTTCATTCATAACACTTAATTTTTGCATCTCCTTTAAACAAAATATGAAAAGCAGCTACACTAATTATCTTCTTTGTTCTTTATTTCCACCTGGGGATACTCATCCCGAGGCCCCTAGAGATTATGCAGCTCCAGCAATGCAATCCAAGACCTTTGAAGAAATCAAGGTATCCTTAATCCCGGACCAGGCCATATCTAGAGCTGATGCTGTGGGGGTCATGAAGGAGCAGAGAGACTGATTCCTGAAAGACCACAGTGAGCGATGAGTCTTCGCATTGATCCCGTGGGCCAGCCTGATCACCCGCTGGTGACCTGCTCACACCTGCAGTTCTTCACGATGGACGTCCAGTGTTCTCCAGCCTCCAGTACCTAGACTGCAGCTCTGCACAAGAAGTTTGGCCAGAAGAGAAATGGTTGTGGCCAACTGAGCCTGGTTTCCCTTAAGGTTTTTTTCCTTCACTTTCGTCAATGTGTCAATTTTCGTTAAGTTTGTTCCTCGACATTGTCGCCACTTGGTTTGGGACTTGTGAAACTGCGCATTGATGGATTTGCTCTTCAGTGTTTGGACTTACAGCAGTGAAATTTAAACCACACTGAACTGAACTAAACTGGGGTGCGTTTCCCAAAACCATCGTTAGCCAACTAAGGTCGCAAGTTCCGTCGTTACAAACATAGTTCTTTGATTTGCTGTTTCCCAAATCCATCGCTCCAACGAACATTCGCAAACTGCGTCGCAAACTTGAGCCCTTGAAACGACACCTCTGGAGCTGTAGTTAAAAGCATAGTTCCTGGCTGTGTTCTATTCCCACTTATCCCCCCTATGCCCTATTCATTTAGAACATTCTAACATTCAAATTTGGAATTATTAATAATAAAAAAGCATTAAGGTCATCTCTCTTAGGTGTAATTTGCTTTCAAAGTATTTTTACAGTTCAGTCTTAGGGATCTTCATGTTTACAATTGTGCACTTTGAAAACATTGATATCATTTTGTACACAGCCTCATGGCAAAAACTATAGGTATATTTAAAAGCGGAAATTATGTTACGTCTCCAAAGCTTGTGAAAATAAAAAACAAAGCATACGTTAATTCTTTTATTTTATAGTGGGTTATTTATTAAGTATCTCTACTGTATATGACATGGGCCTGTTGGTTAGAACTTTCTGCTGTGGTTTGCATGTGTCAAATTGTAATTTTTTAAAAATAAATAAACAATATCCTCAATATTAATAATCATAATCATCATCATCATTAATATTATTATTAAAGTAAGTATATTTATAATAAATCGCCTCATTATTTATTTATTTATATGATTTATATATGATATTAGAATAGTGTTAGCTTTTGTAAGTGATTTTATGTTTTAGAATAGAATATGTAATGTTCAACTTCTCAATAATATTGGTAAAGCAAACATTGGCCCTATATGTGCCATTTACATTTATTTTATTTAATATGGAAAGCGAGAGGATGTTTTTACCAAAACTAATATTGGATTTTATTTGAAATGCGTGTTTGTGTAAAACAATATAATTTGCACAAAGAAATGATGGGGTTGTTCTCTAAAGAAGTTACTCCACCCCGTTTAGAGCATCATTATGGGCGTTTTACGTTATAACTAACGTGGTTCAAGCAATGGATCTGTGACAGAGAAACTGTGGGTTTTGGGAAAGACTCGTCACTACATCGTTCTTTCCCCAAACGATGCATCACACTATGATAGTTCAGCCAAGAGTTACGTCGTTGTTTGGGAAACGCACCCCTGAACGTTAACTCTGAAAACTGGACTGACACAGTTTTAATTGACTAGCACCCGGTTTCACAAACAAGGTTTTAGGCTAGTCATGGATTAAATTGCATGTTTGAGCTGTCTTAACTGAAAATAACTTGCAGTGAGATGTCTTAAAATATGTCAGTTTCATTATTTGTCTACAGGTGCACACTAGTAATGTATTTTTCTAAGGCTGTTTTTAAAAATGTGGCTTAAATAGCCTAATTTAACAAAGGTCTAGTCCTGGCTTAAGCTAAGCCCTGTTTGTGAAACTGGGCCTAGAACTTCTATGTTAAGCTGCTTTGACACAATCTACATTGTAAAAGCGCTATAGAAATAAACATGAGTTGAATTGAATAAACGTATAAAAAGTTAGAGTCTATTCATTGGTTGACTAGATAAACTGCAGATTTATTAAGCATATGTAATATTTGGCTTCCAACAAAAGTTGTGAATTTAACATGCACATTTATTTGTTTAGGAGTTTTGTTCACACTCTGATGTGACATAGTGTTGCAACCCTATGGTTTTTATGTGTTGCTTTGTTTTATTCGGAAAGCCTGTGTTTGTGATCTGCCTAGGAAAGTAATCTGATTGCCGATTGCAGTCTGATTGTTGCTTGCTCCTGGTTGGCCTGCATAAATGTAAATGCTGTGACACCAGTTCCTCAGCATCTATTTTGTTTTTGATCACTCTTGCCTTTTGTGTGTACTGAATGATATGTTTTTGTAGTGTAGAGCTGTGCGTTGGTTTGGTTATAGAATTTTGAGATTGGGACTACTGTTTGCACACAGTTTTCTCAGCATCTGCATAATCACATGCAATCAAACATCAGCAGCACACAGGCTGGGCAAATACCTGCCATACCTGAGAACTAAATAACATTTACAGACGTGAAATCAACTAGCTCAATAAAGGAAACAGAGCACATGGAATACAAAGTATATCCATTTATAAAAATATTACTATCAATAGCAATACAATTAAAAACAGATAGAGTTATCATTATTGTTGTCATTATTGTTATCATTATTGTTATCATTATTTGGTGTGAATGGGCTTTAAGCCTAAGCATAGGCACCTTGCCCATTCAAACCTAATGGACAATTCCTTATGCAGGCTTGCAAAAGGAAAGCCATTCTAGTAGCTGTATTTTATTTGATATTAACTCCTTGGCTGTGTTTGTGATCATTATCTAGGTGAAGTATCCACCCTGGTTTCATTTTCATCATCCTGGTAATGTAGGTGTTGGAACGGGAGCAGCTACTATTAATATACACTGAAGAGGGGGAGTGTTGCTGAATACCTATTGCGAGATATCAGCTGCTGACTGGGCTTTCCATGCCTTCGTACACCTCCCTTTCTACATGTGTACAATACTTTTCCCTATATCATTTCATTTTATTACACATAACTTTATTTCCAAACTAATTCATTTTATTTTCTTTGTATGTATGTAGTACTTTAGTTGCTACTGACATCTTGTAAACATTTAAATTCAACAGCACCTTTAGAAATACGTTTTCTTAGAAAAACAGTGACCTGTTCAGTACTTTTTTATTGCTTGTCCCTCCAGCAGTGATGCTCTAGTTCCCCACTAGTTCCATTCAACTTCTTGTCTGAGTCAGCCAATTCCTCATCTTCTATCCTGAACAACATCCCACTTAACCAACCCTATCCCACATCCAGCCCTCAACCAGTCCTCTAGCACAGATTTGACTGATCCCAGTAAGCCCGTCCATTCACCGTCAGCCCACTCCATCAAATGAAGAGTGTTCGCCATGGGACCTTCCACCAGCTCCACCAGGCTCACTAGACCCTCAGCTCTGCCTTTGGTCAGTCATCACCCTGCCTTCACCTCAAGACCTCCAGTCTTCCAGCTATGCTGAGGTCTGCTCTGTATTGGACCTCTGTAACTCTGGCTCCATTATGACCTTCCAGATCTCAATCTCCTTCTCAATCAAATGAGCCGCCAGGTCTATCCTCTGTCTGGCCTTCTGCATTTATCAGCCTCTCCTCCACCGTGACTCCTCCCTCTCTTGACTGCAAAGTCAGTCATCATACGGATGTGTTTTGAGCCTTCTACTTCTGCCTCCTGCTCCAGACTACTTTGTGGCTCCTCCCTCCATCATTTGCATCTTTGTCATCTGTCCCCCTTCAAGATCCACACCCTCCTTCTGTATTTGTTTCCTTAAGGCTGGTTTATACTTCTGCGTCGACTACACGGGCATCTGGACACATACATTTCGCAGTGGCTGACACCCATGGCTATCTATTCAAGGGCTATCTAGTCCTTCCCCTTAGCCTTACGCCTTCAAGCTAAAGAGAATTGGGACTTGGTAAGGGGAATTGGTAAAGGAAAGGGCTAAGGGGTAGAATTGGGATTGGTGTTATTTTTAGTGTTAATTCTGTGATTGGTCGGTTGGTAGCGTTAACAAGTGTAGATGGGGCCAAGAGCTGTGAAGAGGAGCAAGCCTGTTTGCATGAGTGTTTAACAAGTGTCCAGTCCCTTCAAGAACCTCCAGATAGAGACATTGGTTTTGTGTTTATTTTAAGACTAAATTTGTTGCACGTTCGCCAGTTTCTGCCTCTAAATGAATGTACAGTAAGTTAGCATTACAGGTATTTCTGGTGTAGACTAAACACCCTACCTCAACACAGAGAAACATAGAAACCCCACTGCCAGCAAGCAAAGACAAACATTTCTGGAGAGGGGTGAACTGTCACATTTTTAGACTTTTCTGTTGTATTCTGTTTGACCTAGCTTTCCTTTGTTCTGTTTCCCGCACTCATCAGTTTCCTTGGACCTTGATTTCCATCACCTGTTTGAATTTAAATGTGTGTATTTAAGGTACAGTATCTTTTTTTTTTTGTTTGTGTATTCCAGGTTATTATTTGTTATAGTGTTGTTGTTTTAATTATTTAGTTTGTTCCTGGATACACATTATTATTTGTTTTATCTCTGTAGGGTCATTGAATCTCTTTCGATTATATTTACTTGTGTCGTGCACTTGCTCCATCCCACAGCAACCGTTACTATTCCCCTACTATGGTTGCCACACATCCAAACATTGTTCAAAAGTATAATTTCAAAATATGTGAAAATATTTTAGAACTTATTTCTTACACATATCTACTGCTAATGCCAAATTGTAAGGTGTAGTATTGGATTGTAGTAATGAAGTTTTGTCTTGTGTTTTTCACCCATTGAAATAAATAAATAAATAAATAAATAAATAAATAAATAAATAAATAAATACATACATACATACATACATACATACATACATACATACATACATACATACATACATACATAAATAAATAAATATTTTTTTATTAATATAGTTGAAGGAATTGTGGGCCTCCCATCCCCTATTTTTAATCAATAAATCATTAAATAGCTTTTGTTAAACTGAATTTCCTACCATGTGGCCACAACATGTGTGAAGTTTCCTAAACATAAGGATACACCAATTATGAGAACTAATAAATTATAGAAAGGCTATTAAAAGACATCGAATGCATTGAATGCTAGACTATTTATGAAATCAAAATGTACCTTATAGTATTGTCCATGCGGGACACAGTCAGGAATGCAGCCAGGTTTGCAGTGTAAGACGAACACACAATCAGTGTGAACAACCACCAACTCCCCATGACTATTCTCAGTGCCACAGACCCCACCACTGAGTCTCCACCTGTAACAAAAAACAAGATGATTTAATTTGAAACATATTTTAAAGAGCAAAAAAGCTACAATCTTTCTGTATGGAATGATTCTGTCCAAATAAATTTTTAACATACTTGTAATAACTTTAAATCTCAATTAATCACTTTAAATGCCACTTTGTAAAAGTTATTGTTATTTTCCTTCCTATAATACTTTTATAAATGTTTTTACATAATCCTGATGTATATAAGTCTGCCTTAAAAATGACAATTTAATGCAAGAGATTTGCAATTTAATAAAAAAATAATCAGACATCCATATTTACAGCAACACAAACACAGTTTTATATTGTTAACTTGAATTATTGTGAATCAATTTGGCAAAAATATGGCATCAGAATTCCTAATTTAAAGATGAGCAGTGGAAACTAAACCTGTTACCTGCTGCTGACGTTTTATTATTATCTTTTGTAAATATCAAATGGTGGCAAGTTGCAGAAATATGAGATAGAAACAGTTCAGATTTAATATCTAGCTGTTATGCTTAAAAAGGTTGGCAGGCGGAATGCCAGGTATTAATAGAGGCAGCTGGGGGCTTAGCGTGCTAGTTGCTGAGGTGGCCATTTATTCAATTTTGTCACTTGGAATGAAAACCAGTGTGTATATCCTATGCCTGATTCAAAGGCACCTTTATGCTATTCTGGCACACTTACTGCAAACATTTCAACACATTCATATGTTCCATGAATAAATGCTTAAAAATTCAGAATTTAAATGACACTCAATTTACACTCCTATGAAACAACCTATCTAATAATAAAGGTATATCACAAGTAATAAAATTAGCTTGCCCCATAAACAAAACTAACTATAACCATTATAGTACCAACAAGTAAACTTTTACCTCACATACATGCATTGTACCTTGTGTTATTTTTATTATAACATCTATTTTTTTTCCCTTTGTGGCATCTGTACACTGTAAAATGTTTCACTTGGTTAAACTTACAAACTCAAGTTCACCAGCTGACTTGAAAATGTGAGTCAACTTAGAGAGATTCTTTGTTTCAAACTTAAGATGTTGAGTTTTACAATATATTTACAGTTTTTTTCTGATAGCTTAAGCACATTTTTTGTAACTATTGGCTATTTTGCAAAACTCTACACACAAATTAAACCCTTCACCAAATTTGCAAAACATTTTAGTTCTCTTGCAAAAACCTAATAAACCTAGCTTAACTCTTCAAACCTTCGTAAAAATTGTATTTTTGTATCAAACATTTAACACAAGCCATCACCTTAATAAGCACACAATGCGACAACTACACACTGATGGAATTAATAAAAAATACATCTGGCTTTTGCTTTGAAAAACAGCTCCTCAACTGATTGTCTTTAAGAAGGAGTTTGCCACCTATGTAGAAGCTTTAAAATAATGAAGAGTGAGAAGGCTATATAATTGTATGATTTGTTTCAAGAACATGGTTTAATTTAACCTCTTACAGAGTTTCTATTTGATGTCTGTACGGTATGTTGTTCTTTTTTTGTTCTTTTTTTGTTTTGTTTTTTTTGTTGGTTTATTTGTATATTTGTTGTTTTGTTTTTTTGTGTAATTTTATGGCTTTATATTTGATTCACTGTGTGACATGTCTCAGTCAGTGTGTGCAAGATTATGTTTGGATTGAGTTGGCCTAAATTGGTTGTTTTTGAAGGCAAATAAAAAAAAAATTAAAATAAAGTAAAACATTGGCTTTTTCCTTCTCAGAGCACAAGCTAGCCTATGTCAGTTTGAGGTCATACCTTTCTCATAGTTCTGTACACATCAAAGGGATGGCAAACTTCAAGTACTAGTGTTATTTACACACATCAAACAAGCACAAGTGTTTTTCCAAATCAAAACACAAAATAGTAAGTTCCACTGAAAAAAAAACAAAAAAACAAAACAAATCAGACTACATGTTTCGTCTCTTTGGGTCCGGCCACAAAATTTAATCTACATCACATGCAATGTCCTTAGTCTAAGGCACCGGGGAAAATATCGTATTGCAAAGTGAACTAATTGTCTAAAACAGTTTTCACATGTGACAGTTGTGCCAGACAGTTGGCAAAATAGCGTAAATAATAGCCATACATGTGTATAGTTTTTGCTATCAGTGTGTTGATCTTTGGAAATTCAGTGTAAAGCAGTGAGTTTGTTTTACAGTTCCGCAAAAAGAGAGCTGTGCAGTGGATTGTACCTACAATTTTGAAAAGTGTGTGGTTACAAAATTGCAAACTTAGTGCAAAGCAATGTTTGTGCTTTTAATTTTGCAAACTCAGTGAGTGGTTTTGCTATAAGAATTAATCGTTTTATAAATTGTGCTATAAGAATCTCGGTTAGGGTTTAGCATTCAAAAAAAACTGTAACTAAAAACGCAACATCTTAAACAAAAGAATCTCTCAAGTTGAGTTTGACTCACATTTTCAAGGCAGCTGGTGAACTTGAGTTTGTAAGTTTAACCAATGTGAAATGTTTTACAGTGAACCACAATACAGACAAAGAGAAATGATGAATAAGCATTTTCAGTAAATTCCCTCACACAAAGCTATGATTCATTTCATGGCCCATTTCCACTAAGTGGTACAGTACGGTACAGTACAGTTCGGTGTGCTTTTATGGCCGTTTCCAAAGTCAAATGTTACCAAAAAGCAAACCATAGCATACCACTTTTTGAGTACCCTTTTGAAAGGGTACCCAACACAACAAAAGGGTACCAAAAGGCGAACCGAGACGTACAGCTGAACGCTATTGCTTTACAGAGATACGTCACTACCTCGTGCACAAGCTAGGAGAGAATGAAACAAAGGAAGCTTCATTTTTAAATACACAGCCGAGACATTACACTGTAATAATATATGCATATAATAACAAGCCATGGTCAACCCGAGCTTAAACAAACCTTGTCACCGTCATGATGAACAACAACAAAGCCAAGAAGAGGAGCAGATTGTACCCTGTGCCCCGTAGTTGTTAAAAGGCCGTCTAAAGCTTGAGCCGCGCGTCTATATTTGAAATATTGAACTTCTTGAGCTGATGATAATAACATGCGCATGATTATTGAAGTACTTCTGACATCTGATCCTTTCAGAAACAGACAACGCATGATTGAAGTGTAAAAAAACAAAGGAGCAAATGATTCTTTCAGCAACCTAAAACATGAACAAACTGCCATGTTTAACTATTATCATCGCCTTTTGCACTATTATGAACTCGGAATGACAGAATTACTTTCTAAGAAGAGGTTACATGTGTTGGTAAAGATTAAAGACACAGATAAGAGGTTTGCACTGACTGTGGGCTATATGTTGCGTGTTGTTTTTGAAGCCAAATAAGACTAAATGTATGCTGTGTGTAGTTTTACTGTAATTAGTAACATATCGGTAGACTGTAAGGGGTCTGTATGTGTTTATATATGTTGCATTTATTTTATATAATTGCAGATGTTACAGTAAGCTATTTCACCATATCATTGATCTGCAGTTATAATCAAATCACGTTCATAGAAAGGTTAGTAATGATCATTTATACACAAGTATTTATGTGTGAAGCATCTGGTTTGTGAGAAGAGCTTTCATATGATATGTGAACGACCTGTACAGCTTTACTTTGACATTTCCTCGAGGGAAATGATGTTGACTGAAACTTTCTGTCGTCAGCACCCACCAAAAGGGTACCATTGGTACTCTTTTAGCAGTAGAAACGCAAGCCTGATAAAGGTGATCCGTACCGTACCGTACTGTACCACTCAGTGGAAACGGGCCATTAAACACTTGTAATATAGCACACAAACAGCAAAGAATCATCTAAAGTTCAGGCATTAAGTAGTAAATGGCACAAACTGATTGGTCCTTGACATGTAATACATTAGCAGTAACAGTGTATACATATTTAGTTGATTTCCCTCTGCTTCATATTGCTTGCTTGCCATATAAATGGTCTGATCTCACATTTTCGGTAAGACAGTTTTGCAGCATACAATTAGAGTTACTCTAGAATCCTCTTACCCTAGCACCTGTCTTGATGTCATTCAGTGTATTGTGCATCAGCAATAGCATATCTGTGTACATCTTGTAAGTGGCAAGGCACACTTACTCTGCAACAATAACAGCAGAAGAATAGTGTACAGTGTGTATAAAAAATATATTCCCCAAAGACTAAATAGATTTACATTGTCGTACCCATTCACATGTTAAAACTCCTCAGAGAGTAATCGTGACTGAACTGCTTTAGTGATATTTTGTATGGTGCTTTGTTGTCATTTTTGAAGCTTGGTAGCACACCTTTGTACGCAACTTAGGAAGCAGGAGAGCAAATAAACTGCAAAACTTTCAAGAAAACATCTTTTGTGCTTGTGGGTTTGGAGTAACGTGGGGTGAATAAATTGTTATTTTTAGTTTAACTTTTTTATATATATATTTACAAATGCTAAATGTTTTAAGCTGCTAAACAATGCTTGCATCTGTGTCTTAGAGGGAATGATGTATGACACCCCAGTATCAACAGAAGGCAGCTTAATTCTTGTCATCTTTCTAAGCCTCTCTAAGAGTCAATCATCAGCGGATCCCTTGGCTGCTCTTAAAAAACATGCAAAGCTGATAAGTCGTTTCTTAAGGTGCCTTTGAATGGACTTGTGGGAGGGGAATTTATTGAAGTACCTTGTTGTACGAAGGCGCCGTAGACAATCCATATAGCACTATGCAAGAGTTAGACATGGATGAAGCGTGATGGGCTCCTGGAGGATTCTGGGAGCGGAGCATCTGCATCCGTGTCAGCAGGAAGATCAGGACGCCCACCACAGGAATGGCAGCAGCGATACAGGCCCACAGCCAAATCAAATGGGGCAAACAGGGAGAAAATGTTGATCTTTTCCTCAGGCTTGCGATGTAGGATCCCAACAGAGTAATCCATGTAGCGCTTACTGAAGTCCACAACATTCTCTCGCTCTGGTGTTATTGTTATGGCAGACACTGCTAAATCAGCTCTCTGTAAAGACAAACAAATTATTTAAACTTTATTACATTCATTACATTTCGGGAAACTAAAAATTTAGCTGAAATGAAGGACTGTACCAGGAAAAACTCAATTTTTCTTTAGTATACCAGGAAAAAACTCAAATTTCTTTTAGTAACTAGGACCAGAAATCTGCAGCTTTCCGCAGAGATTTACCTCCTTGTTGAGTCTTTATTTACTTGTGTAAATTTATTTTATTCAGTTTTTAAATTAATTTCAGTAATAATATTGACTGATATGGAAATGTTCATATGATTTATTTACAATACAGTTTGTAAAGTAATATTTCTATCTTATAGTAGATAAATTATATATGAATTGCTTTGTTTAACAAATAAGTGGATCTAATAAGTGGATTTGCATTGTAAACATTAAATAAAAAGTTAAAATGGTATTATTTTTTTATTTCAGATATTTAAGATTTTTGTCAATTCTCCAAAATCATTCCGCATAAATCTGCAGATTTTTTACAAAATTCTTTGCAGAAATGGCAAAAAATGTCTGTAGATTCTGTCTGATCCTACTGGTAACTAACAGTATTATATGTTTTAGATGCACAATTAACAACATAAATAACACAACATCATGACTTGAAGGCGATTGCCATGCGCATTTGTCTCCAGCACAGTGGTATATCTGATGGAAAAGCATTAACTACACTGAAGTTCCCTAAAAAGTCATGCAAAATTGTGTTCATAATCCCAGATTATTTAATCACATGATAATGAAATCTGTGCCTGATGATCGGTTGTCGTGGTCCCCCACCACCCATTCCACAATGCACCAGCCCCTTATGGCTCCCCCTGGGGGTGGTGGGCCTGAAGGAGGATGGTCCCACATTGCTCCTTTGGGATGAACCCTGGCCGGGCTCTGTGGGATAAAACCCAGTCACCAGGCACTCGCATACAAACCCCAAGCCCAGCCCTGGCTCCATGGTGGGGCCCCGGCTGCACCGTACTGGGTTTTTGAACTGCACTTAGTCTGACCTTTGGAAGATCCTACCAGGGGCATTAGCCCCAGACAACATAGCTCTTAGGATCACTCAGGCACTCAAACCCCTCCACTACTCTAAGGTGGGGTACATGGAGAATCAGCACCTCCAAGTCCGAGGTCATGGTGTTCCACCAGAAAAGGGTGGTTTGCCATCTCCAGGTTGGAGAAATGTCCTTACCCCAGGTGAAGGAGTTCAAGTATCTTGGGGTTTTGTTCACGAGTGAGGGAAGGATGGAACGTGAAATTGACAGGCGGATTGGTGCTGCGGCAGCAGTAATGCAGTCGATGTATCAGTCCATTATGGTAGAGAAGAAGCTGAGGTGAAAGGTCAATTTACATTCCTACTATAACCTATGGTCATGAGCTTTGGGTCATGACCAAAAGGACAAGATCTTGGGTACAAGGGGCTGAAATGAGTTTCTCGTGGCAGGGCACAGGGCGCACCCTTATAGATAGGGTGAGGAGCTGTGTCCCTCGGGAGGAGCTCGGCGCAGAGCTGCTGCTCCTCCACATTGAGAGAAGTCAGCTGAGGTGGCTCGGGCATCTGTTTCGGATGCCGCCTAGACACCTACCTAGGGATGAGGCCTCTGGGAAGTTCCAGGACACACTGGAGGGACTATGTTTCTCGGCTGGCCTGAGAACACCTTAGGATCTTTCCCGAGGGAGTCTAGGGTTCTCTTCTAAAGCCCCGTTTACACTAGTACGTTTTAGTTTTAAAACGGCGTTTTGGAATGAAACGATCCGCGTCCACACTAGCGTTTCACCCAGCGTTTCTGAACAGCTCTCTGTCTACATAAAAATGGTGAAAACGCACATCACGTGATCACACACACACACACTCTCTGGCATGCACTGCAGTGTGCGTGTGACAGGTGTTTACCTATGTGATGAGTTAGTATGCAAAGTAGGACAACTGACTTTACAATTGTGAATGACAGCGTGTTCCTTGTGAAAACAAGAGATTTTCTGCATGAAATTGTGCCAAATGCAGAGAATTGTGTGTAGCGTTTTGAAAAAAAGTGTGTGTTTTAAATCTGCAATTGAGTGTAAAGCAGGAATTGTGCTTGTAGTTTAGCAGAATTGGTTCAGGGGTTGGTGCATCAGTTACATGTTGTAGTCATTGTGTCTGAAGTACAAATAATTGTGTGTAAACAATTGGGAAAAACTGTAATTGTTAATACATTTTTTTTCCTGTCTTTAGTACCTATGTACAGCATTTTTAAATGTGCTTTATAAATAAGTATTGTATTGTATTGTATTGTATTGTTGTATTGTATTGTATTGTATTGTATTGCATAGTGTATTGTATAGAATTTTAACAAGTGATGTGTATAAGTTATAAGATGTGTAATTTTTTACAGTATTTCCTAATATGTATTGTTCTTCTACAGAGTATTGTTTGTTTATTTTGGCTTGCATAAAATAAAATAAAATAAAATAAATAAAATAAAATAAAATAAAAATAAAATAAAATAAAATAAAAAACACTGCTAGGTCAATATATCTTAAATCTACAGAACAAGCCACTGTTGTCCAATGACTTGCCAAATTAACCAACAATTGCCTAGTAAATTGCCTAGTTACCCTAATGTGTCTAGTTGCACTTTAAGCAAAACACTAGAATTTTGCTAAACAACTTGAAACAAATCAAGTACTGATCAAGTCATAATGGCAGACAAAAATAAATACTAATTATATTGTTTTCAATGTGTTGAAAAAAAAAAAATCTCTGTTAAACAGCACTTACATCTTTTTAAATATTTTTAAAATAATTAATTTATGTTTTTTTTTTTTTTTTTTTTATAATTTAGGTTAATTCTGCTAACTACTGTATTACTCTGAAAATCCATGTCAACTTTCAGTCATTACTGTTTTAGCAGACTGTTAGTTTAGGTATAGGGTTTAGAGTTTTGTCTGTCTGGACAGTGTTAGAAGCAGGGTGCGAATTAGGGTTGACCCGGGGGTCAGCCCTTTACAGATTTTATGATTGCTAAGCACAATTTTGAAATTAAGGCTCATTTTGTCAAAACATGTCACAATTTCCACATCCACACACACTAAACAGCAGAACACATCAGTTATTTTGCAAAATGAAACACTTCATTCAAAACTTTACAACAATATAACAAAACACAATTTTAACACATTACAGAGCACAGACGCTTCATTCAATATAAATCAGTTTGCTTTATTGACACACTGCCTGTAATCAATCTTAAACACTCATATCATTTCTAACTGACTAATACTGATATAATCTGGGTTAGATATTGCTATAAAGTACATGAACATACTGAATTCACCAAACAGAGTGATATAAATCATGCCCTATCCTAACAACCAAACAACAATGTAAAGCTTATTTATTCAGCGTTCTGGTGATGTATACATTTCAATAGCAAAAAAAAAAATAAAAAATCTCCCCCATCCACTGTCTCCTGTTCGCCAATCTTCCTCCCTTTTGTGCTTCCTTTTCCTCTTACTGCGACATTGCCTTCCATAATTCATTCATTCATTCATTTATTTTCTTGTCGGCTTAATCCCTTTATTAATCTGGGGTAGCCCACAGTGGAACGAATCGCCAACTTATCCAGCACATTTTACACAGCAGATGCCCTTCCAGCCGCAACCCATCTCTGGGAAACATCCACACACTCATCTACACTCATACACTACGGACAATTAGTCTACCCAATTCACCTGTACCGCATGTCTTTGGACTGTGGGGGAAATCGGAGTACCTGGAGGAAACCCATGCGAACATAGGGAGAACATGCAAACTCCACACAGAAATGCCAACTGACACAGCCGAGGTTTGAACCTGCGACCCAGCGACCTTCTTGCTGTGAGGCGACAGCACTACCTACTGCGGCACTGTGTCGCCCTTGCCTTCCATATTTCTTGAAGACTAATATTTATAGCTATGCTACTGTAAACATATTTATTGAAGACTAATATTTATAGCTATTCTGTAAACATATTTATGAAGACTAATATTTATAGCTATTCTGTAACATATTTATTGAAGACTAATATTTATAGCTATACTACTGTAAACCTATTTATTAAGACTAGTGAAGTTTATACCTATTGGTTTTTATTGTGGTTCCAGCTGGTTGGTTGTGTCTACAGTTTTGCACCTCTGTGCCTGCACACCTGATGGCTGTGTTTAACCAATTGGCTTGTGTGTTCATTTGGAAGCCTTTGCTTTGAAATTGCAAGGAAATTCCACCATGAAAAATTTCTGTGTCAAAAGCCTCCAAGTGTGTTTAGTGATTTGCAAATCACTGTGTGTAATGTTTTGCAAAAGAAGCTGACAATGTGCTTACAGTTGTGCAGATCTAGACTTGTGTTTTGCTCCTTGAGTGTTAGGTTTTGCTAGTTGTCGGAAAAGTTTAATTTTACTGTGTAAGCAATGGTAAAAAACTGTAATGGTAAGAAGTAGTTTTCTCTGATCTTAATTTATATCTTAAATATTAATAATTAAAAAATGTATAATAGTAATATACATTTACAACACAATGCTAGGTAAAATATCATTTAACTGTCTGAAACTGGCAGTTCTAGAACACAGATAGACATCTTACAGTTTTTTTCTGAATGCTTAAACCCTAACCGAGATTCTTATAGCACAATTTATAAAACAATTAATTCTTATAGCAAAACCACTCACTGAGTTTGCAAAATTAAAAGCACAAACACTGCTTTGCACTAAGTTTGCAATTTTGTAACACACACTTTTCAAAATTGTAGGTACAATCCACTGTACAGCTCTCTTTTTGGCAGAGCTGTAAACCAAAACTCACTGCTTTACACTGAATTTCCAAATGATCAATACACTCCTAGCAAAACTATACACATGTATGGCTATTATTTACACTATTTTGCCAACTGTCTGGCACACTGTCACATGTGAAAACTGTTTTAGACAATTAGTTCACTTTGCAATCAGATACTTTCCCCGGTGCCTTGGACTAGAGGACATTGCATGTGATGTAGATGAAATTTTGTGGCCAGACCCAGAGAGACGACACGATGTAGTCTGATTTTTTTTTTTTTTCAGTGAAATTACTATTTTGTGTTTTGATTTGGAAAAACACTTGTGCTTGTTTTGATGTGTGTAAATAAACACCAGTACTTGAAGTTTGCATCGCTGTATGTTTACAGAACTATGAGAAAGGTATGAACTCAAACTGACATAGCCTAGCTTGTGCTCTGAGAAGGAAAAAGCCAGATGTTTTTTTTTTTTTGCCTTTCAAAAACAACAAATTAGGCCAAACTCAATCCAAACATAATCTTGCACACACTGACTGAGACATGTCATACAGTGAATCAAATATAAAGCCATAAAATTACACAAAAAAACAAACATACAAATAAACCAACAACAACAAAAAAATATATATATAATAACAAAAAAAGAACAACATACCATGCAGACACCTAATTTAAACTCCGTAAGGGGTTAAATAAAACCATATTCTTAAAACAAATCATACAATTGTTAAGGCATAGTAGTTTAGTAGGAGCTGTTTTTAAAGCAAAAGCCAGATGTTTTTTTTATTAATTCCATCAGTGTGTAGTTGCCGCATTGTGTGCTTATTAAGGTGATGGCTTGTGTTAAATGTTTGATACAAAAATACCATTTCTACGAAGGTTTTGAAGAGTTTAGCAAGGTTTATTAGCTTTTGCAAGAGAACTAAAATGTTTTGCAGATTTGGTGAAGGTTTTAATTTGTGTGTAGAGTTTTGCAAAAATAGCCAATAGTTACAAAAAATGTGCTTAAGCTATCAGAAAAAACTGTATGTATTCACAAAACACGTTTCTTGGAAAATAGGTGTTTATATCTGCATGTAGCCTAAAAAAGAAAAATTAGACACATAATTTGTATAGTTTGACCTACAGTAACCTCTAAAATAGTTACTAAATATCCCTCAAAACCACTGAAAACGTATACATTTTATTACAGTTTTTCCCAATTGTTTACACACAATTACTTGTACTTCAGACACAATGACTACAACATGTAACGGATTGCACCAAACCCCTGAACCAATTCTGCTAAACTACAAGCACAATTCCTGCTTTACACTCAAATTGCAGATTTAAAACACACTTTTTTCAAAACACTACACTCAATTCTCTGCATTTGGCACATTTTTCATGCAGAAAATCTTTTAAAATTGTAAAGTCAGTTGTTCTACTTTGCATACTAACTCATCACATGGGTAAACACCTGACACACAAAATTGCAATTTAGAAATCAGAGCTCATCTGGTTCATAACTGATTCACTGCCGACCTATGTTTTTTAGTTGTTTATCTCTCTCCATATTCTCCATTCTCAGTCCTATTGAGGACTTTTTTTCTGCCTGGGGTTGGAAAGTGTATGACAAATCCACACTTTTCTTTCTTTTTTTTTACTGTACAACAGTAATCTGTAAACTCTTCTGTTGATGGCAAATGTAGACCACGTTATGTGCAACTTTGTGTTGGTTGGGATGAAACACTGTGTACGCCTTTTTTTTGTGGGAAAAATACCGTCAATATAATTGGTACTGTGTATTTGTGTTTTGTATAAAACAATATTCTGAATATTTTTTCAATGCACTTATATAGTCTTATGTACTGTCTGCAGTAATTGTAACACTGAACAAAAAAAGGCTTACAGTGAGTCATTATGATGAATGGAGAAGAAGTGGTCATAGTGTTTTACATTAAGCACATCAGTGATCAACTGGTTCTTATAAATGTTTATTCATGTGATGGCTTGTGTGTGTCATTTGAAAACAAAACACCATTTTGAGAAGAAATCACATTGTTTTGTATGTAAAGTTTCATTTTGCAGGAGAATTAAGGGTTTTGCCCAATGTGTGTGTGTGTTTTGTGATTTGTGTGTAGAGTTCTGACAATATGAGACATGCTTTCAGAAAATGTGTGTAAACAATTGGGAAAAACTGTAATAAATTAGATGTAGTTTAAATACATTCATAAATTTGATTCACTGAAGCATGTATTACCAAACTACTACCGAAAAAAAGGTTTCTTCAATGTGTTTCTACAAATTAAGAATAATATCGAGACCAAGGCTAAAATGTAGGACCCACCACTGTTAAAGTTTGATTTAAATATATTTTTAATATATATTTTTTAGTTAGAACAAATAAAAGTACAATCAAAGGCCCAAATAACTCAGCCCCAAATGCGCCTCTGTTATTTTCTTTAGGTCTGAATTTCTTCATTCATCATGCTAATGATGCCACAGGAATCATCCTGAACTCAGCCACATACATCAACAGGACAGGGACTAACTTGGCAAGAGTTAACTTTAAAATCCAAAGACAACTCTGTAAGTAATGTGAGATGTTGTGTCATCTGTATTGCTAATGGAGCTGTCAGGCCCAGCCGGTGAAAGGAAGCAAGGGAAAGGAAATCTTTCACTCTTGAATAGCACTTTGCTAAATAAATTAGAAAAAACAGTTAAAACTACAACAACTGTATGTTCATTTCTGGGTCAGTTTACTTAAAATAATAAAACAAATTTGTATTATAATTATTATCATGTAATGATAACAATAATATTAACAACAACATCAAAATATTATTAACAATTAAAGGTTCCAAGTAATTAAATAAAGGTTTTTAGATGTTGGTATCAGTATTATTCATTTTCAAGATATCTATTAGCTAGTGTGCTCCAAAAACAGTGACAACATTTGCATTTAGAAGATATAAAACTGATATAAAGATGTAACGCTTGTAGTTTGTCACCTCTGCCTAAATGGATAAACAGTCTGACATGCCCAGCCCCCTTCAAGACGCTTCTCATTTGCTTTTAGGTGCGTTCGACATTAAGCACAGCTGCAGCCGGTGATCAACGAGATTAGCCGAGCGCAGGCGGGGGCGGAGTTGAAAACGAAGCCGTCAAGCCGGCCACTTCGGGACTCAAGTTGCTGCAGTCATGATTACCGATCACATGGCGTGATCATTTATTTATTTATTTATTTATTTATTTATTGAAATAACAACAAAAGATATAAAGTACAAATAAAATCAAAATACAGTCTCTACAAACTTCATTTTTTAAACAGTAAGGGAATTATGAATTAAAATTAAGTAGCCTACATACAAATGCATCAGAAATAAGGGGGGAAATAAGGGCACATAAAATGAAATAAATATCCACGAATAGGATTATTTTGAATAATGAAGGCATTTTTAAAAAGCCCTTTAATCCAAAAGATTGAACAAAATGACCAAATAAATGAGCTACACTTTCAGTAGAAATTTCCCAGAAAGAGCAGGTACATCAATGACACTTTTAACTTTTATTTCTGCGTAATATGGTTTGACAGGAAATAAAATATTTTAGAATCATATTTTTATATTACATATTTTTATATAACTTAATTTGCTAAGAAATCGTCAGGATCAATGATGATAATTATTGTATTACAAGTCTGTAAGACTTATTTGAGTTAATATTTAAGTTATTTACTAAAATATATCATTTATATCGTTTATGGAGCTAAATACAGTAGTCTGTATAAAAAGGCAGAATAAACCTGTGCAAACAATCTAGTCAGTATGAACAAATTATTTAACAAAAGATGATGCTGCTGTAAAATACTTGTAGTCTTTTAATAAGCATGATGTGTACAAGATAGAGAGGGTTTTGAACAACAGTTAATTGTTTGTTTTGAAATTTGTGAGACGGATGTTGTTCAATAATAAACCTGAATCACACGTGGTTGTTGTCATGCGGTGAACTTGGCCAATCGTATTATATTGGTGTCGTCATCAGAGTTCATGCAGGCGCTCTTCAGTTGCTGCGCGGGCTGAGTCAGTCGTCTGATCTCGAAGCGCTGTCGCGGTACTTTGATGCCACATGTGACAGTCACATGCCGTCGGTGCAGCATCAATCCGGCCAAAATTTCTAACCAGCATGCACCGCTTTAAGACAGACTTCGATCGATCGCTGCGCAGCGCTGCATGAAGTCGAACGCACCTATTCACTTGAGCTCAACCACTCCCACTGGCAGAGAGGTGTTAAAACAAAACTATATTGGCTGTTTAAAAAAAGGGGAGGAGTTACACTATGTCCCACCCTCTCTCTTCGTGTTTTGTTTGAGATTAGATGAAACATCAAATGAAAATGCAAATTTCAAACCAATTCACAGGACCTTTAAAAATAATATTATTAAGCATTATTATTAGTATAGGCTGTACATAGAATTTAGAAACCCTTATTAGTGACACCAGTGGCCATTAAATGGACAGCATACCACCTGAATCATGTACAGGTGGGTAATTAAAATTATGAGTGAATCAATCCTTTTTTTTCTTCTTTCATGACATTAAACCGTAAAGAATACACCTTTCAGCTTTATCCTGAATGTTAAAAGCATGTTATGATAGAACATATTTTGACTGTCAAGCACATAAATAGTGTCTACCCTTAATAGATAAGACAATGATAAACAATGACAAATGATAAACATAGATAACCAATGATTTTATATTTATTTATTTATTGTATTTATTTATTTTACTTTGAATTACAGATGTGAAACTTGTTTGTTTAGAGACCCCCTATTATACATTAAAAAGGTCATATTTTGGTTTTGGGGGTCTCCAACAACAGTCTGATATACATACAAGGTCAAAAAATACTTTCATTGTCTTATAATATGCATTCATTTTTACCTAATTATCCCAACGACTCCTATATGACTCATTCAGCGATTCATTTGTTCCCAAACCCCTTCTTAGCACGACGCTAATCTGCGCTGATTGGTCCGATGACTCAGTCTATTGCGGTTGGTCGACTTCGTTTAGTGTGAGACGGAGAGAAATGCCCACCACAACTTATCAACAATTTTTAAGTAGTCAGAGTGCAGAGTATATGTGTGAGCCCAATGCAGGAGTGCTTTAAAGCAATGCAGTTTAACACCAGCATATTGCTCTATTCTTAACCATGACACACATTCAGTATTAATCCACACAGTGGCAAAAAGCTGAACTATTTTGAAACTTGACCGCCGCACATGTGTAGGGAAAGCTATTGGTGGCCATATCAACGACAAACGGCAGTGGAATGCGAGCTCACAAACGCATTTAAATCCGTAAACAAATCGGCACGCGTTGCGTCTTCAATGTGGTTTTAGACGCGATATGAGAATATAAAGAGTTAACCAGATACAGCACAAGCCACGTCAAGCGGTTACAAGTAACAAAACACAATTAAATACGTAATTTGAAAGCTAGAGATAATGAGGCAACCATTTTAAGCTTAAGTTACTTAAGTTGTTAAGTTACAACTTAAGTTACTTACAATTGTGAACTGGAGGAAGAAACTGATCCATGAACTGTGTAATCTAAAGGTCCTGTCAAGCTCTGACAAAGTCCCTTACATCAATAGTCTTTTCCGATCCTTCCTTTAACAAACGGCCAACTAATGCTCCATTATAAGCATGTAGATTGCTGAAGCACTTGTCAGAAAAATGACAGAAACACAGCACAAGGTTGTGGCTATAATGCTGAGGTATTTTTTGCAAAATAAACTTCAACCACTGACTCTTCACAGCCTCATCTTTGGGAAGGGAAAAAACCTCTAACTTTCCCTCACACTTCAGAGCACAGGGTCTTCGCGACATGATTCAACCGGGATCTGCTACAGTGTATACAGTGTACAGCTTCTTTTTTTTTTCTACAGTGTTTGTGGGTGGGGGTTTCAATTTTCTCAGGTCTGTGCGCACAACAAATGGGCGGGGCTTGAGTTCTGTATCGACGTCACGCCGACACATCTAAAGATTTGTTACCAAGGCGATTCATTTGAACTACTCTGAGACAACTCTTTTATAGATGAATCAATAGGTTTAAACACGGCACACTTTCAGATTTAAGCCTAAGCTGGATATTTCACTTCACTTAAAGCTGTTACACACTGCATGGAAAGTCATTTTCAAAAACCCATAATAGGGGCTCTTTAAAACAATGATAATATAGGGTAAAGTCCATTAAGGGAAAACCCTATATATGCTGACAATTTACCATTTGTCTCATCTTTTTTTTAGTGTTTTTTTGTTTCACATTCATGTTTGCATGTGTTTTATTTTGAAATTAGTAATGGTTAATATCTTGTGTCTTGTGACTTCCTTGCCCCTTACTGTACATAATATTTCCATGTTCTTATTTGTTTATAGTTCATGTTTTATGGTTTATTTTCAGATCTTGTTATCGGTTTTGTCTTTTCATTGGTTTATGAGTTCGTTTTGTTATTGGATGTGTCATGTACTTCCCCATGTTCATGTATTTAAGCTCCATTTTTTACTTTTGGTCTTCAATCCTCTGTGTCTCAAGACATTTTTTTGTCAATTTAAGTTTGCATTCCTAGTTTTTTATGTTATGCCTTTTTTATGATGCTGAATAAACAACACTGCAGGTTTGATGCATCATTGTCTGAGATTCAGAAATTTAAAAAATTTATCAACTAACTGTTACAACAACAATATAGTGTAATTATAGTATACATCTCACTACAATCCAACTCTAAGATCTCAAAACTCAGGGCTTCTGGGAGTACCTAGAATAGCAAAGCCTACTAAAGGAGGTGAAGCCTTCTCATTTATGGCTCGTGAAAATTCCTGGATAGCCTTCATGATGTCTGAGGCTCAGACACTCTCTCTTAGTTCAAAACTAAATTAAAGACCTATCTTTTTAGTAAAGCATATGCACAATGCAACACAAAACAGCGTTAAGCTGCGGTCACACTAGAGTTTGAGCATGCGAAATTCTGTCGTACGGCGCTGAAAAAAGGGGCGGGATTAAACAAGATAATTAGACATTAAAAAAGTGAGCGATTGCTCCATGTTTTAAATTTCTGTCCAGAGAGGTCATGTTTTGATCCTCGGTTGGTCTCACGCAATCATGTGATGCGATTTCGTCGGTCAGAGTTCACCAAGCTTAAACTTTTCAACGCAACGAAATGCGAACTTGCCGCACGACCTTATGTTTCCGGTCTGACGCATTCGCGTGCGTATGAATGGAAGTCTATGGGGAGAAAAGTGCAGTGTGACCGCAGCTTTATGCATGAGTGTGCTCCACGCAGGTGAGTGGGCTTGACAAACCACTTGCAGAACACACTCCTCCTGTCTTAATGCACCAGACATTTTGTTAGAAGTACTTATATGCTTTACATGTTTGTTTCTATGTTTGTTTATTTAACTACTATTTTCATTCATAACACTTAATTTTTGCATCTCCTTTAAACAAAATATGAAAAGCAGCTACACTAATTATCTTCTTTGTTCTTTATTTCCACCTGGGGATACTCATCCCGAGGCCCCTAGAGATTATGCAGCTCCAGCAATGCAATCCAAGACCTTTGAAGAAATCAAGGTATCCTTAATCCCGGACCAGGCCATATCTAGAGCTGATGCTGTGGGGGTCATGAAGGAGCAGAGAGACTGATTCCTGAAAGACCACAGTGAGCGATGAGTCTTCGCATTGATCCCGTGGGCCAGCCTGATCACCCGCTGGTGACCTGCTCACACCTGCAGTTCTTCACGATGGACGTCCAGTGTTCTCCAGCCCTCCAGTACCTAGACTGCAGCTCTGCACAAGAAGTTTGGCCAGAAGAGAAATGGTTGTGGCCAACTGAGCCTGGTTTCCCTTAAGGTTTTTTTTCCTTCACTTTCGTCAATGTGTCAATTTTCGTTAAGTTTGTTCCTCGACATTGTCGCCACTTGGTTTGGGACTTGTGAAACTGCGCATTGATGGATTTGCTCTTCAGTGTTTGGACTTACAGCAGTGAAATTTAAACCACACTGAACTGAACTAAACTGGGGTGCGTTTCCCAAAACCATCGTTAGCCAACTAAGGTCGCAAGTTCCGTCGTTACAAACATAGTTCTTTGATTTGCTGTTTCCCAAATCCATCGCTCCAACGAACATTCGCAAACTGCGTCGCAAACTTGAGCCCTTGAAACGACACCTCTGGAGCTGTAGTTAAAAGCATAGTTCCTGGCTGTGTTCTATTCCCACTTATCCCCCCTATGCCCTATTCATTTAGAACATTCTAACATTCAAATTTGGAATTATTAATAATAAAAAAGCATTAAGGTCATCTCTCTTAGGTGTAATTTGCTTTCAAAGTATTTTTACAGTTCAGTCTTAGGGATCTTCATGTTTACAATTGTGCACTTTGAAAACATTGATATCATTTTGTACACAGCCTCATGGCAAAAACTATAGGTATATTTAAAAGCGGAAATTATGTTACGTCTCCAAAGCTTGTGAAAATAAAAAACAAAGCATACGTTAATTCTTTTATTTTTATAGTGGGTTATTTATTAAGTATCTCTACTGTATATGACATGGGCCTGTTGGTTAGAACTTTCTGCTGTGGTTTGCATGTGTCAAATTGTAATTTTTTAAAAATAAATAAACAATATCCTCAATATTAATAATCATAATCATCATCATCATTAATATTATTATTAAAGTAAGTATATTTATAATAAATCGCCTCATTATTTATTTATTTATATGATTTATATATGATATTAGAATAGTGTTAGCTTTTGTAAGTGATTTTATGTTTTAGAATAGAATATGTAATGTTCAACTTCTCAATAATATGGTAAAGCAAACATTGGCCCTATATGTGCCATTTACATTTATTTTATTTAATATGGAAAGCGAGAGGATGTTTTTACCAAAACTAATATTGGATTTTATTTGAAATGCGTGTTTTGTGTAAAACAATATAATTTGCACAAAGAAATGATGGGGTTGTTCTCTAAAGAAGTTACTCCACCCCGTTTAGAGCATCATTATGGGCGTTTTACGTTATAACTAACGTGGTTCAAGCAATGGATCTGTGACAGAGAAACTGTGGGTTTTGGGAAAGACTCGTCACTACATCGTTCTTTCCCCAAACGATGCATCACACTATGATAGTTCAGCCAAGAGTTACGTCGTTGTTTGGGAAACGCACCCCTGAACGTTAACTCTGAAAACTGGACTGACACAGTTTTAATTGACTAGCACCCGGTTTCACAAACAAGGTTTTAGGCTAGTCATGGATTAAATTGCATGTTTGAGCTGTCTTAACTGAAAATAACTTGCAGTGAGATGTCTTAAAATATGTCAGTTTCATTATTTGTCTACAGGTGCACACTAGTAATGTATTTTTCTAAGGCTGTTTTTAAAAATGTGGCTTAAATAGCCTAATTTAACAAAGGTCTAGTCCTGGCTTAAGCTAAGCCCTGTTTGTGAAACTGGGCCTAGAACTTCTATGTTAAGCTGCTTTGACACAATCTACATTGTAAAAGCGCTATAGAAATAAACATGAGTTGAATTGAATAAACGTATAAAAAGTTAGAGTCTATTCATTGGTTGACTAGATAAACTGCAGATTTATTAAGCATATGTAATATTTGGCTTCCAACAAAAGTTGTGAATTTAACATGCACATTTATTTGTTTAGGAGTTTTGTTCACACTCTGATGTGACATAGTGTTGCAACCCTATGGTTTTTATGTGTTGCTTTGTTTTATTCGGAAAGCCTGTGTTTGTGATCTGCCTAGGAAAGTAATCTGATTGCCGATTGCAGTCTGATTGTTGCTTGCTCCTGGTTGGCCTGCATAAATGTAAATGCTGTGACACCAGTTCCTCAGCATCTATTTTGTTTTTGATCACTCTTGCCTTTTGTGTGTACTGAATGATATGTTTTTGTAGTGTAGAGCTGTGCGTTGGTTTGGTTATAGAATTTTGAGATTGGGACTACTGTTTGCACACAGTTTTCTCAGCATCTGCATAATCACATGCAATCAAACATCAGCAGCACACAGGCTGGGCAAATACCTGCCATACCTGAGAACTAAATAACATTTACAGACGTGAAATCAACTAGCTCAATAAAGGAAACAGAGCACATGGAATACAAAGTATATCCATTTATAAAAATATTACTATCAATAGCAATACAATTAAAAACAGATAGAGTTATCATTATTGTTGTCATTATTGTTATCATTATTGTTATCATTATTTGGTGTGAATGGGCTTTAAGCCTAAGCATAGGCACCTTGCCCATTCAAACCTAATGGACAATTCCTTATGCAGCTTGCAAAAGGAAAGCCATTCTAGTAGCTGTATTTTATTTGATATTAACTCCTTGGCTGTGTTTGTGATCATTATCTAGGTGAAGTATCCACCCTGGTTTCATTTTCATCATCCTGGTAATGTAGGTGTTGGAACGGGAGCAGCTACTATTAATATACACTGAAGAGGGGGAGTGTTGCTGAATACCTATTGCGAGATATCAGCTGCTGACTGGGCTTTCCATGCCTTCGTACACCTCCCTTTCTACATGTGTACAATACTTTTCCCTATATCATTTCATTTTATTACACATAACTTTATTTCCAAACTAATTCATTTTATTTTCTTTGTATGTATGTAGTACTTTAGTTGCTACTGACATCTTGTAAACATTTAAATTCAACAGCACCTTTAGAAATACGTTTTCTTAGAAAAACAGTGACCTGTTCAGTACTTTTTTTATTGCTTGTCCCTCCAGCAGTGATGCTCTAGTTCCCCACTAGTTCCATTCAACTTCTTGTCTGAGTCAGCCAATTCCTCATCTTCTATCCTGAACAACATCCCACTTAACCAACCCTATCCCACATCCAGCCCTCAACCAGTCCTCTAGCACAGATTTGACTGATCCCAGTAAGCCCGTCCATTCACCGTCAGCCCACTCCATCAAATGAAGAGTGTTCGCCATGGGACCTTCCACCAGCTCCACCAGGCTCACTAGACCCTCAGCTCTGCCTTTGGTCAGTCATCACCCTGCCTTCACCTCAAGACCTCCAGTCTTCCAGCTATGCTGAGGTCTGCTCTGTATTGGACCTCTGTAACTCTGGCTCCATTATGACCTTCCAGATCTCAATCTCCTTCTCAATCAAATGAGCCGCCAGGTCTATCCTCTGTCTGGCCTTCTGCATTTATCAGCCTCTCCTCCACCGTGACTCCTCCCTCTCTTGACTGCAAAGTCAGTCATCATACCGGATGTGTTTTGAGCCTTCTACTTCTGCCTCCTGCTCCAGACTACTTTGTGGCTCCTCCCTCCATCATTTGCATCTTTGTCATCTGTCCCCCTTCAAGATCCACACCCTCCTTCTGTATTTGTTTCCTTAAGGCTGGTTTATACTTCTGCGTCGACTACACGGGCATCTGGACACATACATTTCGCAGTGGCTGACACCCATGGCTATCTATTCAAGGGCTATCTAGTCCTTCCCCTTAGCCTTACGCCTTCAAGCTAAAGAGAATTGGGACTTGGTAAGGGGAATTGGTAAAGGAAAGGGCTAAGGGGTAGAATTGGGATTGGTGTTATTTTTAGTGTTAATTCTGTGATTGGTCGGTTGGTAGCGTTAACAAGTGTAGATGGGGCCAAGAGCTGTGAAGAGGAGCAAGCCTGTTTGCATGAGTGTTTAACAAGTGTCCAGTCCCTTCAAGAACCTCCAGATAGAGACATTGGTTTTGTGTTTATTTTAAGACTAAATTTGTTGCACGTTCGCCAGTTTCTGCCTCTAAATGAATGTACAGTAAGTTAGCATTACAGGTATTTCTGGTGTAGACTAAACACCCTACCTCAACACAGAGAAACATAGAAACCCCACTGCCAGCAAGCAAAGACAAACATTTCTGGAGAGGGGTGAACTGTCACATTTTTAGACTTTTCTGTTGTATTCTGTTTGACCTAGCTTTCCTTTGTTCTGTTTCCCGCACTCATCAGTTTCCTTGGACCTTGATTTCCATCACCTGTTTGAATTTAAATGTGTGTATTTAAGGTACAGTATCTTTTTTTTTTGTGTTTGTGTATTCCAGGTTATTATTTGTTATAGTGTTGTTGTTTTAATTATTTAGTTTGTTCCTGGATACACATTATTATTTGTTTTATCTCTGTAGGGTCATTGAATCTCTTTCGATTATATTTACTTGTGTCGTGCACTTGCTCCATCCCACAGCAACCGTTACTATTCCCCTACTATGGTTGCCACACATCCAAACATTGTTCAAAAGTATAATTTCAAAATATGTGAAAATATTTTAGAACTTATTTCTTACACATATCTACTGCTAATGCCAAATTGTAAGGTGTAGTATTGGATTGTAGTAATGAAGTTTTGTCTTGTGTTTTTCACCCATTGAAATAAATAAATAAATAAATAAATAAATAAATAAATAAATAAATAAATACATACATACATACATACATACATACATACATACATACATACATACATACATACATACATAAATAAATAAATATTTTTTTATTAATATAGTTGAAGGAATTGTGGCCTCCCATCCCCTATTTTTAATCAATAAATCATTTAAATAGCTTTTGTTAAACTGAATTTCCTACCATGTGGCCACAACATGTGTGAAGTTTCCTAAACATAAGGATACACCAATTATGAGAACTAATAAATTATAGAAAGGCTATTAAAAGACATCGAATGCATTGAATGCTAGACTATTTATGAAATCAAAATGTACCTTATAGTATTGTCCATGCGGGACACAGTCAGGAATGCAGCCAGGTTTGCAGTGTAAGACGAACACACAATCAGTGTGAACAACCACCAACTCCCCATGACTATTCTCAGTGCCACAGACCCCACCACTGAGTCTCCACCTGTAACAAAAAACAAGATGATTTAATTTGAAACATATTTTAAAGAGCAAAAAAGCTACAATCTTTCTGTATGGAATGATTCTGTCCAAATAAATTTTTAACATACTTGTAATAACTTTAAATCTCAATTTAATCACTTTAAATGCCACTTTGTAAAAGTTATTGTTATTTTCCTTCCTATAATACTTTTATAAATGTTTTTACATAATCCTGATGTATATAAGTCTGCCTTAAAAATGACAATTTAATGCAAGAGATTTGCAATTTAATAAAAAAATAATCAGACATCCATATTTACAGAACACAAACACAGTTTTATATTGTTAACTTGAATTATTGTGAATCAATTTGGCAAAAATATGGCATCAGAATTCCTAATTTAAAAGATGAGCAGTGGAAACTAAACCTGTTACCTGCTGCTGACGTTTTATTATTATCTTTTGTAAATATCAAATGGTGGCAAGTTGCAGAAATATGAGATAGAAACAGTTCAGATTTAATATCTAGCTGTTATGCTTAAAAAGGTTGGCAGGCGGAATGCCAGGTATTAATAGAGGCAGCTGGGGGCTTAGCGTGCTAGTTGCTGAGGTGGCCATTTATTCAATTTTGTCACTTGGATGAAAACCAGTGTGTATATCCTATGCCTGATTCAAAGGCACCTTTATGCTATTCTGGCACACTTACTGCAAACATTTCAACACATTCAATATGTTCCATGAATAAATGCTTAAAAATTCAGAATTTAAATGACACTCAATTTACACTCCTATGAAACAACCTATCTAATAATAAAGGTATATCACAAGTAATAAAATGTAGCTTGCCCCATAAACAAAACTAACTATAACCATTATAGTACCAACAAGTAAACTTTTACCTCACATACATGCATTGTACCTTGTGTTATTTTTATTATAACATCTATTTTTTTTCCCTTTGTGCATCTTGTACACTGTAAAATGTTTCACTTGGTTAAACTTACAAACTCAAGTTCACCAGCTGACTTGAAAATGTGAGTCAACTTAGAGAGATTCTTTGTTTCAACTTAAGATGTTGAGTTTTACAATATATTTACAGTTTTTTTCTGATAGCTTAAGCACATTTTTTGTAACTATTGGCTATTTTTGCAAAACTCTACACACAAATTAAAACCCTTCACCAAATTTGCAAAACATTTTAGTTCTCTTGCAAAACCTAATAAACCTAGCTTAACTCTTCAAACCTTCGTAAAAATTGTATTTTTGTATCAAACATTTAACACAAGCCATCACCTTAATAAGCACACAATGCGACAACTACACACTGATGGAATTAATAAAAAATACATCTGGCTTTTGCTTTGAAAAACAGCTCCTCAACTGATTGTCTTTAAGAAGGAGTTTGCCACCTATGTAGAAGCTTTAAAAATAATGAAGAGTGAGAAGGCTATATAATTGTATGATTTGTTTCAAGAACATGGTTTAATTTAACCTCTTACAGAGTTTCTATTTGATGTCTGTACGGTATGTTGTTCTTTTTTTGTTCTTTTTTTGTTTTGTTTTTTTTGTTGGTTTATTTGTATATTTGTTTGTTTGTTTTTTTGTGTAATTTTATGGCTTTATATTTGATTCACTGTGTGACATGTCTCAGTCAGTGTGTGCAAGATTATGTTTGGATTGAGTTTGGCCTAAATTGTTGTTTTTGAAAGGCAAATAAAAAAAAAATTAAAATAAAGTAAAAACATTTGGCTTTTTCCTTCTCAGAGCACAAGCTAGCCTATGTCAGTTTGAGGTCATACCTTTCTCATAGTTCTGTACACATACAGGGATGCAAACTTCAAGTACTAGTGTTTATTTACACACATCAAAACAAGCACAAGTGTTTTTCCAAATCAAAACACAAAATAGTAATTTCACTGAAAAAAAAACAAAAAAAACAAAACAAATCAGACTACATTGTTTCGTCTCTTTGGGTCCGGCCACAAAATTTAATCTACATCACATGCAATGTCCTCTAGTCTAAGGCACCGGGGAAAATATCGTATTGCAAAGTGAACTAATTGTCTAAAACAGTTTTCACATGTGACAGTGTGCCAGACAGTTGGCAAAATAGCGTAAATAATAGCCATACATGTGTATAGTTTTGCTATCAGTGTGTTGATCTTTTGGAAATTCAGTGTAAAGCAGTGAGTTGTGTTTACAGTTCCGCAAAAAGAGAGCTGTGCAGTGGATTGTACCTACAATTTTGAAAAGTGTGTGTTACAAAATTGCAAACTTAGTGCAAAGCAATGTTTGTGCTTTTAATTTTGCAAACTCAGTGAGTGGTTTTGCTATAAGAATTAATCGTTTTATAAATTGTGCTATAAGAATCTCGGTTAGGGTTTAAGCATTCAAAAAAAACTGTAACTAAAACGCAACATCTTAAACAAAGAATCTCTCTAAGTTGAGTTGACTCACATTTTCAAGGCAGCTGGTGAACTTGAGTTTGTAAGTTTAACCAATGTGAAATGTTTTACAGTGAACCACAATACAGACAAAGAGAAATGATGAATAAGCATTTTCAGTAAATTCCCTCACACAAAGCTATGATTCATTTTCATGGCCCATTTCCACTAAGTGGTACAGTACGGTACAGTACAGTTCGGTGTGCTTTTATGGCCGTTTCCAAAGTCAAATGTTACCAAAAAGCAAACCATAGCATACCACTTTTTGAGTACCCTTTTGAAAGGGTACCCAACACAACAAAAGGGTACCAAAAGGCGAACCGAGACGTACAGCTGAACGCTATTGCTTTACAGAGATACGTCACTACCTCGTGCACAAGCTAGGAGAATGAAAACAAAGGAAGCTTCATTTTTAAATACACAGCCGAGACATTACACTGTAATAATATATGCATATAATAACAAGCCATGGTCAACCCGAGCTTAAACAAACCTTGTCACCGTCATGATGAACAACAACAAAGCCAAGAAGAGGAGCAGATTGTACCCTGTGCCCCGTAGTTGTTAACAAGGCCGTCTAAAGCTTGAGCCGCGCGTCTATATTTGAAATATTGAACTTCTTGAGCTGATGATAATAACATGCGCATGATTATTGAAGTACTTCTGACATCTGATCCTTTCAGAAACAGACAACGCATGATTGAAGTGTAAAAAAACAAAGGAGCAAATGATTCTTTCAGCAACCTAAAACATGAACAAACTGCCATGTTTAACTATTATCATCGCCTTTTGCACTATTATGAACTCGGAATGACAGAATTACTTTCTAAGAAGAGGTTACATGTGTTGGTAAAGATTAAAGACACAGATAAGAGGTTTGCACTGACTGTGGGCTATATGTTGCGTGTTGTTTTTGAAGCCAAATAAGACTAAATGTATGCTGTGTGTAGTTTTACTGTAATTAGTAACATATCGGTAGACTGTAAGGGGTCTGTATGTGTTTATATATGTTGCATTTATTTTATATAATTGCAGATGTTACAGTAAGCTATTTCACCATATCATTGATCTGCAGTTATAATCAAATCACGTTCATAGAAAGGTTAGTAATGATCATTTATACACAAGTATTTATGTGTGAAGCATCTGGTTTGTGAGAAGAGCTTCTCATATGATATGTGAACGACCTGTACAGCTTTACTTTGACATTTCCTCGAGGGAAAATGATGTTGACTGAAACTTTCTGTCGTCAGCACCCACCAAAAGGGTACCATTGGTACTCTTTTAGCAGTAGAAACGCAAGCCTGATAAAGGTGATCCGTACCGTACCGTACTGTACCACTCAGTGGAAACGGGCCATTAAACACTTGTAATATAGCACACAAACAGCAAAGAATCATCTAAAGTTCAGGCATTAAGTAGTAAATGGCACAAACTGATTGGTCCTTGACATGTAATACATTAGCAGTAACAGTGTATACATATTTAGTTGATTTCCCTCTGCTTCATATTGCTTGCTTGCCATATAAATGGTCTGATCTCACATTTTCGGTAAGACAGTTTTGCAGCATACAATTAGAGTTACTCTAGAATCCTCTTACCCTAGCACCTGTCTTGATGTCATTCAGTGTATTGTGCATCAGCAATAGCATATCTGTGTACATCTTGTAAGTGGCAAGGCACACTTACTCTGCAACAATAACAGCAGAAGAATAGTGTACAGTGTGTATAAAAAATATATTCCCCAAAGACTAAATAGATTTACATTGTCGTACCCATTCACATGTTAAAACTCCTCAGAGAGTAATCGTGACTGAACTGCTTTAGTGATATTTTGTATGGTGCTTTGTTGTCATTTTTGAAGCTTGGTAGCACACCTTTGTACGCAACTTAGGAAGCAGGAGAGCAAATAAACTGCAAAACTTTCAAGAAAACATCTTTTGTGCTTTGTGGGTTTGGAGTAACGTGGGGTGAATAAATTGTTATTTTTAGTTTAACTTTTTTATATATATATTTACAAATGCTAAATGTTTTAAGCTGCTAAACAATGCTTGCATCTGTGTCTTAGAGGGAATGATGTATTGACACCCCAGTATCAACAGAAGGCAGCTTAATTCTTGTCATCTTTCTAAGCCTCTCTAAGAGTCATATCATCAGCGGATCCCTTGGCTGCTCTTAAAAAACATGCAAAGCTGATAAGTCGTTTCTTAAGGTGCCTTTGAATGGACTTGTGGGAGGGGAATTTATTGAAGTACCTTGTTGTACGAAGGCGCCGTAGACAATCCATATAGCACTATGCAAAGAGTTAGACATGGATGAAGCGTGATGGGCTCCTGGAGGATTCTGGGAGCGGAGCATCTGCATCCGTGTCAGCAGGAAGATCAGGACGCCCACCACAGGAATGGCAGCAGCGATACAGGCCCACACAGCCAAATCAAATGGGGCAAACAGGGAGAAAATGTTGATCTTTTCCTCAGGCTTGCGATGTAGGATCCCAACAGAGTAATCCATGTAGCGCTTACTGAAGTCCACAACATTCTCTCGCTCTGGTGTTATTGTTATGGCAGACACTGCTAAATCAGCTCTCTGTAAAGACAAACAAATTATTTAAACTTTATTACATTCATTACATTTCGGGAAACTAAAAATTTAGCTGAAATGAAGGACTGTACCAGGAAAAACTCAATTTTTCTTTAGTATACCAGGAAAAAACTCAAATTTCTTTTAGTAACTAGGACCAGAAATCTGCAGCTTTCCGCAGATATTTACCTCCTTGTTGAGTCTTTATTTACTTGTGTAAATTTATTTTTATTCAGTTTTTAAATTAATTTCAGTAATAATATTGACTGATATGGAAATGTTCATATGATTTATTTACAATACAGTTTGTAAAGTAATATTTCTATCTTATAGTAGATAAATTATATATGAATTGCTTTGTTTAACAAATAAGTGGATCTAATAAGTGGATTTGCATTGTAAACATTAAATAAAAAGTTAAAATGGTATTATTTTTTTTATTTCAGATATTTAAGATTTTTGTCAATTCTCCCAAAATCATTCCGCATAAATCTGCAGATTTTTTACAAAATTCTTTGCAGAAATGGCAAAAAATGTCTGTAGATTCTGTCTGATCCTACTGGTAACTAACAGTATTATATGTTTTAGATGCACAATTAACAACATAAATAACACAACATCATGACTTGAAGGCGATTGCCATGCGCATTTGTCTCCAGCACAGTGGTATATCTGATGGAAAAGCATTAACTACACTGAAGTTCCCTAAAAAGTCATGCAAAATTGTGTTCATAATCCCAGATTATTTAATCACATGATAATGAAATCTGTGCCTGATGATCGGGTTGTCGTGGTCCCCCACCACCCATTCCACAATGCACCAGCCCCTTATGGCTCCCCCTGGGGGTGGTGGGCCTGAAGGAGGATGGTCCCACATTGCTCCTTTGGGATGAACCCTGGCCGGGCTCTGTGGGATAAAACCCAGTCACCAGGCACTCGCATACAAACCCCAAGCCCAGCCCTGGCTCCATGGTGGGGCCCCGGCTGCACCGTACTGGGTTTTTGAACTGCACTTAGTCTGACCTTTGGAAGATCCTACCAGGGGCATTAGCCCCAGACAACATAGCTCTTAGGATCACTCAGGCACTCAAACCCCTCCACTACTCTAAGGTGGCGGTACATGGAGAATCAGCACCTCCAAGTCCGAGGTCATGGTGTTCCACCAGAAAAGGGTGGTTTGCCATCTCCAGGTTGGAGAAATGTCCTTACCCCAGGTGAAGGAGTTCAAGTATCTTGGGGTTTTGTTCACGAGTGAGGGAAGGATGGAACGTGAAATTGACAGGCGGATTGGTGCTGCGGCAGCAGTAATGCAGTCGATGTATCAGTCCATTATGGTAGAGAAGAAGCTGAGGTGAAAGGTCAATTTACATTCCTACTATAACCTATGGTCATGAGCTTTGGGTCATGACCAAAAGGACAAGATCTTGGGTACAAGGGGCTGAAATGAGTTTCTCGTGGCAGGGCACAGGGCGCACCCTTATAGATAGGGTGAGGAGCTGTGTCCCTCGGGAGGAGCTCGGCGCAGAGCTGCTGCTCCTCCACATTGAGAGAAGTCAGCTGAGGTGGCTCGGGCATCTGTTTCGGATGCCGCCTAGACACCTACCTAGGGATGAGGCCTCTGGGAAGTTCCAGGACACACTGGAGGGACTATGTTTCTCGGCTGGCCTGAGAACACCTTAGGATCTTTCCCGAGGGAGTCTAGGGTTCTCTTCTAAAGCCCCGTTTACACTAGTACGTTTTAGTTTTAAAACGGCGTTTTGGAATGAAACGATCCGCGTCCACACTAGCGTTTCACCCAGCGTTTCTGAACAGCTCTCTGTCTACATAAAAATGGTGAAAACGCACATCACGTGATCACACACACACACACTCTCTGGCATGCACTGCAGTGTGCTTTGAGCGCATACCCATATGAGAGCTGTCCTCGTCGGACTGTTCATCAAGGATCTCCCGCTGGATCTAATCTTACTATATTTGTTAAACGTGATATTTAATTAATCTTGTTGTCTATATCTAACTACATATTCCCCGACTTTGGTCTTTTGAATCTATTACTTGTGCTCAGGTAACGTGTTTTAACTGAGCGCAAAGATAAGATAACCGATTCTGCACATCTGACTGATTGCTTGCCTTTATTTTCTTTATTGTATAAACTTATTGTGCGTTATACTTTTATAATGGTCATTATTATTTATTAAAACTGATATTCAACGTAAGAGAGGGTATGTTTCGTATTTTCAATGAAAATGAAAGGAGGCAGTAATGTTAGGCTTCGTTTTGTTATAAATATGCATGAAGATGACGCTCATATTATGAAGCCACCTGACCCTTCAACATTTTTAATGTCTGTTAAGTTGCTAATAATATCAAAATGGAAACAGGCAGTTCCTCACATCATGTTTTCATTTTATTGTTAAGAAAGTGAAACAGCATAGTTAAACAGCGTAGCCAGGGTGATGTGAATGACTTTATAAAGTACACACTCGGGAGTTTGTTTTCCTTATCAATTTGCTAGGTCTGAACTTACAAGGAGAGGATGCAGGACTGAACTGTGTGTAGGCTACTTAATATTAAGGGAAAAGCCCCAATCAGAGAGGCGAATATCTGCAGCCCCGCCTCCGTTTTCCGATGTCTCTGTTTTCCCCCATCCACACTGAGACGGAGCAGCAGCGTTTCAGAATGAAAACGGCCTCTCCAGCGTTTTCAAAATGCTCCGTTTTCGGGGCTCGAAAACTCCGGCGTAGTGTGGACGGATGGCATAACCGTAGCAAAACTTATGCGTTTTAAAACTAAAACGTATTACTGTAAACGGGGCCTAAGACTGCTGCCCCCATGACCCGGCCCCAGAAAAGCAGACAAAAATGAGATGAGATGGGATGAGATAATAAAATCAAAGAAAATCCGTTTGCTTGATAATGACAGCTCTTTAAGTAGTTTCTCAGTGAACTACGACTCTGTGTAGTAAATGATGTGTCTGAAAGCATGCGAAAATATCAAATTTAATCACGATTTTCTTCCAAACACTTTAGAACGTCAGTTGAGTGTTTGAAATAAATCTTCTTTTGAGGCAATTCTGTAATTGTAAGTTTATAAATTATGTTAAATTAATAGAATCAGTTAAGTTTTTTGTTTATTTATTTAGTTTATTCTCAAACTACCCTTATCTTGTTCCCTTGAGGGAATCGCAAACGCTATTTTGAAATGTGTTCCACTTTATCAAGCAAATGAGGTAAGTTTACATGGACATATTAAGGCATTCCATTTAAACCCTTTCAGATGTTCCACCAGTAGTGGACACTTGTGTAATGTAATCAATAATGTACATTCGAGGGAATGAGAAGGAGGGAAGTTATCAAGTGAAGGGCATAAAAACTTGGACTGGAATGCAGCCTATGGGGATTTGCTGGGTTTTTTCTTCATGGTGTATTCAGAGTTTCAAGTGAGAGTGCCCTTTGGCCTTCAGAGAAGATTTACTTTATCACACAACCTTGCTTCTCTGACAAGATGTGCATGACAATCCCAGCTTTTGCTAAATACGATTGTGGTTTTGTTTACTTTATCATGCATCCAGACAATTTTTCTTTAGGTATGCACAATGTTTTGTTGTTATTGTTAGTATAAACATATAAAAGTAGACCTAAAGTAGTACATAAAAAAAATAAAAAATAAAAAATTAATTTAATTAAATTATAAATTAAATATATTTGATCACACTGGAGCCACTCAAGCAAATGCAATATTTCATTAATAGCAACTTGACACCAAAGTTTGCTAATTATCAAACTAAAATGCAGTCATTTTTTGTAATCCTTTTTACACTGGTAAAACTACACACACTACAGCATGTAATCACAAATTATGTTAACAGACTTTATAAGGTAAATGGCATATTTGGAAAACAACAAATCAAGACTCTAAAATTTGAAAGACACAAATATTTATATTGTGTATAAAACATAAATTCTGCCTTAATGAAAGGGCCTGCTTTCTAAATTGCACAAACATCATTGACTGCTTATTCACCTCTCTGTTTATGTATCATTTTATCCTTTTACCAGTGAGTCATTCTGAGTTTCATGTTTTTTTTTATTGTCAAACATTTATTGAGACCGCTGCCTTTTGTTTAATTTGGTATTTTCATCTAGATTTTCTGTATCAACCTTTTAATTCTGTCCAAGCAATGAACTGTGAGTTGTTTAAAACCTCCATGGTACGGTTAAACTCTCAACATTAACCTATTAGAAGGAAACGCAGTGACCAAAATACCACTGCAACGAATTACAGAATTACAATTCAAGTCATACATTTATTATGTCTTCCTGACTGATTGTTACAATAGCTTCAAATACTAATGTCAGAACAAACCAGCACACAAGAACTCAAACCATAATATATGCTGGTGACCTTTTCAGCAGAACAATTTGAGCAAACTGTAGACAAGTACGATTCTGACATACAAACAAAGCTATTCAGAGCACTTGCTGTACCTTGTTTATGAGTTCCCCAATCATTCCATTCCAAGAGCCGTTGGACAGCTGGGAACCATATTTGCTGTCTGCCACCTGGTAGATATCATACTTGAACCCTAGGATCTTGGCCAAGGCATCAAGGACATCAATGGAGAATCCTTTGTATCGTTTTGGCTGCCCGAGGATGTTCTCTGCCACCATCACAAATGGATCCTCCTTTAAAGAGAAGCATTGATAAGAAAGAAAGAAAGAAAGAAAGAAAGAAAGAAAGAAAGAAAGAAAGAAAGAAAGACTCATAATTATGTCAGAGTGGCTATTAGATCCAAAGGAAAAAGCACAACAGACAATATTTTGCTTACCCTTGCTAAAACATTTTTATAGAAGAATGACAAATGCATTATTTTAAAGAAACATGTGGTATAAGCAACCATCAAGAACATTATACATAGTGATTAGTTGACTTTATGTAAGAAAGTGAGTAAACTGTTGCCTTAAAATTATTCTTATTTTATTTTACGAAATTATAAAACCTTACTAGTACCGGGTTGGACCCACTTTTGCATTTAGAACTGCCTTAATCCTTCGTGGCATAGATTCAACAAGGTACTGAAAATATTCCTCAGAGAGTTTGGTCCATATTGACATGATAGCATCACGCAGTTGCTGCAGATTTGTCGGCTACACATCCATTATGCGAATCTCCCGTTTCACTACATGCGAATGGTGCTCTATTGGATTGAGATCTGGTGACTGTGGAGGCCATTGGAGTACAGTGAAGTCATTGTCATGTTCAAGAAACCAGTCTGAGATAATTCACGCTTTATGACATGGCGCGTTATCCTGCTGAAGGTAGCCATCAGAAAATGGGCACACTGTGGCCATAATGGGATGGAAATGGTCAGCAACAATTCTCAGGTAGGCTGTGGTATTGACAAGATGCATAATTTCTACTAATGGGCACAAAGTGTGCCAGGAAAAATTTCCCCCACACCATTACACCACCATCACCAGCCTGAACCGTTGATACAAGGCAGGATGGATCCATGCTTTTATGTCGTTGACGTCAAATTCTGACCCTATCATCTGAATGTCGCAGCAAAAATCGAGACTTATCAGAACAAGCCAAATATTTTCCAATCTTCTACTGTCCAGTTATGGTGAGCCTGTGCGAATTGTAGACTCAGTTTCCTGTTCTTAGCTGACAGGAATGGCACCCGGTGTGGTCTTCTGCTGCTGTAGCCCATCCACCTCAAGGTTTAACGTGTTGTGCATTCAAAGATGCTCTTCTGCATACCTCGGTTGTAACGAGTGGTTATTTGAGTTACTGTTGCCTTTCAATCAGCTCGAACCAGTCTGGCCATTTTCCTCTGACCTCTGGCATGAACAAGGCATTTGCACCCACAGAACTGCTGCTCACTGGATATTTTCTGGATATTTTCATTTTTCTGACCATTCTTTGTAAACTCTAGAGATGGTTGTGCATGAAAATGCCAGCAGATTAGCAGTTTCTGAAATATTCAGACCAGCCCGTATGGCACTAAAAACGATGCCATGTTTAAAGTCACTTAAATCACCTTTCTTTCCCATTCTGATGCTTGGTTTGAAATGCAGCAGATCGTCTTGACCATATCTACATGCCTAAAGTTAAATACCTAAAAGTCAAATTGCTTTTAAGGTAATGTTTTTTTGTTTCTCACTTTGTTAAGTGAAATAACTAATGACTTTTCATGAACAATCAGTGTTTAAAACAGGTTTAAATTACACAAATTAGGCATCCAATAGGCTCGGGTGTTGACTGTGACCCTGTTCTATCACTTGAGGAACAGATTGTGAATTGTTTAACAGCTAATATGAATATAATATAAATCTTTGTGGAAAATCCCCAAATTATGACATAACCTTCTATAGTAGATTATTTTCAGAGGATGATGAGCAAGATTCATTCTTGGACAAAGCTGAAGAGGAATTTGAAGGAAGATGTTTCTTTTTTTTTTTTTTTTTGAAGGAAGATCTTTTTGCTAAATAAGTAGGTAATGTGATTGTCTTTGTATACAGCCAATGTAATGCTAACACATGAAAAATACTATAGTGATTTAAATACTATAGTGTTTTTAAACCAAATTTCAGTGTATTAGGCCTACTCTATGAATTTAGTCTCAATGATATATTTATATGTTATGTATTTATCAATATTATATTTATATTATATGGTATTTATTACCTTTTTTTATTTGACTTTGCAAATAATTGCTGCTGTACCACTCCAAATAGTTTCATTGTTTTGTTTATGCTTTTTGGATATTCACATCATAATAATTAGATCTGTTTTACAAAACTTTTCAGTCAGTATAAAAATGTTCAGTGAGTATATGGTTCAGATGTTTTGCAGTTTTAATTAAATGTTTTCTTTAATTTGAAAATTATCTAAAAGATGATTTTCTGAATCTTACTCTGAATACAAGCACATTTTTGACATGGCCTGCTCAGTCAGTATTAAATATATCAAGGTTGTATTTTAACATAATATTCTTTACATTATATAGAGTGATTTATTGTAGGAAAAAACTGTATTTTCACAGAATGGGTTTTAAATTTGCTAAATTCTAAAAACAACCTAATAGAAATGTTGTGCTTGTGTTATTTGTTTTTTTCACAGCAACATGACCAGTGTAAATTTATGTCAGACAAAGTCAGTATATTGCACATACTACTTACTGTATATGTTTGCACTTTACCCTACTCTCACATTCTGTCATAGAGATTTTTAATGTTCGGTTAGGGACTATAAAGAGAGAGCATATTACACCTGTGTTAGCTTGATGTGACTGGCTTGACTTGACCTGTTAAAATCAGAGCTGGTTTTAGGGTTTTTGTTTTTGTATATAAAGCGCTACATAGTCTTGCTCCAACTTACATTGCAGATCTTCTTCAAATCTATTTCTGGCGAATGCTTGTATCACTCTCACAGTAGTTATTGATTGTCCCAACATTTAGTTTAAAATTTAATGGGAGCAGAGCTTTTTTCAGTTTGTGGTTCTACGCTTTGGAACTCTCTGCTTTTAGTTATCAGAACATCCCCCACAATATCATCTTTTAAAAGATTAAAACAAATTTTCTCTCTGCTATTTTGTTATTATTTGATGCTTTGCATATTTTTTTTATTGATTTATTTGCAATTTATATGAAAACATTTAAGGCCCTATTTTAACGATCTAGGCGAAAAGTCCAAAGCGCAGGGCGCAAAAGCATTAAGGGCATGCCTGAATCCACTTTTGCTATTTTAAGGACGGAAAATTCCGCTTTGGCTGGCTAACACTGTGAGATTTTTTATAATCCTGCACGATTGTAGCATGTAAGACTGCACGAACATGGCTCTCATGTCACACTGTATGATCTCAGCCGTCATCAAGTCAGACTGAACGTCAGTGAAGACGCGCCAACATGAAAGAAAACACCCCCAGAGTTTGACGTCATCCACCCGTGACACTTTCACTATCCCGCGATCTGAAATGATTCCTCACAGCAAATGTAAACAAACTGTAGCAGCAATTTTGCACACAGCGTGTTTCAATAATAAAACCAGGAAGAAAAAAACTGTTTTGACATTTCCCTGTGGTCATTTGAATGGACGCATGACTCGCGTCATCAAATTCAGACTGGAACCCTACTGGTTCATGGATTGACGCTCAACGCTGCTTCTGTCACACTGCAGGAAAACATCTGAAATCTTCTGCCACTGCCAGAACTTTGTCGGTGAAAAAATCTGATCGCAACGGGCACTAAGCGGCCGTCTGTGGACATGTCAAACCAGCGATCAAAGACCACAGATTTTAGCCCAGGATTTCAGGAATCTTTTAGGATTTCCCAAATTTGTCTCAGATGCCAAAATCGCGGCTGAAATCTCACAGTGTGAGCCGGCCTTAACAGGGTTGAGCTTATTCTAATAATGAGTTTTAGGTGTGTTTTGAGAATAAACTAATCAGAGTCTCATCTCCCATTCCCTTTAAGAGTCAGTTGTGTCGCGCCATAGCGCATTTTTTATTTACATGGCAGACTTTGTAAGTGGAAAAACGGAACGTTTTACTAGTGAGAAAACAGTTAAACAGAGCATCTACAGCACAAGAATGAGAGAATGAGCCTCCTCATTCTTTACTTTCACTTTCACTCTTGGATAAGGAAATGTGTTGTACGCACAGACATCCATTAGCTTATACATAATAATTTAGCTTGTTATGCACAATGATTTGTTTCAAAACTATTTCTAAATACAGTTCTAATTTCCAGCAAACAAATAAATGAACAATAATAACGAAGTGTGGTCAAAAAACTGAGTTATATCCAAATACACATGCTATGCCCCATATGGTCTAAAGCTGACAGATGAGCAAATCTAAGCTTGTTTTTAATAAAAACAATATAAATATGCATATAATAAATAATACTGCTAATATTAATAACATTACACAAAAGCAATTTGTCATAAATAACAGAGTTTGTGATGCACTTTGGAAACATTTTGGAGATGAGACCCTGGTCTAATGCGACACCCGGCTTGAGAAACCTGTTGTCAAAGACTTATTATTTGGGTAACACACATATTCTGAATACCTTCGGCAGAATTCAAATGAGCCATTTTAATCTAGATTAATCTAGATTAATTTCGAAATTAATCTAGAATAATCTAGATTAAAAAAAATTAATCTATGCCCACCTATAATTTTAATCCTTTAATTCTTTTTTATTTGTAAAGATATTTGCGTATTGCTCTACATCCTGTGTGAATTAAGCAATGTTTAAGAGAGGCTGGACTTTAGACCTCCTCTTAGCTGGTCTATTAACAGTCTATTCTAGCTTCTCAAAATAGCATCGCGCTAGCAATGCGCCTCAACACACCTCCTTTTTAGACCAGAACACCTATGGGCGCACATATGAGCACAAATGCATTTGCTATTTAAACAGCGTGATGAAAAACGTCAAAATGACTCTTGCGTCAAGCTGAAACTAGCAAACAACAATTGCGTCGCGCCTTGCGCCGAGTGTATGATAGGGCCCTTAATGTTTTCACATTTTATATATAAAATAAGCGTAAATAAGCATATAGGCCATGATTATATGATGCAGTCAAATTATGTTGGGAAGATCATATGTACAATCATATTTTAAGTTAAATGTACATGAATACCACCAAGACGTTTTAATTACATGTCTGAAACTCTAAATTGACTCAAGCTTTATAAATGTGTCTATTGGAAATTGTGTCAGATGCAATGAATGACACAATTCAACACCATGAACACAACTACTTGAAAGGTTAAATAAAAAGATAAAAGTATTACCAGCAACGTCACTACTTTCACGGTCACCCCTTGCATGCCATTTTCAATGCGACTCTCCTTCAGACTTCCATTGAGACCATGGACCGAATCCCATGTTGCTAACTGCAAGACACAGAAAAAAAAGCATATCACATTTCCAAGTGAAACAGGTTGTAGATGGATGGATTCAACCAACAAATCTGACATTGTGAGCAGTGTTTAAATGTGTCTTATGTTGTTATGGTTTAATCTAAAAAGTAAGAAATAATGAACGAACGAACAACCGAACGAACGAAAAGCATAAGCATGGGAAACTATCACAACACAAGTAGTATCAAGTATGTTACAGTATAAAGAAACATTCAGTTTCATTGAGTGGGAAGGCTGGTCTGTAAATGATTCAATTTAATTCAATTATGATTCAGTTTAACACAATAAACAGGGTGACTTATCAAAATCAATACACACAATCCACATTGACACTGTAAGCGATTAGTTGCCAATATCAATGACACCTCATTTAATGACCTGATTTGGAAGACTAATCTCATTAATCATTCATTTACTCAAAGAAACAGGTGATAATGAGGTTTAATCACATCGTTTAACAATGGGCTAAGCTCATTTCAATGTGACGCACGTGTAAAGTGTTTTTCTTTGAGGTGTTTCCCAATTTGTATAAAATTTAATTTGTTTTATGCAAGTAAAGTTCATGAACAGCTGCCTCTGAACTACTCAGAATTAAGGGAATGAACATTTGCATGCATATATGAAGTTGCAGGCATGCCGCTTTAGGAGGCACAGCATTTTCTCTTCATTACTTTTCCATGAGGATGAGTACTATGTTGGTCTAGTTCCAGGTGATGGCACTGGATCAAATTACAAAATGCATCTGATGACAGCATACTGTGCCATCATTGCCTTGGGAGGCAAAATCCATTTTTTCAAAAGCACTTTTTTTTTTAATAGTTGGCAGGCTTAGCCATAAGGGATTTCTTCATTACAGTATATACACAAACAGCCCTACAGCAGCAGCACAGGGAAAGCTTGTAATGATGAAAAATGTATAAAATTCCCAATTTTCTTTTTGAGCAAAATTCTGAACAGACACAAGTTAAAATAAAGACAAATTAAAGCTTCTTTAAGTGTGTGTGGTGCTTGTGGGTTGGTAAGATTTATGTAAAAAAAAATCCTCCCTGAATATAGAAATACCAGTAACACTTTAGTTTAGGTCACAGTTCATGCTATTAACTACTGGCTTATAACTACCTATTCTTAAGATATTCCTACCCAAAACCTAAACCGAACTTCTACCTTATTAACTATTAATAAACAGCTATTTAGTACTTTATTAAGCTAATATTGTTAGTTAATGCAGGCCCGACAGGATGTCATAACTGAGGGGGCATTTTATCCACTAGACCTAGACCTGGCACTAGACCTGGTCCCTCTTATTCCTTTCATTTAGGCTATTATTCACTTATTTATTATTTATTTATTATTGCATTACTGCCTAAGTTACTGACTTAAGGCAGTAATATACTTTTTATAGTAATACTAATATGCACATTTTCGCTATTACTGAAGGTTATGCAATGATACCGTTCACATAAATGCAGACGGATCATGGCTTCAGCGCCAAACGAGTAGTTTAAATTATACTTTATTCTCCTTATTATTTTCCATTTGATTTCAAATAATATAAATGTTTAAAGTTTAAGGTAAAGACATCAAACTATGCCCACAGACACAAGCAAGCTAACCCACAGTTAGACTACTTGTATAACCAGTAAATAAATATAGTGAAATCAGCATAACTCAGTAATCACGTTTCATCTAGCATATTACCTATCTTTTATCAGTGTTAGGGAAAAGTTAAACGTTACAATCTAGTGTCATTTAAACAAAAAATAGTAGCTAAATGTGTTACTTAGTTACATATGGTGAATTGGGTAGCCTAAATTGTCCGCAGTGTATGAGTATGGATGTTTCCCAGAGATGGGTTGTGGCTGGAAGGGCATCTGCTGCGTAAAAAATGTGCCGGGTAAGTTGGTTCATACCGCTGTGGCAAACCCTAGATTAATAAAGGGACTAAGCCGACAAGAAAATTAATTAAACTCCTAGCTGTTACACTGAAAAACTTATTTTAAGCAAACCATTTTTTGTGTCACCAACTACTGTAACAAGTAATTATACATTGTGTACAGCACACTGTAAACAAATACATGTATTTGTATACCACTTAAAGCAGACCCCATACTCATTTAATCACAGTGTAGATTAATAACACAAAATTTATGTAACATTTTAATTTAAGTATCAATTCTGACTTTTAACTGGTGGTTAATTATCTGTCTAAATTTTACCCCCTTTTCAAGATTTAAGTCTTTGTGTCTCCAGAATGTGTCTGTAAAGTTCAAACTCAAAATTCCCATCAGATTATTTATTGTACCTTTCTAAATCTGCACTCTCAGAAAAATGGTACAATGTTGTACCAAAGAAGGAACAAAACCTTGTCACTGGGGCAGTACCTTTTTATAGGACAGAATTGTATCTTAAGACAAATAAACAAATTTGTACCATTGCAGTTTGTACCTTTAAGGACATGATTTGTACCCAAAATGTACCTTTGGTTTTTAAAACCTGCAGATACAATATTGTACCTTTATCAAAAGTACAAATTTGATCCATGAAGGTACCACCACAGTGACAAGACACTTTGTACCTTAACAGTGTCAAAAATGCTTACTAAACATTTATTTAAATTTGCCTTAAATGTTTAGTTTACAATAGCTATAGTTTTGTTTTACCAGTTGTTTTGTAGTATTGCAGTATAGAACGTAATAATTAATGTTTATAAGTTTCTTTAAACATATACTTTTAAATGATGATTCTTGTTTTAATATGGAAATTATTCATAAAATCACTTTGCCTTTCCATTGATATTTATATATCCATAGATATTGTAATAAAGGAGTTGTCCAACACTTATGCACCTTTTATATGGGAACAATTGTGTACCTTCACTTCAGCTGTACCATAAAAGGCACAGAACAGTATCATAAAAAGTATTTTCTGTACCATATAAGGTACAATTTTTACGAAGGTACAAAACTGTTCCTCAAGGAACATTATTTGTACCACCGTGTACCTTTTTTTTCTGAGAGTGTGGGATATTTGAGCTGTTATGACATTGTAGCTTTTTTATGTTGCCTGCCCACCAATCCCACATGCATGTCAGAGCCATAATGATCTCTCTGTATGGCTCTGATGCATGTAGTCTTTATGTAGATAAACAGCACAGTGACATACAAAAATGAAGCAGATCTCCCTTACTACAGGAAGAATTTTCCAACGCTTATTTGATGTATTTGTTGTGGATTTAATTCAAGCCTTTCTGCAATGACGAGTCACACACAATGTTGTTATAACGTGCACACACACATTTAGATTTGCACTGTTTTTGCACAGCAAATGTGACAGGATACACATTAATATCTACTGCTGTATAGACATCCGTTATATTATTGTACAAAATAAACCTGATTTAAGTCCACAAACCAGGATTGAAGCGTCTTCTATTATAATTGTACTGACACTATGTGGCTGTGGTGATGAATTACGTAGTAATTTTACTGTATTTATTACAAACTGCACTGTTTTAAAAACATTTTAAACATTTTAAAACTCACTCTTGAGGTGCAACTGATCACAGAGAGCTGAACAGATCTTTTAATCCCAGTGGTTTTGCAAACATTCTGTCTTGTTGATACGGAGACATGCTAATACAAGTGAATCAATTGGGTGGGCGGGGAAACTCCTATGCCACTTTGCGGTGGCTTCAACATGGTAGGGATTTAGATCCTATTTTAATGTAAGGAATTTAAAAAAAGCAACTTATTGTGTTTATATCACTCCAATATGACTGTGGACACACTATACCTACACACAGATCTGTCCAAACAGCTTACAAAAGATGATTTTCATCATAGGTGCCCTTTAAAGTACATTATAAAAGTAAATTGTCTGGATGATCTTATTGCACATTCCTAACTCTATCTAATGCCTAAACCTAACCATTACCTTAATGACTATAATAAACAGCAACTTAGGAGTTTATTGAGGAATAAATTATGGTAAATGGTTTATTAATAGTGAGGATTTTTTTCTTAAAATTATACTACTACTACTACTACTAAAAATAATAATAATAATAATAAATAATAATTATTTTTTCATGCTTTTTTTGAACAAGAACTTTCAACAACTCAAACTAAATGTAATAATTTTAGAATTTTTCAGTAATTTGTCACATCAAGGTTCAATCAAATTTCCAGGTGAAGATTAATCAGTAATACAATATCCATAATGGAAAAAAATATCCTTTTTTAATCTAAAAATGTTGACAAAAATGAATGCAAAAAGTAAATGTATTTACAACATGTGCACTAAATATAATATTGTAAATCTAATACCTTGTTTAAAAAAGACTGGCTAATGATTAAAACTACACTACCACTGCATTAAACATCATATTCCAAGTAAAACTCAAATTTTGTTGTCTATGTCTTAGTGTCATTTTTAATATTTGGTTATAATTTGGAATATTTCTAATGTTAAAACACAAGCACATATACACAGAAACCATTATAAACAAATTAATTTGCTCAATACTTTGTTGATGCGCCTTTGGCAGCAATTACAAGTCTTTTTGAATATTATGCCACAAGCTTGGCACACCTGTCTTTGGGATTTTTTGTCCATTCCTCTTTGCAGTACCTCTCAAGCTCTATCAGGTTGGATGGGAAGTGACGGTATACAGCCATTTTCAGATCTCTCCAGAGATGTTCAATAAGATGTAGGTCTGGGCTCTGGCTGGGCCACTTAAGGACATTCACCGAGTTGTTGTGAAGCCACTCCATTGATATTTTGGTGGTGTGCTTTGGGTCATTGTCCTGCTGGAAGATGAACCGTTGCTCCAGTCTGAGGTCAAGAGCACTCTGAAGTAGGTTTTCTTTCAAGATGTCTCTGTACATTGCTGAATTCACCTTTCCCTCTATCCTGAATAGTCTTCGAGTTCCTGCTGCTGAAAAACATCCCCACAGCATGATGCTGCCACCACCATGCTTCACTGTAGGGATGGTATTAGCCTGGTGATGAGCGGCGCCTGGTTTTCTCCAAATGTAATGCCTGACATTCACTCCAAAGAGTTAAATTTTAGTCTCATCTGAACAGAGAATTTTGTTTCAGATGCCTTTTGGCAAATTCCAGGCAGGCTGCTATGTGCCCTTTACTAAGGAGTGGCTTCTGATTGGCCACTCTACCATACAGGCCTGATTGGTGGATTGCTGCACAGATGGTTGTCCTTCTGTAAGGTTCTCCTCTCTCCACGGAAGAATGGTGGAGCTCAGACAGAGTGACCATTGGTCTTTGATCATTTCCTGACTAAGGCCTTTTCCCCCGATCACTCAGCTTAGATGGCCAGCTAGCTTTAGGAAGAGTTCTGGTGGTTCCAAACATTTTCCACTTACGGATGATGGAGGCCACTGTGCTCATTGGAACTTTCAGATCAGTAGAATTTTTTCTGTAATCTTCCCCAGGCTTGTGCCTCGAGACAATCCTGTCTCGGAGGTCTACAGACAATTCCTTTGTCTTCATGTTTGGTTTGGGCTTTGACATGCACTGTCAACCCTGGGACCTTATATAGACAGGTGTATGCCTTTTCAAATCATGTCCAATCAACTATATTTACCACAGGTGAACTCCAATTAAGCTGCTGAAACATCTCAAGACTGATCAGTGGAAACAGAATGTACCTGAGCTCAATTTAGAGCTTCATGGCAAAGGCTGTGAATACTTATGTACATGTGGTTTTCAAGATTTTTATTTTTAATAAATTTGCAACAATATGTTTTCACATTGTCATTATGGGGTATTGTGTGTAGAATTTTGAAAAAATAAATGAATTTTATCCATTTTGGAATAAGGCTGTAACATAAAAAAATGTGTAAAAAGTGAAGCGCTAGGAATACTTTCCGAGTTCATTGTATGTATTTGCATGAGCAGCACGGTGGCTCAATGGTTAGAACTGTCGCCTCACAGCAAGAAGGTCGTTGGTTCGAGTTCTGTCTGGGCCAGTTGGGGCCAGTCTTTGCGTGGGTTTCCTCTGGGTGCTCCCGTTTTCTCCACAGTCCAAAGACTGTGAATAAACAAATTTGACTGTTGTGTATAAGTGTGAATGAGTGTGTATGTGTGTTTCGCAATACTGGTTTGCGGTTGGAAGGGCATTTGCTGCGTAAAACATATGCTGGAAAAGTTGTTTCATTCCGCTGTGGTGACCTCTGAAATTGGGATTAAGCCGAATGAATCGATGCATGAATGAATGAATGAATTGACACTGTGGTACTCTCAAAATCTTGATGCAGCAACATCACTTCAGGTATTGCTTGGTGAAGCTAAATGAGATGTATGTTACATGAGACATTGAGCTTTTTCCCCAGCATCTGACTGAAAACACTTGGGTTGTTTGTGCAGACAGCAGTGTTAAACACATGTGTCTGGCAAATGCTTCACCCTGTCTTTGTCTGTCAGGACTCTGCTTAGAGTGATGATCTGAAAGACCACGGACAAGAATGAGGACACCGCCGATTCATCAAATACTGTCAGATTTTTTCTCCGATGACAAATGGAATTGAGGACTTGATAGATGGCCATCTTATCCAGGGGCTCAAGAGACTCAAGGAACAAACAAAAGCATATCCTTCATCTTCTGTTTGATGTCTTATCAGTCTTGACCCCAAACTAGACAAGCATTTATCTGTTTGCTGAGACCTCAATGACTTTGGGATAAAAGTTTTTAAATAATAAATGGCTGAGCTAAAGCGCATACAGGACTCCGTGGACCATGTTGTATAACATGAACATTTTACATTTTAATCTATGAAAAAGAGAAACTACTCTGTCTTTCATTTAAAGTACACTTTTATATTGGATTAAGTTAAAATGGTTTCTGATTCTAAGCTGTTTTATTCAATTTGCCTTAAAGAGCCCCTTTTATGGGTTTTTGAAAATGACCTTCCATGTAGTCCCTGCTGAAAAAACCAGCTTAAACCAGCCTAAGCTGGTTGGCTGGTTTTAGCTGGTCAACCAGCCTGGTTTTAGAGGGGTTTTGGCCATTTCCAGGCTGGTTTCCAGCCATTTCCAGCCTGGTCTTAGCTGGTCAGGCTGGAAAATGACCAGCTTAAACCAGCTAAAACCAGCTTGACCAGCCTGGTTTAAGCTGGACATAGCTGGTTTTTCCTGGTCAAGCTGGTTTTAGCTGGTCAACTCCCAGCCTGACCAGCTAAGACCAGGGTGGAAATGGCTGGAAACCAGCCTGGAAATGGCCAAAACCCCTCTAAAACCAGGCTGGTCGACCAGCTAAAACCAGCCAACCAGCTTAGGCTGGTTTAAGATGGATTTTTCAGCAGGGGTGTGTAACACAGATCTAAGTGAAGTGAAATATCCAGCTAAAGCTTAAATCTGAAAGTGGATAGTTTTTAAAACTATTGATTCATCTAAAAAAGAGTCGACTCATAGTGGTTGGAATGAATCGTCTTGACAACGAGTCTTTAGCCGTTTCGGCGTGACGTGGATACGAAACATAAGCCACACTCACTAACACAGCAAATATAAACAGATCCCGAAGTCATGAGTTTGCAATGTTGTTTGCATTTAAAGAACATTAAATTTTTCTGTGTGAAATACAAGGGATTTTATAGATACTAGTATTGAGCAGTTCATTCCAGCGCATTCAAGTGAGAGTAGGCTATGAAAGCTGTTTGCATGTCCAATCCGCCTGTGGGAGCCAGTTCAAGCCAAACAGTGAGAACAGCGCCTACTAGGGTCACAGAATACGATGGAATTTGGTAACATGTGCAAAATAATGCCAGTTTATTAGGTACGCTACGCTTTGGGCTGGTGCACAGCACTTGAAAGAAGGCTCAGGGTAAGCGCATGGGAGCCCGCAAAGATAGCTTGTCAGAGGACAGAGGAGGAGCGCTACAACCCCCTGGCTGGGGATGTACAGGTAAGCCCTGAGAACATATAACACTTCACGCAAGAGATGCCACTGCAATGGTTGCAAATAGAAATGATCTACAGCTGAGACGGTAGAAAAGCTCCAAAATGAAAGATAATTAATGAAATCAGACCTGGCCCATGACAGATTTCATAACTGTAAGTAAATAGCTGCCTCCTTGTTTTCTCTAGCTTGTAAAGTATGTATTTAAATGTGTTATTACTTGTAACCGCTTGCACTGTATCAGGTTAACTCTATATTCTAATGCCACGTTGAAAACGCGACGCGTGCTGCTTTGTGTTTGTGGTGTTTAACTGCACTGCTTTCGGGGGTGAGGTGCCTGAATAACACTGTTGAGATCTGGGTACTGTTTACTGTGGTGTAAGTTTCACTATGAAGCGTGTTTCGGGTGTCTGCTGCGATCGGATCCTATACCAATGTTGGCGATCCAGGGGCTTGATAAACCGTGTCTCGGGCTGAACGCTGTTGACCAATGGCAACAGGCTGTCATCGGTCCAATCAGCGCAGATTAGCTTCGCGCTAAGGAGGGGTTTGGGAACAAATTAATCACTGAACGATTCATATGGGAGTCGCTGGGATAATTAGGTAAAAATAAATGCATATTATAAGACCATGAAAGTGTTTTTTGACCTTGCATGCATATCAGTATGTTGTTGAAGACCCATAAAACCGAAATATGACCCTTTTTAATGCATAATAGGGGCTCTTTAAAGCAAAAAACAAACCCCCTTTGGAGCAAAAATAAATGAATAAATAAATAAAAGCATTAGTATTTCCTCAAAGTAATATTTTTATTTTAAACTAGCAGTTTTCATGTCATGTGACCACAATAAACAAGGTACAGCTTATATGTTTTTATGTATTTAATGAGAGTATGATTTGCCTCTTGTGTGACGATTATAGTCTTACTGAAAGCACCAGCACATAGTTTACCACATTATTGAGAATAAAATAACTAGCATAGCCTATGTATTTGTTAACGTGTATTTAATATAGTTTAGTCCAAAGTGCAACTTTAATTTTATAGCAAACATTATTAAGTTTAGCTGTAACAAATTACAGTATTTTTTAGGTTGGTCCAAAGCAAAATTTGTAAGGGTAATGTAAGGGTAAAATAAAATAAAATAAAATAAAATCTACATGTACTAAAGTAAAATAAATAAATAAATAAATAAATAAATAAATAAATAAATAAATAAATAGTAGTCTCTATTTAACAATTTTTTTTAACTTTTTGTGAATGTACTTTTTTCTTGACTACAATTACAATCCAAGTGCTCCAGTTTCCCCCATAACTCCAAAGACATGCGGTACAGGTGAATTGGGTAAGCTAAATTGTCCGTAACATATGTGTGTGAATGAGAGTGTATGGGTGTTTCCCAGTGATGGGTTGCAGCTGGAAGGGCATCCACTGTGTAAAACATATGCTGGATAAGTTGCCGGTTCATTCCACTGTGGTGACCCCAGACTAAAAAAGGGACTAACCCGAAAAAAAAATTATTCAATGAATGAATGTACTAAAGAAAAAAATAAAATAATAATAATAAAAATAGCGGTCTCTATAGTAAACAATATTTTTTACTTCCTGTGAATGTACTTTTTTTTTCTTGACCACAATTATTTTTAATTTTTTCTATTTTGATTAAAAATCTAAAATAAAATTGTAAAGTTTGAACAACAGTTAAAATTATACTAAAAAACTAACAAAACAATAGCTGTAACAAATTACAGTCATTTTTAAAAGTTGGTTCAAAGTATGATTTTTTTTTCAGTGGTCATCAAGACAGCTTAATTTAGTTGGACATGAATATATCTTGATATGCTGAGTTAGTGTTGTAATGAAATCAATTGCTGCTACTACTGAGAAGTCCCAACAGATATTATTATATGTTATCTTTCACATATCATGTTGTTTCTGGTAAACACTACTTAATAAAGAACAAAGAGTCCAATGAACTCAATAAACCTGTCTTAAAGTTGATGCCTTCAGTCATATTATTGTAGATTTTCAGACATGGTTACAAGCATGATACACAGTATTTGATGTGGTAATATCCTCAATATACAAAGAATCTTTAAGTCTGAGCTATGTTAATTATACAATTACATAAATGGCTGTGATTTTAGACACTTACGTTCACATTACACCTATTTTGACACTCATTTGAACAATTTTACTAATACCTTTTCTTTGTTCAAATGTATTATCCAATTACTTAATACCTTGATATAAAATGATGACTGGAGCCAAACTTACTGTACTTTAAATGAGATCTCAGTTCTTTAGACTTTGTCTGAAAACTGAAAAAAAAGACTAATTGGCTAATTATATTAAGAAGAAAATGAAAAAAAGTACATGATTATAGTTGATTGTAATGGTGTGAACATGGAAAGAACAATAATCAAAAGAAAATGAAAGCTTTTTTTTTATTTTATTTAGTGAGCAGCATTTGCTGGCTAGACATCTGTTTTCAAAGTTAACATCCTAAAGAAAAAAAAGGACTTTAATAGCTTACTTAAAAAAAAAAGAGAATGAGGAAATAAGAAAAATATAAACTAAATTTGTATTAACGCAACCCAGAGGATGTAGAAACATTATGATTTTATGCAAATGTTTTGAGAGCCTGCCAATGACCTATGCCAAGTTTTGTAAAAAAAGAAAAAAAAAAAAAGTCAAATATGTTTATAAAATATAGCATTTCAAAACAAAACTCAACATTAAAAGATGTTTTGACTCTTCAAATGTAGTGAAGCAAATATAGACCTTTAGAAACTACTAGGTGATGCTAGAAGTATTTTAAAGAGTCCCAATTCGCATACTTATACTACGATTTAAAAGTATGTACTTTTTTTGTGGAGGAAAAATATATACTTTTGAGTGTGTAACAGAAAAGTATGCAAGCTTTGGGACATACTACTTCCTCGTTACACAGATCGTTGTGTTGCTTAGTTAAGAGCCCTGTCAATCATCCACATTTCTGTCGTATATAATTTCCTACCTTATTGGAGAAGCAGCAGCAGGATAATCTCCCATTCACGAGTCTTTCATGCAGAGAAATCTCCTCAGGTCTTTAGATAATTCTGCATTCAGACGGTAATGTCCAAACACGTCTTTATATAAATTCAGTATTGTTGTTGCAGATGAAATATAACACAGACAATGGTATTTAAATATTCTCCAGTGGGCTAGATATTAATTAACAGTCATACAAACATATTTACCGAAGGCTCTCTGCTTGACGGTTGGCCTCGTGCGTCCATCATGTTTGTAGTTTGTTTACACTTTTCACCTGCGTTTTGTAGTTTTAATCGAATTCCCGTCCAACGCCCAATGTACTGTGGGCAATATCAGCGGTTAGAGTATGGACGCTTTTACACTTAAAATTTTGACCGGAAATAGTAAACCATCCGGGAATTTTTGGCATACTCTTTTCAACATACTACGATTTGGGACATACTAATTCTATTTTTACATACTATTTAGGACGGATAGTATGCGGATTGGGACGCAGAATATGTTTTTTTTTTCTTTCAAAATGGCAGAAATATTTTCATAATAAAAAATGACAACATAGACATTTTTTTTCTAAAACTTATGGCTAGAAAGTTATTGTCATAGATGTGACCAAACTTGACACTAGAAATATTGGGTTAGAGACAAATTTATTTAAAAAAAATACTTGTTAAATTAAGTCAATTATACTTCTGTAGTATAAATTAGTACTTAGCAACAGTTTACTTTGGTTAGTATTTAGCAACATTCCTTGAGAGTCCTGCCTAATTGTTACCAAAGTAATGAAAACAGTTGGAACCAAAAGTGTGATTACTCTGTTTTCATTATCTAATAGAATTTTAACATTAGCAGAATATACATTTGGTTGCGTAAAATATTTCAAAGTAACCATTTCAGCTAAATATAATTCATAATAATACCGTATGTCAATCTTTTAAAAAGAGGTGCTGCTCTTTTAACCTTCCTGTCGTGTTCGGGTCAAATATGACCGATTTACAACTTAAAACACTCATAATTATTGTGTTTTACATCTGATTGCCTCAAGACCTTATGATATCCTCCACTCTATGCACTTGAACATATAAAAGTGATGATCACCTCTTTCATTAAATTTTGAGTGTTTTAATCAATCTTGTTACACCTGTGGTGTTCCCGGTCAAAAGTGACCGCCATAGAAAATGAATGGGTATCCAGACAATATTCATCCATCATACAGAAAACATCCCCATACACACCACCCCAACTTACTCACTCACTTACTCACCCACTCACTCACTCACCGACTCACTCACTCACTCACTCACTCACTCACTCACTCACTCACTCACTCACTCACTCACTCACTCACTCACTCACTCACTCTTACACACACACAAACACATTTCAGACTGAACAATGTTTTTTGCAGGTACACATCTCTTTACCGCGCTTATGTGTCAATCATCCAGCTTGATCTCACAAGGAAACATAACTATTTTATGTTTTGTCACTTTAGTGGCTAATTCGTACAAATTCAGTCATATAAAAATGTACAATTTTTTTTTTTTTAAGGAGGCGTGGCCCCCAACCCCAACTCTAAACCCAACCGTCATTGGGGATAAGCAAATTGTACTAAATTGTATGAATGAGATTGTACGAATTCATAATGATTAGCCACTTAACCATATTATGAATTGCCATGAGATAGAGTTGGATTCTCCAACATGAATTAACTTCCTGTTAAAACAATTGTAATGTAATGTAATGTAATGTGTATTTATATAGCGCATTTATTGTGTATGGCCATACACCCAAAGCACTTCACAATCATATGGGGGGTCTCTCCACACCACCACCAGTGTGCAGCATCCGCTTGGATGATGCGACAGCACCCACAAGACAATTGCGCTAGTTGGCTCACCACCCACCAGCTATAGGTGGAGTGCAGAGACAGTGATAGAGCCAATTCGGTGAACCCATCTGTGTGTGTGTGTGTGTTTGTTTGTTTGTTTGTTTCTTTCTTTTATTCTTTGTTCAGCCTATCTCTGGGTGTAGCAGGAGCACTTAGCATCAATTATTTTATTGGATTAGACCATTAGCATCTCGCTCAAAAATGAGTATAACTAGTGCTAGTTCTGTGTCCGTGCTCACTGTCTATACCCTCAGTCACTATTCCCTATATTAGTACACTAATATAGTCCAATTGAAGTACTGAATAAAATTTTGAGCACTCAAATCACAGGAAAGTATACCGATTTGTTTGTGCTTTGCTGGTTGATAAATCATTCAGATGAATTAAAATTCCAATTTCTTTGGTGAAAACCCTGTGATAGTTAGTTTAGCTAGCTGTTTATTAGTAACGAAACAAAGTATTTAGATTTATGTAATCTTTTCTTCATTTTGTAAACATTTTCAGCGCCTATTTGTATTTTTACTGCAGTTCTTTTATGTCCAATTTCATAAATTCATGTTAAACACTACTTTAAAACATTGTTCACAGCTAAAGAATGTTGAATAAAAAATTTGTGGTGAAAAATGTTTTTTTTTGTGCTAATATAGGAGCAGTTAAAACAGACCGGTCAATTTTGACCGGGAACACTAAAGTAAGGGGCAGAATGTGAACACGACAGGAGGGTTAAAGGTAGTTCGCCCCAAAAATAAATGTACTCATTATTTACTCACACACAAGTGGTTATAAACCATTATGATGAACTATCATTTTAACATTCTACAAGATACAATTCTCACTATTATCAAACCAGAACAAAAAATAATAATAAAATAAATAAATAAATTGTATTAATTAATAAACTACTAATTTGCTTATTATACACAGCAAGCAAGAAGTTGGTTTTAGGTATTGGGCAAAGGTAGGGATGTAAGATACTTTATAAACAGCCATTATCTTAATAATAGGCAGGTAATAAGCCAGTAGTTAATAATGGAAATTGTTGCTTAAACTAAACTGTTATCAAATTTCATTAACTGGGAAGGACAAAATAAGATGCAATTTGAAACATGCACCAACGGATTCAGCATATCTACATTAAATCTAAACAGATGTTCAATATGACCTCAATGACAACTATTTCCTCATCCATCTGTACTGTTGTTGGATGTATGTGATAGTATGGCAGAAATAGAACTGGATATTCATTTGTATAAGAAATCGTTTTTTGAGTCTTGTGTAGACAGAATCATTGATTACAATATGTTCTTTTTGATTCTGTCATGACAAGAAACAACATGTCTTTCATACACAATGTTAAGGCACGTTCAGACTGGGACACTTTTTGATCATGTTTTTCGTCAATGTTTAACGCGTCATGACTAAATAAAGTAAGGCAATGTGATCATGCACACCAACGCACAAAACAGCAGGCGTAAAAGCATCATTTTTAAAGAAATGTCTCATGCTCATTTTTTATTTGCTTGTTTGTTTTTACGCCTTGCATCAAAAACTTCTCCACCAATCATTATCCGAATAAAGTCGCAAGTTCCGTTGTTACACAGTTCGTTGATCTAATGTGTTTCCCAAATCCATCGTTCCAACGAATATTCTCAAACTGCGACTTTACCAAAACTAATATTCGAATTTTATTTTTATGCATGTGCTTGCAAAACAATATTTGCATACTATAATTGTCACGATCACCAGCGATCACAGCCAGAGATCGCTGGTAAACACACACATTCATATGGACTACAAATCCGCCCGCTCATGGACTACATATTCAGTCATGCCACACGCACACACCTGATGCCGGTCACCTTTGATTACACTCACAGCTGAAGCCACTCATACACTGATTACATGGACTTTAAGTACACCTCACAAACACACAATGGGGCTGAGTCTTGTATCCTGTATAAGTGAACTTTACGATGCGTTTCTCCTTGCCTTGCTTTCCTGTGTTTAGACCTTTGCTTTGCTTTGTTTTGTTTTGATTATCCCTGTGTGCCGCCTGCCTTTTGACCTTCTGCCTGATATAACGACTATGACTCTGGATTGCCCTAATACATCTGATTGTTCCTGTTTTGACCACTGCTTGCCTGACAATTCTAATAAAGACCTGCATAAGGATCCTCACTCCGTTGAAGCGTCTCAACCCTTATTACGATAATACTCTAAAAAAAAACATTGTTACTCCACCGCGTTTGGAGCATCACTATGGATCTTTTACGATATAACTAATGTGGTTCAAACTACGATTTTGGGAAACTCTCGTCACTGCATCGTTCTTTTCCCAAACAATGCATCGTACTATGATAGTTCACTCTCCTCAACTATCTCCTGAACATCACCAGGGTTTAAATGCAGAAAAACGTTTAGAAAAACACTGACATGAGCGAAAATCGTCGCATTGTGTATGAATCTTTAGTATTAGTGATGAGAGTGTGACACAAATGTTTGTCTGTCTTGGTAAGCAGCTCATTATATTTTTGTACACCGCTAATGTTTACTGTAGTAGCAGTCAGAGAAAAGCCATTCAGAGCAATAAGACTGAACACTAAGATAAAAAAGTCAAGACAACAACAGGGTACTGCGTCACCCCTAAAGAAATTACTTGAAACTTTTCTGCCTGCTTTCACCTCCAAAAGGGTTTCCTGTTTAGCCAGAAAATGAATTTGCCTCTGCTTTCAAACCATGACATATGTCAAATTAACAGCAAGGCTCGCTGTTTGTCTCCATAGCAGAGTAGAAATGCTGTTGGCTACATTAATCTCTTCTTGGGCGGCACTGCTTAGAAGACTAAAGCTGGTGCTCTAATAATGAACAACAACAGGACTGAGTACACTTGACGTACCATTAGCTGTCCTTTCCTTTCATTAAAGCTAATGAATGTGCTTTGTATGAGGGGGAGTCTGTGTGTGCGGGCAGGGAGTAAATAGCTGTGGCACTGCGGATCCTAATGGCTATAATGTGATACAGTGGGTTCATAATTCAGGATAGGATGCAGGGTGATTAAATCTTCATTACCAGCAGACTGTTTCCTCTCCTGTAATTTATATTACTCTTTCTTTTAAATGATGGATGAAACAAAACAGTATATGGTTACAAAAACTGAGAAAAAAAGTCAGTAAATTCAGCTAACATCTGAATAAAAGACTAAATAAAAAAATGTCTGTAATTCATGCAATAACTCACGATTGCTTTGGGGAAACGTACAGTAAAGCTGATGAAAATATCAGTTTATACAATAAATAAACCATGTTGTGGACATGGTAGGTACAGGGCTTGGACAATGAAACTGAAACTCCTGGTTTTAGACCACAATAATTAATTAGTATGGTTTAGGGCCTCCTTTTGCAGTCAATACAGCATCAATTTGTCTTGGGAAAGACAGATAAAAGTCCTGCACAGTACCCAGAGGGATTTTGAGCCATTCTTCTTGCAGTATAGTGGCCAGGTTACTACATATTGCTGGTGGAGGAAAACGTTTCCTGACTCACTCCTCCAAAACACCCCAACGTGGCTCAATTATGTTTAGTTCTGGTGACTATGCTGACAATGGGAGATGTTCAACTTCCGGTTCATGTTCATCAAACCTTACTGTGTGTATTGGTGGATTATCATCCTAATACGCAGCACCACCTTCATGGTACAAAGTACATTGGGTGCACATGTCCCTCCAGTATGGTTTGGTAGTCCTTGGGGGCTTCACTGCATCATCTAGCACAGGTATTGGGCCTAGCAAATGCCATAATATTGCAGGCCAAACCATTACTGATCCACCCCCATGCTGGGTGGTGCTTTTTTGGGGCTTCTCCACACTGTAACTCTCCCGGATGTGTCCTGTCATTTAACTAATAATTTCTACAGTAATCTACCCTACAATGTGGGACCAAAGGCTAATAATTTATCGGATTTTGTCAACCAGCTTCTTCTTCCTTCATAACCTGTAAGTGTGATTAAAATGGTTGCCTCCTTGTTTTCTGTAGCTTGCATAATATGTATTTAAATGTGTATTGTAATTGCTCCACACAGCTTGTTCTGTATCTCTCTGGTTTGGGGCTCTTCACATGTCATGTTTAAAACCAATTGGAAAATGCGACGTGTGCCACTGGCTTTAACAATTTAAATGCAATTCTGAGTTCACGATTACCTGGTGTCCATCATTGCTAGGCCAGCATCAGCTGTTCTTACATAGACATGGAAAACACTGCTTTTTTACTTTTGTTCATTGCTTTGAGCCCTGCTGAGCAGAACGCACTTCCACCGAGCTCACGCATCGCATTCAATATTCAAAGTAGTTTCACTTTTGCCACTGTGTTGATTAATACTGAATGTATGTTGTTGTTATTACTTGAGCTTATGGTTAAGAATCAATCAATATGCTCATGTTAAACTGTATTTTTCAATGGTTTTCTCTATTGGGCTCAAATATATACTCTGTACTCTGGCTACTTGTTGCTTCAACACTGTCTTGTTAAGCCTGGTTTATACTCGACTTGCCTGCTAGTTTGCTTGAGTGTGCGTGACGAATGTGACATCATCGCGGGGTTTGCTTTGGGTGCTCATGACATGATTTCGTCCGGCGGAGCACATGTTTTTTTTGACTCGAGTGAACAGTTTACGCAGCGCCGTGTTTGATTTCAGTTGAATATGAAATACTTTGAAGAGATTTTGTCTGAAACAGGTATGACTGTACAGACATCTTTATGACCCGTGATCATAGAGATAACCTGATGATCAATAATTCGTGGCTATAAATAGCAACAGCCGTGGAAAAGGAGGAAAGTTTTTGGAAAAAGGTTTGGAAAAACCTGAGGGATAAGTTTGTTAAAGCCAAAAGAGGCCATGGCAAAAGTGGAGACCCAGGTACACAATTACAGAAATGTTTTTCCACCATTTATAGGTTTTACACTGATGTATATTACAATTTTAAATTAAAAACAATTTAATAGTACAAAACTATAACTAAGGAACAAATTATTTCTTTGATAACTGGAAAGGAATATTTGAACCTATCGGTTTACAATATACTGATACCCTGTTTTTCTAGGCTTTATTGGTGATAATGGTCAGGAATGTTGGACCATTATTGCCTTTTTAGCTTAAGTATAGGACAGAAACTAGCCAGACAGTAATGTGTGAATTGTGGAGGGGGCTAAATCTAAAAAAAAAACATCTGTATTTTTTAATAAGTGTACTTTTTTTTGCTTTTATTCTTGCCATAATAAAATATATTTGCAGAGCAGCCCATGTTCTCTTGTTATTATTATCTTAATAAACTTTAATAGGTAGAAGTGTCAGAGATATGAACAAAAGCAAGTGAGGCATCAAAGTTGGATTAAAAAACATCTTGAATGGTTATAAAAATCCTTATTATTATTATTAATAAAATAATTTATAAAAACAATAAAAATAATTAGTTTAAAAATCTTGAATGATATTAATGATATGATGTAGTTCCAGAAACGTTCTACTTCTCTGTTTATTTGTCTGACTTTATGATGGGTTTCTTTTGACCCCCCGTTGTCGTTTTAAAGAATATCACAACGGCGAACGCGGCAAGCATAAAAGCCTCGTCCATTTCGCAAGGTTCACGCGCAGTCAGCGGAGGTGCGCGATGCGGCACCAGGCGAAAGTATAAATCCTGCTTTACAGATTGGTGGGCATTTCTTTTCTATCTGGTCCTGAACGCAGTCAACCAATCACAGTGGACTGGGTCATTGAACCAATAACTGCAGATTAGCATCACGTAAAGGAGGGGTTATTGTTGTAATGAATGTTTTTTTTTTCTTTTTTTTACCTTGCATGCATATCAGTCTGCTTTTAGACACCCCCAAAGCCAAACTATTTATATAGTTATATAGTACTATTTATATTTATATAGACCTTTTTTAATGCATAATTGGGGCTCTTTTAAAGAGCAGGTGAAGTGTTTATTTTAATGTTTTAAGTTTAAGGTAATGCTTTAATATTCATTTTTTCATTTTCTTTTTGGTTTAGTACCTTTATTGATCAAGGGTCGCCACAGCAGAATAAACGCTGCGGATGCCCTTCCAGCCGCAATCCAACACTGGAAAACACCCATACACACTCTTTCACACTACGGCCAATTCACCTCTTTGGACTGTGTGGGAAACTGGAGCACCCGGAGGAAACCCACGCGAACACGGAGAGAACATGCAAACTCCACACAGAAATGCCAACCGACCCAGCCGAGGCTCGAAACAGCGACCTTCTTGCTGTGAGGCAATTGTGCTACCCACTGCGCCACCATGATGCCCTAAGTGTCTAATAATAAAAACATATTCAAGCTAATTGTGAAATAATGAAAACTGCACATTTGTAAATCAGTGTAAATGTGCAGATTTCGGCTTTAACATTACCTATTTAAATAAACATCTAAAATAACAAGTCAAAACTTTTTCTTTTTTTTTCTTTTTTCAGACAAGTGTTGGCTGTATTGGAAGGACTACATCTTGGTTTTCCTACATATTGAAATATCTCACGACTTCTTTCCAAAATGTGCCGTTTGTTCAGCTCATTATTTTAAAAATTATACAAACACCTGATTACATTTACTGTGGTTCAATCAACATGGTGGGATGATAGTATACAATAGTTTAAGCTGAAGGGAAGTTTCATCATTCTAAATGATGTTTATGTCTATCAGTATATTATAATTCAAATTCCCTGTTACAAAACAGTGTCATTCATTATACTATCATTTTACTGTATAATATCACTGTATGCAGCAAATACCAATTTTAGCATAATGTTAGCATAATAATGTCTTGGATCCTGACAAAAAGAAAGTATTAATAAATATGTAGATAAGTAAGCACACAAAATTTTGGCCTCAAGTACCACTAGTAAATTCACAATCTAAGAACTCATGTCGGAATTGAAACTTTAATTTATTAAGGTATGATATTAATAAACTAACTTAAAATTAATTTACTGAAAATTTTGACTTATTGACTATTTTTAAAGGGCACCTAGGTTACCCCCTTTTCCAGATTTAATACAAGTCTTTTGTGTCACCAGAATGTGTCTGTAAAGTTTCAGCTCAGATTATTTATTATACCTTTCTGAAGTTTCTATTTTATAGCTCTTAGCATCAGGTAGTGGTTTTTGTGAACTGTGCCTTTAAGGCTAGTCCTCCACGCCCACCGTTTCCACGTGCCTGTCAGCGTGCCTTAATCTCCTCCCTCAGCTGCTTCAGACAACAGACAGACATGAAGGAAAAAGATCTCACATAACGTTTGTGAGAAATACTACAGTAAGACCTTTACCAATGAGTATTTGATGCATTTGTTGTGGAGTTGCAACGATGAGTCACACACACAATGTCGTTAAAAAGTTCACGCACACACAGCGTGCGCGTTTAGCTTTGCACTGTTTTTGCACGGCAAATGTGACAGGATGCAGGTTAATATCCACTGCTGTATGGATATCTTTTATGTTAATGTACAAAAAACACCTGATTTAACATCCACAAACCGGGATTGAAGCATCTTTTATAATTGTTCTGACATGCAGCTTTGGTGATGAAGTAAAGCTGAAGAAAATCGCTGTAATTCATTACAAACATGCACTGTTTTAAAACATTTTAAACTTGTAAAACTCACTCTTGATCACATTTGATGATGATTGATGATCCTAGCAAACTGAACACATCTTTTATTCCCAGTTGCTTTGCGCACGTCTTGTCTTGTTGATATGATTATAAGCATTACTACGGAGACATGTTAATACGCAGCTGTCAATCAATTCTGTGGGCGGGGGGACCGCACTTCTACATCAAGTTGCGGTCAATCTCAAAACCAATCCAATTAGTCTATCGTTTTTATGTTGTTAAATTGAAAAAAAAGGACTGGGTGTGTTTATATCACCCCAATATGACGGTATATACACTATACCTACACATATGTCTGTCCAAACAGCTTGAAAAGTAGATTTTTCACCACAGGTGCCCTTTAAAATAAGTTTAAAAAAGATTGCTTTACACTAATACATATATACCACTGATTAACAGCATCTGAACTTGCAAGGGTGTCTTTAAAAATGTTTGTATTTTATGTATGTACAGTATGTATGCATGTATGTATGTATGTATGTACGCATGCATGTATGTATTCATTCGTTCATTCATTTATTTGTTTGTTCATTCATACTTTCAAAAGCCCAACTGATTGTAAGGAACACTTACCACATTTAAACAAACTACTTTACTCTAGGTCACAAAGTTCATATATGAGTGTTTGAACTGGCCTGTCAAGTGTGCCAAAGCTTTTCACCGCTGGTTTCTCACTCATCTTGCTCATTTGACACAGTGGTGTATCAAAATGGCCTTTTGGGAACACAATCTGCACTTACATCAAGTCATGCTGATCTCAATGGTAAGTCTTTTAAAATTACTTGACCTCTATGTTGCACTTGATTTCAGTTTTCATTTTATCTAAGGTAACTGCAATAAAATAAATAAATAAATAAATACAAGTCAAAAGGTCCAAGAAATGAAAGCCTGGGCAATTTAACTCACGCGTTTTATGTCTTTTCCAAACGTCTCGCTGAAGCTGGTTCCCAAAATTTCAAACTGAACATGCGAATTTGATCCATTTTCCATGAAGTCCATAATCCCGGTGAGGCCAGTTATACGGCCCTGTGGAAACAAGATTGTCTGAATCAATACACAATAAAGTGACAGTAAAAAGAACCGAGCCAGATCAAAGTGCAGTGTGCTTTACCTTTTTATACATTAAATTTTGCCAATTACAATTTTAAACCTTCAGGCTTCCTTGGGCTTGACAATTGAAAAGGAATCATAGTCTGAGGCCACTTGGAAAGAGGTTTGGTTCAGTTGGCATTATCAGCTTTTGCCCATTCATACCAGCACTGCATATAAAACTTTATATAATTTTACTCATAAAAAAAACCCTACTGTTAAAGAAGCAGATGCACAAAAGTCTGACAGACAGAACAAGTTATTGTATTCTGAAACTGGTACAATGTTTTTAAACCATAGATTACTTTTGAAAAAAAAAAATTTTTTTGATTGATTATAGTCTATATATATATATAGTATAATATAGTAATATTAAACCAAAATAAACCAAAATATTCATAGAATGATTTATCAATTGGAAAAAAAAAAAAAAAAACACTACAGTATTTATGTGTATGTATGTATATATATATATATATATATATATATATATATATATATATATATATATATATATATATATATATATATATATATACACACACACAACAGTTCTGTCTGGTTCTTGAATCTGATTGGCTGATAGTAGTGCAATATTCTACAAATAACAGCACTCATCCGGCCTCTTCACTCTTCGCCCTTCTGTTTTACTCCACCCACATACAGCAACAAGCAGAGGACACGCTACAGTTTGACAAATATTGCAGCTGTTGCACAACATAATGTACTTTCGAGGATTTTTTTGTCGAGAATGTAGTTGTTTAGATTGCAACTATGCAGTTTATTGATAAGGATAGTGCCTATTTTTAAATATTTTACATTTCAGAGAAACAGCCCGTTGGCGGCCATTAGCCTTTCACTGAACAGAGCAAAGACAGTTGACTTTAGCCATCCACAAGATGGCGACAGAGACCACATAATAAGCCCTTAGAGGGTAAATCACAGCTGATCAAATCATTAATAAACAGGTAAATGACATTCAGTCTCTCTCTTTTGTATGTTGTAGTGCTGTATTTATACCATAGTATTTGTAGTGTGTTGAGTGTAAGATGGGACTCATTAGGACAAATTAGGAATGTATGTATTTTGTGTTGGCCACTCTTTGCATAACCCTGAGTTACTTTTTGGTTGGCCATCTGTTTCTAATGAGTCTCCTGTTTTTGTTACTGCAGACTAGTTCAGTAAACAGAAAGAAAGAAGAAATGCCTGCATGTGTTTAGTGTTTTTCCTTATCTCAAACACAACAGTAATTTGGTAGTGATTGCGTTGCTTTGGCTTTTTCAGGGTTAATTATTGTTATATCATGATTGCAACAGATAAATACTGGGAAATCTCTTTAGACTGATGGCATTTCATGCCGTTCAGCCTTATAATCTTAAAATGTCAGCAAAATCACCTGTTTTGTCATCACGTTAGACATTGTGCCAGTGAATCATTCAAATAATAGCTCTAAAGTGATGTTTGTAAAGTAGTAATGGTTTGTGCTGTTCTGACGTCAGCTCCAGATGTGAATGAATGGCAGATGAAAGTGGTTACTCTTACAAAAGGATTTTGAGAATCTCTGCGTTTGATTTTCTTTTTTTTATACACACAATTATGCCGTTGAACTGTTGTATAAACGTAATATCACACTCGCAGCAGTGCGATGTGGCTGTATATCATCACTGGTGGGACACAAAGGCACTCTTAACAGAGCAAGGTCATTTTCACAGTATGTCTGATAATATTTTTCTTCTGGAGAAAGTCTTATTTGTTTAGTTTTGACTAGAATAAAAGTAGTTTTAAATTTTTTAAACACCATTTTAAGGACAAAATTATTAGCCCCTTTAAGCTAATTTTTTTTCTCGATAGTCTACAGAACAAACCTTCATTATACAATAACTTGCCTTATACCCTAATCTGCCTAGTTAACCTAATTAACCTAGTTAAGCCTTTAAATGTCACTTTAAGCTGTATAAAAGTGTCTTGTAAGTTCTATTATGTTTAGAAATGTATTGAAAAAATCTTCTCTCAGTGAAACAGAAATAATACTATATATATATATATATATATATATATATATATATATATATATATATATATATATATATATATATATATATATATATATATATTAGGGATGCCACAATTATCAATACAATATTGAACTGTTCGGTACGACATCCACGGTTCAATACGCGCTTGTGAATTGCATTTTTTTTTTGGTTTTACGTTTAAATAATTTATGTGCGTTTTATTTCTCTTCGAACTGTGTGTGCCTGTAAGTCTACGAGCTGAGATGAGGAAACTCCTCCTTGTGAGTAAATATTCAATCACTACTCTCTAAAGTTAGGGGGCGCTCAACCATCATTCCACACTTTAATACGGCGAGCGGGGGTGAAGTAAGGCTACAGTACGACGAAGCGCCAGTGTCTTTCAAATCTGCGGTGTGGGAACATTTCGGTTACATGTATAGACTACTCGAACAGAAACACTTCCAACATTACTGCACATCTGCGGTGCCATCCCCCAGCAAAAAAAGTCTGCTATCCAGTCTGAAGGCAGGATAGCAGAGAAGGTAATAAAGTCCTCTAAAAAACAACAATCCCTCGCTGAATACTTCCAGCAAACATACCCAACTGGTTCCGAAAGACACATAAAAATAACAAAGGCAGTGTTAAGTTTAATTAGGATGGTTTATTTATATTTACTGAAGTACAAATATGTTTATTTGAAATGGTCAATTTATGTTTATTAACTTCACATGCATGTTTATTTTCAAAATGTAGGAATTTATGTGTTCCCCAATTATAGGCTACCAGCAGCTGTGAGATTTCAGTTTTATTTTTTTTATATACAATACACTAGGAACTAGTGTACCTTTCTTGGCTTTGAAGTAAATAAAGGAGTATTGCAATTAATCATTTTTTTCTCTTTAACTTCTTACTGTTCCTATTGCATAAGCATAGAAAAAAAAAAAAAAAAAAAAAAAAAAACAGTTACGTGTTAAGTTATCAGAACCGAACCGAACCGTATCGGAAAACCGTGTTTAAAAACCGAGGTATGTATTGAACCGTAAGCTAACTGTATTGTTACATCCCTAATATATATATATATATATATATATATATATATATATATGCAGCTGTTGGACAACATAATGTACTTTTGCTTTGGCTGTACAAAGTTTTTTTTTATATATATACACGATTATGCCATCAAACGGTGAATGCAATATCACACTTGTTGCACACTCGGCCTGATATGTCTAATAACTGAGTAATAAGCAGATACTATTCCCATGTGATCAATAACTAAAACTACTGAAATATTGATGTAAAATAAAGAAAAGTATAAAGACTAATGTAAATAGTAGCATTAGTTATAATCCTTTACAGAATGTGATTACCTTTTTATAATATAATTAACCAAATATCTGGGCCACCAGTTTATGTTGGTGGCAGTTGCTCAAAACTTGCAAAACCATGAACTTGCATCACCATGAAACGCATACAGCTTTGACAAATCTTTTGACTGTAGAGGGCGGTGGAAGTTTCAGAGACAAATCTATCCATGGTGGGTACCTCTCAGGGCCGATTAGAGGCTTTCTGCAGTTCTGTGTGGTTCATATAACGTTAAAAGGGCGTGAAATTGAGGAACACACACTAGACCACTCGCTGCCCCCGAGAGCTCACAGAGACATGAGCTCGTAAGATGAGACATCAGCTGCCGCAGCCACCGCACCGACAATTGTGCAGCTTTCACTGGCCCCTAAGAGAGCTCTGTGTGAGGACAACCAACAGCTTTCTTGGCTTGACCGCTGTGCATGTGTTCAAGAGAAATGTGATTGCGGGAGTGAGAAAGGAAGGCAGGAAACAACCTAGATGAAAGCAATTTACATTTCAAAAGCCATATGTCTGGGACTAGATGCAAAGCAAAGGAAACTATCATCTTGTCACAGTTGCTTTTATTTAACTACTCACTTCCTTGTCACTCCTAGTCTTGCATGCTAGATGAGATTTCAACCGCCCGACAGTTTGACAAGCGGTATAAGTCTCTCTTGAAGTCAAACAAATCGTACCTTCTGGATCGTCTCCAGCATGGACCAGCCTCCATTCCATGGCTTGGTGGACTTCCTGATGCAGTTAAGACTGGCCATGCTGTGCCATTTTCGGTCTTCTAATTTCCGGTAGAATGCGTTGGCTAACATCAACACGCTGTCATAAAGGTACAGATTGGACACCTGGAATTAAAATAATCAAAAATATATGCAGTTTAGTGATGCTCTACTCATGATAATAAAAAAGTAATGTTGGCACAGTTACAACAGGCACGAGTGAAGTGAAAATAGCACTTTACTTGAAGGGGGTGTTCATAAGACATGAAACATTTGACAACTCTGATTAAGTGTCATTAGCTTACTTATGTAATTTTAAATGCAAATATATTACATTGTTTTAGATGTCTTTGTTATGACAAGCTTCACATAAACAAATAACACAAGCTGTCTGTGTTTTTGACATGACAACCTGACATTACCAAGACAATATAAAACTGTCATAAGCATGATTGTCATGAGGCCATTATGGTTCTGTCTTAAATATTTTTCTGCTTATTTTTTTGGAATAGAAGAAAATTAATTTCATTATAATTTCTCAGTAAAAGTGTCAACACTGACCATTTTTTTAAAATAACAAAATAATTAAAAACTAACGACATTTAATGGCAAATTGAATTTGTACCACTGTAGTTGAAGTAAAAAAATAATAATGACACTGTTACAAAATTCATGACACAGTTGTAATGGCCTCATGGCAATCATATCTATGACAGGATACACTGTAAAAAGTAATTAGTTGACTTTACTTAACAATGGCAAGGCAAGGCATGTTTATTTATATAGCACATGTCATACACAGTGGCAATTCAAAGTGCTTTACATAAACAAGAATAAAAGAAAGAAGAAAATAAAAATGATTAAAAAATTAAAAATGTTTTAAACAAATAAAAATAGATTAAAATGTGTTAAAACAGGTTTTAAAGGAAGGAAACAGAAAAGAAAGACATAATATTGTGATCTGTGAGATGTAGCACAGTGCTCATTCAGTAAAGGCACAGCTAAACAAATGTGTTTTCAGTCATAATTTGAACGTGCCTAATGTTGGAGCACATCTGATCATAAGCTGATTCCAGCAGCGGGGGGCGTAGTAGCTAAAGGTTTTGAAAAACTTTTGGAATATCTAATTAACTTGATCCTAGGTTTGTATTCAGTGAGCATATTTGTAATGTATTGAGGTCCTAGGCCAGGGATGGGCAAACTTGATCCTGGAGGGCCTGTGTCCCTGCAGACTTTTGCTCCAACCCTAATCAAACACACCTGCCTGCAGCTTTCTAGTGATCTTGAAGACACTGATTAGTGTGTTCAGGTGTGTTTGACTAGTGTTGGAGCAAAAGTCTGCAGGGACACCGGCCCTCCAGGATCAAGTTTGCCCATCCCTGTCCTAGGCCATTTAGTGATTTATAGACAAGTAATAACACATTCAAATCTATTCTGAATGTAACTGGGAGCCAGTGTAAAGACCTGAGGACAAGTGTGATGTGCTCTGATTTTCTGGTTCTGGTCAGAATCCTGGCAGCAGCGTTCTGGATGAGCTGCAACTGTCTGACTGTCTTTTTGGAAAGGTCAGTGAGGAGTCCATTACAGTAATCCTGATAAAAGCATGGAGAAGTTTCTCTAAGTCCTAACTGGAAACAAAGCATCTAATTCTTGCAATGTTTTTGAGATGATAGTATACGCTGATTTACTTACTGCTTTGACATGACAACTGGATTTCAGACCTGACTCCAGAATCACACAAAGATTCTTGGCCTTATTTTTTGTTGACCCCTACAGCCAAGGCACACATTCACCTTGAGAACCTCATCTCTGTCCCCAAATGCAATGACTTCAGTATTCTCTTTGTTTACCTTAACTCTCTTTATCTTTGTTTTTTAAGTCAATAACTTTACTGTCTTTTTTAAGTAAAATCAACTTGTTGCTTTTAAGGTTAAAGGTTAACTCACTTTTTTAAAATCATTCATTCATTCATTCATTTTCTTTTCGGCTTAGTCCCTTTATTAATCCAGGGTTGTCACAGCGGAATGAACTGCCAACTTATCCAGCACATGTTTTTACGCAGCGGATGCCCTTCCAGCAGCAACCCATCTCTGGGAAACATCCATACACACTCATTCACATTCATACACTACGGACAATTTAGCCTACCCAATTCACCTGTATCGCACGTCTTTGGACTGTGGGGGAAATCGGAGCATGCGGAGTAAACCCACGCGTATGCAGGGAGAACATGCAAACTCCACACAGAAATGCCAACTGACCCAGCCGAGGCACTACCTACTGCGCAACTGCGTCACCCACCCTTTTAAAGTAAAGTAGCTAATTATTTTTTACAGTGTATGTTGTATTACAATAATGTATATGATTATGTTAAGTTGTTAAAATAAAAACATCTGAAGCAATGTCATATTTGCATTTAAAATGACATAACAGAGCAAATGACAATTAAAGGTGCTGTAGGTAAGTTTTTGACTCTTCTAAAGCAAAAACAATGCTAAAGTTAGATATTCTGCTTTGAAAATGTTCGTTACGTGCCAGAACGTCTGTCTTAGTTTTGGTCATTTAACCCGCCCAATGCCAGTTTAGCCAATTATATTTCAATATAATTTCCTTGGTGGAAAACGGTGTATTTGATTTATTCAGAGGAAGACTCTCAAAGTATGCATCCGTGACCAAAATGTGACCTCCGGTGGACAGTAGCAGACTTCGAATTGAGACAGATTCACAATTCCACATAAGGTGGCTATTAATTAGCAAATAACATGAACATTAGTAACGTAAACATTAGGTGAGCAGGTTAAATTATAACCCTGTGCCCTAACAACACGCTATGTGATGAGATTTGCAGTGATAAGCAATTAGGCTGTTTGCACCAGACCCAACACAACATAAATTTAAATACAGCAGTTCAGCAGCACAGAATAGAGCACTCACTGCACTCCAATGAAATTGTAAAGTTTATAATCAAATTAATACATATTACACCTCTTTAACTTTATTCAATGTACATGCTGAATCACTTATGTGTGTTGGCCTGCACTCAGTTAAAGTTCAATTTCAAATGGTTTATTCTATTTACAAGATCTGAGGTGAGCTATCTACTGCTGCTTAAAGTAGCATGGGAAATATTGTCATGTGAAATTGCATTTAAACTGACATTATCAACATTTAACACTAAATAAAACACATGAGGTATACCTGAGTTGATTATTGTCAGTTTTCTGTTGTTTAGCTGCAAAAAATAGAAGTCATTTCTAAAACATGAATTCTTGGTGTTGGTTAGGACAAAAACTCATTTTAATATGGAAAATATTCCTTCTATTGCGTGCTCTTGATTATATTTAGAACTCAATTTAAATCAGCTTTTGTTAGTGTCGTCAATCTGGCAACCTGCTCTTGCATGTGTTTTGAACCAGGGGTGCAATATCTAATTCAGCCACTGGGTGTCAAACTTACATACTGCACCTTTAACCTCTTAAGGCCCAAGGTGTTTTTTTACATGCATTTTTGATTTCTCTTTGCTATTTAGGCTTATTGGAACCTAATTAGAATAAAAATCTAAGTATTATCTTTTGATATGATGTACTTTTAGAGAAAAAGGATGTCCATATATGTGGACTCGTGGTCCGAATTTACATAAAACACTTTTCCCAGAATTTTCTTTTTATTTAACATAAACATTTTTTTTGAACTTGCTTTGACTATCAGAGAGTAAAAACAACATTTTTTTCCCAATTTGGACAGTTAAAAATAGGGTTTGGGACATTTCATATGCTGCAAAACAGTTGCAGGATAACACTGTATATCTGTGACAAAATATAAAACATTCAAAGTATTTTAAATAGTCCACGTATGTTAATTGACAGTTGCCATAAGCATGCATAATATCTCCTTCATATTACTGTAATATTGTGTGTTGAACATTGAAAAAAAAGTGCAGTGGGAGAGAACAAAGTTCTTCAATAGTTGTGGAACACCAGTACTGTAAATAGACTGTCATGGTCTGTCAAGAACTTGACAATCGCAACTGGCTATTTTGGATGTACCAACCTTTTTATTGGTAGTCCTTGTTTGTCTTGTTCCCTTTGTTAACTTGTTTTAATAGTCACCTTTATTGGTTTAAATACTCAGTTGACCACACCTCCTCCTTAACCCATTTTTAAAACTGTTTATATATGTGGACTTTTGTTTCTAATCTGTTTTTTGCATGTTTACTGATTTCATAGTTTCTGTCTAAATTTAGCACTTTTGTTGACACATCAAATGGAAATCAGTGACATTCTTTGTGGATATAAGAGATGCAGTAAGAAAACAACTAACAAGCTTTATTTATAAAAAAAAAAAATAAATAAAAAAAACTATGACAAATAGTGACATAATAGTCCCCACACAGATGTATTTACAAACACAAACCAAATATAGAGCTGTAACGATGATCATTGACGTGTGATTAATATCAGACAGACTTAATCACACCCTGAGGAAAATTGTCATAACCAGATCAGAATCAATTTCTCCTTTGTTTTTACATTAGTGCCTGCAGCTGTGTTTCTGATTATAAAATCATTTGTTAGAAGTTTTTAGTTGTGATTTATTGTGGAACAAATTTCCTTTTAACAAAATGGGATCATAAAAAGAAGATTGATGTCTGAAGGAACTCATTTGTGTCATTCCACACAGTAATTGTCTATTTATTTAAAGGGATTTAAATGAATAAAAGTATTAAGTAGATTTATGGAAATAAAAAGAAGATTGGTAAAAGACCATTTATACAAATTTTTAACTAATATTTGTATTTTATAATACATATAAGAGTGAATAAAAGTACTATATTGAAAACACAAAAAGTATTCTGTCCCCTCGCACTTAGATATTAACTGCATGACACACGTAAACAACCATAAGATTTTACCTATGGCTGTTTTAAATTTGTATAATGAAATAGATGACAAAAAGCAAATCTTTCAACCCAGGCTAAATATTGATACCTACCCTTGTATACATTTTTGGACAGCATGAAATATATGCTAGGAGGTATGTTTTTTTTTTTTCGTTTTTTTTTTTGCAGTTGTTGTTTACACAAATCCACCAGAGACCACTGTTTATGCTTTTTCAGATCTCAAATTTCTCTTGCGAGTGCCAGTCGCATGTGCTCGCGTAAATCCACCGGAGGACGCTGCCGACATTCTGACTGACCAACCGACGGATCCCCCCACCCACTTCCTTCCCTAAACCCAACCGTTAGTGTTTTCCAAAGCACCGATTGAGCCAATCTCCCCCTTCCCTCCCCTCCCCCTTCCATGTTTTCAAAAGCAATCCAGAAAAAGAAAAGTCTTCATGTCTAACTGACTTACCACATCCTCACCCTGCTATTTACTTGTTTATTTTATTTTTTGCCTTACCTGCTTTCTGGAATCATTCTTTGCCAGACTTGAACCCTGTCATCGTAATAAACCCTCTTTACATCACAAGTCCACCGACGTATGTGGTGAGCTACTGGGCAAACTGGTAACGCAAAAAAACGGTCAGCTGGTAGCGCAAAAAAAAAAAAAAAAAAAAAAAAAAAAATAGAAGCCGTCGGAGACGTCATACTGCCCGGTATTGTTTGTTTAAAAATGAAATGCAGCCAAACAAAGCTCTGGCTACATAATTCATGCTCTCCAGAAATTTATACAGGGGTACGTTTTCACAATGAGCCTGTGTTGAAATATTTAGCTACTTAGCTACTATCATCTTTAATCTTTTACATTGTTTCACCATTAAGAACTGGAGTTGATGACAACACTTACATCGTCAGGTAAAAGAAAAAATACCATCATTTTTTATTGTGTATTAAATATTGAGTTATCTGTGTTTTGATAGGTACTTCATCTCTATTGTGTAGCATGCTATGCTATTACATAGATTGTAACGGGAAATCTACTGTGTTGTTTGAGTAAATATTTTTAAAGTAAATCATACACTTTTACAAGCTAAACTTTAAAAGACTAAGTAAAATAATATTTAGCAATGCTATTTTTTTGTATTGTTTGACAAATCCAAAGTAATTTGACAAATCCATACATCAAAATTGCTGTAAATGTAAGTATTTTTGTTACATTTTGAGTCCATTGATCACCACAGACTGCCGAGACAGACCTAAATGTTTTAAAACTTTGTCATTCTAAAACAAACAGCGCTCATCAATATTAAATACTGACATTTAGAACTATTGGCAAAGACTACTAAAAGTGTAAAACAATGTGAAGCTTAAATTCAAGTTAAGGGCTGTCACACTGTTTGCTGACTGTGCATTACGAAGTCTTATCTGTCCATGACCCTCCGGATTCAAATCAAATTTTCATGGCCATTTCTCATCCTAGTATGACATCCCGAGTGTTGCAAACTGCTAGGTGTCAGTCATCTTTTCTAGCTGATGTATAAAACATATAACCTGTCTTTACTGTACGAACAACCGCTTCCTGATCGGTGAATGATGGCTGCACACTTGAGCTGACAAGTCCACACAGGAAGACATTTGTCACATTTCACTGCGACTGACCATCAGCTACTGTAGAAGGCACGTTGGATGTATTAGCAAAAGCTGCATGGGTGACTTCAGTGATTGCTGGTTTGACAGGGAAAGGCACACAAAGGTAGCTGCTTGTGTTGACACTGCAGATTTGCAGATGAAAAGCAGACAGGTTTGTCACTGCTGTGAACTAGTGGTTTGCTTGTCAAGGTGATTAAACATCAAAGAACATTTAACCCTCATTTTCATGAATAATTGAGGAGTCAGTCCCCAGAGAATGTGCAGTGCAAAGCTCAGCCATCTGTTCCCTACTATGAAACTAGTGTTCATGCAGGTTCAAGGGGTTTCAAGAGGCAGAAATGTGGACATCACAGTAGAGAATAAAAGTTGTTAGTTATTGCCAACACAAATGTTAATTTATGGTCGAATTTCGGTCAAACACAAAAATGGATTTTTAAACATCAGAATGTGACCTTAGACTGGGGTCTCTGTTGTTCTACTGGAGGACATCAGTGCCTATGAGGGCTAATTTGAAGGAATGGCCTCCCCAAAGGCCTCCCCTACCTAAATGCAAGTGGTGTTAAGTTGGATTTCTGTGCTAGTCACAGTTTGTCCTTAACAAACACAATGTTCAAGCATAAAGGTGTACATCAGTGCACATGGTACTAAAATGCCCTAGGCCAGGGGTCAATGATCAACTTTGTGGTTGTTTCATTTGACCTTCAGGCTTCTACCTTAGACAATCGAGTAGAGAGTGGCAGAGCGGTCAACCAATCACAACCTGGTGGTGAGTTGGATCCACTAGCAGAAGAGAAGGCTGGAAAAACCTGGAAGGCCCAAACATATTGTGAGGGTCTGCTGGGAACATGTGGCGCTCACCTCTAAGAGAACTTTAACCAGATCCTGAGGGACGCTGGTGGGGGCGCCGCTGGAGAGAGAACTATTGGGGTTGGGTGTGTTGCAGACAAAAGTAAAGAAGTGAAGAGCGGAGCGGGGGGTCAGTGTCAAGGGTGTGGCAGATGAAAGCGAAGAGCGGGGTGGGGGGTTGGTTCAATGGGGTGGGGGTTGTTTAATTGGGCCCCCTAAAAGTAACTCTGGGATTAGAACTAACTCTGGAAACTCCTCAGAGTTGTCCTAACTTTGCCATGGAGGCTGGAGACATTGAGTCTGGTTAGAGGTGTTCTTTATTTCCACAGTCAATGTGGACATGAGGAGCTTTAGTTGTAAGGCCTCTGAAGCCTGTCATGGCACCAACCTGTGGACAGTAAGAGGTGCCAAGTGTGCTGCTGTCTGGGCATTCATGGAAGCAAAAACTTGGGGCTAGGAAGAGTTTAAGACCATGGAAGAGGACTACCAGTCAGCCTTAAACAGATTCTGGCAAACGTCTGACACCTCAGGAAAGGGTAACAGTACTTTACCAACACTGTTTATAGTGGAAGTGGAGAGATGTTGACATTGACTGGGGAAGTAATACTTTGAGGATCTCCTCAATCTCAATGGCGCTGCTTTCATTGAGAAGCAGAGATGTGAGGAAAAGGTGCTGACTCTCCCCTCATCTAAGCTAAAATCACAGAGATAGTTTGCACAACATTCTGAAAACGTAGCCCTATATACATTTCTGGAGATCGCAAATTATGTAGCCAAAGCTATGTTTGGCTGTATTTCATCTTTAAAACAAATGCTATGGAATGGTATGATGCCGTTTCTTTTCTCTCTTACCAGCTGACTGCTTACTTCCATATGGGCGGCTTTTTCGCTGTTGTTGTTTGTCCGATAGCTTGACATGTACGTCGGCGAATTTGAGACATAGAGTGGAGTTAACCACTACAATGGGGTTCGAGTCCAGTGAAGAGCAGTTCCAGAAAGCAGGTAAGACAAAAACAAAAGCTAAAAAATAAATTAAACAAGTAAATAACCGGGTAAGAATGTGGTAAAATCTGAAAACGTGGTAAAAATCAGGGGGCTTTTCTTTTCTCTGGATTGCTTTTTAAAACACTGTGGTTGGGTTTTGGGAAGAGTGTCGGCAGGTCAATCAGTGCTTTTTAATACACTACTGGTTGGGTTTAAAGAAGGGGGAGGGTGGAGGGATTGGTCGGTTGGTGAGTCAGAAAATCAGTCAGTCGACAGCAGCCTCTGGTGGATTTACACAAGAACAGCAGGTGTGAATAGCGAGATAAATTTGAGATCTGAAAAAACCTACATAGCAGGCTCTGGGACGTATTTTGCTCTCTCCAGAGATGTATATAGGGGTACGTAATCAGAATGAGCCTGTGTTGCGTTTGCAAGGTAAAAAGTGGAATGTAATGTAGGTGATATCTTTCCTGAACATCTCGAGTTTTTGAATGTTGTGGGGCTGTCTTGGCTGACGATGCTACCATCACATGGAAGTTGAGGATAGTGCCTTAAGACTAGCCAACTAGGGTGATGGTCCTCCTTTTTTAAGAAGGGAGACCAGAAGGTGTGTTTCACAATACACAATCCACAACCTCTCAAGAAAAGTCTATAGCAGGGTACTGGAGGGGACAATTCGACAAATAATAGAACATCAGATTCAGGAGGAGAAACTCCATTTTCATCTAGGCCATGGAACACTGGACCAGGTCTATAACCTAACTAGAAGTCTTGAGGGTTTATAGGACTTTGCACGACCAGTCCACATGTGATTTGGAGAACACAGAATGTCATCTCTGTTATTTGCAGGTGATGTTATCATGTTGGTTTGATCAGACCTGCACACTCAGCCTGCACTGAGATGGCTTGCAGGTGAGTATGATGTGGCAGACAATATCTCAGATACAAGCAACCAAAATTAGCTTACTTTACAGGGTGACAGGGTGCACCCTTAGAGATAGGGTGAGGAGCTCTGTCACGTGGAAGGACCTTGGAGTAGAGCCACAGAAAGAAGCTATTTAAGGTGGCCTGGGCATCTGTTTTAAATGTGTGTAGTTGAGCCTCCACACAGTGAGAAGCTATTTAAGGTGGCTCGGCCATCACTTATAAATGCCTCCTGGATGCTTACTTGGGTAAGGCCCTGGGGAAGACCCCAGACATGCTGGTGGAAATGGAAAAAGTGTCTGGGGAGGTAAAAAAGAGTTTGAGGTTCCTTACGGAGACTGCTGCACCTGTGACCTGGCCTTGAATAAACAGTTAATGATTTTATTTTCAGTTTTCAAGTCATTTGAAACTTTAAACTCTGTCCATTGTTAACAAATTGTTTGTCAAATAATTTTATTCATCTGATTTGCTGTCAGTTATTAAAACTCAGCTATATATAACGGCTGTTATTATTGTTGATAAAATGTTGCTTAATAATTTATAACAGGGATTACTTCACTCTTTAATATTTTACAATTGCAATAATGAAATCTTGAAATTGGTATTGTATGTGTACATATTATAACTTTGTTAAAGGTTCAAGACTTTAAGACTAAAATTTTAACAGATTTGTGTGTGTTGAGCATCAGTTAAGACAACGTTAGCACCTGTTAGCTTTAATTGTTGGGAAAACTGGATAATTTTGAGCTTTTGTCAGCTAATTACATCTTGCGGTTTTAAAATAATTTTTGCCGCGGGATCAAAATCGGTGACATAGCGCGCATCTGCTAGTGGAGTGATACGTCAGTTTCTCATTATTATTCATAGCGAAGTTTTCTTATACTATGAGAAAACCCTGCTGCTTAATTATTCATGAGAGCACATGCTTTCCGAAGGCAAGACAGACCTGCCAAGCTGTAAGACCCAATGACTGGGTGAGACCACGTCAGTGCACGGCACGGGTCGTATGTGTTTGTTTCCATGATCCACAGGGTTTGTTGCATGTTTTTTCCCACGATGCTGTCAGGGCCGATACAGCAAAGCTGTTGGTTTGCAGCAAGTATCTTGTCGAGTTGTACAAGAATTGAAGAATGGCGCACTTTGGACCCTATCATACACCTGGCACAATGCGGCGCAAGGTGCGACGCAAATGTTATTTGCTAGTTTCAGCTCGACTAAAATGTCATTTTGACATTTTGCACCACACTGTTTAAATTATAAATGCATTTGCGCTCATATGTGCGCTCATAGGCGTTCTGGTCTAAAAAGGAGGTGTGTTAAGGCACATTGCTGTCGCATTGCTATTTTGAGGAACTAAAATAGACTGCGCAATAGACCAGCTCAAAGCAGGTCTAAAGTTCAGCGCAGAGTGCGTCAGTTATGTGCCTCGCTTAAACATTGCTGTAGAGCAATACGCAAATATCTTTACTAATGAAAAAGAATTAAAATGTTACAAAAATTTTTATTTTCTATAAATATAAAAAACCAGTACATCCATGCCTTCTTTACCTTGAAGGCTTTTTTCAGTTTATTCATAACAACTTGCTTTTGTATAATGTTATTATTATAAGTAGTATTATTTATTATATACATATTTATATTTGTTTTATTAAAAAACAAGCTTAGATTTGCCTGTCAGGTTTTGGACCATACGGGGCATATGATGGGGATATAACTCAGGTTTTTGACCACACTTCATTATTATTGTTCATTTATTTGTTTGCTGGAAATTAGAACTGAATTTAGAAATAGTTTTGAAACAAATCTTTGCGCTTAACAAACTAAATTAATTATGTAGGCTAATGGATGTCTTCAGTGGAGAGCATACAACACCGTTTCCTTATCCACGAAAGAGAGAAAGTGAAAGTAAAGGCCGAATGATTTAGGCTCATTATCCTCTTGCTGCGGATGCTGTTTAACTGTTTTCTTAACTGTTTTGAAGTGTTCAGTTTTTCCACTTACATGTTCGCCATGTAAATAGCAAATGCGCCATGGAGCGACGCAACTGACACTGGAAGGAAATTGGAGATGAGACTCTGATTGGTTTATTCTCAAAACACACTTATAACTCATTAATAGAATAAGCTCAACCCTGTTAGATCATGCGCTGCGGCGCAGACCATATTTTCCCGTCCTTAAAATAGCAAAAGTGGATTCGGACACACCCTTAATGCTTTTGTGCCCTGCACTTCAGACTTTGCACCTAGACCACTAAAATAGAGCCCTTTGCCTTTTATCAGTTGAGTTCATTACCATTCAGACACATCATCTATATCCGTGCTGCCCTCTTCGCCTATTTTTAGAATTCTCCAGATTACCAGCAGGGCTAATGGTAGAAATAGATAGGGCAAGAGACCTGCTGCACTGCTATCCATTGGGTTTGCATTAAGACCCCAGGGATCATTTATAGTGTTTATATAAACACAATTACCTTTATAATGATATAATAAATTGTGGTTATGTGTATAAGAAATTACGAATAACACATGTATCAGGGCATTCAATAACTTACTGTTCATTTCTTTGCATTGTAACTTTGTAAACTATAAAATCATGGGTCTCACAGTTTGTGTCTCATTTTGTGAGCCAATTGACAACAGTTGTTCGCTCTCCTCTTTTTCCCCTGCACTGCCGGCCATACTCATTCCTCCCTCTGCAGCGCTCCATGCCCATCATGAAGCATTTTTTATAAAAAATTCTGAGGTACACTTGGACCGAAAGAGGGGTTCATGGCCCTTTAAATAAATAATTGCATTAGACAACAATGCATTTTCTCTCAAATAATACTAAAACAAACAAACAAACAAACAATAAATAAATAAATAAATAAATAAATATGTTGTGTTGGTTGAGAGTCCGCTCTACAGAGTCTTTATTTCTATCAAGCTTGAAAATCCCTGATCTTAACTTCACTTGTACTAGAAGCTTAATAGGTATAAGACTACCATTTCGTCACAACCTTGGCAACAGGGCAATAGTTACTGACCTCCAGCGACTGCAGGTATCCCTCCTGAGGGTCACAGAGCAGTGAAGAGATGCGATGATTGTTCCTCATACAGCTCACACTGCTGTCCCTCCACAGAGGAAAAATCTGCCTGACAACCGTCATCCTTCCCAGGGAACTGTGAGCCAACTCCAGAATCTCTGTGTCACTGATCTCCTACAGAATATAAAGAATAATCATAGGCATGGGCACCTGATCACTAACTGAATTCATTGCTTATTAAATTTTATACTTGTATATGTGACAGATTTGAAAACATTGTGCACTACAGGGCTGTTCAATTCTTGATTCAGATTGGCTGACGAACATTCTAAGGTATGGAATTATTTTCAGATAAACACAAAGAAAAAGTAGGCAGGTCTTGATAGCATTACAGTTCCATATCACTATATACTATAATGTTTTATTTTTATTTATTTTTTATTTCACAGCCTATAACAGTCCAAAAATCTAATAAAATCTAAATAAAATACTTTGGATGAGACGTTTAAGAAACTACTCCTGAACACAGGAGCTGTTTAATGACAAAAAGGACAACATCTGAATTGTTAATAATAATAATAATAATAATAATAATAATAATAATAATAATAATAATAATAATAATAATAATAATAATAATAATAAGTAAAGGGAAGAAGAAGAAGAAGAAGAAGAATGTACCCAAGTTTGACACACCTTTGCATTGACATTACAGTATGTATTTTAGTCAACCCAATTTAAATGTGTTATACTTATGAAGATGCTCAATTACTTTTCTGACAGTAAGCTGTCTATCTAGATCAGTGGTTCCCAAAGTGGGGCTCGCGGGACAATGACAAGGAGTCACTTGGTGACTTTCAAAAGTCAAATAAATTTTATTAATCTATTATGACCATATTTTAACCATAAACCACAGAAAATAAAATGTTTAATTGTAAAAAACAACAACATGCAAAATGAATAGCCATCAGCCTTTAAATTTAAATTTTTCATAGGATTGGTATGTTTACGTTAGATTAACAACACAGCAATAGCATCAGCTGCAGAAAATTGATTTTATAGCACCAGGTTAAACTTTCTGACGCCTTTATGGAAATCAAATGCATTCAAAATAAATGCAGGCCAAATCTGAATATTCAGAATGATTTCTGAATGGTGGTCTCCAAAAATTAAACTAAGAATAGATTTGTGCTGAAAACGTTGTGTCCACCAGTCTCTTTAGTTGAGGTTAATATTAAATTAAACAAATTAATAAATGACTATAAAAATTATACAGTTGTTAAACTGTTGCACTTTTTTGTGTTGTCAATATGCTCATGTTTATTCACCTTATTCTCTGTGTACGAGCGGGCGTAGCCATTTGAATAATTTTGGTTCGAGAGTCTCATTCACTTCCATTTGTTTTTAGATGTTTTTCTGCATGATGTTGCAAACTAATATTTTCATATTATATCATTCTACTTGGTCTGTACATTCATGCAAACACTTGTTTGTAGAGCAAGTAGTTTATTATTCCTATTTTTACCAAGAGGCTGAAAAAAATGTCAAGCACTTATAATAATAATTATTATAATTATAATTATAATTATAATTATTATTATTATTATTATTATTATTATTATTAAATTATTACTACTACTACTACTACTACTACTAATAATAATAATAATAATAATAATAATAATAATAATAATTATTATTATTATTATTATTATTATTATTATTATTATTATTATTATTAGTAGTAGTAGTAGTATTATAAGTATTATTATTATTATTATTATTATTATTATTATTATTATTACATTTTTTATCATTCAAATAATAATTCTGACTTCTGAGGAATTTTGAATGTGAATTGGTCACATAAAGTACAACACAAAAAAGATGGAACATGAGCTGCCAGTATTAGCTATTTATAGATTTATTTCAATATGTATTATTTCTTATACAACATATTGTTTCAAACTAAACATGTCAGGAAAACTCACTTTGTTAAACTGTATATTTGAATTTTCAACATCAAATTTGTCAAACCAAAGATCATGATCCAATAATGCAATTTGAAGTCTTGGTTAAACAGAAAACACTTCTAATTCAAAATATATGAGCAACTGTTCATTAACAGATTTTGTTTTAGACAGTAGAGTGATCACTTGCAGAGTTATGATGGCAGATACACCGTAAACAAATTAGGCTAAACAGCTCTGATGCTAAAATATTTATCGTCAAGTTGCTGCTTGGCAATTATTTATGACTTTCACAGGTGGATGAAATGGCGAGAGAGGCATGTAGAACAGATGGAAATTATATTTAGATATTCTAAAAGTGCTGCATTTCTTGGAAAAAGAAAGGAACTAACAGCATTTTCCCATTCGAATGTATGTCCTCTCGTGTTCCCCAGCATGTGACTCGTAGTTCAAAGGATATATATTTACGCTAAAAGCTAACCAGTGTTCTCTCTTCACTGATGGTTTTGCAATGCTCCTTGTAATTTCACAGTCTGCTGTTTCAAACATCTGGGGAGAAACCGTACCTTCAGCAGTAGGTTGTGACCGGTACAGAGACATTAGCGATCACAGAATCACAGCAAATAGAGAGCATAACACACAGAGCTATGTACTTTTGTATTTTGTTTTCCCTTAATAATTAAAAAAACTTCACTTCAAAACTGCATGATGTGTTTACTTGTGTTATCTTTGATTATATTTACATTTGTTTAAAGTTCTGAAACATTAAAGTGTGAGAAACATGCAAAACTTAGTACACTTTTTCATACCACTGTATATAACACAACACTCATAAATCGCAGAATCCTAAACAACGACATAACTCATGGCTGAACTATCAAAGTACGATGCATCATTTGGGAAAAGAACGATGTAGTGACGAATGTTTCCCAAAACCGTAGTTGCTCTGTGGCGGATCCATCATTTGAACCACGTTAATAATAATGTAAAAAGCCTATAATGACACTCTAAATGGAGTGGACAAGCGTAACAACTTCTTTGAAAAAAAAAAATCCCCATTGTGCAAATTATTGTTTACACGCACACACATTTAAAAAAAAATTCAATATTAGGTTTAGTACAAATGTGCACTCGTTTTCCATTTTAATTGAAATATATGAAGAGTTCAGATGCAAAATCCGCTAAACGCCACTTCCGTCACAAATGAGATAATGACATTGAGTGAATGCTTTAGGCATGTAGCACATGTTTAACAAATATTTTTGCTTCAAATCATCTGAATCGCAGCGTCAGCCCATTGTTGGCAAAAGCCGCTAAACGCCTCTTGCCTTTGACAGCAAAAGCCACTATATCTTGACAACCAATAAGAAGGCATGAATCGAATCATATGTTTTCAATATAGAAGTGCGCTGATACCCCAGCTTTCATGAGGAGACTGTTTTATTCTGCTTCCGATTTAGATTTTAAAAGATGGCATTTGATTAACTGGATGAGACTGTCCGACTGTCAGTAAATGGCAAATGAAAACGTCCCTTACCTCAAAACTCTGTGCATTATAAGGAAAGGAAAACACACTGTACAGTCGAAGGTGTAACATGCATACTTTTAACACGCTACTTTGAATGTGTCGGATTTACTTCACATTAAAAGGCAACACCGTTTACTGAAAGGAAGATGCCGTTTTTTTTTTCTCGCATGGATGCTATGAGGATAAACAAGAGACGAAAAAGAGATCAAGTATGGTGAGAATGAATGAATGACAGCTTCTAAAAGTGTCTAAGACATCCCCATTTTGCCCAGTACACCTTGTGTTTTATTTGCTAATTTAAGCTATTTTTTAAAAGATACATATAATGTATAAAACTATACATTATTTATATTACTTCATATTACCTATACCTCTTATAAGCTATTTATATTAATGGACAATGCACAGATATTGATGTTTCACAATGTTTTTACACTACATTATTTGAATCTAACAAGTTTAGTTTACAATGTTTGCAATGTTTACATTTCTCCACTTACATTAAATCTAAATCCCAAATATCAGAAATGACAACAGATTGTTAAGATTTAATATAATGTCAGTTTTAATGTTTTGATTAATGCATTGAATTGATTAATGTACTTACTTGACAGATTTCATTCATTCATTTATGTTCCTTCTGCTTTTTCCTTGGTTTATCACAGCAGAATGAATCACTACTTGCTTGACAGATTCATGTGTTTTTTATTTTAGGTGGTCTGTGTAGTGTGTTTTATGTTGGGTAAAATAATTTGCATCTTTAGTGATTTTTCAGCTAATTACACTGTCTTATCTCAATAGGTGGATTAAGAGGTTTTTGCAAAAAAAAAAAACTGAAGTGGATTTAGCTGGTTTTGACACGAAAGAAAATCTACCTTGTGAAAAACCAAAGAATTGTCTAAAGTGACATTTTTGAAAAAAAGTAATTTTTTTACTAGCTCATAACCGTAACATTACATATAAAATGAAACATCTGAACCTAATCAGAGGAGCCTGATAGAAAATGCTCATTTACAAGAAAATAGGTCTGGTGGATATAGAGGGTTTTACATCTGAACTCTTCATATGTAAATGGCACATACAGTATAGGGGCTTCTATATGTTAAGTATATGTTTCCTTTACAAATATTATTGAGAATATTCCATATCATATTCTAAAACATAAAACTACTTACACAAAGCTAACATCTCATATATAAATCATCACGCTAATGGTTTTAATTTATAGTAGGCTATGTATTAGGAAAAAAAACAACAATATCCTACATAATAATAATAATAATAATAATAATAATAATAATAATAATAATAGGCCACGCAGTGGCGCAGTAGGTAGTGCTGTCGCCTCACAGCAAGAAGGTCGCTGGTTTGAGCCTCGGCTGGGTCAGTTGGCGTTTCTGTGTGGAGTTTGCATGTTCTCCCTGCGTTTGCGTGGGTTTCCTCCGGGTGCTCTGGTTTCCCCCACAGTCCAAAGACATGTGGTACAGTTGAATTGGGTGAGCTAAATTGTCTGTGGTGTATGATTATGAATGAGTGTCTGTGCATGTTTCCCAGAGATGGGTTGTGGCTGGAAGGGCATCCGCTGCGTAAAAATGTGCTGGATAAGTTGGCGGTTCATTCCGCTGTGGCGACCCCTGATTAATAAAATGACTAAGCCAAAAAGAAAATGAATGGATGAATGAATGAATAATAATAATAATAATAATAATAATAATAATAATAATAATAATAATAATAATAATATTATTAGACCTTTTGTTTCGTTGCTGCTTGGAGGGCGCTATAGCAACCAACGTCTTCCGGTAGGATGCTTAGAACTTCTGTTTACAGCGTTTACAACTGATAAATGGTCTTAGTATAATTTTGAATGGCTTAGGGAGTGTTTTTGTGACCAACAACTTTTGAACGGTGTATGTTAAAGTCATTATACGTCTGTCCGATGCATTTCAAGCACGCGAGAAAAAATGTTCTCCTAATTCAATGTCTGCCATCAGATAAGATGCTGAAATAGCATCAGTGTTCCCGACGCATACACTCCTTACTGTACATATATATATATATATATTTCCATAGGTCACCTATTTGCTTGCTAAGTTCCGGGTCTAAGCACCATATCAAAGTGTGTATATATATATATATATATATATATATATATATATATATATATATATTATATATATATTAAAGACTCTTTTAGGTAAATTACCATCCTATCTTTCTAATTTGTTAACATTCCACATAAATAACCAACACACTAGATCTGGTTCCTGTATTCGTTTAACAGTCCCAAGGGTATTGTCAGAACTAGGCAAACGTGCTTTTTCCTTTTATGCTCCTAGGGCTTGGAATGACCTGCAAAATCAGCTCAATCTTGATACACTTCAGACTTTGAGTACTTTTAAACATCTTCTGCACAAATTCTTAAAAAATACTTGTAATTGTTTTTTATGATCCGATCTTTTATGTATGGTGATTTTGTAATTACGTGGTATTTTTTGTGATTTTTATGTGAAACTTTATGTGTTGCCGGCCATCTTGACCAGGTCTCACTGGAAGAAGAGACAGTGCTGTCTCAATGTGATCTCCTGGCTAAATAAAGGAAATAATAATAATAATAATATATATATATATACATTCATTTTCTTCTTGGCCTAGTCTCTTTATTAATCAGGGGTCGCCACAGTGGAATGAACTGCCAATTTATCCAGCATATTTTTTTATGCAGCGAATGCCCGTCCAGCTTTGGACAATTTAGCTTACCCAATTCACCAATAGCGCATGTCTTTGGACTTGTGCGGAAAACCGGAGCACAAGGAGGAAACCCACACGTAAATGGGGAGAACATGCAAACTCCACAGAGAAATGCCAACTGGTCCGGCCGGAACTCGAACCAGCAACCTTCTTTCTGTGAGGTGACAATGCTACCCACCGCGTTACACATGCTACACACACACACACACACACACACACACACACACATTTGCTTGTTAAAGGGCCACGAAACCCCCTGTCTCAGCAGGGTGTTTTCACACCTCTGTTTTGAAAAAAGTCAGGAAAGTTGGGCGTGTCCAGCTCTGGGAGTGTGGGAGTGTCGGGGGAGGGAAAGAGGGTAAGATTTTGCATAGAAGGGAGTTAACATTTGGGCACGCGCTAAGTTTGACAGGAAAAACAAACACACAGAGGCTGATTTGATACGGCGAATAAGAGAAAAAAATCCTCCGCATTTCTCTGTAACTTATGTACTCGGTAGGTAGCATCAGAAAGCCGTGTGTGTATAGACTATCCTGTCACAAATTGCAGCGAAAATCCTGCACGACGGGAATAGTTTGTGTTTACATGTTTACACTCGGAGAGCAGCATTTAAACAAAGGGCACTGCACTGCAAACACTTACCAAATCTGTAGACAGACAATCAAACTGGAGCTGTGTCTTTTTATTAAAAGTAGACGAGCAGCAAATCCGGATTTCACCATTTCCAGAAGAGAAAAAGCTCTCGGGTAAAAATGTTCTTTACAAACGCGTTTCTGTCGCGTGCACTGTAATCCACACGTGAGTCCAGCTGCTCTCTCATAAAGGGAAAATGAAAACAAAACCTTCGTTGCAACACACTAATAACACCTACGAATTTTGTCTTGAAATTCTTATACTTTCACTTGTTTTGGCAACACAACATGGCGTCTCTCTGCCGTCTGAACAGTGTAAACTGGTAAACAGTCTCCGGAGCTATCATGCATATTAATGAAGTTTCACGTCATACACAATAGAGCGCGCTGATTGGTTTGAAGCACGTCTTTCTCATGAATTAATACTGCACACTCAGATACGTAAGAACGTCCTAGAAAAGACAGACAGCCACTCTCCAGCTGGATTTACACCCAAGTATCTCATGGCCGTGACGCAGCTTCAAAAATTCGTTTCAAACCGGAAGAACGAATTTGCTCAAAATAACGCAAAAACAACCAGTTTTCACTTTTTAGTGCAATATATGTGTCCTAATAGTGTTTATAGCAGCGTGGGACACATATATGACTGTCAACAGCTCAAAAAATGTGTTTTGGTGTTTCGTGACCCTTTAAGTTCCGGGTCTAAGCACCATTTCAAAGTTTATATATATATATATATATATATATATATATATATATATATATATATATATTATATATATATATATATATATATATATATATATATATATATATATATATATATATATATATATATATATATATATGAAGGGAGCACAACTGTCAATATGAAGATCGCTAAAACTGAATTGTAAATAATACTTTGAAAGCAAATTACATGTAAGAGAGATTATGTTTTTATGCTTTAATGTTTTTTAATCATTCCAAATTTAAATGTTGGAACTTTCTAAATGAATAGTGCTCATAGGGGGGATAACTGGGAATAGAACACAGCTATAAACCATGCTTCTAACTACAGCTCTAGAGGTGTAGTTGCAAATGTACAAGTTTGCGACAAGGTTTGTGAATGTTCCTTGGAACGATGGATTTGGGAAACACCAAATCAATAAACTATGTTTGTAATGACAGAACTTGCAACCTTAGTTGGCTAACGATGGTTTTCAGAAACACACCCCTGGATGGTTGTTGTCAGTTTTATTTCTGATGTGTCATAATCTGCTAGATTCATACTGCATACCACATCACTGCTGTCGACGGTTTACAAAAGTTTGAAGAGAACCTTCTTAAGCAAATTAGTAATTGTTTACTCTCACAGCTTATAAGATGCGAGGCAATGAGAAAGAAGTACACAATATGGTGTCTTCTTATTCAGATTCAATCAAACCTGTTCATTGTATAGTCAGCAGGAGGAGATGCTAATATTTAACAGGAGCATGTGGCGCTTCACAGCATGTTTAACAGAAAAGCATCATCCTTCACAATTAACTTAAAATCTGGGGCTTCCGCAGCTCACAGATTGACTAACCCAATGAAAATTCAATCACACATGATCGATTAAGCACCATCTGCCCTTGTGTAATTTGCTTTTTACATGCATCAAAGATGATCAGTGGATGTTTTTCTGCTGGTTAAAATGGCCAAAGTATGTAGAAAGTGTTCTCCCCAGGAGGGTCAATCTGCTCCTTTTCAAGCTTCTGCTTATGTCATTATGGACACAGCATTTAAAACTGTTATTTTCTGAGTAGGTTTGAATAAAACAGGATCATTCCATCATCATTTTTATGCTGATACGATCCATTTTCACTTCATACTAGCAAACGCTAGTTTCTTCCTACATTGTTTTATTAGTTTGCCTTTATGTCTAGGCATCCATTATTCATGAAACTGCTTTAATGACTATGTAATGACTATACAATCAACTAAATCACAACATAAACAAACATCTCCAATTTACTACAGATTTGTGCAAACCCGATAGCACTCACAATAAATGAAGTAATTTATAATGTGGTCTAATGGAGAGTTTTGACATGCATGCACACACCAAAAAGATAGATAAATAAAGATAAAGAAAGATAAAGATTTATTTATTTATTTATCTAAAAATAAATAAATAAATAAATAAATAAATAAATAAATAAATAAATAAATAAATAAATAAATAAATCGTTGTAACTAATGAAAGGTTAACAGTTTAACTATGGCCTACATTATACCGGTGGTGAGGCCAGAAACTTGAAAATGAGAGGACTTGAATGAGGACTTTGGTGAAATAGAATGGAGCTCAGGTTATATTCATTATTTTACAATATATGAGATAAAGTAAATAAATGTAAGATACTATAAACATTGTCTGCTTTTGGCTGATTTCATGAACTTAAAAATATATGGCTAAATTATAAATAAAAATGTGAAAAGGTGTCAAATAGCAGAATAAGTAGACAGTACATGTAAACAATATTTGCATGCAGCTTATGGTCCTTTTTTGTAGCTACACTAAACATTAGAAAATCCTGCAGATGACTAAAATGGAAAAAAATAGTGAGTACTGAGTAGTTTCCAACTTTTACAAAATTAAACAGTGGTACTACCATTTTTTTTTTACTTGACTTAAAGTCAGGTGACTTTCAGCCTGGATTTTGCCTAACCAAATTCAAAATCTTCCCAAATCCACACGCAGAGGTTTAAATGCTAAAGTTTAGTATCATTTTAAAGAAAACCCTTTGAATTTTCATGAAACACAGTTTAAAATAATTTAAAATAATTGTATATGTTTTCGGTAACACTTTACAATAACAGTACATGAATAATGATGTATTAATGTGCAAACTAAACATTAATTTATTATGAATTAATGATGAGTTAAGGTATGCACTAATCATAAACTAACTTTAACTACAACATGAGTCACATGAGTTCATGTTTTAATAACGGCTACCTTAATTACTTGTTAGTACATGTTGTTAATTAATGTGTTAATTAACATTTAAGTTTAAGCTAAATGTAACCAACATGAACTCATGAGCTGTTAATGTATGATTATGTCATGACTTTACTTGGAGGGGCACATCATCATTAACTCATCCTCAACAACTCATGAACTCCTGTTCATGCTGATGTTGACAGAACACTTTTCTATTGTTATTCAGTGTAAACTGACTAGTTGGACGTGCATAAGGAGTTTATGAGTAGTTAAGAATGGGTTAATGATGATGTGACCCTTCAAGTAAAGTCACAACATAATTATATATTAACATATCATGAGTTCATGATGGTTAAATAAAGCATAAACTAATGTGGTAATCAATACATTAATTAACAAACAATCATGTACTAACAAGTAATTAAGGTAGCCGTAATTTACTCATGAACTCATGTGACTCATGTTGTAGTTCAAGTTAGTTCATGATTAGTGCATATATTAACTCATCATTAATTCATAATAAAGTAATGTTTAGTTTACATATTAATACATCATTATTCATGTACTGTTATTATAAAGTGTTACCATGTTTTCTGTGGTATAATAAACCCATCCAAAAAAAGAGGCACTTTTTGTTTTGTAAACTTAAATTGAAAGTGTACCTTTTAGGTTCTGTTTGGTCTAGGTTACTGTAATTAATATTTTTGGTTCCTGCACATGTTAGTAATCACAGGAAAAAAGAAAAATGTCTCTATCAAAATCTATGCAAAAGTTATTCTATTCCAACTGATGAGAGAACGGAACCACTCATGGGGGTATTGGGCCAGTACGGATCTTTCAAATTTGAAGAATGCGGAAGTAAATGATGTCATGGACCCGGTACCGGGTACACAGAGTTTTAACCTTTTGTAGCCAGGTGGCAAGTAAATAGGACACAAAAAAAGCTAATTTAATTCTATAAAATGGGGGTTTGTCTGACTGCTGTTTGACAGGGAAAAGATTACAGCGGTCGAAGGGAGCGCAGCGAAATAAGGCCTTTGGAAACAAAGTGCCTTAAGAAAAACAATAATACAAAACAAATGAACCTGAATAATTTAATAAACATTTCAGTTAACTTCAGGTTATCAAAATCGGTATCGCAAAAACCCCAAAATCTTGTTTTAGGCAAATCTCAATGACACAATTGTAAGAAAATGCAGTTGCACAAAACTGCATTTAGATCCAGTGTTCTTTTATGTTACATCCTTGATCCTAGACCAGGGTCGTAACACTACAGTGCCACAAACTCCCTTAATAATGCCCCCTCAAAAATATATATACAAAAATAGAGTAAAACATATTCTTTAACCTAAACTGAAATACGGCAGTGATTAAAAATCACGATTACTGTTTGACACGAAGTCCACTGCACTGCACGCAATCCACGTCGTCCCAAAACAACGTTATTTCCACGATGATCAATTCACAGCTTGTAACACACAGCTCACCACACTGCAAGCGCCCACTCACATACACATCACGAGAAGAGAATGGACTCTTATATAAATTTTCAACATATTATAAAAACTGTATTTATCTCACTGACCACACTTTTATTCAACCTATGTGTTCAAAATGTTAGTTCCTATAACAAAGCATACTGCTGTATTTATGAATGGGTTGGGTTAAGGAATCATTTCTCTATCTAACTCAATCAAATATGCAGATTTTTTGGGGAACACAATGTTGTGTTGTTGAGCTGTTGCCCCATTTATTATGTGAACATGTAGATCTTAAAACAAAACTATTGGAACTATTGGTTCTGTGATTACTCATGTATTTTTGTAACCTATTAAACGACCTAAACGAATTATGTCAGAAAATGACATATGTCAAATATGATTCCTTGTATGTTCATTCATTCATTCATTCATTCATTCATTCATTCATTCATTCATTCATTCATTCATTCATTCATTTTCCTTTAGCTTAGTCCTTTTATTTATCAGGGGTCGCCATAGCGGAATGAACTGCCAACTATTCCGGTATATGTTTTACACAGCGAATGCCCTTCCAGCTGCAACCTAGAACTGGGAAATTCCTTATATGTGTCAAGTGATAAATATCATATAATAACTTTTAAGCTCTCAAAGCTGGAAGCTATTAGTCCAAGGCCTATTTATAACCCTCATTGGTCGATAGTGGAAGTGTGGTTGATAATTTCTGATTGGCATAACAGAACATATTAACACAATAAACAAACATAAACAGTAAAGACAGGGCCCTTAGGTGGTGCCAATGCACTTTACTCCACTTCAACACAATTTTAATCAGAAAAATGCTAGTATTACTAGACAAAATTTGACAAGGAAATTGTACATTTACTTTTGGTTGTAATATCACTTGTCACACATACAGCTGAAGTCAAAATTATTAGTCTGTGAATTCATTTCTTTTTCAAATATTTCCCAAATGATGTTTAATAGAGCAAGGAATATTTCACAGTATTTTCAATAATTTTTTTTTCTTATGGATTCTTCGATTTATTTGTTTTATTTTGGCTAGAATAACAGCAGTGTTTATTTTTTTAAACCATTTTAAGGTCAATTTTACTAACCCTCTAAAGATTTTTTTTTTCCGATAGTCAACAGAACAAACCATCGTTATACAATGACTTGTCTAACTACCCTAACGTGCCAAGTTAACCTAATTAAACTAGGTAAACCTTTAACCTTAATATATATATATATATATATATATATATATATATATATATATATATATATATATATATATATATATATATATATATATATATATATATTATTATTATTAATTATTATTATTAATTTACAACTTAAAACAATCATAAATATAATGCTTTACAACTGATTGCCTCAAGGCCTTATGATATCCTTTACACTATGCACTTGAACATATAAAGTGATGATCACTCACTCACTCACTCACTCATTCACTCACTCACTCACTCACTCACTCACTCACTCACTCACTCACTCACTCACTCACTCACTCACTCACTCAGGTACACAGCTCTTTTCTGCGCTTATGTGCCAATCCTTCAGCCTGATATCACAAGGAAATGTAACTATTTTACGTTTTGTCAGTTTAATGGCTAATTCATACGAGTTCAGTCATACAATTTTAAAAAGGAGGCATGGCACCCAACCCTGTGGCACAACCCCTAAACCCAACCGTCATTGGGGTATAAGCAAATCATACTAAATTGTATGAATGAGATCGTACAAATTCCTACAAATTAGCCACTAAATCAAAAAGTTACGAATTACCATGAGATCATGTTGGGTACCCAACGTGAACCAACTTCCTGAGGGCATAATGTATCATATCTTCACACAGACTAGACAGGTGTTATGTGAACCCATCTGTGTGTGTGTTCTTTCTTTCTTTCTTTCTTTCTTTCTTTCTTTCTTTCTTTCTTTTCTTTCTTTCTTTCTTTCTTTCTTTCTTTCTTTCTTTCTTTCTTTCTTTCTTTCAGCCAATCTGCGTTCAGCCAATCTCTGGGTCAAGAGCACTTTTAGCTTAGCTTAGCATAATTTATTTTATTGAATTGACATCTTGCTCAAAAATGACCAAAGTATAACTAGGGCTAGTTCTGTGTCCATCCTCATCGTCTATACCCTCAGACACTATTCCCTACATTAGTAATATAGTTTAATTTAAAGGACTGAATGAAAATTCAAGCACTTGGTTCACAGGAAAGGCTGGTTGATAAATCATTCAGTTGGATTAAAATTTCAATTTCTTCGGTCAGACCCTTTGATTGGTAATGACCAGTGGTGCAGTCGGGGCTATACGCACGTATACTCAGTATGCCTACTTTTTTCCATGAGCTGTTTGGGTATTACGACTTCTGAGGATCAATAATTGCGTATACCCTCGGTATACTCACTTGTTTTTCTGATTAGACTTCCCTTATTTACATGTATTCGCGTAAACTTTTTATTTTCCTGACAAAAAAAAATATATATATTTATATTGTTATATTAATTATAGGCTCATTTTACAAGTCCCTTTAGAGTTAAACAGTTGGCTTTTACCCAGGTTTTACCACAGCTTAATATACTCAGCCAATCTCCGGGTCTGCTGGGGGCACTATTAGCTAAGCATAAATCATTGAATAGGATTAGGCTATTAGCATCTCGCTTTAAAATGAACAAATTTGTTTAAATATTTTTCCTTTTTTAATGGATAGTTCATTCAAAGAAAGTAAAATTGTCATCCTTTACTCAATCTTTACTTGTTCTGAACCGGTTTGTATTTTTTATTTTGTTTAACACAAAAGAAGATATTTTGAAGAAAGCTAGAAACCTTTAATCATTAACTTCCATAGTATTTGTTTTTTCTTTCAATAGTTACAGGTAACTTATGTTAAAAAAAAAAAAAAAAAAAAAAAAAAAAAAAAAAAAAAATATATATATATATATATATATATATATATATATATATATATATATATATATATATATATATATATATATATATATATATATATAGTTTCGTCGTTTCTTTGCCTAGTTTTAATATTTGGGTTGGGTGGGTAATAGTACACCACTTTTTTTTTAGGACTACACCACTGGTAATGACCCGTCTATTGGTAATGAAACAAAATATTTTGATTTCTGTCATCTATTGTTCATTTTGTAATACATTTTTAGTGCCTATTTATATTTTCACTGCAGTTATTTTATGTATAATTATATAAATTCATGTTAAACACTACTTTGAGACTTTTATAAACACTATTTTGATACTATACCGGTCAATTCTGACTACTAATGTAAGGGACAGAATGTGAACACGACACGAGGGTTAAATTGCACTTTAAGCTGACTACTAGTATCTTAAAAAATATTATGCACTCTATAATAAGTAATTTATTAGAAATGATTTATTAAATTATTATGCTTATAAATGTCTTGAAAAAAATATCTCCGTTAAATTGGGGATAAAATATCTAGGGGTGCTAATAATTCAGGAGGAATAATAATTCTGACTTCAACTGTTGTCTGTGTATAAAAAACAGTAAACATAATTCTGTTGATGTTGTTGTAATTTATCTGTTGGAAATAGCTACAGTTATTCACTAAATAATAGAGAAGTGTATTACAACCCGGCAGATGTCCGAATGAACTGTACAATCAAGTGCACTTTATGCTTTTAAAAGCATAAAGAGCCCATTCGTGTCCTTAGATTACAGTGGTGGAGTGATGTTATTCACTCCTAGTAAAGTACTGTCAAATCATAGTCAGCTGCTTCACCATCCACAACAAAAGTACTCAAAAGCAGTGAGAGATTAGGAATTGTTTCGTGCAAATTTCGTTTGACTGAGATTTGGAAGGTGCTTGATTTGCATAACTCCCCCTGTGTGTTTGCATATTACAGAGAGTTTCAGGCAGACATAACATAATAATGTATACAAACACATGAAAAAATTATAGCTAATGGAAAGACTATGAAATAAAGCTTCACTTACCTCATTCACAAACACCCAGTGACTATCTTTGGAGGCCAGGTTAGTCTCCACGGCCTACAGAAAAACAAATAGAGAACAAATCAATGTGAGCTGTCTGTGAGTAATTGAGGCACCTGCTTTAAACAGCATTAGGTGAAAAAAAAAAAACCCATATCTGCTGGACGGACACAATAAACATTACCACACCTGACTAGTAATGTTCACTTAGCCGTTCATGCGCAACACATACTAATATTTTTCTGGGTTATAGTTACTTAAAATGATGGATAAGGTCACATTTCATGTTAAAGTTACTGTATGTATTTTCACCATGGGCTGTGCTGTTAAATATCGTTGCAGTTGATTTCAATCCATCCATCCATCCATCCATCCATCCATCCATCCATCCATCCATCCATCCATCCATCCATCCAATCAATCAATCAATCAACCAACCAATATATATATATATATATATATATATATATATATATATATATATATATATATATATATATATTGTTTTTAGTAGAGTTATAGTTGAAGATTTATTAATACTGTATTGCAGAATGCAATTTGCAGACATATGATGCTTTTAATTTAGACAATCTTTTTGACAAGCACTTTCATTAGTAAATTTATTAAAAAGTTTTTCCTTGTTTGTTTATTCATGCTAGTTTAAGCTAACTCATGTTGTAAGATACAATGAAACAGCAGAGATGCCCAAAGTAGGGCCCAAGGGCCAAAGTTGACTCATTGTAACCTTCGAATTGTCCCACGATCCCATCTGAGAGGAGAGTGAGAATGATGGAGAGGGTTGAGGTGAATGCCTTTTACACAGAGATCGTTATTTCTAATTTAAGGAAACCTTTTTTTAAATGTTTCAATTAAATGTTGTAAATGAATCTGATATTTTAAAATGTATATACTGTGACTCGATGGATAGAAGACTATGCAGAAGCAAATCAAGGCAGAAACTAGTCTAAATCTGTTATAAATAAGATTGTTTTATTTATACTGTAATAAGTTCATTATAAAATGTAAAAAATACTGTATATGTTAATATATAGCAGTGTATTCTAGACATTTTTGTTTTTAATTATTAAATAAATTAGGAATTTACCCATGGCAACTATATTTACCTGCGGCCCACTAGCCTCGATCAAGTTTGGTTTTTGACCCTTTATAGGAAAAAGTTTGGGCACCCCTGGTTTTGATGATGCAACTCTTACAAAAATGAGATCTATCGACATAGCACTTTCTTAATGCACACAGTCATAAGAAGTTAATATTAGGTTAGATTTAGGTCACAAGCATCTAAGGACAATGTTATTTTGACCTCCAATAATGACATGAAATGACGTTGATATTTTGTTGGATTTAGGTTGTGTTAGAATGTGACCAAACAGCTGATTCGAATGTTATCGCTTGATTGAATGGGCGTTATTAGTGGTTATCAGATTATAGACATGAGCCAGAAGAGGCCTTCTGCGCCTATTAGTAGGCTCAGAAGGTTGTTATCATCCATCTACATGATCAATCAGCTACAGTATAGATCACATACGGCTGCAGCTAGAAGTTAACGAGAATTATTTATATTATTCATTAAATTTCCTATTAATTGTATTTTATTAACGTCTACCCCTACCCCAACCCTAAACCAAACCTTCACAGTAATGTAAAAACAGATCTGGATCTGGAGTCTTCTCTATTAGTATAGCCAGCCTGATCTCACGAGAAAATGTAAGTATTTTACATTTTGTCAGTTTAGTGGCTAATTCGTACGAATTTGTACGAGTTGAGTCATACGAAATGTACGATTTTAAAAAGGAGGCATGGCACCCAACCACGCCCCTAAACTCAACCGTCATTAGGTGATGAGCAAATCATACTAAATTGTATGAATTAGATCATACGAATTCATACGAATTAGCCACTAAATCAAAAAGTTAAGAATTGCCGTGAGATTGCGTTGGTTTAGCTGATTAAGCACGAGAATTATATATTATTTATTACATTTCCCATTAATTGTATTTTATTAACGTCTACCCCTAACCCTAAAACCATCCATCACAATATTGTAAAAACAGATCTGGATCTGGAGTATTCTCTATTAGTATAGCTGATTAACCATGTGGATGGATGATAACAGCCTTCTGAGCCTACTAGTAGGTGCAGAAGGCCCCTACTGGCCCATATATATCAGCTAATAACCACTGATAACGTCCATTCTATCGAGTGGACCAAAATCCAACGTCAATTTAACATCTTAAACCAACATCATATTGACGTCAAATACGGACATTTATTTGTCAGGTATGATGACCAAAATCCAAAGTCTGATAGATGTCATATTGGTAACGTCCACACAACGTTAAACTATAACATCATTAGACGTTGATATTTAGTTGTTTTTAGGTTGCGTTGGAAAGTAACCAAAACGCATTGTCTGTCCGACTTTGGATAATGACGTCAGCTTGACGTTTGGTTCTGACATCAACCTGATTTTAATTACCAAACAAAATGCAATGTCCTACGACGTTGGGGTACAGCGTCAATCTGATATCATGGGATGCTGGGATAGTTCACCCAAAAAAATGTTGGATGCTCTCCACCCACTTGGTCCAAACCTGCTTGAGTTTGTTTCTTCTGTTGAACACAAAAGATAATATACTGCAGAATCTTAGAAAGAATCACACACTTACTTTTTTTTTTTGGTCATTTGTGTGTTCCTAATATGGATGTCGTTGGCTTCTGGTTTCCAACATTCTTCAAAATATCTTGTTTTGGGTTCAACGGAAGAAATAAATTCATAAAGGTTTGGAACCACTTTGATGAGTAAATGGTGAGGAAATCTCCATTAGGTGAACTATCCCTTTAAAAGTAAGCAATTATCCAATTAAAAGTGATTTTCTTCTTTTGCCTTTTAGTCAAAACCATTGCATTTCTCACAACACAGGCTGTTGGATTGTTTCAATCTGACTTTAAAATGAGACAGCTGTCTCATCTTTATCATATTCTTTCTTTGTGTATTTAGCATATGACAGCCCAGCATACATTACTTTCAATTAAAGTCTCTGTGGAACAGGCAGCTTGTCATATATCATCTTCAGCTATGAGTTTAAAATTACGGCAAGGAAGAAAATGTTTATTAACAAAGTGCATTTGCCATCTTTACCTTTGGTGTGTCTACAAGTATAATGCACTTAAGGAAAGAGACTCACTATCATGTAAATTATGTAAAAACATGTATATGCAATGTCTCAAACATGACAATATGAAGAGCAATGGGACATGGAATGCACAAAATATGCAAACCACATGATGATCCTAGATTAACCACCCTTGAAACTGTGTGAATATAGACCATTATTCCAAATGAAATAATACAGTTTCCATCATTTAGGCAGGTACTGTGCATACAATATTTCAAACTTTCATTATAAAAGACAAATAATACATAATTAATGTCACAATGTCCAAAACGAGGTAAAAATAAAGCTTTCTCTTAAAATGTTGCCATTGTTTTGTAAGTTTTTCATCATTTCCTATATTATATGTGTTTTTAGAATGTTTAGGTCTTATTAGAATGTTTCTATCATGCCATCCTCTTGACTAGTGTTCTCTTGTTGTTAATGTGTTTTAAATTTGTAAGTTTCTACACATTGTTGAGTTGTTTGCTTACATGTTTCATTAATAGAATGCTGCTATGTTATGTTCTAACGTGGTTTCAAGAGTTCACACTTAAGGCCAGCTCACACTGTGAGATTTTTTTATAACCCTGAACGATTGTAGCATGTCAGCCTGCACGAACATGGCTCCCGTGTCACACTGTAAGATCTCAGCCGTTGTCATGAGAAATCGGGTCCCCCCTGCAATCGAGTCCGCTTAGGACCCCGCTTAGGTCGTCTGCATTTAATGCCTGATCAAAAGTGCTTCTTATAGTCTATTCTCAGTCTTGAGATTTTAACAACACTTATCATATTAGTAACTTTATTTTAACAACACGTATCATATTAGTAACTTTATTTTAACAACACTTATCATATTAGTAACACTATTTTAACACTTATCATATTAGTAACATTATTTTAACAACACTTATCATATAAGTAACATTTTTTTAACAACACTTATCATATTAATAAAATTATTATTGGTAAGTACAAGTTAAAGACATGCATAGTTAAAATAATTGAAACGGTTCTAAACATTTAATGAAGCCTTTTTGATGTTTTTATGTATTTATATGTAACATTATATATTTACATAAGAAATGGTAGCAAGTTTATCTAACATAAAAGCACGAAAGACGAATTCTCCATGCCACAGCACATACCACATTATATATATATATATATATATATTAATCAGGCGCTACAAACTATACCTAATACAACTCCAGTGAACCAATAGGATCACCCAGGGTCCTAGGCGGACCCAATTGTCAGGGGGGACCCGATTTCTCATGACACCGTCACAATGTCAGACTGAACGACAATGAAGATGCACCAAGCACGGAAGAAAACTCCCCCGGAGTTTGACGTCATCCACCTGTGACGCTTTCACTATCCTGCATTCTCAAATGATTCCTTACAGCAAACATAAACAATCTGTAGTGGCAATTTTACATATAATATATATATATATATATATATATATATATATATATATATATATATATATATATATATATATATATATATATATATATATATATATATATATATATATATAGGCCGATAAATATAAATATTTTTAAAATGTTATATTTTTATACAGTGTTCAACGGATTTTATTTTAAAACTTTATAAAAGTTTGATCTGATCTTATTAACTAAATAGCAAAAAAAGCAATTTCAAAATTGCAAGGTGATTATATAGACATATATTCACAATTTCACATAAATCAGCAAACCAAAAATTTATTATTTTCTTTTCTGCGCATAGCAAATTAATATAGCAACTTCACATAGCAACTTGACTTTTGCATAAAAATAATAAGTTAAATAACACAATGGAATTTAATTAACAAAATTATATAAATATATATTTAAGTAAAATGAAAAGGAAATAACTAAGAACTGAAACCAGCTCTAATGTTCTTGAATAAAACGTGCTACAGTAATGTACATATGAACAAATATGTAATGTCTGAAAACGCATTTTGAGAGGTGTTTTGACAGTTCAGAGCCACCGTACAAGCGAAAAGCTAAATACAGACAGTATGATTTACTTTAGAAAATGCAGCATAAATTCGTCCTATTGGGCATTTTAGATTCTTTTCAACGCATGTAGGTATTGTTTGTCAATCTGACAACACTTCACACACGTTCTTGCTGTCAATTGCGGGAAAAATGACAGATGAAAGGTATATGATAAACCGCTTTAGGTTTAAAACTTGAAGACGCTGTGTGACGCGTGCACGTGAAGCGGTCAGATTTGTCCTCGGAGTCAGATTTTGATACCAGACCTGAGTTTGACTCTATGACTTTATGACAAACACTGCATAATATAAAGGCAGAATGTGGCGGAGGGTTGAGAAGCCCTATGCTGGATTCAGTGACTGGCACACCTCTCTGCCCTGCTGCTGTGAAGGCGTTATGTGTGTGCGTGGTGACAGACATAACGTGCGCTTGTTATTATCAATACGAATAAGCCAATCAAACTGAATACAATCTTACATCAACAACACATGGCAAGCAACGTATTGATAATGACAATTAATCATATTAGATTGCAAACAACACAATGAGTTGTTTAGCATGCTGCTATATCGCGGCAATTTAAAGCTAAATACACAATGACACTCTAGCAAACATATCTACAATGATAAGGAATATGGTTACTTATCGAGTTATTAACGCACAGCAATACCACACAAAGAAAGGATGGACTTTGAAGGAACAAACAATGTGAGATAAGCTCCATTATAGTGCACTGGACAAGAATGAACAAGTTTGACCCATGCATGCGCAAGGTAGGCAGTTCTGTACAATTACGTAATCTATCGGCTTAAATATTGGTCTAATATTGACATCGGACTGATAACGATAACATTAAAAATAGCATTTATTGGCCGATAACAAAATAGTCACCGTTATATTGTGCATCCCTAGTTTTGACATTTCCCTGTGGTCATTTGAATTGTCGCATGGATTGCAGATTCTGCGCTAATATTGGTTCTTGTAATGACGCTCATTGCAGCTGTTGTCATGCTGCAGAAAAATTGTCCGAAATCTTCTGACACTCCCAGAACTCTGATCACAACGGGCAATAAGCAGCTGTCTGTGGACATGTCAAACCAACGATCAAAGACCACAAATTTTAGCTTAGAATTTCAGGAACCTTTTAGGATTTTCAAAATTTGTCTCAGATGACAAAATCGTGGCTAAAACGATGAAGCATGGGGTACGACGAAGCATGTAAGGGGGTCTGAGATCAAGTAGGTCTCGAGAGCTCCCCCTGGTAAAGGAAGAAAGAAGGAGATGAGGTGGAACCGGAAGGGGGGATTCTTCCAAAACAAAGATAAATCAGTAGGGTGACATATTGCAGGCTTGGATCATTCTGATAGGATTATTACAGATTACGAATGATTGACCAGCTGCAATCAATAATATTGCGTGCTCCTCTTGAAACTAGTTTGTAAAACTTCACTTATTGTAATTCCATGTTATTAGTTTGAACTGTATTCAACAAATTACACCACATGGTCTCCCAAATCTTGCCAAATAATGTGAAATATTTGGTTAACACTTTATATTGATGGTTCATTTGAGTATTTGTAGACTGTCTGCTTTAATACTACTTCTTCAACAGATATTTAACTGACTATAAGAAACTTTGCAAGTACATGTCAACTTACACTAACCCTAACCCCAACCCTAACCCCAACCTAACAGTCTACTTTTAATCTAATGAGAATCAGTTGGCATGTAGATGCAATGTAACTTACATTCAACAAACAAACCAGAATAAAGTGTGTGCAATATTTGAACACATATTGTGTCTTTTTCAAACTATTCTTTCTAAGGTTGTACACATCAATAAATCTAATTTTCAAAAAAATCTGTATTATATGTCATATTAAACCATTCCAACCTGCGATAATGTGCAATACATTCTTAACCAAAGGTCTTGCTCAGAATGGAGAAAAAGACTGATCTTTTGGCCATCACTATTCTCTGCCTTACTAACTCCATGTCCTTCCATTTCTGTTCATTACATGCTGACATAATGAGTCTGACCTTCAGCTCAAATGTCAAGCAAATATTAAAAATGCATTTGACAGTAGAATCTGGAGGAGGATTTTTCATGTTTTAGTCTAATTAAAAAAAAAGAAAAAACTTTGGAATATTAATAATGTAAAACAAGCCCTCTGATCCTATGAGTCGCAATGTGACAATAGACAGGCCGTTCAACTTGTGCAGGCATTTGGAAATATTAATTAAACTTAGCCTATTTGAAAGACTGAACATCGCATTTAGTTTTAATTTAATTTGCTTTACCTTTTTTTTTATTAGTAGTGCAATGAATGGGACATATGTTTCTTGTTTAAAATAAACCATCTAAATATTTATATATAAAAAAGCTGTCATGCACATGTAAATTAAATTATTTTATTTACAGTGTATAAACTTCAGTATAGTTTTTTTTTTTCCATCAAACACTAAAATTGTAAATTACAACGTAGGAATGAACAGTATTGTAGACTGCATTTGAACTACTTATTAACCCTTGTGCACTGTCCATACACTGTCCACTGAATTAAACTGCTGTAAAAATGCATCAGATAAATATTTTCATTTTTTTTTTTTTTTTGCTTTTTTGCATAAATCTCAGTCCTGATCAAAACAACTAAATGGTTTTTATTTTTATTTTTTGTATACATTTTAACTCTTTAATTGCAAAATTCATAAATGATGTCACTGATTTGGTGAAAAAACACACACAATTGTATTTTAAAATAAAAATTAATTGTAGATTTTTTTTTTTACCTTTTATCACAGTCTTGGACATGTGAACGAATAGTAACAACATCGGCTTTGATGCATTGTGAGATTTTCATTTTTCTCCCTAATTTACTGTTTGTGGCTGTTTTCACACCATTGACTTCCATTATAACCACATTTGAGGGTGTATAAATACAGTCTTTGTTTTTGTTAACTCCATGTAGTTCTGAGAGCTGAGATGCATGTTTAGATTTTCTCAGACACATCAAGGTAAGTGCGCAAAGGTCACTCTCACACACTCAGACACACACTTTAATTTGCTGTTATACTCCACAAAATTCAGAAACTAAGCTTCTTTTTTTTTACCTATATCTAAAGGATTAATGGTGTCAACTGCATACCTGCCAACACTCCCATTGTCCCCAGGAGTCTCCCGTATTTCAGACCCATCTCCCGCCACCCTCCCGTTTTGTTATTTCTCCTGGAAAACTCACGTAAATTCAGGGACAAATGTTGGCAGCAGGTTTGGTCAAGTGATGATCAACAGTTCATTCATTAATTTTCTTTTCGACTTAGTCCCTTTATTAATCAGGGGTTGCCACAGCAAAATGAACCGCCAACATATTCAGCGTATCTTTTATGCAGCGGATGCCATTACAGCCGCAACCCAACACTGTAAAACACCCATACACTTGCATTCACACAATCAAAATTGCATTATTTTGGTGTCATAGTTTTGCAATCAAAAAATGTGGTTATAATGGAAGTGAATGGGGCAAAAACAGCAAATGAAAATCAATCAAAAACAGTGTATCAAAGGCAATGTTGTTTCACATGTCCAAGACTTTGATAAAAGATAAAAAAATAAAATAAAATAATAATAATAATTTATATATATATATATATATATATATATATATATATATATATATATATATATATATATATATATATATATATATATATATATATATTTTGTGTGTATTTTTTTCACCAAATCAGTGACCTCATTTATGCATTTGGCAATTAAGAGTTAAAATCCTGTAATTTTCTAAGCAATTTAGTAGTTTTGATCAGGACTGAGGTTGATTAACAGATTTATGCAAAAATAAATGATCTGATGCATTTTTACAGCAGTTTAATTTAGTGGATGTTTTCATCCTGAACATAACAAAAGGGTAGTAAATTTGCCCAGAGTGTATTGCTGAGGTTTTTTTTTTTTTTTTTTCAAAGCATTTTCTCAAAACACAGAAAAAAGTTATGGCCAAATTAAGACTCAAAATCACGCCAGAGTGGATGAAAACATCACCAACAGTACATAAGGGTTAATAATCTTAAAAGTCTTACTTTCTGTCTTGTTGTGCCATACATATTTCTGATAGGCCCTGGTGTTATAAAACACAAATATCTGGCATCTGATTGCATAAAGTGAAATATTTCACTGATGTTCCCAGTGTTTCTGAAAAGGGCACTAGAGGATTGTTGCAATATCAATAACCCATCTTTGATGCTTATTTTCTGTTTTCTTTCCCTACAAGAGCAACAGAATGCATTAAAACTAAATGGACTGCTTTGAAAGGAACTACTTTACCAACAAATATGGTATTCATACAGGTTTCTGAGTGCTCACAGTGCTCAGACACATTCTTGTTAAAGGTGTTTCAAGTATTGGTTATTAAATTGGATCTGCCCTTTGTTTTTAGTGAGCTTAAGTTATTATTATTATTATTATTATTATTATGTATTTATTTGTACTTATTTACTTACAAACATTATAATATAATATAATATAATATAATATAATATAATATAATATAATATAATATAATATAATATAGGCGACGCAGTGGCGCAGTAGGTAGTGCTGTCGCCTCACAGCAAAAAGGTCGCTGGTTCGAGCCTCGGTTGGGTCAGTTGGCGTTTCTGTGTGGAGTTTGCATGTTCTCCCTGTGTTTGCGTGGGTTTCCTCCGGGTGCTCCGGTTTCCCCCACAGTCCACATTCGGTACAGGTGAATTGGGTAGGCTAAATTGTCCATAGTGAATGAGTGTGTGTGGATGTTTCCCAGAGATGGGTTGTGGCTGGAAGGGCATCTGCTGCATAAAAACGTGCTGGATATGTTAATGGTTCATTCCGCTGTGACGACCCTGGATTAATAAAGCGTCTAAGCCAAAAAGAAAATGAATGAATGAATAATATAATATAATATAATATAATATAATATAATATAATATAATATAATATAATATAATATAATATAATATAATATAATATAGGGCAACCCAGTGGCGCAGTTGGTAGTGCTGTTGCCTCACAGCAAGAACGTCGCTGGGTCGCAGGTTCGAACCTCGGCTGGGCTGGGTCAGTTGGCGTTTCTGTGTGGAGTTTGCATGTTCTCCCTGGGTTCGCGTGGGTTTCCTCCGGGTGCTCCGGTTTCCCCCACAGTCCAAAGACATGCAGTACAGGTGAATTGGGTAAGCTAAATTGTCCATAGTGTATGAGTGTGAATGTGTGTGTGGAAGTTCCCAGAGATGGGTTGCGGCTGGAAGGGCATCCGCTGCGTAAAATCGTGCTGGATAAGTTGGCGGTTCAATCCGCTGTGGCGACCCCGCAAGGGACAAAGCCGACAAGAAAATGAATGAATGAATGAATGAATAATATAATATAATATAATATAATATAATAATATTTGAACTTAAAAAAACAACAACAACATTTTAGAGTCATTTTCAATGGATTCCCATCCCTTAACATTTAGCTTATCAGACTTAATCATCTTGCATCACAACTGCAATGATGAGCTGCAAAGCATGTTTACAAAGCAAGAAACTCATGGAGCTGATTATATGATGCAAACACCAAAATAGTTTTAGTCCACACAACACAATCTGCGATGAAAAGTGTTTGAACTCAGTACAACATTTTGCAAGGAACTGTGCACAAATAAATCTTAAATAGTTGATAACGCACCTCAAATCAATACAGTCTCACTCCCAACTCAATGAGCCCTTAATGTCATTTTTAATGTGCATTTATTTAAATTGGAGACCTTGATAAGACTTTAAAATAACAGTCCATTGGGTAATGTTTTTACTAACATTAAGTAAGTATGAATAATCTTGTAAGGCATGTATTAATCATAGTTAAACATTTACTAATGCATTATTAAAATCCAAAGTTGTGCTTGTTAACATTAGTTAATTAGATTAAATTAGATTAGATTCAACTTTATTTTCATTACACATGTACAAGTACAAGGAAACGAAATGCAGTTTAGGTCTAACCAGGAGTGCAATAGCAGCAAGTGCAGGATGCAGGTATAAGTTATAAAGTGCAGTTATAGAAAAACTATGGTGATATTTACAGATGGATGTACTATTAACATTATATACAGGTTTTATTAGCTATGAACAGAGATTTACAATAGGTGGATATATGTACAGGTTGCTATTAATAATCAGAAGTGTGCAGATAGATAAACCATTACAAATGTATATGTACAGTGGGTGTGTACATAATTACAAATGTGCAGTGGGTATGTACAGTTCAAATAAATGAATCAGTGCAATGAATATGTGCAATTTTTAAATAGTGCAATGATTATGAGGAGTTTAAGTTATGAGGAGAGTGGGGGGTGTATTAGGGGGGCAAAGAGTCAGTGGGGGGCAGAGTTCAAAAGGGAGACAGCTCTGGGGAAGAAGCTGTTCCTTAGTCTACTGGTTTTTGTCCGGGGGAGCCTGAAGCGCCTGCCAGAAGGCAGGAGAGAAAACAGTCTGTAAGCAGGGTGAGAGGAATTCCTAAGAATACTGCGTGCTCGGCGAAGACAGTGTTTCTTCTGGATGTCCTCTATGGCTGGCAGTGTGGTCCCTGTGATGCGTTGGGCAGTTTTCACCACCCGCTGCAGTGCCTTACGCTCCGCAACAGAGCAGCTTCCATACCAGACTGTGACACAGTTCGTCAGAATGCTTTCTATTGTACAGCGGTAGAAGTTCACCAAGACAGCTGATGACAGCTGGTTCTTCTTAAGTTGCCTTAAGAAAAATAGGCGCTGGTGAGCCTTCTTGACCAGGCTGGAGGTATTGGTGGTCCAGGAAAGGTCCTTTGAGATGTGGGTCCCCAGGAACTTGAAGGATGAGACAGGCTCGACGGCCATCCCATTGATGTGGATGGGATCATGTGAGCCTGTTCGTCCCTTCCTGAAGTCCACAATGAGCTCCTTGGTCTTGTCTGTGTTAAGGAGCAGATTATTGTCGGTACAGAAAGTGGCCAGATGCTGTATCTCCTCCCTGTAGGCAGTCTCATCATTGTTGCTGATTAGACCAATCACTGTGGTGTCATCTGCAAATTTGATGATGGTGTTGGATCTGTTCACAGGCCTACAGTCGATGGTAAAAAGGGAGTAGAGGAAGGGGCTCAGCACACAGCCCTGTGGTACACCAGTGTTGAGTGTGACGGTGGTGGAGCAGATGTGGTCTGATCTAACATTCTGAGGTCTGTTAGTCAGAAAGTCCATAAACCAGTTGCAGAGAGACGTGTCGATATCCAGGTCTCTAAGTTTGATCATTAACTTAGAGGGTATGACAGTGTTGAATGCTGAGCTGAAGTCAACAAACAGCATTCGTGCATAAGTGTTTTTATTGTCCAGGTGTGTGAGTACAGAGTGCAGTGCTATGGAGACTGCATCTTCTGTGCTCCTGTTGCCACGGTAAGCAAACTGATGTGGGTCCAGTGTGGATGGCAGAGAGTCTTTCAGATGTGCCAGGACCAGCTGCTCGAAGCACTTCATGATGATGGGTTTGAGTGCTACAGGGCGGTAGTCATTCAGGCATGTTGGGCTGGAGTGTTTCGGCACTGGCACAAAAGAGGTGGTTTTAAAGCATGTTGGCACAGCTGCTAGGTTAAGGGACAGGTTGAAAATGTCTGTGAATAACCCAGCGAGCTGTTCTGCACATGCTTTGAGGATGCGCCCAGGAATACCATCTGGTCCAGCAGCCTTACGCACATTGATCTCACTCAGTGCGGTGTAGACTTCTGAGGAGGTGAGTGTGATAGGTGAGTGGTCGGTTGAGGAAGTGATCCTGGTGTAGGGTTCTTTATTGTCTCTTTCAAAGCGGGCATAAAAGTCATTAAGCTCGTTCAGGAAGGAGACATTTGTGGCTGTGGGTGTGGAATGGCTGGGTTTGTAGTTGCTGATGGCCTGGATGCCCTGCCACATGCGCCGAGGATCAGAGTTGGAAAAGTGCTCTTCTAGCTTTGGCTTGTAACAGTGCTTGGCCTTTTTGATGCCCCTCATCAAATTAGCCCTGGACGTGCTGTAGGCCTGTGCATCCCCTCATCTGAAGGCAGTGTTGCGTGCCTTCAGCAGGAGGCGCACCTCCTTGTTTATCCATGGCTTTTGATTTGGGTATGTGGTGATCTGTTTCTGGGTTGTAACACTGTGGTGGTGTTGATGTATTCCAGAACAGAGGAAGTGTAACTGTCAATGTCTGTGTGAGAGCCACAGGTGGCCTGGGAAGCAAACATACTCCAGTCTGTGTGTTGAAGCCTGTGCTGGAGTGTGAAGTCTACCCCCGCTGGCCACACTTTGATAGTCCTCACTGATGGCTTCACACGGTTGATGAGGGGTGAGTATTTGGGAATGAGGAACAAATGCACTCTGAGTTAACAATAACTATATCAAGAGTTTATACTTATCTGATGAATGATTATAAGCAAGTGTGGCATGCTGTCCCGGGAGAGAGCCCTGAGCTGAAAAGGTCCTTGAGCCCTGGGCTCCCTCCCGTTTGCAGGGCGAGAGGGGAGCTTTGAGCTCAGGTAGATCTCAAGAACTACCCCTTTTTGATAAGAGCTGATGACTAAAATGATTGCTATGAAGAGATATGCTGCTGGATGAGAGTTTGACTGTAGTGCTGAATTTAGATTGATCAATTAACTTGTAGCATGTTTTTGGAATGTGGGAGGAAACCGAAGAACCCCGGGGAAACCCACGCAAGCATGGGAAGAAGATGCTAATTTTGCACAGAAACGTCAGCCAGCCAGTTAAAGGACTAGAACTGGTGACGTTCTTGCTGTGAGGCAACAGTGTTAATCACTGGGCCACCGTGTCGCCCTATGAAGGTAAAGGTGGAGGAGTAGGGGTGGAAGGGGGGCATTCTTCAAATCGAAGATGACTGTAGTGAGAAACCCTGGGTCTTTATAGTGGGTTAGGAATCGTCTGATTGGTGGATCATACATGCTTAATGCAGAACCAACCGTGTTCAATCATAATCACGTGATCCTCTCGAATGTAGTTTATAAATAAACTTCACTTAAATAATGCTAGCAGGTACTCTCTTCACTGACCTAGCACTTTTTCATCAAACTGTGAGAACCCTTCGTAAACGTCCAAACCAATGACTGTAAATATGGACGATGCAGCATCGCCTTTTTTCATTGAACGCTTTGAATGCAAAACGCCTCATGACAGGCAAAAACTGTCGCAAAAAAATGCTTAAATTGGAGCCTGGGCATGCAGAGAAGGGACTACCAGATGGAGCCAGAGGTAGAGCTGCAGAATTAAGCTTCTAACCAAATGTCAAATTAACCACGGCCCCCGAACTTCTCATTTGACCGCTCATATCTGCACTGTAACAAAGGCTTGCTAAAATAAATATAAGCACTTACATTAATAACACATAATAATTTACGTTTTATTAAAAACTGTGTGATATAAGCTGTCTTATATAATTTAATAAAAAGCATATGTTGGACAGCAAAATAAACAATATTTCATACGCTCTAAGCTAGACTAAGCTATGAGCACAAAAAATATTTCTCTTATAATAGGTTGTTGGCAGGGCTTGACACTAACTTTTTCGATCACCAGCTACTGTGGCTAGTACATTTCTAACATTACTAGCCACTCGCCATTTTCACTAGCCACAATTTTGTAGTTGGAATATACATATTTTATATGCATAAATTTGACTTTGACATGCTAAAATTACTTGATTTAGATGTTGTTACGTCCACATGCCGCCTCATTCATTTCCTTTTTTGTTTGTGTTGTGTATGAGCAAATGGGTTGTGTCGTATTGCAATTACTTTTTATTTCACATGATTTTTCAGGGCTCAAAATTAAGGATTTACCAAATTTATCTCTGACCAAAAAATAAATAATTATATAATAAATAAATAAATAAATAAATAAATAAATAAATAAATAAATAATTAGAAATAATAAAAATAAATAAATTATTATTTCTTAGCCACAACTTTTTAAATAATGTGTCAAAACAAGCAAAATATATCTGTATACATGCACTTTTTGATTCAACAAAACTTTTCTTTAAAAAAAAATTGACATTTAAAAAAGAAATATTGTCTAAAATATGCACAGTAATCTGTCCTGGCTAAAGGTCCCAGATCACCAGTTAGCTACACATAAATTGGAGTTAATCTCATTTTAAAGCAATGTTATTGTAAAGGATGATAATTAAACCATATTAACAAAAATAACTGTAAGCAAATGAAAGCAGGTGAAAACATACACGGTTAAATTTAGGCCTGTTATTAATCTGTTCAAAGAATGATTAAAGCAAAAGCAGCGATCGCTGCTGCTTAAAAAAATAATTTATTTAAACAAATGTGGATGCACAATCATCGATTTTTGCCCATTCTATTTCAAAGAGAATCGATCGCACCAGTTGCATTTCCTCTAGGCACGGAGCGCGAACAAGAGTGCGCACGCTTTTTAACAGTCACGCGCATCACATCACCTGTGCGCACGAGTGATCATCCTCTCATTCGGTATTCACCTGCTTTCTTTTGCTTGTGCGAACACAATTAGATTTGTCGGTCATGCTGCTTCTCGATTTTAAGATTACATTTACACGAATATTGGGCCATCCTTATTGTCGAACCCTGCTTTTAAAAAAAATTACAATTAAAAACTCATTTTCAACCAGCCAAAGTGGCTAGTGAGAGCAGCTGTCTAACTTGTAACAGATGAAATCCACCCGCATTTGGCGGGTTGGAGTGTGTTAATTACAAGCCCTGGTTGTTGGTATTTGTTATCTTTACAGGGGTAGAAATAACATTTGTAAAATATGAAGAATAACATAAACAACACATACAGTTTAGAAAGATTTTTACTTTTAATTAGCAGTCAACAGGACCCAAAACTCGTGAAACTCAAATTGTCAGAGACGTCCTTTAAATCAAGTTTACAGAAGATCGATTTGTACATATAGGCTAACATTAGTTTTGTCCTCCTAATTATTATTTCAGACCCATAAAAACAGCTAGATAACGATCACCTATTTTTCCCCGTCATTGCTAACATTATGCGTGTATCAGCAAACAACTAAGATAAAGCTCACACTTTAGGTCAGAAAGTATGGTTTACGACTGAACAACTCATTTTATCATGGTGAAATAACACAGAAATCAAACATTGATACTTCAATCTCCTCCTGAAGCTCCGATAGTCTGCTTAGAGAAGCTGTCAATCCATACCTGTCAACATTGGGATGTGAAAATAAGGGATATGCCCACCATAAAAAGGGATTCCCCCCACCCTCCTTAAAAAATCCACAAATTACTAAATATGTTGATTTTGAGCTGTTTCATTGTAAATAAACAGTTAAATGGTCAGTAATATGTTTTATTATTATTATTTACAAAAGAAAAAAATAAATAGTATACATTAGCAGCAAATACATTAGCAAACAGCTTATTAAAATGAATAGCTATTATAATTAAATAAAATCAAGCTATCAAATCTCATTAGCCGTTTCTTCACTGTATAACTTACACCTTCTGATTAAAGAGCAATGAATGAATCTCTTATTTATTTAGATTTTTTTTTGTTTGATTACATTAAATAACAGGTGTCACTTTAAAAATGCAACCATCTAAAATTATAATGAAAGCATTCGATTGCTTTCCTAACTTTCTATGCTCATTTAGGACAAAATTAGTTGTATTTGAAAAAAACCTCATCAAGATCGACATCTTCAGATAGTATTATTATTAATTATGTGTATATGTCTGTTTAAACACGCACTCAAAACCCAGACTTTCGCTCCGTTTCAAATCGCATGTACAGAATCTGTTTGGGAAACAGCCTCTATTTATCACTATGGAGCACGTCAGCTGACAGTCACGCACTGCTATATGACTGTTTTGAAGACTGCATATGAAGGGGACGGCATCTGAAATAAAAGGAAAGGAAATCCAGGCGTTTTTATATTTATTTCAAAGTGTTTTCATGCATAAACAAAGCGAACGCACAGAACAGACGCGCATTTAAGAGCAAAGAAGAAATACGGGAAAATACCTTCACGGGATGATATCGGGATAGAACTAGAATCCCAGGAAAAACGGGAGGGTTGACAGTGTCAATCACAACTGTTAATCACGAAGACACGCCCCGTTTTTATAGTGTTTGATATCATTTCCATATGTGGGCCATTGAAAAAATACACAAAAGCATGTACATCAGTCTAAATGGGTGCTTAGCCAAACAGCAAAAAATTCAAAAATATAGTCAAAAAGGTGGCAAAGCTATAAAAAAAATTCCAATTTATTAAATTAAAAGGGGTAACACAAAGCGTGTAATGTTTCGAGCACACCGGCTCTTCATCAGACAGGGGGTCTAATGAAGAGCCGGTGTGCTCAAAACATTACACACTTTATTTTAGCCTTTTTAATTTAATAAATTGGCCATCAGGTTCTTACGGGGACCAAAAAATGTTCCGACAAGATCAAAATTTACTGCTATTGCTTTAGTTGTGGGTGCATGCAAGCTAACACGGTACACACACACACACACACACACACACACACACACACACACACACACACACACACACACACACACACACACACACACACACACACACAAACACACAATCTGTGATTACAAGCTGATTCCTCGCAATCACTGCTAAGATTTATTTTTCCATTGAATTGTGCAACATAAAGTGTTCTTCAAAATCCGTCCTACTCCTTAACACAGCATAAGTTGACTGAATATGCATTTGGTAGAATTCTGTCACACCCTAAACATATCACTCATAGTCGTTTGTCAGCACAGATTTATGTTTGTCTCCCAGTCCCTCCCTCAGACACCTGGCTGGTTTATGGTGTGTAGTGTTTGACAGAAGGGGCCATCAAGTGGGTCTGGACTGACAGCAATTGAATGATGTGTTCATGATTAGCCTGCTGTTTGTTTACCAGAGGGGAAAATCATATCCATACAGTAGTTCGATGTCGATGATTCCTGAGGCGCAAATCAAGATAATACATTCATACCCAGCCAGCGCATACAGAGAGAGGCCTCCACCTCTAGATGTCATTCACACACCATACTGTAGAGTTTACCACTGAAGTGCCTGTTTCAGATTCTAAGCTCTGCTGCTATGAAACTAAGAAAATTGACAATGTACGTTCATTGTCTGTGTGACAGTAGAAAAATTGAAATATTATTTTCTAATCAACTATACTATACAGTACACTGAAAAAAAAATGATTTCTGTAAAATTGTTGCAAACAATTTATTTGTGTTGAATTTAAACAAATTAATTAAATTCAGTAATGTTCAACTTTATTTGCATGTTTAAATTCAGCCCAAATAAATTGTTTACGACCATTTAACTTAAAATTGTAAATCCAAGGAATCATCTAAGAATATTTTTTTCAGTGTATATACTGTAACTACAACTTTAGTTTGATCAGGGTGTCCGCGGGGTCTAAGTATTAAAAGCTGATAAATAAATCATGAGAAAATGAAGGTCCTTAAAAGGTAACAAAAAGTCTTAATCATGTTTTTACTAGGTCCTAAGTTTTGTTCAAGTGTTGTCCAAAGTGTTTGACTCCAAAAAAGCATGAATATATTTATTTTTCTCCATTTACCCATACACTTTCATTCACACACATACACTACGGACAATTTAACTTACCCAATTCATTTTACCACATGTCTTTGGACTGTGGGGGAAACTGGAGCACCCGGAGGAAACCATACGCAAACACGGGGAGAACATGCAAACTCCACACAGAAATGCCAACTGAACCAGCAACCTTCTTGCTGGCCTGCACTCCTGCGCCGCTATTATAACAACATGCTAATCAATTCTAGAAACCTGCTAATTCATTGTAGAAACACCCTAGCAACATGCTAATTTAAACTAGAAACATCCCTGCTAAAAAAAACAGCATATGCTGGTAAGGTATTTGTTGATGCTGGTATGCTGGTCTTACTGGTTTTAATGCTGGTCTTGCTGGTCTCAATGCTGGTCCTGCTGGTCTCAATGCTGGTCAGGACCAGCACTCAGGCCAGCAAGACCAGCATTGAGACCAGCACTGAAACCAGCAAGACCAGCATCGAGACCAACAAAACCAGCATCGAGATCAGCAAAACCAGCATTGAAACCAGCAATACCAGCACTAAAACCAGCAAGACCGGCATATCAGCATTAAAACATACCTTACCAGCATATGCTGGTTTTTTCAGCAGGGATGCTTACAACATGCTAAATAATGTTAGAAACATGCTAACAACATGCTAATTTGTGTTGGAATCATGCTAACAATATGCTAGAATCATGCTAACAACATGCTAATTTATGTTTGAATAATGCTAATTCATGCTAGAGTCATGCTAACAACATGCTAATGGATGTTGGAAAATGTTAATAGCATGCTAAATTATGCTAGAATCGTTTTAATTCACGCTTTATAATATAATGTAATATGCTTTTTAATTCATGTTGCTTTTAGCCACCCAGATAGCAAGCCGACATTGAATCAATGTCGATTATTGGTTATAAGCGTCAGTATCAGTCGTCGATCAAATTTCGACATTGAATCAACGTTCTTTATTTGGTCGGTACGTCGGAAGGTTATTACATCGAGAATAAAACATTGATTCAATGTCGAAATGAAGTTGACTCTTCAACATAGGCTACCCGACGCATCTGGTCGAAATCATAACATTGGTTCGATGTCGAAATGAAGTTGACTCTTCAACATATAGGCTACCCGACGCATCTGGTCGAAATCATAACACTGGTTCGATGTTGAAACTTGATTGGTGGACTCGGAGTCGGTTCTTCTGCGCGAGTCAGCGTGAGGCGCAGGTGCTGCTCATCATTTGAATCAACTAACAAACCGAAGGCAGCGGACGGAACTGTAAGGTAAGCACGTTGTATTCGACGTTTCACATGTTTTATTTGTCGTTTTCCCAAGAATTTATTTCAAAATGTAACTTTTTAGATGTGTAAATTAACACTTTACCACTTCCTATAAGTTTTTTAGTAAGCCCATGTCGCCCTGTGCGTACCCAGGCTATTAACTGCAGCTGATCTATAAAGGTAACGTTAAGGTAAATGAAAAGCTGTTTTGGTTATTTAATTTTCGATTTCAACACGATTAACTTCACTTTATGACTTCAATGCTTTTTAACCTGTGTAAAAATATAAGATGATCTGTCAAATCGATTCTGAATGAGCATAAAACACATATGTAAGTTAATGTTGCTCTAGCTAACGTATAGGCTAAGTTATGAGAAACGTTTCGCAAATAATATTACGTATCATCGAGCTAACGTTAAACGAGATTTTTAACACGTTATCACGCTAGTGAAGTGAATCGCTGTCAGTTTACGGTTTTGTTGCTCTATTTTTTTCTACATTTAGTGACGAACTCCTCGCCAGAGACGGTCCACAGCATTGGCTGGGAAAAGCTTATAGAGGTAAAGTTGGTTTTATATTCGCACATTCGTTCATGTAGAAGTCTGTATATTGTTTACCATGTTACTTTGAATATTCGATCGAAATTAGCATGCAAGTATGACTTCAAAACAACATAAACACTGTTTAGTTGACTGTAAACAATGTTGTACTTTGATAGTCATTTGCTGCTAATATGATTTCCCTATTTAGAATTTGCAAAGAATACTTTTCTGACATTATATTATTGAGGAGAATGTCTGAATATCCGAATATAAAACCAACTTTACCTCAATTGTTCACAAACCATGCTTGTCTGTTTTTTTTTCTGATTGTAGTGCCATGTTCTGGTGTGCATTTTTTTATTTTCCTGTTTATTAAAATTGATTTTGTCTACATGCTTTTCTCTTGAGGTTACTGCAGTTTACTTGTACAAGTATCTAAAAAAATGTTTAAACGCATTTATTTTGAAAAATATTTAATATCATTAAGCTTTTTAGAATTTCACAAGAAAATGAAATCCAAGATCATTTAATTTCTCACAAAATACCATGTTAACTTAATATTCTGCGTGAGGAGGAGTCAAAAATTGTGGCAATTTTATGGTACCAATACTGTGGGTTGAACTGAAAATTTACCTTGGAATTGTACTTTGTAATAGTAGATACTGTACCTGGTGAGATTTTCCTACTGAGTAACATGTTTTTTTTTCTTACAATTTTTTTAATGGCAGTTTCTCTGAAATCTCCAGTTGAAGACATCAAGATCTGTAACCTGTGCCTGGACAGACGTCTATTCCAGTTCTGCCTACACCACACTAATCTCTCTGCCTATGTATGGATCACTGACTATTATGTTCTCTGAAGGTATTACTGGAGCAAAAGAACAGCACCCATGACTGAAGTTTCTGTTAGTGACCAGTATATTTGAAGTCTGAGAAAGTTTTTTTTTTTTTTTTTTTTTTAACAAGTTGCAAATGTTTTTTTTTTTTTTCCTCTCTCACACAAACAGACCAAACGACTGGTTGTGCCTATAGTACAGTGTACTGACAATCTTTTAGCGTTTTTATGGTTGTATTAAATGCATCTTTATTGTTACAAAAAATCTTAAGTAATTGTCACAACACAATGCACATTTGAGTTTTAATGAGAAGGAGAATTACCCAACAGGGCTCAACACTTAGGATTTTTTTACTGGCCTGGTGTGGAATTTAAAATTGAAATTAAGATGGAGAGCAGGAAGTAAAAAAACTGAATAGGAGACGTAAAGGAAAGTCCGTATTTTTTTAATTCATACCATATTACAAAGAAGAAATAAATAGAAATATTATGAAGAGGACCGTTTTTTACTGAAATAAAATGTATGCTCAGCTCTGACGAGATGCAGTTTAAAGTAGTTTTGTTTTTTTACATTAGATTTTCATTGCTTTAAATTATTTTAATGTTTTTATATTTACAGTTTGTATATAAAATGAACGCTTAGCTTATTGTTCGCAGTGATCGTTATAATAGGATCATGTGCATTGCATATGATTATTGAGTATACATTACATTCTTTGGTCGCAGCGCTGTATTTTATTTATTGCATTTAGTCATTAAACAATGATATTTTGAAAAAAAAAAAAATAATTGTAATTAATAAACAAGCTTGCAATTCTTACCGGTTGTTGTAATATTTGAAGCTTGTTCTCAGACAAGTGTCTGGGTCACTAATACTTCGTATTTCTGGAAAATCCGGGATGGAATTCTAGTAAATGGTGGCACTGTAGACGAATGGCTTCCCGATAGTTTCACACAACCTAAAATAATTTGTTTTTATTTATTGACCCTGCTAATCCAGCAAGAATATTTTTTCTATGGTTGCATCTGAATTTTAGTTTCTGTGATTGTATCTTTATCAATTAATTAAATAAATGTTGTTCTTTAAACAGCTTAAACATTGTGATTTAAACCTGTTTTGTTAATTTTGTTACTATGCACATCTGAAATAAAATGCATTTTTTACTCTAATGAAAAATACATGTTGAAATAGAACACAAATAGACAAATGTATTTAATATTCTACAGTTTTACTTTTTGAGTAAATGGTTTTGACTATTTTAGTCAGTAATTTAAATGTTCTCTCTGTTTGTTTAAGTGTAGAAGGTTTGAATGAATTCATGCTCTTAACAGATATTCACAGCTGTGTGTTTGTATCAATAAAAAATGATGACAGATTGTGGTGTGTTTTGTTATATATACAGAATAAATTATATTATGTATTCTTGTAAAAAAAATGGTGATTAGGTCATATGGATTGGTTTAATGTTGAAAATGTTGTTTACGCATTCATTTAAACGTTAAATCATTTAGATAGATTTTATGTTGAATATGTGTGGATTCTATGTTGTTCCAATCGACTTAAAATCAACATCGTTTCAACATTAGATAGACAAACTAATTAGGTCGATTATATGTTGAATATGTGTGGATTCTACGTTGTTCCAATCGATTATAAATCAACATCGTTTCAACATCAGATAGACAAACCAATTAGGTCGATTATATGTTGAAAATGTGTGGATTCCACGTTGTTCCAATCAACTATAAATCAACATCATTTCAACGTCAGGTGGACAAACCAATTAGGTTGATTACATGTTGAAAATGTGTGGGTTCTATAACGTCGTTTCGATCGACTGAATATCAACATCGATTCAACGTTGGGTAAGTAACCAATTGTGTCGATTTCAGGTTAGATTTGAATGGAGTGCCTGACGTCGTTTCAACATTACCCCGATGAGCAAAACGATGTTGAATCGATGTCAAAAGAAACGTTGATTTTAGGTTGAAATGATGTCATTTTGCTATCTGGGCAACTTGATACTTTTAACTACTTCCAACAGGCTTTAGACGTTTCTCCTCAAACTTTAATATTTAAATGATAATTGATGTCCCCGATAATAGCAATCCACATGATCAGGAATACAAACTTTTGTTGCTGAAGTACCTGCAAAGTATATTTCAGCAATAAAGTTCAAGAAAATACAATATACATTATTACACCTCTGCTTTTCCATCCAAGCAATATATATGCAGGGTATTAAGGACATTTGGGACACAAACAAACCTTCTAGAAATGTAAAAGTTATTCTGATGCTTCGCCACAACTTTGGGAGATGGGTTTGAATGAGAACAGTTCCCTGGAGTAATCACGTTCGCTTTATCTCTTTCTAGCAATCAACTTCTCTCTCATGCAGTTATCTTAAGGACTGCCATTTCATATAGGAATAAACGTATACAACTGGATTTTAGAATGATATTATGTGATATACCTGTGACTATCTTTTCAAAACACGCTTATTTCCACTCCACCAGAGATTTATTGCGTTGTCGCAATCCATTATTTTCCCCCTCCAACTCTTAATGCATTTGCCACTACAGAAGGTGTTTGAAGAGGGCAAGGATAGGACAAACGCCCTCTGGAATTCTTTCAAGTTTTGATTGGAAAGTTACCATTCCTGGCATTTTCTAAACAACAAAACTGATCTTATGGTAGGGGATGCCTAAAGTGAAAAAGGAGAAGCGAAACAACAGAAGAGTGAGGTAACATTTAATGGCGTTTACTAAACAGTCAACACTGCTGCATTATAACGATTGTGATTGAGAGAATACAAATGAGGAAGTGGATGAGAGATGGGGACTGACCTCAATTACAGTATGCAGATAGAAGAGTGTTCCAGGTATGTGTCATCAGTCTTGGATGGCAACAGTATAATTCGCAGTGATACGAATGCTCTTCCGTGGGGTGTGGAAAGCACATTTACGTATGAATTGGTCTGCTGGAATGTACGCTAACCCCTGCAAACTGACTGCGGGACACAGATTCATCATCATCACGTATCTGGCAGCTGAAGGACTCGCAATGCTTTCTATCACTGACGAGACCTCCATTAAACTACTGGAGAGGATTATTAGCAATGAGGATGCTATGAATTATCCAAAAGCATGGTCCAATGATCCTGTGCTCAGAGAAATATGTACCAAAAAAAGCCCCTTCTGAAGGTGGAGGATCTGATCTTAAGGAATGACTGTCTATACTGTGTATTGTAACTGTTCAGATCGAGTTTGAGTCTACATTCTTTAATTTTAACAAAATATCTGCACTAAGAATATCTGAATATCAGAATAGTTAAGGAAAGGATTGTGTACATTAGCCTGAATAGTAATTTTTCGACTTGATTTATTCCTCACAAGAATGCAATCTTGTCTTTGTAAAGATATTTTTCAATGAACCCCCAAGGAAAAAATAAAAGCATTGCTTTTTCTCAAAGTAGTATTTTTACTTTAAGCCAGCAATTTTCATGTCATGTGACCACATGACATCACTCCTTGATTGAAAGGTAGCAATTGAGGAGTTACCATCTGCCATCTCTTGATTCAAATGTGAAGACAGTCTGGCTATTAAACCATTTTTTTAATTTAATGCTATCTGGGTTTTTGTCTAAGCATTTGCCGTTGCAACAAATCTTTTTTGTTATGTAAATGTTGTAATTTCTGCCATGTCGAGGCTAAAAAAACAATAACAGTAGCATATAAAGTTACTTAAAGCAGTGTTAGGGGTAATGCATTACAAGTAACGCAAGTTACGTAATAATATTGCTTTTCTAAGTAAAGAGTAAAGTAATGCATTACTTTTAAAAAATAAGCAATAATATGAGTTACTTTTTTTGAAAATGTAATGCGAGTTACTTTTTAGTTTAATTAATTAGCTTTTAAAAAATTAAAATTAAAGTAGTCATAATGAATCGTGCAATCAATGATATAATGTGTTCATTATTTTTAATGAGTCAAAGAAAAGGAAAAGAGGATTGTCTCAATGGACAATGATTTTACTTAAGACAATAGTCCAAAAGTAGCAAACACATTGCTTTAAACTTTCAGTAATCTTTATATATGGAATATATAGCTGTGGGTTCATGCAGGAAGTTCTCAGATAACATTATCCTAAATATTTTTGATATGTTTTTTAAAGGGCCATGAAATTCCCCTCTTTCGGTTCAAGTCTACCTCAGAATTAAAAAAAAAAAGCTAGCAGGGCAGGGGAAAAGAGGGGACCGAACAACTGTCAGTTGCCTCACGTAATCAGACACAAACCGTGAGACCCACGATTTTACATTTTACATTTTACAAAGTTAAAATGGAAAGAAATAAACAGTAATTTAAGTAATTTAATGCCCTGCTACATATGTTATTTGTAATTTCATACACACATAACCACAATTTGTTATATCATTATAAAGATAATCGTGTTCATATAAACCCTATAAATGAGGAGGACTTCTCTCCTCCTCAATCCCCGGGTCTGAATGCAGACACTGTGGATAGCAGTGCAGCAGGTCTCTTGCCCTATCTATTTCAACCATTAGCCCTGCCGATAATCAGGAGAATAAAAAATAGGCGAACACAGCAGCACGAATATAGGCAATGTGTCTAAATGGTAATGAACTCAACTGATAAAAGACAAAGTCCACCATTCTCCAATTCTCGTACAGCTCTCCTGACAAAAATGCTTGCTGCAAACCAACTGCTTTGCTGTATCAACCCGGACAGCATTGCAGGGAAAAACATGCAACAAACCCTGTGGATCATGGAAAAAAACACATACGACCCGTCGCGTGGGCAGATGCCGTCTCACCCAGTCATTGGGTGTCACAGCTTGACAGGTCTGCCTTGCCTTCGGAAAACGCATGCTCTCATTAATAATTAAGAAGGTCTTCTCATAGGAAAAGAAAACTCCGCTATGAATAATAATGAGAAACTGATGCGTCATCACTCCACTAGCGAATGCACGCTACGTCACCGATTTTTATCCCAGCCAAAAAATTATTTTAAACCCGGAAGATGAAATTAGCTGACAAAAGCTCAAAGTTATCCAGTTTTTCACACAATTAAAGCTGACAGGTGCAAACGTTGTCCTAACTGATGCTCAATACATACACATCTGTTGAAATTAAAAAAAAAAAGTACTCCAGGGTGTCTTGAACCTTTAAAGGTAAATGAAGGTGTAGGTTACACAATGCATTGTTAATTGCAGAGCTCCTCCGTTTAAAAAAAAAGGATGAAAAATAAAAACAAGTTCTGAAAAAAATCTAATAAAAAGGTAATAAAAAGTAATGCAAAAGTAACTTAGAAGTAACGTAACACATTACTTACCACAAAGTAAATAAGTAATGCAACTAGTTACGTTTTTGGGGAGCAATTCAATATTGTAATGCATTACTTTCAAAAGTAACTTTCCCAAACACTGACTCAAAGTGACAAAAATACCCTCAAGTACTGCTTATACTCTAATGGGAGTTTGATCACCATCTTGCGTGACATTTATAGCCATACTGAAAGCACCAGAAGATCTTTAAACTAAAATAACCAGCAATAGCATAGTCTAATGTTACATGTATTTATAAGTTTAATCCTAAGTACTACTTTGATTTTATATTAATTTTCCAAAAATAAATATTTAAGTTGAACCAAAGTAATTCAATTAATTCATGGTCTAAAAAAAACAATGTTTTAGCTTTGAGTGAAAGTATTATTTTTTTCTTGGGCAGAATAAATATTTTGATTATCATTAAATTACCATTTTAGTCAAAGTCAAAACTATAATTTGAGAAAAATTAACAAATTTAGCTGTAACAATTTACAGAATTTCTTAGGTTGGTGGAGCCTATTTGTAGGCTCGTATACTTGCGAGGGTAAAAATAAATAAATAAATAAATTAAAAATCGCTTACATTGTACCTAAGAAATAATAATAATTAGTGGTTTCTACAGTAATAAATATGTTTATTGTGTGTAAATGTTTTTTTTACCACAATAATGTTTTTTTTTTTATTGAACAAACAATATTTATTTATTTATTTATTTATTTATTTATTTATTTATTTATTTAGCTAAATTCTACTTTGAGAAAAAACAAAAAAAATATTAAGTTAATTATATATATATATAATTCAGTGTGGATGCAGATGTATTTCACAGGGTTTCTGGGCTAATAATTTGGAATTTTCTCGTTCCTAGCAGTGAGGTCACAGAAATAGAAATCATTCCAAAAATGGAATCCCCTGTAGCTGGTTGCATGTCACTGCCATGGTTGACTTTAAAAAAAAAAAAAAAAAAAAAAAAAAAAACCTCTACTTAACGTGTCATGACTTATCTGGTTAAGATATGGCGTAACTGTTTATGGCTGCCAACCCACGTTGCAAATGCTGGCAATATTATTCAATTTAACTAATGTGTTGTCACAGATGTGCCTATATTGATTATGTTACAACAGCTTTTAAAGTGACATGTTTAAGCTATAGCTTTTTGGGCTGTTCTGCGGCATATGGTGTGATTCTATTTCAGGGGGTTCTAGTCTTCATTTGTGGTTCATTCTCTGTCCAATTCCCATCTCTCCTTTCGAAAGGTTTTCTGTCTGTCCTTTTGCTGTCCTATCTAAATAAAGGTAAAAAAGAACCAAACATTCAAAACTAAGCAGGAATTTATAATTACTACAGACATATTACACAAGAATATAATCTTCAAAACATGAAGTATGAGTTGTTTACTGCAAAGCAAGTAATATATGCAATCACTGTCACTTGGTGAATCTGGTGAACAATCTGTCAGGGATTAAAAAAAAGAAAAGAAAGAGAGCGAGATTTTAAAGAAACAGTAATTTAGAGAATATGGCTGGTAAACGGAATCAGATAAAGGTTCTAAAGACAAAATAAAATAGTTATTAGATATTATTTAGTAAAACCATTATGTTGACAAAATATGGTATACGTATCTATGTATGTCTAACCATACTGTATATGTATCTTTCTGCTAAGAAACAGCTAATAATTTTATCAAGATTCTTTAATGATTTCTTTATTGATTCTTTAATAATTTTTTTTTTATTGTAAAAGTTTTGCTACGTCATTGATAAATAAAATAATTATTATTTTTCAACCAAACAAACAAACAAACAAACAAACAAACTAATGAACAAACAAACAAACAAACAAACAAACAAACAAATAAACGAATTAATAATCAAATAAAAAACTATTTATCCACATATACCTACACTGAAACAAATTACACTTTGAACTTATTAAAATCTTGTAATTTGTTACAGCTACATTTTTTTAGTTTTCTCAAATTATAATTTAACTTTGGTTCAAACTAAAACATATAATTTAATAAAAATCAAATATATTTATTGTGGTGAAATTACATTCACATAAAGTAAAAATATTGTTTAGACACTAAATATGTATTTTTACTTTAGCACAAATTAGAAAACTATCTTTTTTAACCTTCATCAAACAACCCAGATCAAAGTATAATCTTGCTTTGGACCAACCTAATCAAAATTACTGTAATGTATTATCAATTATTGTTTTGACTTGGTTGAAAATTAAAAATGAATTTTAATAATAATCAAAATATTTATTCTGTCCTAAGAAAATAAAAAATACATTGACATTTTTTATAGACAGTGAATTAATTGAATTACATGGTTCGACTTAAAATCTTAAACCAAGTAAAGTTGTGCCTTAAAGAGCCCCCATTTTACCTGTTTTACATGATGTAAGATAAGCCTTTGGTGTCTCTAGAATGTGTCTATAAAGTTTCAGCTTAAAATACCATTCAGATTTATTTTAGCCTCCAGAATCTGCTCATTTTTGTGTCTAAATACAGTGTAGCTGTTTTGAAGCCTGTGGCTTTAAATGCAAATGAGCTGCTTCTTCCACCCACCATTCCCACGTGCATGTCTGCTTCTCATCATGCATTATGTCAGATAAACAGCACAGAGACAGACACGGCTGAAGCTGAAATACAGCTCAATAATCATAAATAGTGAAGTTTATTCAAGCCTTTCTGAAATGATGAGTCTCACACAAATGCCATTTGCAGTACACAGACAGAGAGACACACACACATATTAGTGTTTACTGACACCACGCGGTCATGGTGATTATAGTAGTTCAGAATCACATATCAAGTCTATGTTATTGCTAGTTACATTAGTTTTAATAATGAGGTAAACCAGGGGCGATTTTAAGATTTTCATTTTAGGGGGGCTCAGCTCCTTATAAGGTAAAAAAAAAAAAATTATATATATATATATATATATATATATATATATATATATATATATATATATATATATATATATATATATATATATATATATATATATATACATATATATATATATATATATATATATATATATATATATATATATATACATACATATCATATATATATATATATATATATATATATATATATATATATATATATATATATATATATATATATATATATATATATATATATAGCCTAATATTCAATTTATACGTAGTAATTTAATAGTAATACACTTAAAACTGTTTGTTTAATATGGGTTGTATACTAGTATTCCATTATATTACATAGACAGGCATAGCCATTTTACTTCTGAATAAGCCAAATAGGCTCAACCCACCTGTTTACTGTAGTAAAAACCACTTTCTATATTCACGTGCATTTTTTGTTTCCATGTAATAAATAAATAAACTGCCACTTTTCTAATTAATAGACATACATATAAATATATATTTTTAAACTTACAGGGTAATTCACATATTTCACGATCTGAATGATAATAATAAATAAGAAGTATTTTTTTAATACTAGACAACACTTGATGTTTCTATCTCTGTCATTGACTCAGTGACAGTTATAACGAGTACATTCTGGTTCTGTCACTGTTCAATCCTTTCTGTGCAAGACTATATGGTATAGTTAATGCCACACGAACTGTAATGTGTTTAATATTGGTAGTTCATTTTGAAATAAGAATAGCAAAATGTTTGTTAAGAGTTACATTTTTCGCTGGAGGAAACAGCTGTGCTGATGAGGTGAACGCAGAGAAAACCCGACTGCTCCTCCGTGACATTGGGATACTGGTGATACAAAATTATCTATATCAAAGAACTGCAAATAAGCAGATATTATAACAATTTATCGATAAACACACACCACGTTCTCTTGTGTCCACGGCTGTGGTTTGCTGATCAAATGAAAAACAAAAGACGGGGAGGAGCCGAATTCTGCCGCCGTTTTCTTATCAAAAAGGTTATTTAAAGGGGACTGAGACAATAATTTAGTGTACAGTTTATGAGCTAATAGCAAAAGTTTTAGGGCTACAGCCCCCCTAAAATAGGCCTAGCAATGCCCATGAAGTAAACTATATGCTGCTGCTTTAGGTGTGGCTATAAATGTCACACAAGATTGTAACAACAAAACTTAAAACATTAGAAATACATACAATCTGAAAGCACACAATCAGTACCTTTTTTCATGTAGTCACATGGCATGTAAACTGTAAAAATATTGTTTGAGTAAAAAAAAATAATGTTTTTAAATTACATGGTTTGTTTTTTACTTTGCACCTAGGTGTTGTTTTTTTTATTTAATTTAATTTACTTTACTTCAAGGTAAATTTATTAAAACAGATTATAATCAGAAACCATAATTTTTCAATTAACCCAATATAAATATATATATATATATATATATATATATATATATATATATATATATATATATATATATATTTTGTGTACAGTAGAAAGAAAAAAGTCAAAATAACCTATCCCTAACTCCATGACTTAACTACCTGTTTTTTCCATACTCATTTTGTCATTGATTGTAAGCCAAACGGGGGGGGGGGGGGGGGGGGGGGGGGGGGGGGGGGGTCTTACTGAGCACTGGAAACTGTGAATAAGTACTGTTATCTAAGTACTTAAAATTCCACTTAATGCAGCGTTTGTGTCGGGTAATTAAATAGTCTAACTAGTCAGTTAAAGTTAACTATTTACAGTTAATCTAATTGGATTTGCATTTTAAACATTAAATACAAGTTAAATAGATATTATTTTTTATTTAACATATTAAGGTTTTAGTTATGATACTCCCAAAATAATTCTGCAGAAATCCGCAGATTTTTACCAAAATTCTCTGCAGAAATAGCAAAAAACATCCGCAGATTCCGTCTGGCCCTACCAATAACTTATGAATTGCCATGGGATAGGGTTGGATTCTCCAACATGAATTAACTTCCTGATAAAACAATTGTAATGTAATGTAATGTGTATTTATATAGCACATTTATCGTGTATGGTCATACACCCAAAGCACTTCACAATCATGAGGGGGGTCTCTCCACACCACCACCAGTGTGCAGCATTCACTTGAATGATGCGACAGCAGCCACAGGACAATGGCGGCAGTGGGCTCACCACCCACCAGCTATAGGTGGAGTGCAGAGACAGTGATAGTGTTTGTTTGTTTTTTCTTTCTTTCTTTCTTTCTTTCTTTCTTTCTTTCTTTCTTTCTTTCTTTCTTTCTTTCTTTCTTTCTTTCTTTCTTTTTTTCTTTCTTTCTTTCTTTCTTTCTTTCTTTCTCTTATTCTTTGTTCAGCCTATCTCTGGGTGTAGCAGGAGCACTTAGCATCAATTATTTTATTGGATTAGACCATTAGCATCTCGCTTTAAGATGAGTATAACTAGTGCTAGTTCTGTGTCCATGCTCACTGTCTATACCCTCAGTCATATATTAGTACACTAATATAGTCCAATTGAAGGACTAAATAAAATTTTGAGCACTCAAAACAAAGGAAAGTATACCGTTTTGTTTGTGCTTTGCTGGTTGATAAATCATTCAGATGAATTAAAATTTCAATTTCTTTGGTCAAACCCTGTGATATTTATTTTAGTGAGCTGTCTATTAGTAACGAAACAAAGTATTTTGATTTATGTCATCTATTCTTCATTTTGTAAACATTTTCAGCGCCTATTTGTATTTTCACTGCAGTTCTTTTATGTCTAATTCTATAAATTCCTGTTAAACACTACTTTAAAACATTGTTCACAGCTAAAGAATGTTAAATAAAAGTTTTGTGGTGAAAAATGTTTTTTTTTGTGCTAATATAGGATCAGTTAAAACAGACCAGTCAATTTTGACCGGGAACACTAAAGTAAGGGGCAGGATGTGAACACGACAGGAGGGTTAAATACTGTTTAGCAGTACCTGTATCTACCGGCAGGTGGGAGTGGCACTGTTGTCACATGGTGTTAAAAAAATCTCACCACTGCACTGTCATCATTCATTCATTATTTTGAAGAGCTGAAGCTGATGAGGTAATAATACAACTGTTTCGCCAAACTGAATAGTTCTAACTTGAAGCTTAATATTTGTTTTCGCAGTATAAAATGTGTGTAGTTTTGGTGAAATAAAAAAACTAAATCAATAAAATGTGCGTCATATAAATGTAAATGCATGGGAATTAGTCAGAAAAACTTAAATTGTACTAGCTTTCTAGATATGATATAGATATCTAGACATATTTATAGATATGATATAACCAGTCACATCTCACATTCTGTAATTAAATCTTAGTGAGTTCATGGATCTAGCTTATTATTTTATGGCTATATTCTACTGTAACATGCTATGTCAGTTAGCATCAAATTATAAATAAACTTTTTCATAAAAATACCTAAGATACCTGGAAGAGCACATATAAACCATGTATTGTCGCAGTCGTGTAAATAGTCAGTTAAAGCCTTTTTATGTTTATTCAGATCTTATTTACATTCAACTACAGCAATAGCTGGATGCCTTTATCCATATTAGGAATTTCTGGAATGTTCAACTACTTTTGTGAGGCATACAGTTGAAGTCAGAATTATTAGCCCCCCTGTTTATTTTTTCCCCAATTTCTGTTTAACGGAGAGAAGATGTCTTTAACACATTTCTAAACATAATAGTTTTAATAACTCATTTCTAATAGCTGATTTATTTTATCTTTGCCATGATGACAGTAAATAATATTTTACCAGATATTTTTCAAGACACTTCTATAGAGCTTAAAGTGACATTTAAAGGCTTAACTAGGTTAATTAGGTTGACTAGGTGGGTTAGGGTAATTAGGCAAGTTATTGTATAACAATGGTTTGTTCTGTAGTCTATTGAAAAAAAATAGCTTAAAGGGGCTAATAATTTTGACCTTAAAATGCTGTTTCAAAACTTAAACTTAAAATTTTAAATTATAAATAAATTATAAATAAGTTATATATAAATTAGAAATAAATTAGAAATTTATTTCTAGCCGAATCAAAACAAATAAGACTTTTTCCAAAAGAAAAAAAAAATTATTATCAGACATACTGTGAAAATTTCCTAGCTCTGTTAAACATAATTTGGGAAATATTTAAAAAAGAGGGGCTAATAATTCTGACTTCAACTGTATATGAGAGTTTTGCTGTATGAATGAAACAGGCATTACATGCATTTAAAGTGCTGCAATCCCCATATCAACCTATTTTGAGGAAAACTGAAAAAAAAATCCCTCTAAAGAAATTTGTAGTAAACATATTTCTAGCATATAGATCTTTATTTTTAATTTTTTTGTACTATTTTTGATACAGTTGTTATTATATCAAAATAGTAGCCTATTGAATATCAATATTTTGCAAGGTATTGAATTTAGAAATTCCAGTATCTTGACAGCACCACACCTTAGTTAATTACTCTGTCCAAATGAACATGTTTGTAGCTTTGTATCACATTGGATAACAACTCACACTTAAAATCTAAATAATATTTTCAGATTTGAAGACATGCAGAAAATTACATTTTCAAAAAACAAACAAACAGAAACTGCAAATCATGAGGAGATAGGAGGCTCAAGAGGTATGATATGACCCATAACAGACTAGTAAATGAGAAGTGGATTAATTTATCAATGTTTTTTCTTTCTCAAAGTCTCAAAGCTTCACAATTTATTGTTAAAAGACTCAAACACCCTTTATTTATTATTAAACCATTTATAATCCTGTTATTAAAATTAGAGTAGATCAACTTTTGAAAGTGGGGCCCTAGCAACGCCCCTGATTGTAAGTAATAGCACACATCTCCACAGCGAGCCAGGTCAGTCTGTCTCCTGACTGAAATAAAAGCGAGAAACACTTCAGAAAGCGGAGGAATACCAAATGATACTGTGCTCTGCCTTTAATGATTGATTAGGGAGCAGGCTCAGCGAAGGTTTAGGTCAGGGCTTCTGGGAAAGAGGGTAGGGGTGAGCTAATCATGAATTGCTTATTGCGTGACAGTGCCAAAGAGGAAAACAAAACGGGTTTGTGGAAAGTGTTAAGGCTGTCTGCAGAGAGACGCTTTGTGCACTGGCCTGTATCTATATTAGATGAAATAAACACATCATCATTCTGTGGCCCAGACCCTCAGGAGGCAGGCTGCTGGGTACCAAATTCGCACTAGTTGCTGCTGTTATCTTCATCTTGCTTGACAGCTACACCCTTAATTCATACATGCATTGCTTGTCATTTCAGAACGTTCAACGGAATACAAATGGAGAGTATGAAATGCTCTAGGGGAATCTGATATATACATATGACTATGAGGAGTTACACATCTTTGAATAATGTCGTATATAATTTTAAGCTTTAGTTTTGTGATCAACACTCTTTCTGTTGTGGGTTATTAACAAATGCAATGAAATACAATAATGACTGAGAGTTAAAGTAGAGCTGCACGATTCTTGCTAAAATTAGAATCACAATGTTTTTGCTTCGAATCAAGATCACGAATTTCTCACGATTCTGTAGATGTAAACTAAAGGTTAATGAGTAGGCTATTATTATTGTTATGTGTAGGTCTACCATTGGTTAAAATGTTAAATTTTGTAAAGACTTGGAATGGTGGACTTGAACAGACTTTAAATATGTCCTGGTTGTTAATTCACAGTCAAGTGATGACATCAGAATACAACTATTCATAATTCTAAAGTTTAATTATTATGTTTGAGACATACAGTTAGGTCCATACATACAGTAGAGCCTGTGTTTGCTTTACTTATTGAGAACATCACATATTCTATTCTAAAACATAAAATTACTTACAAAAGCTAACACGTATTCTAATATCATATATAAATCATGTAAATAAACAAAAAATGAGGCTATTTATTAAGAAATGAAATGTAATTGTTATTATTTATTAGAAAATTAAAAAAATCCTATTTTAATAATAATATTAATGATGATGATGATGATGATTATTAAGTAGGATATTGTTTATTTATTTTTTGAAATGTCTACTTTTAATTTGAGCACGTGCAAACCACTGCAGATATGCTCTAACCAGCAGGCCCATGTCATATACAGTACAGATACTTAATAAATAACCTACTACTGTATAAATTAAAAGAATTAACGTATGCTATGTTTTTTTGTTTTCGCAAGCTTTGGAGATGTAACATAAATTCCGCTTTTAAAAAATAGTCACCTATAGCTTTTGTCATGAGGCTGTGTTCAAAATGACATCAAAGTATTCGAAGTGCACTGCAGAGGGAGCACAGTTGTAAACATGAAGATCGCTAAAACTGAACTGTAAAAATACTTTGAAAGCAAATTACACCTAAGAGAGATGACTTTCATGCTTTTTTATTTTTAATAATTCAAACTTTGAATGTTAGATTGTTCTAAATAAATAGGGCATAGGGGGGATAAGTGGGAATAGAACACAGCCAGGAACTACGTTTCTAACTACAGCTCCAGAGGTGTCGTTTCAAGTGCTCAAGTTTGTGACGCAGTTTGCGAATGTTCGTTGAAGCGATGGATTTGTGAAACGGCAAATCAACAAACTATCTTTTTAACGATGGAACTTGCGACCTTAGTTGGCTAACGATGATTTTGGGAAACGCACCCCAGGTTAGGGTAATTAGGCAAGTTATTGTATAATGATGGTTTGTTCTGTAGACAATCAAAAAAAAAAAAAAAAAATAGCTTAAAGGGGCTAATAATTTGACCTTAAAATGTTTTTTACAAAAAATTAAAACTGCTTTTATTCTAGCTGAAATAAAACAATTAAGACTGTCTCCAGAAGAAAAAATATTATCATACATACTGTGAAAATTTCCTTGCTCTGTTAAACATCATTTGGGAAATATTTAAAAAGGAAAACAAATTAAAGGGGGGTTAATAATTCTGACTTCAACTGTATATATATATATATATATATATATATATATATATATATATATATATATATATATATATATATATATATATATATATATATATATATATATATATATATATATATATATATAACCATTAATCAGAAAAAGATGGGACAGTATAGAAAATACAAATAAAAAGAAAGTAGTGATTTTCAAATTTACTTCGACTTGTATTTCATTGCAGACAATATGAACATAAAATAGTTTATGTTTTGTCTGGTCAACCCCATTTTATTTGTAAATATATATCCTTTCCTGCCATTCAGACCCGCAACACATTCCAAAAAAAGTTGGGTCAGGAGCAATTTTGGGCTAGTAATCAGATAAATTAGTTAAATAATGGTGTGATTTGAAAAAGATGTCAGCAGGTGATTGTACTTATGATTTGGTACAAAAGCAGCATTTAAGAAATGTCTAGTCTTTTAGGAGCAAAGATGGGCAGAAGATCGCCAGTTTGCTAATAAGTTACATCCACAAATGCCAGTTAAAACTGTACTGTGCCAAAAGGACGAACTATGTTAACAGTGTCCAGAATTACAAAGTCCTGACTGCAGAGGAAGAGGATACAGGTACTTGACTGGCTGGTCTGCAGTCCTGACCTGTCTCCAATAGAGAATGTGTGGTAAATGCTTTACTGTTCCAACTTTTTTAAAGTGTGTTGCAAGAACCAAAATTGGAATACGTGTTTATTTTAGAAAAAAGAAAAGAAAAAAAAAAGAAACATAAATATCATGAGGAACACATTAAATAATGTTTTTTTTTTTTTTTTTTTTTTTGGCGTTTTCTATACTGTCCAAGCTTTTCTGATTTGGGGTAGTACATTTAACAAAAGGTAGAATATTATAGAGGCTAGGAAAAAGTGGTGGGTGAGTAAATGATGAATGGATTTTTTATTCTGAAAGTGAATTACTTCTTCAAAGGATGTAGGATAAATCATTAGCATAGCTACTTCAGCAACACATTTTAAATCCATTAATTATTTGTAATGAGTAAAACATCAGATTATTCTCATTAATTAATTAATTAATTTTAATTATTTTTATTAATTTTAATAAATACATAAATAAATATTTTTTTAGCCCTGAGTGTTTGCAAAGTTTGTGCAGTTATCTTGTTTTGTAGTTTAATATGCTTACCCAATGAAAATATCTGAACATCTGAAAGAAGCAAATATTTTATGCACAACTGTGACATAAAATAGTGTCCAGAGGTGGGCCATGTCTATGACGTTTTCCATCTGTGAGTGTGAGAAAGTGAAATGCTGAAAACAGAAAGAGCAATTTAACTCCCAAATGCCCCACAAGCGTCACACTCATGCCATCATGAGGAGGGCTTTCCTCTCCTATTCAAAAAGGTGTAATTGCATCATTTTTCAAGCCAGGCCCCCGCCTGGGACGTAAGCTGGCTACATTAATCATACTAATGGAGAAGTAAGTGATCTGAAATATAAGCTTTAATCATGTTTTCCTGCACACTCGTATTTCAAGCCATTCAGTCTTGTAGCTCTGAACACATAGAGAAGAAGGATGTCATCATTTTTTTTGTAGGTAAAATTTTACATTTTAGTCTAATTAAGCAATGCTGATTTAGATTTCACTGTGGCAAAATATTATTATATTATATTATATTATATTATATTATATTATATTATATTATATTATATTATATTATATTATATTATATTATATTATTGTAATATGCGAGTCAGGGTAGAACAGAGTTGAGGGTCCAAATGAGGTTTATTAACTCAGAGTCTTGCAGGCAATGGTCAAACAGGAACAAACAGTATCATGAAGAAAATCCAAAATTGTTTTCATGGTCACAGGCAAAGACGTCGATACAAGTGGCAAAACAACATAAATGAGAAACAAGACAAGGCAAGGGTCAGGAAACCAGGCAAGACTCAACAATAGAACTTATTGAAATGCTACAGGATGACAAGACTCAGCACTGTGTGTGTGCAAGTGTGGTGTATAAATAGTCCAGGATATCAGTCCATGATAAGCTTCAATCTGTGTGTACATAATCAGGGGTGATCCAGAACTGGTGTGTGAGTGAGGTGCCTGATAGGAAATGTAGTGCAGGAAGAATTGTAGTTCGAGTGATAGTGAGTGTTTCCAATGATCTGCAAGGGCTAGATTGCTGGGGATAATGACAATTATATTATATTATATTATATTATATTATATTATATTATATTATATTATATTATATTATATTATATTATATTATATTATATTATATTATATTATATTATATTTAGTGGTGGGCCGTTATCGGCGTTAACATGCTGCGTGACTTTTATCTCCCGATAAAAAAAATTACGGCGTTAATCTATTCTCAAAGTTGGGTTGGGCGCTGCGTCTATTCTACGCAAGCTATGATGACTTTCATCTTGATATTTTAGCGCGGATGTATAATTGACCTGTAAGCAGTCTGACAAAAAAGTGCCCTTCTGAATCAAATCAGCAGGATACCTGACTTTAACTTATTTTCATCACCAATTATGATAGTTTTCATCATTTCATCATTTTCTCAAGCAGTTTGTGATGCATTTTGGAAACAGGAGATGAGCCCCTGGCCTAATGCACCACCTGGCTTGAGAAACCTGTTTTCAAAGACTTATTATTTGGGTAGCACACATATTCTAAATGCCTTCGGCAGAATTCATATGTTAATGTTAAATGTTAAACGCAGATCAGGCTCTATAATTAGCAAGATTGTTTCCGACACAATGTATCTCTGCTGATGCTTTCTGAGAACTGTTTACTCTTCCTTACAACAAAACCAACCATTATCTAGTCTAAAACCCTTAATTTCTTAGTCCTGGTGTGTTTTGATTATCAGACTTTTAACCTGTGACTTCTGTTCATATTTGAATTATTATTTTTTGGAGAAATCACACTTTATTTTGATGCTCTGTTTGTTGAATGTAAGTTACATTGCATCTACATGGCAGCTAATTCTCATTAGATTAAGTAGACTGTTAGGTTGGGCTTAGGGTTGGGGTTGGGGTTAGGGTTAGAGTTAGCGTAAGTTGACATGTACTTGCAAAGTTTCTTATAGTCAGTTAAATGTCTGTTGAGGGAGCAGTATCAACAGATATTAAGCAGACAGTCTACTAATACTCAAATGGACCATCAAAATAAAGTGTTACCAAATTTCGCACTCCTTTTAACAAAGCCCACCAATAACTGCCTTTAAACACTCTCATAATGTTGTCTGGCACAAATACCAGTGCCATGTGTTTATAAGTAAAACAGAGCTCTACATGCTATAGTATCATTGTTGGATAATCCATATAATTTGATCTTTGGTAAAGCAATACTGTCATAACAGTATGGCCTTTTAAAACAATGTCTATATTAACAAACTGCTAAAAAAATCAATTTGACCCGACATTGGATCATAAAGCGACTGCCTGCAGTTCTATGCATACCTGATGAACACAACATGCAGCACAACTACTTTTCAAAACCACCTGTCACAGTGCAAAGCAGCGGGTGGATGCTTCATTACAGGAGATGCGTGTCTATTTTTAGCCTGCAGGTAAAAGCTTTCGTCTAAGTACTGCAGCTGCAAGTAAGGCAGCATGATGACATCATCACTGCAGTCCGAACAACCTCTTGATGTGCCTTTTGTACCTTCTCATCAAGGTTGTTTTGATAAGTATTGAAACAATGAACAAACCAAATATACCACATATCAAATGGCAGGCAGCAGGGATATCTGATAGAAAATTGCTGAGTAAGTTTACGTCAAATGGGACACACACGTGCGCATAATGTATATGTGGTTTATGATGACTCTCCAAGACTTAATGTAATTTATAATGTAAAAACGTATTACATTAAAGAGCCCCTATTATGGGTTTTTGAAAATTACCTTCCATGCAGTGTGCGACACGGCTCTAAGTGAATGAAAACATCCAGCTGAGGTTTAAATTTGAAAGCGCACCTTATTTAAAAATATTTACTTTTTTTTAATAAAAGATTGGACTCATTTAATGGATTTGTTGTTTGTCCAGATCTTTTGCCTGTTCATATTGACGTTGACACGAAGCAATACCAAATATGTTTTGTGCTAGATCTGGTAAAACGTGAAAGTGCCTTTCCCTTCAAATGCTAGCACAGTGCGGTGGTGTGACTGATCATGACTGAAGATGAGGGAACATTGATGAGGGAACATTCTGGTGATTAATGCAATAATCTACCCTGCAACGAGGGATTTGTCAACCATTTGTTAAAGGAAGGATCAGAAAAGACTGTTGGTGTATGGGACTTTGTCTGAGCTTGGCAGGAACTTAGAGAAATATGCTGCTGTTAAACTGCATTGCTTTAATGCACTCCAGCATTGGGCTCACACATACCTGTATACTCTGCACTCTTACTACTTCAACAATGTTGATAAGCCATGGTGGGCATTCTCTCTGTCTCGTGCTGAATGCAGTTGACCAATCGCAACAGTATGGGTCATCGGACCAATCAGCACAGATTAGCATTGCTCTAAGGAGGGGGTTGGAAACAAATGAATCGCTGAACAAATCATATGAGAGTGGTTGGAATAATTATGTAAAAATAAATGCATTATAAGACAATGAAAGTGTTTTTTGACCTTGCATGCGTAGCAACCTTTTGTTGGAGACCTCCAAAACCAAAATATGACATTTTTAAATGCATAATATGCAACCTAGGCTCATTCTGAAAACATAGTCCTGTGGACGTTTCTGGAGACCGCAAATCATGTAGCCAGAGGTACGTATGGCTACATTTATTTTTTTAAGAGAACGCTACGGGGAGGTATGACGTCGTTCCTTTTGGCGCTTACCGGCTGATTGCTTACCTCCATGTGGAGGGCTTTCCCGCCTCAACCAGTTTGTCCCACTAGCTTCTCGTGTACGTCGGCGGACTTAAGACGAGCAGAGGAGTTGACCACAACAACGACGACCAGGTTCAAGTCCAGGAAAGAACTATTCCAGAAATCAGGTAAGACAAAAACAGAATCCAAAAAAATAAAATGAACGAGTGAACAACAGGCTGAGAATGTGGTAAAATCCGAAAACGTGGTAAAAATCAGACGAGGGCTTTTGTTTTTCTGGACGGCTTTTGTAAACAGTTGGTTGGGTTTAGGGAAGTATGTGGGTGGGCGGGTCAATTGGTAAAATTGGTTGGGTTTAGGGAAGGAGGAGGGTGGGTCAGTCGGTTGGCCGGTCGCCCAGTCAATCATTCAGTCATTCAGACAGTTAGACGATCGGTCGACAGCGGCTTCTGGTGGGTTTACGCGAGAACAGTCCGGGCGCGAACGCCACTCGCGAGAAATGTTTGAGATTAGGCATGGGCCGGTATAAGATTCTGACGGTATGATAATCTTGGATAAAAATATCACGGTTTCACGGTATTACGGTATTGTGATTACTGCTCTAAAATATATTCTTTTTAAATGTCTGGGTCAAAAACTAAAACTTTTTTCCCCTTTGAAATTGAAATTTGGCATTTTTGAAAACAATAAACATGTCAGACTAAATAATTTAAATAAATCATTGACTTATGCTGTCTTCATTAGTTTCTAAAACACAGATTTCTTTACAATTTAAAATTACATCTTTTGATATTTTTTTCCTGCTGGAGGTACTGTTTTCTTAAAAAACAAACAAACAAAAAAAAAGTCAAATTTTTCTGTAATACCGTTTCTAAGGTATTACTCATACCTTAGAAACGGTATTACAGAAAAATTTGACTGTTTTAAAACCTTGACTTTTCCAAACCGCGGTATACCTTGAAAACGGTTATCGTTCCATGCCTATTTGAGATACAAAAAAGCGCACGCAGCGGCCTCTCGCAGATTCGCGAAAACAAAACTGCAAAAATACATACCTCCCGCGATGTATTACGCGGTCTCCAGATACGTCCACGGGACTACGTTTTCAGAATGAGCCTGGGTTAATAATATGGGCTCTTTAATGCTTATTATATGACCTTACCCTGCTACCCCTAAAACCACACCTCACAGTAAACTTGTGGCAAATTTTAATGTTAAAAGACTACATTAAATATAATTCTTAAGCATTTTGAATTATGTGGACATGGGACATGTGTTGTAAATAAGATTGTTTATGTTTTTACTGTAATAATTATTAAATGTTACAAATGACACTGCATTAGCAAATATGATTTAAAGTAATGTTTTCTACTTATTTTTAATTTTATCAAATTAATTAGGAAATTACCCATGGCAAAATTAATATATACGGGTTTGGTATAAATATTTGGCCCACAGCCCTCAATCAAGTTTGCTTTTTGGCCCTTTATAGGAAAAAGTTTGGGCACCCCTGGCTTAGATAGAGGACATTTCTATTGTTTACCAATCTCTCACATTGTCCCACAACAACATTAAAATAGTCTAGATTAGTGTACAATGCTTTATTTATTTCATAGTCAGTTGACAAATGATATTTTTTTAGCGCAATAGTCACTTTCCCTGGTAATTAGTTACTTTATAATTATGTTACTCAGGTACTATTTGAGAGAAGTAACTAGTAACTGTATCTAATTACTCTATTAAAGGAACGTGCCCGACACTGGTCCTCAGAAACCAGTGGTTCCCAATTCTGGTGTTTAAAACCCCCTGCCCTACACATTTTGTATGTCTCTCTTATTTGACACAAGGATCAGTTAACGCAATGGCCTCAAACTCAATTCCTAGAGGGCTGCAGCTCAGCACAGTTTAGCTCCAACAAGCTCCAACTCACACCTGCTTAATAGTCTCTAGTAGTCTTGAACACTTTGATTAGTTGGATTAGGTGTGTTTGATTAGAGTTGGAGCAAAACTGTGCAGAGCTGCGGCCCTCCAGGAATTGAGTTTGAGACCTATGAGTTAATGGATCACTCTGTTAATGAACTGATGATCTGAATCAGGTATGTTAAGTAAGGAAGACATAAAAAACGTGGACTTGAATTGAGAACCACTGTCATAAACCATCTTGACAGGTCATACCCATGTCACTATAAAAATGTTTTGTGTCATTGTTCACCACATAAACCAGAACCCACTCAGGCATACAAGCGTTCACTTATGAACACATGCGCACAGACACACTCACGCACAAAGGTCTCAGTGGCATTAGGTAAAAATCCATTCACACTGGCCTTTGAAAGAGTCTATGGCTGCATAACCAATATTTCTTTTGACCACTGCCAAATCCTATTACACCGGGTCTTATAATCAACAGCCTTTTCAGCTGCCACAGAAAGAGTTGTGATTACTCTTTGATTTCTGGAATCTTATTTTAAAGCCTCAAATTGAGAAGCTAGTTTTGTACTTGTGAGGCCAACATTAGATGTGTCTGGGTTTTGTTGCTTCAGCGTTAGTTTTGTTAGGGATTTCAGTCATCAAACACTTTACTCCGTGGTCTTAGTTTGCTAAACTTTTGTTGTTGTTGTTGTTTGTTTTTGTCTTGCTCAAGTGCCAAAAACACATGAGAGATCAATTATAGATCCAAACATTTCTAAAAATTTGATTCATGCCACCTTCAACTTATTTGACTACTTTGTTGAACAAAGATTGTGAAGAAAAAAGAATGAAAAAAAATTGTTGTTTTAGTTTTAAAACGACATTTTAGAATGAAAACGATCCATGTTCACACTGGCGTTTTAACTAGCATTTCTGAAAAGCTCCTCGACCTCACTACGCCTCTGAAAACGTACATCACATGACCACACACACACTCTGGCAAGCGCTAGTCTAGGATATCAGAGCTCCAGGCAGTCAGCGGGTTGAGCCCACCTACCCAGGTGAGAGCAGCACACGTTGGACACATCAAGGGTCTACTCCTGGATCTCATCTCACTATAGTTGTTAAACGTAATATTTAATTAATCTGGTCTATACATAACAACATATTCCCAACTTTGTTTTGAATCTATTGCCTGTTCTCAGGTAACGTGTTCTGGCTGAGCGCAAAGAGAAGTTATTATGTAACCACGTACACTGATTCTGCATATTTGACTGATTGCTTGCCTATATTTCCTATATTGTATAAACTTATTGTGCGTTATAATTTTATAATAGCCTTATTGATATTAAAATTGATATTCAGAAAAAGAGACAGGTTATGTTTCATATTTTTCAATGAAAATGAGAGGAGGCAGTAATGTTATAGGCTTCATTTTGTTATTAATGCATACAGTGAAGATGACGGTCAGATAAATATGTATAGCTACACGATGCCTTAACATTTTTAGTATCAGTTAAGTTGTTAATGTCAAAATGAAAGGTAATTCCTTATATCATGTTTTCATTTTATTAGATATTATTGTTATAAATTATTGTTTATTGTTGTTGTGAATGACATTGTAAAGTACACTGTTCCCTTTGCAGATTTACCTGATGTGTCCTTGGGAGTTTGTTTTCCATTTCAAACTTGTGAAGTCTGAACTTAGGGTTAGGATTCAAGGGTGTCAGGGTTAGGGATAGAAGTTAGGGTTTGGTGAAGGAAAGGATTCAAGATTGAACTTGATAGACTGTGTACTTGATTGAGAAAAAGCCCCAATCAGCTAGTGAATGTCTGCAGCCACACCTCCATTGTCAGATGCCTCAATTTTCCCCCATCCACACTGACAGAGCAGCAGCATTTTAAAATGAAAATAGACTCTACAGTGTTTTCAAAAATCTCAGTTTTCAGGGCTCGTAAACTCTGGGGTAGTGTGAAGGGAAGGCGTAACCGTAGCAAAAAAAAAAAAAGCGCTTTAAAACTAAAACGTATTAGTGTATACAGGGCCTTAGAGGTAACATTTTCTTCTGTGGGACCACTTAATGAAAGAAAGAAAGAAAGAAAGAAAGAAAGAAAGAAAGAAAGAAAGAAAGAAAGAAAGAAAGAAAGAAAGACAGAAAAATCCATACATTGTTGTGGTGTTGGTGTTTGCCTTGCTGATTTCCATTTTAACTGAATTTTTTCTTAATGGGGTTCTATTTCTTTGATCTGAACACATTATTGGGGTTATAAGCTTAAACATATAAAATGGAGCAAAGCCCTGGCATCCTAATTATACTTTTATGAAGAAATTTACTGAAACATATGGAGGAACAGCCATTCTTGAGGTGCTGCCCCAAGCCAGAGGTGCTTAATTTGGTGGAACACTGCAGAGTAGAAGCTGCAGTAACATGTCCATCATCCTGAATGAGAAGCTCATATAAAGCACAGAGAGAAAGAGAGAGAGAGGGAGAGAAAGAGAGAATAGAAAACAGAAAACCACCTGCTGTTTTTCTTTATGCTTAGAAACTTGCTCTAGATTTAATGGTTACTGTTGCCACTGCCATCTGGTCTTTCCCGAGTTTCACTGTAATTCAGAATTGCACATTTCCAGTTTTTCGTGCTTTTTTTTTTTTTGGTCTGTTCTACATCATGATTCTTCTTGAGTGTGTAATTAAATATAAATCCTCAAACAACCGAACAGTTAAAAATATTCACATTTCTGATTTGTCTGTGGTGTGTTTCCCAAAAGACTCATTAGCCAAGTTCTTTAGCAAGATGCAAGTTCTGTCATTGCCAATGCGCTTAAATTAGATTCCATTTCCCAAAAGTTTAGATCTAAAGAGTATTTACAAGCAGCGTTGAAGTAAGGCTGGAACTACATCTCTTGACCTGTGGTTAGAAGCAGTTTTTTTGCAGACAGATTTGTAAAGGAACCCTGGAGTATGGCGTAGGAGGGAATCTACAATAACTCAAACTGGGGGAAAAAAAATAGTGAAGCCTTCTTCAGATTTTATGTACACTGGGTACATTTTAAACAAGTTTTTTCTTTTTCAGTTTTTGATCAGCAAAGTTGGCGAACTAATGTCAAGCATTATTAAAGTAAACAGTTAGTGATAGTACAATAATAATTAACAAAATAATCAGTTAGGAACTACCAAAAGATAAGAAACACTGCATAGTCTTAACTACTGTATCATTTCTAGATTAAAGCTAAATTATGTTACAAAAGCTATTAAAAGTTTAAAGTTCAAGACCTACAGTGCTTATTTTTCTAGCAAACATTATTATTCTTTGTGTAAACAATTAAACCGTACAAGTTAATTCATTCATTTTCTTTTCAGCTTAGTCCCTTTATTAAAAAAAATATTGTTTTACGCAGTGGATGCCCTCACCCATCACTCCCATTGATGCTTCAACCCATCACTGGGAAACACCCATATACTTCCATTCACACACATACACTATGGACAATTCAGCTCACCAAATTCACCTATACCGCAAGTCTTTGGACTTGTGGGGGAAACCGGAGCACCGGGAGAAAACCCACACAAACACAGGGAGAACGTGCAAACTCCACACAGAACTGACCCAGCCAAGGCTCGAACCAACATCCTTCTTGCTGTGAGGCAAGAGTGCTACCCACTGCGCCACCGTGCTGCCGTAAGTTAATTCAATGACAACAAATGTTTGTTATCATATCAAAGTCTGACCATTTGCTACTGTTCTTGGAGTGGCGATCCTTCCCTGTTGACATCAGTTTGATGGCTTCAGCAACGGCATTCTTAACCACACCCTTTTTTACAATTAGCTTGCTATGAGGGAATGATGCTTAAAAAAAAGCCCCATCCCTATTCAATATTTTGTTTCAGTTGGAAGTACATCAACACATTAGCTATGTTTCCATCCACCTATTTTTATGCGTATTTTGGATATGCACATAAAAAAACGGTTGATGGATACGCCAATATGCGAGTACATTTTGAAAATGCGCATACAAACATAGTTGCATAACTGAGTAGGATAAACTTTTTATTCGATAAGAAAAGATGCCCATAAACTACGATGGAAACCCTTTTACCAAACAAATTCCAGTATGCGCATTAAAAAAGTCATGTGATTTTCTTATAAGACATCACATAGCGAAAAAATTATATGCGTGAATGGACAAACCAGCAGACTGAGCACACTGTAAAACATCAGAATTGTTTTGGTCATTCTGAAACACCTTAACCATTTCAGTATTAGTGTTAATATATTATTAATTACCTCCAGAATCAAGAGCGTATGTGCTTCGCATCTTACACCTTCAAACACCACCACACGTCTTCTGAGGCGCAAGTCATTTATCAAATAAAGAAAAGATTGAAGCAGCTTCTTCTACCACAGCAAATTCCATTTTTACTTTTGATATTTGGCGCTAATTAATCAGGAAGTGACGATTTTGTTCTTTGACTCATTGGATGGAAACACTGCTTTATTCGCACGTCTTTTATGTGATAATCCTGTTTTGTGCACAAATTTAATTAGCATCTTTGGATGGAAACATAGGTACTGATATAAAAGCCTCAGCTAATTCCGGTTCATGCAGACATTAAGACAACATTTATTTATACACATCTATTTTCTTTCTCAACTGCCATACTTTTGTTCGTATTTACGTTAAAGCCCAAGAAGACTTTACAGAATGATGCAGATTACGGTTGGGCGATGCCGACCAATTTGGCATCGTACAATGTCTAATGTGAAACATCGCGATGGATGATGGCATCGTCGTCAAATGCGGCGGTGAATTATTATTTATAAATAATTAATTTATTCATAACGAATTATTTTTTTTGTAGCCTACCGTTTCAACTACCTGACCAGCATGGTCTTTGTTTTACCCATAACCAAACCATAAATAAATAAAGATAAGTTACACACAAATTACTGTACCACCCGCGTGTCTCTGGCATGAATAGGCAGAGTGATCTGTGTTGTTATAATGGCATCGACAAACTTGGTTGGTAAAAAAGGTGCACAATCAACAGGAACCAACCAACAGTATCTGAGGTTTTTGCTAAAATTATAAGTACACGCGTGAAAGCGAAAGATTGAAGCAGTGTACTGATGCTGTGACACGTTACCTGATAGATTCAAAAGACAGAAGAGTCGTTAAATGGGGACAAGACAGGGGCAGGGTGGAGGATCACGATGCCAGCTCAGCATTGTGATGTCTATCGGCCATCGGCAATGGACAATGCCATTGTCTATCGACCCAACCCTAATGCAGATGATGGTTCCAATTTCCAATGTTTTCTTTTTTCTTTGGGAAAGAAACCCATCACGGATTACCCACAATCTACGAATTGTCCCTATAGACAATTCGGGAGTGGAGGTACTTTTTTTGCACTTTTTGTTTTCACAAAGAGGCCGCAGTGTACGCTTTTTGAGATCTCAAATTTCTCTTAGAAGTGCTATTCATGTCTACTCATCTCACGTAAATCCACCAGAGGCCGCTGTCGACTGACTGACAGATTGACCAACCGACCAAAAGCCGTCCATACAGTGGTAAGTGGTCAGCTATTAAATGTGAAACGGAACGGCATCACACCGCCTCGTAGCATTTGTTTTAAAGACGAAATGCAGCCAAACATACTTCTACATACAGTAATTCACAATCTCCAGAAATGTATATAGGGCTGCGTTTTCAGAATGAGCCTATGTTGAATTTACATGTTACATGTTAATCTATTAACTATTACCATACTTCTATGGTACCATTACCATATTTCTATATAAATAAATAAATAAGTATGTATGTATGTATGTATGTATGTACACACAGGGCTTGCCATTTTCACTAGCCACAATTTTGTTGTTGGGAAAATGTATTTTATATGCATAAATATGACTTTGACATGCTAAAATTACTTGATTTAGATTTTGTGTTATGTCCACAAGCCTCCTCGTTCATTTCATTTTTTGTGTGTCGTGTATGAGCTTGCTCTATGAGCATGAGCAAATGGGTCATGGTTTCATAGTGTCGTATTACAATTAGTATTTATTTTACATGACTTTTCAGAGTTCAAAATTAAGGATTTACCCAATTTTTCTCTAAGCACACACACACACACACACACAAAATTATTTCTTAGCAACAAATTTTAAATGTGTCAAAACAAGCAAAATATAGCTGTTTACTATACTTTTTATTTAACAAAACATTTCTTAAAAACAAAGTAATTGACATTATACAATAATTATTGTCATGTATCTAATGCACAGTAATCTGTCCTGGCTAAAGGTCCCAGATCACCAGATACATGGGAAGTTAATATCCTATTAAAGCAATGTTATTGTAAGAAATTATAATAAAACCATATTAACAAAAATAACTGTAAGCAAAAGAAAGCAGGTGACAAACACCGTGTGATAATGAAAGGATGATCACGCGCACACGGTTAACAGACCTATTAATGATCCGTTCAAATAATGGTTAAAGCGAAAGCAACTTACAAAAAGACAAATCTGGAGCTTTTAAAAGCAGCAAGACTGTCGGGTGCATGAGCATAACTTTTTGTCTAGTCTATTTGAAAGAGAACCGATTGCGTTTCTAGGCACGGTAGCTTCAAGCAAAGAAACGGGAGCGCGCACGTGTTTTAAACAGTCGCGCGCATCACATCAGCTGTTAGCGTGAGTGATCATCCTCTCATTTGGTATTTACCTGCTTTCTTTTGCTCATGCGAACACAATTATTTTTGTCAGTCATGCTGCTTCTCGATTCTAAGATCGCATTTGCACCCATATTGGGCCATCCTTATTTTCGAACCATGCTTTAAGAAAACTACAGTTTTAAAAAAAAATATTTTCAACCAGCCAAAGTGGTCTGTCTAACCCGCCAGAGCTGAAATCTACCCGCATTTGGCGGGTGTTAATGTAAAGCCCTGTGTACACATATAAGTACATGTTTACTATGCCTGAATTTTTCTGAACTGATGTCAGCAAACTCATTTCTTGTCAACCATTGACGGTTCTATTTACTGTATCTCAGTAGTAGTTACACACACTCCCAGCAAATATATGATTTGCCATGTCATTTCTGCTCATAAAAAACTTGGAGCCATTGGGTCAAACCCATTTGTTCCAACCACTTGCCAGATAGAAGCTTAACCAACCAATCAATTCTCAGTACAATCAATCCTCACATTCCATGTTAAATATCCAATTTGTGTTCACTTTTCTGAATTGCTAATACACACATTTATTTTTCTCCCAAGACAAACATCCTATCATCCACATTTCTTCCTATGACTTTTAAAAGAGCACTAGAACTCTGAATAATAACAGCATTAAAAACTCATGGACAGTTCTTATTGCACGTCACGTCTCTGTTTATAGCTATGCTATTCGTCAGATATGTGTGTGTGCGCGTGTGTGCCATTCTGACGACAGCCAAGCCTGTCACACAATTCCTGACAGATACAGACTTTTGTATTAGACATGCACTCGCTCTGCTTCCATTTATATCACTGAAATGTACGTGACAGGAAACTGGGATTCTTTGAGTTGATTGGCTAAGACATATTGGTGCACCAGAGAGGCACAGAGTGGAGAAACTGGTTAAGCAATAAATGAGTGGAGATAGCTGATGGAGGGGGAAAGGGGATGGATGGATTCGAAGCTCAGGGAAATGAAGTAGTGAAGCGTCTCGCTGGAGGCACGGGCGATGGATTGCTTGAATGAGCGGGGCTCTGGAGAGGAAGGCCGGAACACAGCCAGTTTAACACTGTGACGAGGCTTCAAATCTGAGGCTCAGCTGGCGGCACAGCAGGGGGTCTGCTTCATTCACGCTTCGGACAGAACACGTTTATCAAGACTAGGGGAGAGAGAGGACCTGAGTTCTGAGGTGAATATTTACCAGCCCATCTGTCCTTGTCTTGTTTTCAAAATTCAGTTTTCACCTCACGTTTGCGTCTGCTTCCTGCTACACTCTGGACCAGCATGAGGGAGTGATTACATTGTCATGGCTCTTAATACCGCACAACATACCGCTCACTGTCTGCGCGGGAGATATTGCTCTTGTCCTGGTCACCCTGATCTGTAATAAATACTCAACAAAGGTGTCTGCTTTGACTAAATAAACACATCAGAAAACAGAAACCTGCAAAAAGGAGTTAACCTTTCTTAGATGTTAAATAGGTATAAAATCAAATCACACTTCATACAATGCACAATGTGTGTTTATTTCAATGTGGAATGTAAGAGGGAAATTCGTTTGCAAATGGACTACGGATTGTCAGGTTTTTTTAAAATGACAGTGTGTGCTGAAATGAAGATGTATTTACAATGAAAACCATAGCTTCATATGCTTCACATTGAAATCACATTTATAAACGTGGAACAAACAGATGGATTTAGAACAATTTAGTGTGAGAAAAAGTAATCATGTTTATATACATATACAGATGAATTATTAGCCCCCCTTTGAATTTTTTTCTTTTTTAAATATTTCCTAAATGATGCTTAACAATGCAAGGACATTTTCACAGTATGTCTGATAATATTTTTCTAATATAAAGTAATAAAGTTCTAACTAGCAGGCCCATGTCATATACAGTACAGATACTTAATAAACGTATGCTATGTTTTTTTTTTTTTTTTTTTCACAAGCTTTGGAGACGTAACATAATTTCTGCTTTTAAATAATAGCTCACCTATAGCTTTCGCCATGAGGCTGTGTTTAAAATTATATCAATGCTTTAAAAATACACTGCGAAGGGAGGGCAATTGTAAACATCGCTAAAACAAAACTGTAAAAATATTTTGAAAGCAAATTACACCTAAGAGAAATTACCTTGATGCTTTTTTATTTTTAATAATTACAACTTTGAATGTTAAAATGTTCTAAATGAATAGGGCATAGGGGGAATAAATGGGAATAGAACACAGCAGGAACTATGTTTCTAACTACAGCTCTAGAGGTGTAGTTTCAAGTGCTCAAGTTTGCGACGCAGTTTGCGAATGTTCGTTGGAACGATGGATTTGGGAAACGACAAATCAACAAACTATGTTTGTAACGACGGAACTTGCGACCTTAGTTGGCTAACGATGGTTTTGGGAAACGCACCCCTGTTTAGTAATTTTTAGGCATTTTAATCTAGTTTCATCTTCTTTTTTTTTCTTACACATTTTTTTTTTAATCTAAACAATGATCTAGCTTGAGCAATTGATATAATCTAACCGTTAGCTCTGGAACCTTTTTACAAGACCGTTATGATGTATTTAACCAACACAGGCTCTTTGTGAAAATGTACCCCTGTACACATTTTTGGAGAGCACGAATCATGTAGCCAGAGCTACGTATGGCTGCATTTCATCTTTACAACGAACAATATGGGATGCTGCAGAAGGCTTCTATTTCTTTTCACACTACCAGCTGACCGCTTACCTCCATGTGGACAGCTTTTCCGCTGTTACCAGTTTGTCCAGTGACTCTCCATGTACGTTGGCAGACTTGAGACGCAAAGAGGATTTTACCACGATGACAGGGTACAAGTCTGACAAAGAACATATACAGAAAGCAAGCAAAACAAAAACAAAAGACAAAAAATGTGGTAATAATCAGGCTTTTCTTCTTCTGGATTGCTTTTGAAAATCCTGTCGGATGGGTTTAGGGAAGGCGGTGGGCAGTTTAATCCGTGCTTCCGCCTCTGGTGGATTTACGGGAAAATAGACGGCACAAATGGCACTCACGAGAGAAATTTGAGATCTGAAAAAGTATACACAGTGGTGTACTCTGGTGGATTCGCGAAAACAAAAGCTGCAAAAAAAAGTACCTCCTGGAATGTATTCCGAGTTCTCCAGAAATGTATATAGGGGTACGTATCAATAATGAGCCTGGGTTACATTTATTAGTCATTCATTCATTCATTTTCTTGTCGGCTTAGTCCCTTTATTAATCTGGGGTCGTCATAGCGGAATGAACCGCCAACTTATCCAGCACATTTTTACACAGCGGATCCCCTTCCAGCTGCAACCCATCTCTGGGAAACATGCACACACTCATTCACACTCATACACTACGGACAATTTAGCCTACCCAATTTACCTGTACCGCATGTCTTTGGACTGTGGGGGAAACCGGGGCACCCAGATGAAACCCACGCAAACACAGGGAGAACATGCAAACTCCACACAGAAACACCAACTGAACCAGCCGAGGTTCGAACCTGCGACCCAGCAACGTTCTTGCTGTGAGGCGACAGCGCTACCTACTGCGCCACTGCGTCGCCTTTATCAGTCATCAGAAGCTTAAATCCTTATAAGTGTGTATTATTTAGATGTTTAAAAAAAAATTATGAACATTATAAAAACACAGTTTATATGCTCTCTAAAACACTCACTAAATACAGACTCTGAAAGTGAAAAGTACTGATGGCATTTCAGACACGTCACATAACAGCTGTATGTGGTGATATCAACCAGCTGTCATTTTGCACACTTTCCTTATGTGGCCTAATCAGTGTGCATGGGAGGATGTACCCTTGAAGGGACAAGCAACTGTACCAATTTCAGGTGTGAGAATGCATGCAGACATAATATGGAATAGGCTCCTCTCAAGCAAAGCATGTAGTTTGTTAGCCTTTGAGCAATGTTTGTGAGACGCTAGCTGTTTGGAATGTTCTGTTTCTTGTGAATTATGCTTCCTGGCTTATGTGCTTCTGAGCTCCCTGCCTTTTCTTTGAGCAATTGTTTTGGATTAGTTGTTAAATGTTATAACTGCTCTTTGATCAGCCTCTCATGTCTTGCCTTGCCTGTACAACCTCATGTTACAGTGTCATATATTAATCAATATTTGAAATTTAATCAATCAATCAATCAATCAATCAATCAATCAATCAATCAATCAATCAATCATCAACCAGTCAATCAAAAATAATGAAAATATATACATACAAACAGTTGAAGTCAGAATTATTAGACCCCCTTTGATTTATTTATTTTTTTTATATTTTCCAAATGATTTTTAACAGAGCAAGGACATTTTCACAGTATGTCTGATAATATGTTTTTCTTCCGGAGAAAGCCTTATTTGTTTTTTTTTCAGCTAGATTAAAAACAGTTTCATTTTTTTAAACAATTTTAAGGTCAAAATTATTAGCCCCTTTAAGCTATATTATTTATCGATAGTCTACAGAACAAACCATCATTATACAATAGCTTGCCTAATAACCCTAATCTGCCTAGTTAACCTAATTAACCTAGTTAGGCCTTTAAATGTCACTTTAAGCTATATAGAAGTGTCTTGAAAAATATCTAGTAAAATAATATTTAATATCATCATGGCAAAGATAAAATAAATCAGTTATTAGAAATCAGTTATTAAAACTATTATGTCTAGAAATGTGTTGAAAATTTTTTCTCTCCGTTAAACAGAAAATGGGGAAAAAAATAAACAGTAGGGGCCAATAATTCAGGGGGGATAATAATTCTGACTTCAACTGTACATGAATACAAGCATTCATAAATAAATACATAGCCTTATTTTTAGAAACATGAAGAACATTATTTTTGAGTATTAGGGTAGCATTAGTCCACTGTCATACTGGAGTGATATAAATCCAACAAGTCTCTTTTTTTTTTTTTGTATTTCCTGGCAATAAAATAGGTATCCCAGTGATTTTAAGGCCCACTACAACGTGACGTAGGAGTGCGGTTTTTCTTGCCCACTGATTGATTGACAGGCACCATGTCCAGAGAATTTTTTTTTGCAACAAATAAAACAAAACAAAACTAAGATTAAGATATCTGTTCCAACTCTCTGTGATTTTTATAAGTTTTATAAGTTTAAAACTTTTTTAAAAAGCATGTTTGTAATAAAGACAGCAAAAATCGTATTTCTTAATCGCTATAATCACCACGGCCACATGGTGTCAGTAAATGCTAATATGTGTGTCTGTACTGCAAACGGTTTTTGTGTATGACCCCACCACAAATACATGAAGTAAACTTACTTGGTATTTTTGACTAATGAGCTTTATTTCAGCTTCATCTGTGTCTGTCTCTATCACAGACTGCTGTTTATCTGATGTAAAGCAGGAGAAGCATACACAAACGTGGGAACGGTGGGCGGGGAGAAGCAGCTCATTTGGATTTAAAGCCACAGGCTACAAAAACAGTTACACTGTACTCAGACACCAAAACGAGCAGATTCTGGAGGCTATAATACGTTATCTGATGGATATTTTGAGCTGAAACTTTACAGACACATTCTGGAGACACCAAAGACGTATCTTACAACTTGTATAATGAGTAAAATATGTGCCCTTTAAAACTGGTTAGGACAGTTTGATCCACAAACATCATAGTCATAAAAGGATTTTAAAAATCACAACAATTAATAAATGAATAAATAAATACAAATTGAAATGCCATTGTTTTATATATATATATATATATATATCTTCCATCTCCACACACATCAATTTTATTTTATTATACTGTCTTGGCTAATGTTGGTTCCTACTGGCACATTTTATAGAGGCATATTGGAACAATTTTTGAACAAACCTTCAAATGTTCCTCACATTTCCACAGAATAAAAAAATGTGATGCAATCATCACTGCTTAAAAAAATGTCTACCAGCAACACAAGCTGTGGAAAAGCACAGCAAACTGCTTTAAAATGGGCCCTGAATCTTGGAATGCAAGTCAAACAAACTCGCTAGGGATGAACACAAGGCCAGAGTATTGACAGAACCCGTGGGCTTAGCAATGACCAGCACCAGCACTCCCACCACTGCAGATGAGTCGGGTAATACTGCAAGACCTCAAATTAAACATGAATGGAGTACAGACAATTAGAGCCCATGGGAGAACACGGAGCTGGACAGGAATATGAGTGATATTATCAGACCCCGAAGCTCTAGCCTTGACTGAAATGCTAATCTTTCATTATCTTTGAGGGCAAATGTAAATGCTAATTTTCTTTTTGCTCGTCTTTTAATGCTGATCATATGACCTGTAGTGCTTTTTTAAATTAATCTTTGACCCTGACTTTGACCCACACCTCCAACAACATTACTTAATAAAATAATCATCAATATCTATACTGTTGACTTTTTTTGTGTCTTAAGGTTTTGGATTTCCACATTAGCCATATAATGTCTTATTTAAAGTATAATGCAATGTGAAACCATGAGTCCAACATATGATGAAACTATACTCTGAAATCATAGTTCTTCATTCATATCTACAGTTTCATAAAGAGTCTATAATGGACCATTTACACAGAATTTATTACTCCATTTTATTGCTTTCCATGTTATTTATTCTTTTTTTTTTTCATTGCATAAGCATTATGTATGTGTTTTGCATCAACTTTTACTTGTAGTGCCATTGGTCATCATTGTTCAAAAGCAGTAGACCAATCAGAAGAACTCGGATACTTAGTTTCTGTTTACAGGCACTCAGTGGCCTGATACCCTGATGCTCAACATTGCACTTCTTTTAAAATCATTCCTGAGCTCTGCATCTAGTGTTTTTAGATGCAAAGATTCATTCTGTGTGAATGGCCCCTAAGATTCATAAAATGTTCCATTTCAAAGAACATACTTTTAGTAAAAAAAAAAAAAAATACAAAATTGGTAACACTTTATAATAACTACACACTATGAATCATTTATTAAGCATTAGCATATAATGAGTTCATTATATGTTAAGCATTAATTTTACATTAATAAGTAAGTACAATAGTAAGCAGTTGATAACTCCAGATACAAATGCTCTATTATTGACTTATAAGCACCTACATAATGTGCTTAATGATTGTATTTTCATACTTTGTTAATTATTATTATTTTTTCATTACTAAATTAAGTATTGCATTATTTACATAATTTATTATTTGACAGTAGTTAGTGGTTTTTAAAGATCATTCAGATTGCGTAAGTAAATTATTAATAAAGTATTCAAACTAACATTTGTATATCTTATTATTCAGGCATTTGCTAATAGTTAATTTGTATGTTAATAAATGCTTTATTTTTATTATTATTTTTATTTAATAAATCTAAAATGAGGACTATTTATGCTTTATTAATCCCATATAAATGACAATTAAAGGCTCAGTTCTATAGACGAATTACCGGTTTGTAAACATTTAGGATGCATGCGCAGCAAGGTTGCAGAAAAAAACCCGGGAGCGCTAGCAGTTATATTGATTACATATTATATATATAAATATAAGCACAGTTATTCGGAAAAATTAATATTAAAGTGAGCAGCGTTCGTCTGACAGATCCATTTGCGATAGCACTCTCCTAATGAATATTGGATAAGACGAAATGGCCAAGCATCCAGCCAGAAATATACAACTATCTCATTAAAACTCCAAGTGTTTTTACAAGAGAGAAGTTAAAGGCCTACAAGTCTTTGGACGCTAACAATTTTGTTCAGCATGGTCATGTGCAAGAAATAATGTTCCATGATTACCAGATTCAGAACTTTGTAAAAACCGAGGTTCTGCCTAGCCAAAGACAAGGAAAGAAGACGGAGCTATACAAGACCTGGGTAATCATCGACAAGCAAAACAACTGCATTCTAACAGCGAACTGCACCTGTACGACAGGATATGTGAACTGTGAGCATTCAGTGTCTGGAGTTTAATTAACCATATTTAACTATTTTTGCTGAAATAATTGCTGCAATCAAAAACGAGTAATGTGTATGATTCAGCATAGCGTGAACTTACCTGATATAAAATGAGAACTGCAGAGTCGAGCATTTTTAATTAGGTCCTCACTCCATTCAGCTCCCTTTTTGTCAAAGACGTCTGCGGTTGGCATTAAAAGCAGTGTGGTGTACGGTAAAAGTTACGCTTTCAATTTTTGGATATATATATATATATTTTTATATATAATTTGACATCCTACCACACAACAAAACATGTTTGCTATTGCAAGTAGTCTTTTTTTGCAACCAGGAACCCGTGTGACGCCATGTGTGACGTAGGTTGGTAATTCCTCTATTCTAAACAGGAAAAAAAGAAAATAAATGACTTTATTCATTTCTATTCACTTGAAGATACAGAAATGAAATGTGTCAAATGAAAAATAAATATCTTTGGATTCTTAACTATATAAAATTACTGTGCAGTTCAAACATCGCTAAATAACATTGACATGTTGTCTCATAATTGACCCTCCTGTTATTCGGCAATGGTTAAACTATACAGTAATTGTATTTTTGCAAAGATTAATTGTTCACTTGATACTAAGCCTTTAATTGTCATTTATAAGGGATTTACAAAGCATAAATAGTCCTCACTTTAGATTAGGTCACAAAACTGGATGAAGTTGAGTTAATAAAGCATCTATTAACATATTACAATATATAAATGTTGATTTGAATAGTTTATTAATCATTCACTTACTCATTCTGAATGATCTTAAAAACCCCCAACTAGACTTAAATACAAATGATTTGTAAATGATGCGATACTTAATTTAGTCATGAAAAATTTATCAGTAACAAAATATGAAAACACAATTATTAAGCACATTATAAATGTACTTATAAGTCAAGCATAGAGCATCTGTATCTGCAGTTATAAACTGCTTACTAACGTTTATTAATGTAGAGTTAATGCTTAACAAATAATTAATTCACTAGTTGCTAATGCTTCATAGATGATTCTATTCTACATGATGCTATTTAAGTGTTACCAAAAACAAAAAAGACTAAAACATACATACAATCTTCATATTAAGAAAAAGTAAACATAAAGCTATATAAAGAATTAATTAAATAAAAGTTGTTAAATTGTTGAAGCATGGACGTCAAAAAAGCAATGGTTATTAATATTATGCTTCGATACAAGCCAAATTTGTTTCCAATGCACTTTTTTACCGGCTTTCAAGTCACTCATCTTGCAGCCACAAAGCTACAGGCCATATAGGCAGCTATAATTAGATTTACAGTAGCTGTAGTAAATTATTATCATACCCCTTTCTCTCTCACAGTGATTATTTAATCTTTGTATTGCTCTTTCTTGACTACCAATTCAGAATAGTCTACTGGGCAGCACTATTTTCAAACTTTCCAGAGTTATTTTTGAAGCTGCTGTAGGAGATAGAGATAACTATGTGAAAATAGAGAAGGAGTTTTAAAGTGATATTGTATTAACAAAAAAAAACTGTGGCAACAATGATGGAGTGCAAGGGTGTAATACACACACACACACACACACACACATATATATATATATATATATATATTAAAGCTGTCACAGTTAACACGTTAATAACAGTTTTAAGATGCAAGGTTATATTCATTTATTTGTGATTGAATATTTCAGTTGATTGACAGACCTAATACGACACAGTGGCTCAGTGGTTAGCAATGTCGCCTCACAGCAAGAAGGGTCAGTTGGTATTTCTGTGTGAAGTTTACATGCTCTCCCTGTGTTCATGTGGGTTTCCTCCAGGTGCTCCTGTGTCCCCACAGTCCAAAGACATGCAGTTAAAGTGAATTGAATAATCTAAATTAGCCGTAGTGTATGTATGTGCATGTGAGAGTGTATGGGTGTTTCCCAGCACTGGGTTGCAGCTGGAAAGGCATCCGCTTTGTGAAACATATGCTGGATAAGTTGGCGGTACATTCCGCTGTGGTGACCCCTGATGAATAAAGGGACTAAGCCGAAAGAAAATGAATTAATGAATGAATGACAGCCCTCATATACTGTATATGTCATGCATCACCAGCAATCTAACCCTCATAGATCACTGGAGAACATATACATTCACATGGACTACAATCCTGTCTCCATACGAACCACAAGCCCTGTACACACACACACACCTGTTCCAAGCATCCTTTGATTACACTCACACAGCTGGAGCTGCTCATATACTGATTACACTACCCATATACAGTATACAGTACGGCTCACTTTGACACTCTCATGCCTAAGTCTTGTTTGTTTAACACCCTGTAACATTACAAAGCATTCCCTAGTATAGTTTCCATGTGTTTTGACCCTTGCCTTGTTTTATAATTTTCCTTGTCTGCCGCCTGTATCGACCATCTGCCTGTTACCTGACGTGTCTCCGGATTTCCTTGTTTGTACTCATTTGCGCCTGTTTTTGATCATTGCCTGTCTGACTACGATTCTAAGTAAAACCTGCATATGGATCCTCACTCTTTTGTCACTCCACTCTTTGTGGCTACGATATATTGTAAGAAATGAGTCTGCCTCGACCCAACTTCCACTCTAAATGGTGAATTGATGCTCATTTCCCAAAAGGGCTGACTTATGAGAGAAAAGAGAAGTCAACAGTTAGTTGTCTCTGCATTGTTTGAGATGACTACATCTTGACCAAATGGTAACAATTGTAGAATGGGGATGGGTGTGGTGCACAGAGAACCATCTCATCAATGGTGTTGAAACTGCATTAACATAGAGAGATAGGGAATACAGCTGGGTCAACGGCCAAGGAGCAACTTCATTTACATCTAAAGGCAAGTCTAAAGGCAACAGCTAAAACAGTATAAAGGTTTGAGTTTAAGAACGTTCAGAGTTCATTCTGACTCCGGTGAAACCAGGGTACTGCCGTGTACTTTGAGACTGCTATGCTGAATAGACATTTTCATTGAGATTTCTATGTCGTCCTCATTTTTTTCTTACAACATATAATTTTTACCTTAAAATCGATTAAAAAAAAAATTAAAACTGCTTTTATTCTAGCCAAAATAAAACAAATAAGACTTTCTTCAGAAGAAAAAAAAAACATTATCAGACATACTGTGAAAATTTCCCTGCTCTGTTAAACATAATTTGGGAAATATTTAAAAAAGAAAAAAATATTTAAAAGGGGGCTAATAATTCTGACTTAAACTATATATATATAAAAAAGCATGCACACTTTTTGCACACTTTTTGTGTGTATATATATGTATATATATATATATATATATATATATATATATATATATATATATATATATATATATATATATATATATATATATATATATATATATATATATATATATATATATGGATATATATATATACACACACAAAAAGTGTGCATGCTTTAAAAATAACATGGTAAAGATTCTAATGAGCAGGTATTGCGTTTAAAACAATTTCTTCAGACAGTAAATAAATGCCAAGCAGCAACAGATTACTTTAACGTCAACATCGATGAAAAAAAGGTGATGTAAGTTGACTGATTCAGTATAATAATAAGATAATAAGATTTCTACACCTGCCAATGTTACTCTAGTTTTTAGGATTGTGCAGCACAGAAATTTAGCATTAAAATGAACAAAATTAAAATAAACATTTTAAACATATGAAAACCTTTTCATATAATTTGGCTACATTTTAATTTAGCTGCTGAAACTGATAATACAAAAGAGTGAATCAGTACATTCAGTTAATTTTTTTAACTAATGTTATTATTATGTACACTTTAGGTTAGTTTGAATAAAATGTGGTTAATCAGATTATTTTTTATGAATTTTATATCATTGTGGTACCTACAATTAGATATGTAAATGCAAGAAAAGGAACTAAAATTGAAATATTTCCCCCATATATATATATATATATATATATATATATAATATATATATATATATATATATATATATATATATATATATATATATATACTGTATACAGTATACACCTCTTGTTAAGGTGCAACATGGGTAAATATAGCTCTTTTTTTCTCAACTCAACTCAAGCCAGCTCATTTTATTTTATGTGTAGAGGGGCATGAGAATTCAATGACCTTCCAGTTCTTCTTCTCTCACTGATGTGTTATTGCAAGCAGGACTGAGAGGGTGTAGAAAGCAGAAAAACACACTTCATTTCCATCCTCTCAGATTTCCTACACCTCTTTTATTGATCAGCTGAGAGAATGCAGCCCTGCATCACTCTAGCACACTGACACTGGCAGTCGACATGAGCCAATTGAGATGGAAAGAAAGAAGTGATACATCTTCCAAAGTTTGATGTTTTGATGCCTCAGGCAACGGCCAGTAGCTACAGACAGACAGGGGCAGAATTCCCTAGACTATCTTATAGCAAATATGATCATAAGAACTCACATCATATATAATGCATTTGCTGTAAAATAATAAACACTGCAGCATAGTCCGGTTGCAAATAATGTATTGTATGTATTGTATAAAACTGTGCAAAAAAAATGTGATCAGTTGACTAAATTTAAAATTAGATAATGCAACAAAGTTTTTACAAATTTCACTTATTTTCACAGTAATACCATGTCTTAATTGTGTAATTGTACAAAATATTTTTTTTAATCAATGAATTATTTTAACAAAAAAAACTGTGTTGAAATTGGAAATTGAAATTTCTTTGTTTATAAAGAATATGTTCATGCAATTTACAAACAATGTTATCCATTTCACCAACAGTAAAATTGATCGGTTGACTAACAATGATAAAATTGATCAGATCATTTCTTTTTTAATGTTCAGTATTTACAACAATTTGGGGCGTCACGGTGGCGCACTGGGTAGCACGATCACCTCACGGCAAGAAGGTCACTGGTTCGAGCCTTGATTGGGTCAGTTGGCATTTTTGTGTGGAGTTTGCATGTTCTCTCCCTGTTCCTGTGGGTTTCCTCTGGGTGCTCCGGGTTCCTCCACAAGTCCAAAGACATGCGCTATAGTTGAATTGGGTAAGCTAAATCGTCCGTAGTGTATAAGTGTGTGTGGATGTTTCCCAGTGATGGGTTGCAGCTGGAAGGGCATCCACTGCATAAAACATACGCTGGATAAGTTGGCGGTTCATTCCGCTGTGGTGATCCCAGATTAATAAAGGGACTAAGCCGAAAAGAACATTAATGAATGAATGAGTTGGCGGTTCATTCTGTTTTGGCGACCCCAAATTAATAAAGGGACTAAGCTGAAAAGAAAATGAATGAATGGATTTACAACAATTTGCATCAGCTTTTGTTTAGAATTTTAAGAGATTATACAGTTTATGTAAATGTTTACCTCATCACATTAATTAAACTTATGTTTCGTTCTTGTTGTCACGGTCACCAGCGAGATAAAACCACTAGAGATCGCTGGTGCACACACACATTCACAAGAACTACAAATCTGCTGAAATATGGACTACAAAACCCAGTCAGGCCACACACACACACTCACCTGCTCCAAGTCTCCACTGATTAGACTGGCACAGCTGTAGCTGCTCAGATACTGATTACATGGACTATACAGTAAGTACTGCTCAAACACAAACACTGTTGCTGAGTCTTGTTACCTGTTATCAGTTTCAATTCTAAGTGTTTCCTTGTCTTGTTTTTGCCGTGTTTAGACCCTCTCCTTGATTGTCTGTTTCTCCCTGTCTGCTGCCAGCCTTGTGACCATCTGCTTTCTATACTGACTATGATTCTGGATTGCCTTCATACATCTGTTTGCTCCTGCATTGATCTTTGCTTGCCTGACCATCCCTTTAATAAAACCTGCATTTGGATCCGCATCCTGTTGTCAGCATCTGTCGATGGTTACACTTGTTGAGCTTCAATAACAGTTAAACAGTTCCAGACAAATTACATTTATTAAAATAAAAGTCTGATTAAAATTTCTCATTGAAGTATTAAAATAATATTATTACACTGTAAACCCAACAGTCCACTTTATCAAATGAAATGAGTGTAGTTAACTCAAAATTTACTGAAAGTTAATTCTACTCATTTGAAAATAGCTTTGAACTTAGTGTTGAAGGTAATGAGTTAATTAAATACTTCAACTCAAATGAAGTAAGTTCACAGTACTCATATAGATTCGTTTTTTTAACTCAAATGGTTTGTAGCAATCTGTTTCTTCAAACGGTTTGAGTTGCCTTAACTTATTGGGTTTTACAGTACTCAACTGGTTTGAGTTCTCTTCATTTCTTGGGCTTTACTGTGCTCAAATTGCTTTGTTTGCTTAAATGGATTAAGTGCACAGTACTCATTAGGATTAGTTTTTGAACTAAAATGGTTTGTTGCAATCTATTTCTTTAACTTTTTGAGTTTTAGTATAGAAAAGTTTTTGTTTAAGACAATGTACTTCTGACTCTTTATATTAAGTATCATCAACCACTGTAAGGTGTAAACATTATTAATATTAATTGTTCATTCATGTTTATGATTTGATACAGTGTGGTTATTGTGCTTACTTATGTTAGTTCTTGTTTTTTCAATATATTTAAAATTATCTACATGTGTTGAATTATTTCTGTAAACATATCACTATTACCCTGTGATTAGATTGTTTACACAAAACCTACCCCATAACTGAGTCTTAAACTTAACATTATTATATATTAAAACACCTAATATAAAGTACACTGTAAACGCTAATAAGTTGAGACTACTCAAATGATTTGAGGAAAGCCATTCCCTCAGTTCGTTTAAGTAATGGGAAATCGTCAACTTGATTAATTGCGTTGACCAAATGTGGTCTCTTCACTGAATTAACTTAAATGTTTAATTACAGATAACTTCAATGTTTAAGTACACACAGCAAAAATTCCAGTGTTAAATATGCAGTTAGATTTTTTAGTGTTAAAACTGGAGTACATTTTATTCCACGAGTGTGAAAGAGCGTAAATTTAAGTTTTTTTTCAGTGTTAAACTTTTAACACAATATGCAGTGTATTTCCCACTAGTAATGAACATTTTAATAAATGAAAACTATTTTTAACATATTTGATTACTGTTATCTGTCACACACACCAATTGATAATATAGGAAAAAAGGTAATATATTAACACTTTGAAGGGTAACACACACTCCAGTTCGATGTAAGAATAAACTCTTACTGTGTTAAAACAAACTCTGAGAGTAATGTACAAATTTCACACTTTAGAAAGTGTTATTTTAACTCCAAAATGGAGGGAGTCATATGTACACCCAAGGAGTGTTAAGTTAAACTCAAATTAAGTTAAATGTACACTGATTTTTTTTGCTGTGCAGATAACTTAAAATAGCTAATAGACTAAACTTTCAAATTTTTCAGCTTTTAAATTACCTAATTTTTAAATTGATTACTTAAATTACTTACTTATTTACTCACTCCCAGGGCCGTTTATATCGAAGTTAATATTTAGCTGCTCCATTTGGTGTTTTGTAACATCTAATTTTTACAAGGTGGGTTGTTAGCCCAATGCTACACCCCCAACATGGACGACTAGGACATATACCATGGACAATTTAGCTTACCCAATTCACCTATAGGGCTCAAAATAGCAACCTTGCTGTGAGGTGATTGCTAGCCACTGTGCCACCGTGACCCCTGCGTGTATATCAATTAAGAATTATATAAGCATTTAAATATTCATTCATTCATTCATTTTCTTGTCAGCTTTGTCCCTTGCGGGGTCGCCACAGCGGAATGGACCGCCAACTTATCCAGCACGATTTTTACGCAGCGGATGCCCTTCCAGCCGCAATCCATCTCTGGGAACTTCCACACACACATTCACACTCATACACTATGGACAATTTAGCTTACCCAATTCACCTGTACTGCTTGTCTTTTGGACTGTGGGGGAAACCGGAGCACCCGGAGGAAACCCACGCGAACGCAGGGAGAACAAGCAAACTCCACACAGAAACGCCAACTGACCCAGCCCAGCAGAGGTTCGAACCTGCGACCCAGCGACGTTCTTGCTGTGAGGCAACAACACTACCTACTGCGCCACTGCGTTGCCCTGCATTTAAATATCTACTTACTAATTTAACCTTTCTCTTTCTTCAGATAGGTTTAGGTTGTACCTCTGTTCTGCTGCGCTTCAGCAAAATTCAGCACCACAAGCAAAATGACCACCTTGTCTCATATAACATATATTGACCAATCAGCGCAGTTGTCAAGGCAGAATTTCATACGCAACCAATCATTTTAAACAGACACATGGTGAATCATTTAAAGAAATTAAAATGTTAAGTTCAGAGAATATTACAATATTAATTGAACCATTTTTTTACTGCCAATGAGTAAGTTAAACACAGCTGTTTAAGTTTTGAAAAATCATTACTCTTACTTCGCTACATTAGGCGGCGTTCCTTTGTTACTGTCAAATGATAATAAATATGATTTATATGACTTGTTTGCAAATATCGCAAGGCACTGCATTGGAGAGGTTGTTTCGCGAGAGGTTGCTATTGAGATGCGTCTCCCGCTTTTGGTTAGAACGCACGTGCCTGTGTTGGAATGAATGATGGCTGAAGTCGAGGAAGACGTGCGAGTTTATCTCGCCATGTCGCCATCTGCGGTTCCGAGAAAGACAGTCACCCTGTCTGTGCAGTGAGTTTATCGGACCAGGTCACCCGCGACCTCAAGTTCAGTCTATGTTTTCACCCCAATGTCAACAAGAATAGTTTCATGATGCGGTGCATGCTGTAATGTTACATCAAACTGATATCGCAACATATACATGAGCTCCAACCTAAAAAAAACACTTGTGGTGAGTGTCAAAATTATCCCAATTTGAACCTTATTTATGGTGACTATGCTATAACTAAAGGAACTGCTGTTTAATTAAATAACATTTAAATATTATTTTAATTATTTTTATATATACAGTTGAAGTCAGAATTATTAGCCCCCTTTGACTTTTTTAAATATTTCCCAAATGATGTTTATCAGAGCAAGGAAATTTTCACAGTATGTCTGATAATATTTTTTCTTCTGAAGAAAGTCTTATTTGTTTTAGTTCGGCTAGAATAAAAGCAGTTTTAATTTTTTTTTAAAATCCATTTCAAGGTCAAAATTATTAGCCCCTTTAAGCTATTTTTTTCGATAGTCTATAGAACAAACCATAGTTATATAATACTTATATAACTATAAATAAATATATAAAACTTGCCTAATTACCCTAACCTGCCTAGTTAACCTAATTAACATAGTTTAGCCTTTCAATGTCACTTTAAGCTGTATAGAAGTGTCTTGAAAAATATCTAGTCAAATATTATTTACTGTCATCATGGCAAAGATAAAACAAATCAGTTATTAGAGATAAGTTATTAAAACTATTATGTTCAGAATATATATATATATATATATATATATATATATATATATATATATATATATATATATATATATATATATATATATATATATATATATTCTGAACATAATAATTGACTAGATATTTTTCAAGAAACTAGTATTAATCTTAAAGTGCCATTTAAAGGCTAGGTTAATTAGGCAAGTCATTGTATAACAGTGGTTTCTGTGGACAATTGAAAAAAAAAATATTGCTTATGGGGCTAATAATATTGACCTTCAAATTATTTTAAAAACATTAAAAACAACTTTTATTCTAGCCAAAATAAATCAAGTAAGAATTCCACTAGACGTAAAAAAAATATTATAGGAAATACTGTGAAAAAAATTATTGCTTTGTTAACATCATTAACACACACACACACACACATACATATATATATATATATAATTAAAAGTAAATTGTAACTATTTATTTGAGTAATTTTTTCATCAGATACTTTTTTACTCTTGCTCGAGTAACTTTTAAGATTATTACTTTTACTTTTTTACATTTACTTGAGTACAAATTTCCACAAGTACTTGTACTTTTACTTGAATATAGATTTTGGATACTCTACCTACCTCTTTTTAAGTAATGTCATGTTATATTAAACTAATTTCTTTAGTAATGACAACAGCGGGGTTTACAGTGTAGGATCAGACATTCTGTAGTAGGATTGTATACCTAAATAATTCAGTTACCTGCGTTCATATCTTCTCAAATATTCCAGCAATTCCAGTTCTAAATGTTATTGAGAAAGCGGACAAATGATGTGTTTCGGCGTATTCAAAGTGACACGTATAACCACATTTTGAATACAAATTCCTACAAAAAGAAGAGATCACCCAGGTAATCAAATGTCTTTTAAAATGTGACAAATCAACCCGGATAAGGCAAAACACGGCTAGCTTCACAGAGAAGAGGAAAGGTTGCAGGGTCTATGTGTTTTGCAGGCACTGTGAATGTTGATGGTGTCGTCTTGTCTCATTAGTATTCCACCTCCATGCCGTCTCTTATAATGAAGACTTCTGCAGTGGCCAGTCAATGGTGACATTACAAAGAGCAAACAACATCAGAGCAAAAAGAAAGGGGAGGAATTTTAACATCACTTCCAAGTAGCAATTTTCTGATGAGGAGGAGCCGGAAGGAAAGCAGCCGTAAGGCCAATGTTGGGAAGACGTTGTTACTAATGTGTGAAACATGAAAAAAGCAAGGAGTATTCAGCGAGGTGAACTCAAACAGAACTAATGCAGGTGTTTGTGTGAAACAAAGGTGTTTTGTTACTAACGCATTTGCGCATGTACACAAAGTGAAATGTGGTGCGAACTGCAAATGTAGTAATGTAAAATCCATGCACCGTGAAGGTCGCACACATGGCAAGTGTTTAGTACCAGTCATTGATTTTCAGTCGCTTCAAATGGAGGTTTATCCAGCCCTTTAGTATATAACATTAACTTGAAGCACACTGGAGAATATTTAATAAACTGTGAAAATATTAAGCATAATAGACTAGGAGATCATAACCACATAAATAACCACTCTACTGTTGCAGAGGCCCTTTATGGACATTCAGCTTTTGATTGTGATCTGCTTGCCTTTGATCTAATAAACAACTTACTTTAAAAATAAATAGCATTAACAGCAACATTAATATCTAAGGATGTTCAGGGGTGTGTTTCCCAAACAATGACGTAACTCGCGGCTAAAATATCATAGTACGATGCATTGTTTTGGAAAAGAATGATGTAGTGACGAATGTTTCCCAAAACCCGTAGTTTCTCTGTCGCAGACCCATCGTTTAAACCACGTTAGTTATAGCGAAAAATGTCCATAATGATGCTCTAAACGGGGTGGAATAACTATACTTCTTTAGAGAAGAATCCCATAATTTATATATATTTATATATATATATATATATATATATATATATATATATATATATATATATATATTATAGGTGGGCATAGATTAATTTTTTAAATCTAGATTAATCTAGATTAATTTCGAAATTAATCTAGATTAATCTAGATTAAAATGGCTCATTTGAATTCTGCCGAAGGTATTCAGAATATGTGTGTTACCCAAATAATAAGTCTTTGAGAACAGGTTTCTCAAGCCGGGTGTCGCATTAGACCAGGGTCTCATCTCCAAAATGTTTCCAAAATGCATCACAAACTGCTTGAGAAACTGTTCTACTATGATAATTGGTGATGAAAATAAATGATGTTCAATAAGATGTACTTGTGTTTACCAACTGTTTATTCAGTTAAACATGAATGTTGAACTGTAGGCATACATAAGCTCCAAACAGCGAATTCTGATGAGCTTAATCTGACTAAAGTCATCACTGAACTAAACAGAAATGGAATTAAGACGTGGAGTATGCTGATATTAGTGGCATTACTGAAGTAAAAACCGCGGTCTTTAGGACCTTTCGCCATATTTTCCGACAAGGTCTACACGCGGCTGTCAGAAAGGACTGCACACACACATACACAAACACACACACACATCGTGAAATGCGGAAGTTTTTTTCTTACCATTTGGCATGTGTCATTAAATTCCATAACTCTCTCACCTGTCCTTACTCCGTATTTCCGTCTAATACCCCAGTTTGTCACGAAGGAATAAATGAAAAGTGAAACTGCAGTTAGAGTCTCTGCTGATTTGATTCAAAAGAGCAGATGGCTCACCAGTCAGGTATACATCCGCGCTAATATATCAAGGTGAAAGCCATCATAGCTTGCGTAAAATAGACCCAGCTCCCAACCCAACTTTGAGAATAGATTAACGGCGATATTTTTTTTTATCGCGCGATAAGAGTCTCGCGTTAACGCAGCACGTTAACGCCGCTAACGGCCCAGCACTAATATACGTATATATATATATATATATATATATATATATATATATATATATATATATATATATATATATATATATATATATATATATATATTGAAAAATGGGACAACAATAAATTGTTGTATGAATGCTGTAATGTTTAAATAATTTTTCATAAAAAATGTGGAAGAATGGAGAAAGCAGCATCTAATTTCTCAGAGCACACATTCTCTGTTTTTGCGGTGTCCCAAATTCATTCTTCTGAGGTACCCTGCAAGACCGATCTCCACGAGAACGCAAGTCCATTCTCTGCATTCTTGGAATTGAGAAACAGCCTATGTCTGCGGTCTGTGGTCTGGAGGTATTATAAAGTTGATGATGACAACATTGCCATAGCAAACTGTGAGATATGTAAACGTGTGATTGCCTGCTGGGTATTTTAAGTTGAGGTGCTATTTGTTTTTATATTAGATTTAAGTTGAGGTGCTATTTGTTTTTACATTAGTTTTTTTTATTTTTTATTTACTCTTGCACTAAAGTCCAAAAGTGAAGAATTGCTGTAATTTATTACTTGATTGTTCAAGCTACCTCACAGAAGTGCTGTGAGTTGTTGAATGTTAAAAGAAGGTCAATGAAATAAAAAATAAGGACCATCCTGGATCTGTTTCTTTGCTCTTCTTCATTCTTTTTTTAATGTATTATAGAAGTATCGGATCGGGTTTCGGTTTCGGCAGATACTCAAAATCAAACGACTTGGACTCGAGGGCAAAAAAACCTAATCGGGACATCCTTAATAACCCTTGTGTAAAATGCAATTCCAATATCCGTATTGCCTGCTCATCATTATCTGCTATACACAGCTAACTAATAACACACGGAAAACCCCCTTAGCGTTAATACAGTTCTTTGGTTAGATATCTTCATGGTCACATAGCTTAGACTCATAGGGTAATTATTGCCACCTCATTATCATGACAAGACACGAAGCATCTCTTTCTGTTTCTATGGTATGCATACAAATACATACCAGTAACATCTTAGAACAGTCATATACAACGTACAAGCTCATTGAAAGTACGGTGCCTGTGGCAATGCTTTTGCACAACGAGACATTGCTCCTTATGCAGCTAACCACATTTTCAAATGGAATTAACAAGTGAACAGTGCTAAAAGCATGTTTATTTTTATTCAAAGTAGATGAGTGCTAATCTGACAATTTTCAATTTTGTTGAAATGTTTGGTAAGTGGTGTCAAGAGGTTAATACTCTTATTGAATTTATAAAATAAAGTACAAGCTACACTAAACCATATCCTAAGCCTAACTGATGGTGTTAACAAGTGAATATGAGAAAAAAAAAATGCATGTCATTTCAGCTTGCTTCTACAATCTTTTGAATTTCTTTTATAATGTCTTGTGTTTCATTTAAATGTTTCACTTATCCAGGGGTGCATTTCTCAAAAGCCACTTATACTCACAAATGCCATCTAGCAAATTACATGGTCACACTTTATTTTGATGGTCCGTTTGTTGAATTTAAGTTACATTGCATCTACATGCCAACTAATTCTCATTAGATTATACGCAAAATTTCTTATAGTCTGTTAAATGTCTGTTGAAGGAGCATATCAACAGATATTAAGCAGACAGTCTACTAATACTCAAATGGACCATCAAAATAAAGTGTTACCTATTACATTGATTCAATATTTTTTTTTTCAAAATTTCTAACGAATATTTTCATGACAAAGTTGTGTGGTTGAAACTACTTCTATGAAACTTTGTATTGTAGCATACAGTAATCAAAATTCGGTTTGGATCAAATTTTTTTTTTTCAAAATTGTCCTAACACAAGAACGGGTGCTGTTCACTAGTTTTAGAACAACTTTAATGAATATGATTAATTGACCCTTCGCTAAGCCATATCCAAAAACCGCCACTCACTCTTAGCAACTGTAGCTACGTGCAGGAGGTCTGTCAAGCTTTCGAGCAATGGAAACAAGCGTTGTGCATATGGATTGTGTAAAGCTGATACCTGGTATCCTAAAAGTTTGGATGGGGTGGTGGAATTTTTTTCCCTTTCCAAAACCTAAAATTCAAGGGGAGAAATGCCAGCGTGGATCAAGTTGTGTGAGGGGCTTGACACAATCCAGTCATATTTCCATCTGTTTCAAGCAAATATTTGGAATGCATATCAACAGAACAAAACAGATATATGATCACAAACTGAGCACTTGCGATCAATATACTTCACCCACAGCTGTTTTCTAGTAATTTATAACTCACATGTCCATGTCAGAGCTTCAGTTCACCGATGTTTTCGTCGGTCTTTTGGTGATCTAGTCATTGGTGACAATGTTATAACTCTTTCTGGCTGTTCTTTCTACTGTATGAATAAATTACAGTATGTAGAAGCACTGTCAATGCGTGTTTACTTGTCGCTTAGTAACGCTATATTTCATTGCACAACAATTAGTCTATCAGGCTTTTTGGCTAAAACAAGAAAATTCATGATTTAATTTGTTATTATAATATTATTTTTTTAAATTTCACCTATCCTGCTGTGCATGAACTAAGCTGTTGAATGGTCAGTGTATGAGACGGCTAGGCTTTATCTTAAATTTTGATTAAATTATTTTCTAATCGGATGCGTATTACGTCGTGAATATACCCCTGTAATGCATACTGCAGTCCTTTTTTGTCTGGCTTTTCTCAGATATCTCACCAGTTTGCCAAAAATGACTAATTATATCCCTGGGAATGTCTGACATCGACATATACATATTGTAATAGACGTGCCAGGCACGAAAGCTTGACAGGCGTAACAACAGTAACTAAGGAGGGCGGGGCTTAGTGAAGTGTCAATTACATGATGCACTGGAGAAATATATGCAAACACTAATTTATAGACCAGCATAAGTCTTTACTTCTGTACATCTCAACATTCATTAATTCATTCAACCATTTATTCATTCATCCATTCATTCATTTTCTTCCACTTATCTGGGGCCAGGTCATGGGGGCAGCAGTCTTAGGAGACAACCCCAGACTTCCCTCTCCCTAGACACTTCCCCCAGCTCCTCAGGGGAGGCATTCCCAGACCAACTGAGAGACATAGTCCCTCCAGTGTGTCCTGGGTCTTCCCCGAGGTCTCCTCCCGATGTGACATGCCTGGAACGCCCTCCCTAGGTAGGCGTCCAGGAGGTATCCAAAACAGATGCCCGAGCCACCTCGGCTGACTTCTCTTGATGTGGAGGAGCAGCAACTCTACTCCGAGCTCCTCTCGGGTGACAGAGCTTCTCACCCTATCTATAAGGGTGCGGCCTGCCACCCTGCGAAGGAAACTCACTTTGGCCGCTTGACCCAAAGCTAATGACCATGCGTGAGAGTAGGAATGTAGATTGACCGGTAAATCGAGAGCTTCTTTACCACAACAAACCGATTTATCAACCTTATTACTCCTGCCCCTGCACTAGTCCACCTTTCAATCTCACGCTTCATCCTTCCCTCGCTTGTGAACAAAACCCCAAGATACTTGAACTTCTTCACCTGGGGTAAAGACTTTCCTCCAAGCTGGAGATGGAAAACCAACTTTTTTTCCGGTGGAGCAGTTATTTAATTATTTAATTAGTTATATGTCTATTAGTTTGTTAGGATTAAATTACTGTTTTTGAAGAGGATGTTCATAATATACATGCTCTAGCATCACAGTCTTAACCAAGACAACAGAACCATGTGACATCACTAATGATAGCTCTAGCAAACATGTCAGGTGTGCAAAACAATTCTAGAAATTATCAGGACTGGCTAGTTAGTTTGTCAAACAATGCATTATATATGATAGTTATTGTTAAGTACTCAAGTTCTGTATTAAACAATATACAAAACAAGTTTACTATGTTTCTGTACCAATTTATAAAACATGACACAAATATCATACCATTTAAACTAACCTAAATCTCTAAAACTAATCAATAATGATATCAAAAGTTTTACTGTTTATACTGTGTATTATGATTTTGAATCTGAACCTGACTATTCTTCTTCTTATTTCCTTCTACTTGCCACAACAACAAAAACAACAATGATGGCAAAATGAACAAAACTGAACGATCTCTTAGAGTTTTCTAGACATTCCCCTACACACTTCGTAAAAAAAAAATATATAGAAAAAAGAGAAAGGATTCATGTTTTGTAGTGAACACACAACCTATCGAACCTTGAAGAAAACACACTGGGTGCCACTTTTGTCAACTGAGAATTGTTAAGACCCCACATCCTCCCTGGGTTTTGTTGCTGACTATGTCCATCTCTTATGACCACAGTGTTCCAACATTTATAATAAAATGGCCTCGACAGTCACCAGATCCTAATCCAACAGATCACCTTTGGGATCGGGTAAAATGGGATATTTGTGTCATGGATGTGCAACTGAAAAATCTCAGAGGAAAGTTTTCACCTTGATAAATATTAGCTATAATGAATCTAAGCATTTCTGAAGGCAAAAGCGGGTCCCAAACCAAAACTAGCAAGGTCGACCTTATTAAGTTGTGAGTGAGTGTGTGTGAATTTGAAAATAGCCTATAATAGTACATGAGTTACTAGTCCATCCCCGAAGGTATGTATACCACTTTGTCCGGCACGCAGGAGAGCAATGTTTTTTCATCACATTAAAAATGTTGTTTTGAAAGTTTGAAAAGCATGTTTGAAGTAAACTTTGCTGTTTGCTATCACGCCGTGATCACACGTCCACAGGTATTTTTGTAAACTGATTTTTCACTATTTTGTTATAAAGAATAAGAAAAAAATCATCCACACACACAGTTTTAAAAAAAAAAATGTCCACATGAAAAGACAAAAATCTTATATGAAACGCTGTCGAGAGCAACATAAACACTAAAGCAACAGATGGCGATATACTTAGAACATGTAATCATGTTGACCAACCAAAAAATTGTTATTATTGGTTCCGGTAGGCTGTCAACATGGTGGACCAGATCACCCTAAATTACCTAATCCCTAATCCCAACCTCAGAACCATTCAAATACACTGTTGGTAGCATAATCTGATGGGTAGGATAAAATGTCAGGACACTTGCCATCGCACAGATGCAAGACTTCTAAACAATTGATATCACCCAATCAAAATGATGGCACAGACAACACCAAAACTTCAGTTTAGCTGGTTATGACAACACAGGCCCTGGTGTTTTATGAAATTCTTAAGTAAATTCTTGAGTAGTGTTCAAAAAGTTTAAGTTTCAGTGATCAGATTATGTGTTTGTGTGTAATCAGACGGCCAAACCATATAAAAAATCTAGGGTTTTGAAAACAACTGTATTTGTGTGGACAGGGCCTGCTAGGTAACAGATGCACTCATATTCAAAGTCATAAGAGAAGGTAGCGGACACTGAAAGCAAAAACTATAGAATACACAAGACATGTCACCCGTATTGTTATGAATGGGGAAAAGTGTAACGATCAATATGGCGAACAAAGCCCTGCCTACTAGAACAGGAGCCAATCATTGATCGCTATAGACTGATGTTTAAGCTTGGACCAGACGCGTGCTTTTAGGACAGTTTGGTGGCCAACAAATGCACTGGAATCTCAGCGAATACTTGCTTCACCTAAATATATCCAAATAAAAGTTGAAATCTGTAGTATTAAATGTACCAAGTGCTCTTGAAAACAAGTTTTTTGGTTTTGTAATCTGTATGAAACAAATGCAAGGTACAGAAACTTGTAAACTAAGGGTCGCTGTCACCTGTCAGACCAGGTTGTGGAGTGCAGTGTGATCAGGCGAAGCATTATGCAGAGGATGATAATGTGTAGAACGGCCATAAATGAGGTTGGTGTTGTGATCTTGTTCCTTTTGAGTGCGCATTAGCTTAGGCAACCTGAAAATATGGCAATTTTGTTTGATTCTGAGGTTTAGAAACAAAACTTATGAGACAGTTGTTTAATTTCATAGGTGGTTCCACACATTTAATGTAATCGTAAGCTTGGCAAACAGTTTTGGAGAATTTGATGTTTCCCCATTCATACAGAATGTCGAAGCATTCTGCCTGAGAGGCATTACAAAGATGGCCACCGAGTGAAATTACTTGCCTTAAAGGGCCATGAAATTACATGAGTTTCATGTAATTTCTGGTGTTTCATTCTTCTTTTTTTAACTTTAACTGCAGTTTGGGACTTTCACTTTCATTAAGGAACATTTCATGCATGCCCCCCATGACAAACAAGATATTGCATACGAGGAACGGCTGGAAGAGTCTTGTTTTAATGGAATTTACCGCACGCCGTACGGGAGAAAGCAAAACCCTACGCATTTCTTAGTAGATGCAGAGACTCGGTAGGTGCAGAGAATAATTTCAAACAGCCGTGTGTGCATAGACTATGCTGTCAATCATATGCGGAGAAACTCCCACAAGACAGTAATAGTTTGATCTTTAATAGTATTAGATCTTTCAGTCCATAATATTGTAGTGATATTACTGTAAACTTAGTAACTAAATCATTTTGACTGAGCTATGTCTTTTAAAAACTGAAAGAGTACTGCTGACTATATTAACTAACTTTGCCATCTGCATAAACACAAACAAAGAACACTGATCATAAACTCACCAAATCCGTACACAGGACAATCAACACGAACTGGAACCATGTCTTTTTTTAAAAGAAGATGAGTGGCAAATCCGAATTTCAACATTTCCAGATGTGAAAAGCTCTCGGGTAAAAATGTTCCTTACCAACTTTTTTTTGAATGTTAGCAGACCACTGTAATCCACAAATGTGGGCCCACGCGCATTGGTGCTCTCATTGCAGGAAAATGGAAACAAAACCTTCATTGCGACACATTTATAAACACAACACTGACGACCCATGTCTTCAAACAATTCTTCTTCTTCCACTTGTTTTAATCATGGTTGACAACGCAATGTGGCGTCTCTCTGCCGTCTGAACACTGTAACAGCGTCTTCGAAGCTATCATGCATATTAATGAAGTTGCACCTCATTCACAATAGAGCGCGCTGATTAGTTCGAACCTAGTCTTTCTCATGAATTAATGCTGAAAACTCAAAGACGTCATGTTGTACCGGCCGGTAAAGACATCCAGTCTACACGCTGGAATTTACACAAGGATCTCATGGATGTAACGTAGCTTCAATTCTTCTTCTTCCACTTGTTTTAATCATGGTTGACAACGCAACGTGGCGTCTCTCTGCCATCTGAACACTGTAACAGCGTCTTCGAAGCTATCATGCATATTAATGAAGTTGCACCTCATTCACAATAGAGCGCGCTGATTAGTTCGAACCAAGTCTTTCTCATGAATTAATGCTGAAAACTCAAAGACGTCATGTTGTACCGGCCGGTAAAGACATCCAGTCTACATGCTGCCATTTACACAAGGATCTCATGGATGTAACGTAGCTTCAAAAAATTTTTTTTAAACCAGAACAATGAATTTGCTTAAAATAATGCAAAAACAACCAATTTTCCCTTGTTAGCTAAATATATGTGTCCTAATAGTATTCCCTATTAGCAATGTGGGAAATATATATGACTGTCAACATTTGAAAAATGTATTTTTACCTCTGTTTTGAAAAAAGTCAGGAAAGTTGGGCGTGTCCAGCTCTGGGAGTGTGGGGAGGGAAAGAGGATAAGATTTTGCATAGAAGGGAGTTAACATTTGGGCACGCGCTAAGTTTGACAGGAAAAACAAACACACAGAGGCTGATTTGATAAGGCGAATAAGAGAAAAAAAATCCTCCGCATTTCTCTGTAACTTATGTACTCGGTAGGTAGCGTCAGAAAGCCGTGTGTGTATAGACTATCCTGCACGACGAAAATCCTGCACGACGGGAATAGTTTGTGTTTACATGTTTACACTCGGAGAGCAGCATTTAAACAAAGGGCAGTCCACTGCAAACACTTACCAAATCTGTAGACAGACAATCAAACTGGAGCTGTGTCTTTTTATTAAAAGTAGACGAGCGGCATCGATCCGGATTTCACCATTTCCAGATGAGAAAAGCTCTCGGGTAAAAATGTTCCTTACAAACGCGTTTCTGTCGAGTGTCGCGTGCACTGTAATCCACACGTGAGTCCAGCTGCTCTCTCACAAAGGGAAAATGAAAACAAAACCTTCGTTGCAACACACTAATAACACCTACGATTTTGTCTTGAAATTCTTGTTCTTTCACTTGTTTTGGCAACAAAACGTGGCGTCTCTCTGCCGTCTGTACAGTGTAAACTGGTAAACAGTCTCCGGAGCTATCATGCATATTAATGAAGTTTCACGTCATACACAATAGAGCGCGCTAATTGGTTTGAAGCACGTCTTTCTCATGAATTAATACTGCACACTCAGATACGTAAGAACGTCCTAGAAAAGACAGACAGCCACTCTACAGCTGGATTTACACGCAAAGTATCACATGGTCGTGACGCAGCTTCAAAAATTCGTTTCAAACCGGAAGATTGAATTTGCTCAAAATAACGCAAAAACAACCAATTTTCACTTTTTAGTGCAATATATGTGTCCTAATAGTGTTTATAGCAGCGTGGGACACATATATGACTGTCAACAGCTCAAAAAATGTGTTTTGGTGTTTCGTGACCCTTTAAAGACTTTGCTGAAAAGTTAGAAATGCTCAAAATCCTTTTATGTTTTGTAATTTTAATAAAATAGCATTGTCAGAATGAAATATGCACACATTTAGGAAACGTCAGGATACTATATTTATATGGGTTTTACTTTAATAAATGTATTGAATTACACATTTTAAAAAATGGTCAACATGACTGCCTCAGCATTTCTAGAGTTAAACCGATACACCCATATAATACTGTGTATTATTTTTAAAGTATGATATAATAATGACAAATGTGCTTACACTAGAGAAAGAGAGTGTAAAAAAAGAGAAAACATATGCCTTTTCTGCATCTGCCCAGTGAGGTTTTCTAAAAAAAAAAACAGCTTGGTTACATAGTGTGCATAGCAAAGTGAACGACAGGTGAGTAGACTATATAAAGCACATGAACTCTGGGCTCCTGTGTCAGCTTTAAGCACAGTAAGCTTTCCATGACAAGCTGTATTCATGAGAGAGAGTCGAACAACTCATCTTCATGACAGCCCCAATGCAAAGCAGCTTTCCTGTCCTCCTCGGTTTCCCTTTGCCTTTCTCTCCATGTGAAGGTGGCCCCAGACGCCCGAGCAGACTGAGTGCATACAGGGCAGGTCAGTGCGGAGAGATAAATGGTGATTTATCATGGAGATGTGCTGTAAATGTCCTTGCAGCCACAGTGTTCCTGTGGGAAGTGAATGTGGAGAGCAGAGGGCCAGAGAGATTAATGTCGAGCAAAAGATAGGTGTGACAGGAGATCAAAATCACAATCAACTTTACTACCTGTGTCCCTTTAAAGTGGGAGGAAGGAGAACAGAATGAATGACAAGAGATGAAGAGGGTTCAGCGTGGTTCCTTGCCAATACTATGCTGTCACATCAAAACGTTTTTATCATAGTCAGGGATGATGACTAGGCCCACGTAGAATTTGCACATGAAGAATCTGCAGATTTTTAGCCCATTATTGAGTCATCTACTTTTTTTTAATTATGTAAATTTATTCATTTACTTATGTGTAAATGTATATTTGTTGATTTTTTTATATTAATTTCAGTAATAATATTGACAAATATGCAAATGTTTATTTGATTTATTTACAATACAGTTCATAAAGTAATATTTTCTGTCTTTTAGTATATATATTATTGTATACAGTGGTCCTCGCCATAAAACAGTTTAACTTTTTGCAGACTCGCAGTTTCGCTAAATTTTATTAGGTCAATTTGACATGCATTTTTTTACAGCACATTGTGTTTTGCGTCCTGATTATTGCATTGAGTTCTGAGTTCTGCACATAAACGGTGCGGGTTCATGTTTGGAGCAAATACACACCTGAAGAAAAAAATATTCTATTTTGTTGATTTTTAATCCAAGTTACAATCCTTTGATTTGACAGGACTTTCTATATTCCTGTCATTTAGAAAATCCGCTGAGCTACAGCAAGTTATTAGTACAGAACATTTTACTCATAAACACTTGAGAGTGACATAAATGAGTGGGAAGCGTTCCAGCGGTTTTAGGATGGTGTTATAAAAATCTTTTTCTCCACATTACAGTATATGGTAGCAGTTGGATAGGAATAAGTGACTCCATACACTGATACTCTATAATGTCCACAGATATCTTTAGACCATTCTGCGTGTGAATTAAAAAAAACTATATTTGAGAGCATGGGTGCCCTGATTTGATATAGTTACTGTATGAGTTTACAATGGGTCAAGAATAGACTGAATTTTGTGGGATTAAAATTAAATAAATAAATAAATAAATAAATAAATAAAATTAACAACAACAAAAAGTTAAAAAGCATATGCCATTTTCTCAGAAACATATGAACATGACTTTGGAAAAAAAATCACAAACATAGACAATTACCCTACAAGTTTTAAAAGAGCCAAACAAATGGAGATGGATGTGTAATGCAGATCTTAAAGGGGAAATGAAGCACTCAGTCAAGTTTACCTTATTTTGTACATTTTATTCCACTTTAATGAAAATATAATAAACAAACTCGATTAATGTAACCATTTAGCAGAAAATGGCATGTTTTACTGTAGATTTTAGACCTAGGGCGCCGCCATCTTGGAATATCGCTGTCTCTGACGTCACGGGGTTGGTTTGCGGTGATAAGCTGAACGGACACAATAGAAGTAAAGGAGTGAACGCGGAGACTGGACCGACTAATTTAACCCAATGCGTGAAGTTGTGGGCGTGGAGCTGCTGCAAATACAAGCATCAGATGTGTGTCTAATATAAAAGTATATAAATGTATTCTACTTTCCTTTTTTCCTCCTTTAATCACCGATCATTTGATGCGCTTTGATTCACTCTCTGTATTACTCTGCCTGACTGCCTGTCTGGGTTTCAAACGTGACTGTAACGGACTAAACACGGACACTGAACAGCTTAATTTAACCCAATGCATGAAGTTGTGGATGTGCATCACAGAGCTGGTGAAAACACAACAAATACAAGCATTTAAGTGTCTTGAGTTGTGTATTTTTCTTTTGCTAATACCTCTCGTTTGATGCGCTGTGATCAACTCTTTCACGCTGCTCCAGCACTGCCTGATGAGGGGATTTACATTCAGACTAATGCAATGATTTAAATCATACATGACTTCATGCTTTACTAAGTCACGTCTGTCTGGATTGTCAAGACATATTCCCTCTTCAAGTCCATAGACTCGATCTCTCAACATGTATGAAGGATAAAAACCTGCCATAAGAAACACCGCGCTGATCTGAGTTTGGTTTAAACACGAGCAGAGGCGAGGGGGTGTAGCGGTGAAAAGTGAAAGTACCCGCCCCATGACGCTTACACCGGACCTAGTTGAAAACCACAGTATTGGGAGAGTGAATCATTACTGACGTCATGGGGGCGGGTACTTTCACTTTTCACCGCTACACCCCCTCGCCTCTGCTCGTGTTTAAACCAAACTCAGATCAGCGCGGTGTTTCTTATGGCAGGTTTTTATCCTTCATACATGTTGAGAGATCGAGTCTATGGACTTGAAGAGGGAATATGTCTTGACAATCCAGACAGACGTGACTTAGTAAAGCATGAAGTCATGTATGATTTAAATCATTGCATTAGTCTGAATGTAAATCCCCTCATCAGGCAGTGCTGGAGCAGCGTGAAAGAGTTGATCACAGCGCATCAAACGAGAGGTATTAGCAAAAGAAAAATACACAACTCAAGACACTTAAATGCTTGTATTTGTTGTGTTTTCACCAGCTCTGTGATGCACATCCACAACTTCATGCATTGGGTTAAATTAAGCTGTTCAGTGTCCGTGTTTAGTCCGTTACAGTCACGTTTGAAACCCAGACAGGCAGTCAGGCAGAGTAATACAGAGAGTGAATCAAAGCGCATCAAATGATCGGTGATTAAAGGAGGAAAAAAGGAAAGTAGAATACATTTATATACTTTTATATTAGACACACATCTGATGCTTGTATTTGCAGCAGCTCCACGCCCACAACTTCACGCATTGGGTTAAATTAGGCTGTCCAGTCTCCGCGTTCACTCCTTTACTTCCACTGTGTCCGTTCAGCTTATCACCGCAAACCAACCCCGTGACGTCAGAGACAGCGATATTCCAAGATGGCGGCGCCCTAGGTCTAAAATCTACAGTAAAACATGCCATTTTCTGCTAAATGGTTACATTAATCGAGTTTGTTTATTATATTTTCATTAAAGTGGAATAAAATGTACAAAATAAGGTAAACTTGACTGAGTGCTTCATTTCCCCTTTAAAGTGGCAGTTTAATATTAAGATGATGATAACACTTTAGTTAAAGTACCAATTCATTTTGTTCAAGTTATTAGTCACTAAGTCACTAGTTAGTTTAAACCCCAATTTACTAGTGCCTTAATACCTGCCTAATAATTACGATATCTGGCTGTTTATTAATACTTGAACATTATGATCTTATTATACAACCCTAATCCTACCAAATTCCTAAACCTATTCCTAAACTTAGGCGACAAGCTTTCTAACTATTAATACTAATTAATAAGTAGTAAATTAATCCAAATGTCTTCGTTAATAGTTTGTTAATAGCAAGATCGGTAACTTAAAATGAAGTGTGATCAATGTAATATGTGGCAAATATATATATATATATATATATATATTAGGTAATAACAAGTGTTGTAAGTGTAAAGAACTATGTGGTAATGATACCTCATTAATTGTCCCATAAACATTCGTTCATTCATTCATTCATTCATTCATTCATTCATTCATTCATTCATTTCCTTTTTGGCTTAGTCCCTTTATTAATCAGGGGTTGCAACAGCGAAATGAACCGCCAACTTATCCAGCATATGTTTTACGCAACAGATGCCCTTCCAGCTGAAACCCAACACAAGGAAACACCATACACATTAACATTCACACACATACACTACGGCCAATTTAGCTTATTCAATTCACCTATACCGCATGTCTTTGGAATTGTGGGGGAAACCGGAGCACCCAGAGGAAACCCACCTGACACGAGGAGAACATAAAAACTCCACACAGAAATGCCAACTGACCCAGCTGGGGCTCGAACCAGCAACTTTCTTGCTGTGAGGCGATTGCGCTACCCACTGTGCCATCATGCTGCCCTCCCCAAAAAAACATATTGTATTAAAAAAAAAGTTGTTGATGTTGTATGCATTCATAATATGTGTGTGCTATTTTGGCGTTTTTCCAAAATATAGGTAAAGACCCATTTTTGCAATAAGCATGCGTTAAAAATATATAAATAAATTTAATTAAATAAATAAATCCTGTGTGGTATAAATGTGTGGCATTATCTCTGCTGTTGACTTTTGATGTTGAAAATAAGGATTATTTAACTAATTTATCTTTAACAAAGTCACGTTTATTGACACTTTTGTAGTTTGAAACATTATATTGTATAAGAAATATATAAAGTGAATTAAGTAAAATCACAAAAAAAAGTTATAGTTTATTGGCATTTAAAAAAAAAACAGGCTTAATACAGATACCCAGGTCTACATTTCTGGGGACAGCAAAATACATAACTGGAGGTAGGCTGTGCCCAGGCTGTGTACCCTTTTTGATGATGTCAAGGGCCCTATCATACACCCGGCACAATAAGGCGCAAGACGTGTTTGGCGTAATTTGTTGCTTTTTTTAGACCAGCGCAACACAAATTTTCATGTTTTGTGCCACGTTGTTTAAATAGCAAATCCATTTGCACTACTTTGTGGACGGTCTATAAAAGAGGTGTGTTAAGATACATTGTTGGCGCATTGCTATTTTGAGAAACTGAAATAAACTGCACCATTGACTAAGTAAAAGCTGGTCCAGCACAGAGTGTGTTAGTTATGCGCCTATGCAGGTTTAAATGCTGAATACACACAGGATGTATGGCAATACACAAATATCTTTACATATGAAATTTTTTTTTTCAAATGTTACAAAAATGATTATACATAAATTTAAATAAACACTATGCCTTCATGTCTGGGAGGCTTTTTTTCAGTTTATTCATGACAATTTGCATTTTTATTATATTGTTATTATTATTAGCAGTATTATTTATTATATGCTTATTTATACTTGTTTTATTAAAAGCATGTTTAGATTTGTCCAGCTGTCAGGTTTTGGAGACGTGCATCACCATATGGGAAATAACAATAGGACGTGTGTTTGGATATAACTCAGTTTTTTGACCACACTTTGTTATTATTGTTCATTTATTCATTTGCTGGAAATTAGAGCTAAATTTAGAAATAGTTTTGAAACAAATCTTTGCCCTTAACAAATTGAATTAAATATGTAGGATAATAGGGGCAACCCAGTGGCGCAGTAGGTAGTGCTGTTGCCTCACAGCAAGAACGTCGCTGGGTCGCAGGTTCGAACCTCGGCTGGGCTGGGTCAGTTGGCGTTTCTGTGTGGAGTTTGCATGTTCTCCCTGGGTTCGCGTGGGTTTCCTCTGGGTGCTCCGGTTTCCCCCACAGTCCAAAGACATGCAGTACAGGTGAATTGGGTAAGCTAAATTGTCCATAGTGTGTGAATGTGTGTGTGGAAGTTCCCAGAGATGGGTTGCGGCTGGAAGGGCATCCGCTGCGTAAAATCGTGCTGGATAAGTTGGCGGTTCATTCCGCTGTGGCGACCCCGCAAGGGACAAAGGCGACAAGAAAATGAATGAATGAATGAATGTAGGCTAATAGATGTCTTCAGTGGAGTGTGTAGAACAATGTTTCTTTATCCACAAAAGTAAAGGAGTAAAGAGTAAAAGTAAAGTAAAGAGAAAGTAAAGAGGCCGAATGGAGGAGGCTAATTCTTTATCCTTGCACAGATGGTCTGTTGTTTTCTTGCTAGTGAAGCATTGAGTTTGTCCATTCAGTTTTTCCACTTACAAAGTCTGCCTTGTAAATAGCAAATGCGTCATGGCACAACTCAACTGACTCTTAAAGGGAATAGGAGGTGAGACTCTGATTGGTTTAATGCACATTGTACTCAAAACACACCCATAATTTGGGTGTGAAAGTTCAATTCAATTCAATTCATCTTTATTTGTATAGCGCTTATACAATGTAGATTGTGTCAAAGCAGCTTCACATGGAAGATTATAGTGAATTGAAACAGTGTCAGTTCAGTTTTCAGAGATTAAGTTCAGTTCAGTTTAGCTCAGTTCAGTGTGGGTTAATAATCACTACTGAGAGCCCAAACACTGAAGAGCAATTCCATCGATGCGCAGCTCTACAGATCCCAAACCATGCAAGTCAGTGGCGACAGCGGCGAGGAAAAAACTTCACCAATTGGCGAAAGCGAAAGTCTGAGTTTAAGAGAATTTTCTTCTCTTAAACTCAGACAAAACAGAATTTTTACTTATTGGGCCTAAATCCTGTACACAGCAGTTCTCACAACTCGACCTGCAATTAGAGGGATACAAAGTTAGCGTTAGATCTACTATAAAAGATCTGGGTGTCATATTAGACAGCAATTTAACTTTTGAAAATCACATATCCCATGTCACAAAAACTGCCTTCTTTCATCTGAGAAATATTGCTAAGTTACAAAGTATGCTATCCATATCAGACACCGAAAAGCTAGTCCATGCTTTTATGACTTCTAGGCTGGACTACTGTAATGCTCTGTTCGCTGGTTGCCCAGCATCCTCTATTAACAAACTTCAGTTAGTACAAAATGCAGCTGCCAGAGTTCTTACCAGGTCTAGAAAATATAATCATATCACCCCTTCTCATTTATGGCCCCTAAACTCTGGAATAGCCTTCCTGATGATGTCCGAGGCTCAGACACACTCTCACAGTTCAAAACTAGATTAAAAACCTATCTTTTTAGCAAAGCATACACTCAGTGCATCACTTGGCGGTATGATGCATGATGTGCCCCACGCAGGTATTTTGCATCTCGTTTATATATATATATATATGAACAGCAGCTATGCTAATTATTCTCTTTATTCTCTATTTCCACCTGGGGATACTCACTGATGCGATCCAAGACCAGCAACGAGATAATCCCAAGGTTTTCATAATCCTGGACCAGGCTGCACCCTGAGCAGCTGCTGTGGTGGTCATGGAGGAGTGGATAGCATGAGACTGATTCCTGTGACGCTCCAAGGACAGACGAGTCTTCGCTGAGGTCCAGCATTCTCCAGCCTCCGGCGCCTAGACTGCAGCTCTGCACAAGACGTTTGGCCATAGGAGAAATGGTCGTGCCCAACTGAGCCTGGTTTCTCTCTAGGTTTTTAATTTTTCACTTTCGCCAATTGGTGAAGTTTTTTCCTCGCCGCTGTCGCCACTGGCTTGCATGGTTCGGGATCTGTAGAGCTGTGCATCGATGGAATTACTCTTCAGTGTTTGGACTCTCAGTAGTGATTATTAACCCACACTGAACTGAGCTAAACTGAACTGAACTTAAACTCTGAAAATTGAACTGACACTGTTTCAGTTTACTATAATCTTATATGTGAAGCTGCTTTGACACAATCTACATTGTATAAGCGCTATACAAATAAAGGTGAATTGAACTGAATTGAATAACTCATTAAGAGAATAAGCTCAACCCTATTAGACCATGCGCTGCAGCACAAACCATATTTTTCCATCCTTAAAATAGCAAAAGTGGATTCGGACATGCCCTTAAGGCTTTTGCGCCATGTGCTTTAGACTTTGCGCCTAGTTAAAATAGAGCCCCAAATTTCTCTCATGTGTCCTCTTCATCTATAAATTACAATATACACTTCAGCTGACCAGACTAGCTTGCTGTCGACTGACTGGCTGACCAACTGACCCACCCACCCCTGTCCCTAAACCCAACCGATAACCACTACCAGCAGTCTAGAAAAAGTAAATCAGTCGTAGCCGCGTGATTTCACCACATTTTCAGCCTGTGGTTAATTGATTTTTTTCTGGTTTCTGAAAACATTATTCACCAGACTCAAACCTCATCATCGCGGTCAACTTAGCTCCCTGTCCCAAGTCCATCAGAATACGTGGCAAGCTACTGGGCAAACTGGTAACACCAAAAAAGCCATCTGTAAGGAGGTACTGTAAGTGGACAGCTGGTAGTGCTAAACGGATCAAAAGCCATCGGCTTCATACTGCCCCCTAGTGTTCATTTTAAAGACAAAATGCTAAAATAAAGGTCAAGGTTCCATGACATTTAAGAGCATAAAAAAATAACAAAATACAAAAAAAATTGCTAACGATTACACATATTATTAACAGCACAGTGTTGTTTTCACTGCATCTCAACTTATTTATTGTCTACAAGGCTTTCTGCCTGTAAACCAGTAATCACACACAGGGAGTAGTGGGAACCTATATGTGGGATGTTTATTGAAAGCACAGCAGATGTACATGTGAGCAAATTGCAGATGATATGGAAACAGCAATGTACAATGGTAGATGATAACAGGCAGTCATGCAGTGCAGTGTAATGCAGATAATGGATGAGCTTTAGGAAAATGTAAGTATATCATACACAGAGAGCGGAGCCGTGATGTGGAGATAATCTGAAACTCAAGATGAAAGAGTAATCCATAATATGAAGTGCAAGGAAGAACACTAAAGGGAAGGCAACACCGTCTTGGTGCATGATCATAAAATGAAGTGAGTCTGAGAAAGCATTTGTGTAGCATCCTTCATGAACTGATGGCGAACAAGTGTGCATGATCTAAAGCATATATATGTACAGTATGTGTGTGTGTGTGTGTGTGTGTGTGTGTGTGTGTGTGTGTGTGTAGGCCATCCGGATTGCTGGAGAACACTCCATGTCATTCATCCCAACTACATATCCCATCACGTTTTGCAGTCACACACTGGATTATGTTCGCCTCCTGATTACACACACATACAACTGAAGGTCATCATGACTGATTACTAGGTGTGTGGCAAGATCTCGTATGATGAGATCTCGCGAGATTAAATCGTGGCGAGATTTCTCGTCGAGGTAAAAAGTTATCTTGTGAGTTGTGATGTTATGATGGAGCGTGAGGGTGAAATGAGCATTGACGATTGGAGGCAGGATTGGATCTGCAAAAAAAGTGCTTTGCACACACCTGGCAACCCAGGCTGGCCTTAGAGTTGCGCTTGTCACTCGGTTGGGAGGGCGGGTAACCGCTTTTTTCACCGGAGTTCAGCAGGTGCCGCATCCAACATGGGCTACAACTACAGCCTTACACATTATGGTTTGTATCCATGCAATGGAATAGCACTTCAGATATGCTGAAAGGCATAATCGTTGTAAACACAAATGGAATTACGACGTGGAGTATTCCTATTTTAGTCGCATTATTGAAGTGCAGATATGTAAACGCCGTAATCAAACTATTAACACCGTGAAGGACTTTTAGCCGCATTTTGCGACAGGACCTACACACCTAGCGAGTCAGTAAAGCACCACAGGCGCACACATCTCTAAGCGCGCGCAAACAAACACACACACTCACTGAATGAACTCCTGGAGACTCATCGTCACATCATCATCACGGAACACACGTTTATGATGTCCGGGAAAAGCTGATTTTTAAATTTTTTTATTCTGCGTGCGGTATCAAACTCCATTAAAACAACTCTCCTATCAGTCCTTCATATTCGCATGATCGCATCCAGTAACTCAGAGTGAGTCACGGGGCCTGAATGAAATCTTGCTAAATGAAAGTGAAACTCATTTATTAAATTAAAAATGAAATACAAAAAATTACATACATTTGTTTCAGTGTGTGGAAATAAGTTCGAATATATCATGTGAAATTGTACAGGGGAGAAGCCAGTCGGTAGAGTTTATAGCTAAATATTTAGCAGTGTTTGCATGTCCTTTATGAAATATAATTCATTTAAACAGAAATAAAACACAATTTATTACAATGTTTTTAAAAAGCACCTAAACTGTTTTGTATTTTATGATTTTTTTTTCTAGTTGAATAAAAATCTAATTTCCATTCATATATTAGCAAATATTTAGCTAATATTTAAAATAATATATAAAAAATATTATTTTCCATTCACATAGGCTATTAGCAAAATATTTAGCAGTGTTTGCATGTCCATTACTGCATATAATTCATTAAAATAGAAGTAAAATAACATTCATTACAAGTTGATTTAAAGAAAGCATGTAAGTAGTTTTGCGATTTGGGTTTTTTTTGCCAGTTGAATAAAAGACTATTTTCCATTCATATATTTCATCATTGAGGATTTCTTAAAAATAGTGTAAAAATCTCGTCTCGTCTCGTTCTCGTGAGCCCAATCTCGTATCTCATCTCGTCTCGTGGAGTAGGCATCTCGTCACACCCCTATTGATTACATGGACTAGACCATATATACACACGACTCACACACACACACTCATCCAGTGCGGAGTCTTGTTTCCCTGTAGTGATCATTACAAAGTGTTTTCCTTGTATTGCCTAGCCATGTTTTGACTATTGTTTGCATACTGTTAATGATTGTTTTGCCGCCTGTCTCGACTCGTTCATCTGTTGCTTACTTTTTTGGATTATGCTTGTAAATCTGTTTGCTCTTGTACCAAACGTTGCCTGTCTGACTACTCTAATAAAGCAGCTTGTTGTTAACCCCATGTCATTACAGATAAGTAAGTAAGTAATATGTAATATAGAATCTGAGGGTTCCCCCTAAAAAAATATATATGCTGACAAAATTGCATTTCAAATTGTCCAAATTGATTATTTTCAGTGCATATTTTACATACTTTATTACAATTGTGTTGCAAACATTTGATGTACATATGAAACAAAATAAAAAATACATATATATAATAATTATGGAAGAACCTAGCATTTTTCGCTGATACCTCTCTTGAGATTGGAGGTGTAACTGCTCTCAGTCACAGTCATCCCACTAAACTCTCAAAATCCAGGTTACAACACCAATGTAACCCCTCTAGATCTACTTGAACCGAGGATTTTAACCAGCGATTCCAGCATGGGTGACAGGTGCTTTATAGAGGATGCCCCAGTTACATCTAGAAATGAACTGCTGCAAGCTGTTGCACAAGGCCCTTAACATTTATGTGAACAGATCTCAGGACATGAGGAACATGAAGAACATGAGGGCCTCATTACATTTTAATCTCGGCAGGAACACATGCCACCTTCAATAAGTCCAACCTGCTTCACAATGCTTGCCCATGTATGACGTTCATTGCTTTCCCTTGCTTTTCCTGTCCAACTCTCCCAGCATTCAAATCTTGTTGACGCAGCAGCCATGCATTCTACAAAACATCAATGATTCAACTCTGACACAGATGAAGTGGATGTCAATGCAACGGGCAGCGTGTACCAGTGCCAAATGTGCCATTTTGTCTTGTATGTCACCATGGGTTTATGTCATATGTACATGACTGGTGTTCTAGAAAATAGTGCAAGGTTAACTAGAATGAGGTTTTTTTTTCTCTATAAATCACTTGCAAATGGAGTCTAAATGTACTTTATGGTTTGGTAGTAGTATTTCTTATGAATGTATGCATAATGCAAGACCCTCTTATGTGTGGCTCATATTATTGCTCTGAAGATTCATACAGCAAGCCTAAAATAAAATGTGTACTTTTAAAAAATAAAGTTTAGAGGAGTTAGAGGCCGATCACACGAAACGCACATTTCCATTTTGAGAACACAAGATGTACCACACTGACTCTTTTGTTGAGAAGAAAAAAGTGTGCTGCGCTTTTTATGTTGCTAGGCAACCGCTGAATCAGAGTCATATTGTGCACGAGCGCTGTTGTTGATATTGTTATAATTGTAATATTAGCAGAAACTGCTAAATAATAAAGAATGAACAAACAGAGAGCACTTGCTGTGCCCTTGACTAACAATAAGAGTTGTACCATTTCATGGAAGTGGAAGAAACCAAGTTTTTAATGAAGTCTCTATAGGGTACATGCACAGCTAGTGTTTCTTCCCCTACCGGTAAACTTCTGGTAAATGATTAATGTGAATTTTTTCAATTTTATACCAACCCAGGCTCATGCTGAAAGCATACCCAAGTATACATTTATGGAGAGCGCCAAATATGTCCCAGAAGGTTGTTTTTTTGCAGTTTTGGTTTTTGCAAATCCACCAGAGGCAGCTGTGTATGCTTTTAGAGATCACAAATTTATCTCATGAGTGCCATTCGCACCTGCCCATCTCACATAAATGAGGCCTCTGTTGACTGACTGACTTACCATTAGACTGACCCACCCTCCTCCTTCCCTAAACCCAACAGATAGTGTTTTCAAAAGCACTGATTGACATGCCCACCAACTTCTTTAAAGCCAAAAAGATAAGTCCTTGTGGTCAGCCTGATTTTTACTACGTTTTTAGATTTTACCACATTCTCACCCTATTTTTTACTAGTTTAATTAATTTTTTGGCTTTTGTTTTTGTTTTACCTGCTTTCTGGAACTAATCTTCACCAGACTCAAACCCTGTCATTGTGGTAATCCACTGACATATGCGGCAAGCCACTGGACAAACTGTTAACAGTGGAAAAGTCGTCCAAATGGAGCTAAGCGCTCAGCTGGTAAGCATAAAATGGAACGGTGTCATATCACACCATAGCGTTCGTTTTAAAAATGAAATGCAGCCATACGTACTGCTACGTACTGCTCCAGAAATGAATATAGGGGTACATTGTCAGAATGAGCCTATGTTGTATTATATAGTTCATTTTACAGCATTGATGTTGTAATGTAATTAAAATTGCATCAATTTAATAAACTTAAGCATTTATTTAGTTGTAAGTGTAAAACGAGATGAAAATCCATTTACATGCACGTACCTCGGGAACTCAGGACATAGAAAGTGACTGGAATAAAATACATTTTCATATTTTAAAGACATGGTGTGGAAAAATGGAATTTAGCGCAGTGCTTCTTGTACATTCTGAGAGCCACTTTAGTGGCAGTGAAGATCAAGGATTTTTAAAGAAAACAGACCTTAAACATGGCAATTTTGTAATGACATACAGCTAACTGGAAGAGCTTTAACTGGGTTACTGAAAATGAATAGTCCTGCTGCATATATTCACAATTTGTGAAGTCGTACAGATCCAATTAAAGCAGTGTCCACTAGTCTTTACCCTATCTTTAAAATTTTCCATTGTCTTCTTGACCACAAAAACACTGCTGTCACCTCAAAGGAAAACATGCCTCTGCTTTCATTTAACTGGTCAATAAACTAAGTTTACATGGACACCAATAATTCAATTTCAATGCGATTAAGACAATACTCTGATTAATAGTCTACCATGTAAACAGTGATTTTTGATTAATTTAATCAGATTAACGTCATAATCGAACTAAAGAGAAATCGAATTAAGACATGTGGAGTATGCCGATTTTAGTCGCATTATTGAAGTGCAGTACAGACATTTAAACACCTTAATCAAACTATTACCTTCATGTAGGACTTTTCGCTGCGTTTTGCGACAGGATAGTCCACACACACACGGCTGTTTGACACTCTTTTTACCTACCGAGTCAGTGCAGACCACAGACACCTGCATCGAGAAATGCGGAGGTTCTTTTTCTTCCATTCAGCATGCGGTATGAACTTCCATTAAAACAACACTCTTCCAGCAGTTCATATTTGCATCCAATATCTTGTTTGTCACGGGGGGCATGCATGAAATGTTCCCGAATTAAAGTAAAAGTACCAAACTGCAGTTAAAGTCGACAAATTCAAAATGAAACACCCGAAATTACATGAAACTCTGGAGGAAATGCAGATAGCGTGGTGACGCGATGAGATTAATCGAATGATGTGCTATAACAGGTAAAACAGGATCATGAAAGGAACATTCAAAAAGCAACTCATGTAAACGCCTTAATCTTATTATTGTTTTAATTAGATTAAGGCAAATAATTTGATTACTGATGTCCATGTAAATGTAGTCAATGAAAAAAGATGGAACTGACATAGCATGCTTTTTCCACTTACAGTAGAATGCAACTTCAGGTGCACAGAACGCAACAACAAAAACATGAGACGCAGCAGGCGGTTAAAAATTCAAGGCATGCAGGATGCATAAGCTGCACACAAAAGGCTCGTGACCATTAGAAAACCATTAAAAAAAAAAGGAACCTTTTATCGCAAAAAGAGTTCTTGGTGTGATCAGCCCTTTATACAGCTTTTATTTGGCTTACTCCCTTCTATATCAGAGCTTGCCACAGCATATGTGTGCATATGCATGTTTCACACATATACAAGTAAAACCAGAAGTTTACATACACTATATAAAAAGGCACATAACAAAAAAAGTCAGATGTTAAAGTGACTAAACTTTTTCTCTTTTAGGTAAATTAGGATTATCAAATTTGTTTCTGTTATGCTTAATAGCAGAATAATGAGAGAGATATTTTTTTGAGAAATTGTTATAACTTTTCTTGAAAGTCAAGTTTACATACAATAAGATTATTGTGCCTCTGAAAAAGCTCAGATGATGGTGTCAAGGTTTTGGAAGTTTCTGATTGGCTAAATGACAACATTTGAGTTAATTGGAGGCACTGTAGAACTGTAGAATAGTATTTAAGGAAAACCTCAAACACACTGCTCCTTGTGTGACAACATGGGGAAAATCAACAAGCCAGAATCAACAAAAAAGCCAGATTACAATTTGCTAAATTACACTGGGGGGAAAATTATTTTTGGAGACATGTCCTGTGTTCTAATGGAACTAAGATTGAACTGTTTGGCCATAATGACCAGTGTTACATCTGGAGGACAAAGGGAAAAGCTTACAAGCCTAGCAACACCATCCCAACTGTAAAGTATGGGAGCAGCAGTATTATGTTGTGGGGCTGTTTTGTTGCAGGAGGGACTGGTCCACTTCACAGCATAGATGGCATCATGGAGAAAGAACATTATGTAAACATACTGAAGCAATATCTCAAGACATCAGCCAGGAAATTAAAACTTGGCCACAAATGGGTCTTCCAAACATACCATGACCCTAAGCATACTGCCAAATTAGTTAAAATGTGCTTTAAGGACAACAGAGGGAATGTTTTGGAGTGGCCATCACAAAGCCCTGAGCTCAATCCTATAGAAAATGTGTGGGCAGAGTTGAAAAAGCTTGTGCAAGCCTACAAACCTGACTCAGTTACACCAATTTTGTCAGGAGGAATGGGCTAAAATTCCTTCAAACTATTGTGAGAAGCTTGTGGAAGGATACCCAAAACACTTGACCAAAGTTATACAGTTTAAAAACAAAGCTAAAAAAAATACCAAGGAAAAGTATGTAAACTTTTGACTGTCTAGAAATTAATAAAAAATTCTCAAAAAAAAAATTATCTCATTATTCTGGCATTTCAAGAGATCGAGCTCAGGTAGATCTCGAGAACACCCCCATCGTAGTGATTGAAGAGCAAATAGTAGTTCTCTTTAACGAGATAGGTACTAGATAGTGAGCAAGTCTATAGTGTTGATTAATCAATAACTTAGGTTGCATGTTTTTAATCGGTGGGAGGAAACCGGAGGACCCGGGGAAAACCCACGTGAGCACGGGGAGAACATGCAAACTCCGCACAGAAAATGCCCGCTGGTTTGGTAAAGCCTAGAACCATTGACATTCTTGCTGTGAGGCAACAGGGCTAAGCGCTGGGCCACTGTGTCACCCATCTAAAGAGAGGAGGAGTAGGGGTGGAAGGGGGGATTCTTCAAAGCGAAGATAGTGGTGATATGAAACCCGGGGTATTTATAGTAGCTTAGGGATCATCTGATTGGTGCATGGTGATTTGGATAATGTGGGTCCAGCCGCTAGCAATCATAAGCACGTGATCCTCTCGAAATTAGTTTATAAATAAACTTCACTTAGCAAATGTAAATCATTTAGGTAATCCTAACAGACCTAAAATAGTAAACGTTTAGTATGATTTACCATCAGACATTTAAAAAAAAAATGGTTATGTTCCTTTTTTTAAAGTGCATGCAAACTTCTGGTTTCAACTGTATCTTGAAAATGCATTACTTTGAAATAGTTGCATTTTTGATGAAATCAACCTGCATTCAAGTGGTGATAAAACATGAAACATGAAGACATGACATGCTTATTTGTCTTGTTTCTAGAGCAGAGAGGAGTTGACCGCAATGACAGGGTTTGAGTGTGGTGAAGAATGGTTCCAGAAAGCAGGTAAAACAAAAACAAAAGCCAAAAAATTAAATAAACAAGTAAATAACAGGGTGAGAACGTGGTAAGATCTGAAAACGTCGTTAAAATCAGGCGAGGGCTTGTCTTTTTCTGGATTTCTTTGGAAAACACTGTGGATTGAGTTTAGGGAAGGGTGTGATCAGGTCAATCAGTGCTTTTGAAAACAATATCAGTTGGGTTTAGGGAAGGGGGTGGGTGGGTGGGGATGGAATAGGTCGGTTAGTCAGTCAGTCGACAGCGACCTCTGGTGGATTTACGTGAGAACAGCATGCGTGAATGGCACTCGCGAAAAAAATTGATATCTGAAAAAGTGTACACAGCGGCCTCTGGTAGATTCGTGAAAACAGAAACTACAAAAAACATACCTCCTGGGATGTATTTTGCGATCTCCAGAAATACGTTTCAATAATGAGCCTGGGTTGCATATATTTCTAGCAGAAAAATATTGAGGACCTTCAATCAATTTAGGTGAAAATCATCAAAAATGCTGGCGATGGTTGGCAACATTTAAAAAAACACTGCGGAGTAAACAGCCTTCTCCTCTGTACTGTTTTGCATATGTGACTTTTCTCCCTTATTTTTGTGCAAGTCACAATCACACCTTCTCCTTCTGTCCCCTTGTCATCTGATCTCCCTTGATGCTCAGCTCTGAGAAATAAAAAAAGAAATACATCCCCTAAAAAAAGTGCATGCCGTACACGGAACCTGCTCAATTCAGCCAGTAAAGGGCATCACTTTCCATTACGAGTGACATGTTTATCGCTGGGAATATACAAATCCTGATGAAGTGGCAGACAGGAATATAGGATAGCTGATTTACACCGAACACAGCCCGCATGTGAAGTGACCTTGAGTTGTCATGTGATTTGAGGTGGCAGCAGGTTCCCTCCATGTCTGTTTGACTTTCCCTCTAGGGTGCAATGCCTCTGGGAGTGCCACAGGGGTTGATGTTGAGCCCTTTTCACAATCTCTTTTTGTGATTATAAACAAGTTCTTCATGGAGCAGTATTGGAATGTTTTATAATTAGTTATTTCTGTTTAATTCATTTACTAACATGAAAGAAACATTTATTAAAATATTTAGAGAGTTGGATTTTAGTTATGCATTAGTAAATGTTAAACTATGATTAATAAATGCTGTACATACATTGTTTATTATTATTAAATACATTAACTAGCATTAACTATGTGTCCCGCTGTCTAAAGTGTTACCATGTGCCTATCATGAATTTGTACTTGTACTTGTTGTGAATTTGTAAATTATTATTAAAGGACAATTTGTCCTTTGTTTATTTTTTGTTTTTCTCAGCATTGTGCAGACACAAATATTAAGATGTCTAATTATAAATCCACCACTGAAGAGGTCTGTCAACAGCAAGATTTTTTATTATTATTATTTTATTTTTTACTTTAAATTGCCAGTATTCTAAATGAAGGACATTCTTTTATTCAAAAAGAAATAATATGTTCAAATAAGTAAATGAAAAGAGGAATTTTATTTTTATTTTGTTTTGTAGAGGACAATGTTTTTACACTTGTTTTACAATATTTCCTCTTGATATTTATTGAATGTAAATTCTGTTCTGCAAAAAAAAAAAAAAAAACATTGGCAATGACACCCAAAAAGTCTGTGATTATGTTGGAAAACTGGAACATTTGTATTTTTATCTTTTTCTTTTCTTTTTTTCTTTGGAGACAAATGGTCTTTTGATAGAATCCACCTCTGAAGGACAGTGGCCAGAACAAAGCACAATGAAGGGCTGTTATAAAACTGGACACTTCATATAACTCTTTAGGATGAAGGATTTCAAAGGATACAAGTGGTTAAGACTTTTTTTTTTTTTTTGTAGGGTACTGTTAACAATTCTGAATGTAGCTTCTATGATTTATATCATTTTTATCTGTTTTTTAAAATTTGGGAATTTCTCTGTGCATATTTCACATTTATTCATTTCATTTCATTCATTCATCCATCCATCCATTCATCCATCCATCCAGCCATCCATCAATCCATCTATTGATCCATCCATTTGTCTACACCTGAACTTATCATGACACACTATATATCGCATACATTTATCACAAATCTGTCACTGTCATCTAGAGCAGTGTTTCTCAACCACATTCATGGAGGACAACCAGCTCTGCACAATTCAATGTCTCCTTAACCAAACACACCTGATTCAGCTCTTATTAGCTGAGACTGAAAGACCTGTAATGGCTGTGACAGACAAAGGAGACATCCAAAACATGTAGTGTTGGTGGTCCTCCAGGAACATGGTTGAGAAGCACTGTTCTGGACTTCATATCCCAGAATGTCTTGCACTGCACACCTGACTCTCATGAACTGGACTTTCACACTATAACTGCAGTTACACTCTCTCACAGCCTCTTTGAGAATCTTTTGTAATTCCGTAATTTTTACATGCAATTCTGAACATTTTTCCTGTTTCTCTACCCTTGTTCCTCTGTTAAATGTTTGGGTAACACTTTATTTTGATGGTCTATTTGAGTATTAGTAGACTGTCTGCCTAACATCTGATGATCCTGCTCCTTTAACAGACATTTAACTGACTATAAGAAACTTTGCAAGTACACGTCAACTTACACTAACCCAAACCCTAACCCCAACCTAACAGTCTACTTATAATAATGGGAATTAGTTGCAATGCAACTTAAATTCAACAAACGGACTATCAAAATAAAGTGTGACCAATTTTTGCATGTTTAAATGTTTGCTGCCTTTCTTGACCCATTGTACACTTCAGAATGTAACAATATTTTGTATAGCAAGCATTCATTGAAATAGTAGGGGGATGGTCAAGGGTTTTCCCTAAGCTAATTTAATTTAGACTAGTTTTATTTATTCTATTAAACCAAATATTGTTTAATAATTTGCACAGAAATTTGTGAAATAACAGAAAAGGGATTGTTATATGCCGATAATATATAATTTCAGACTATGACCAAAGAAGTCAATAACAGAAATTTTGTTAAACTTAAGCATCAAAAATGGAGTAGAGATAACAATCCCATAATAATAATAATAATAATAATAATAAAAATGTGAATCACAACCTATGAAATGCCTTATTTTATTTTATTTTCAGTACCTCGTCTCATCTTATTTTCGTCTGCTTTTCCAGGGCCAGGTCGTGGGGGCAGCAGTCTTAGGAGAGAACACCAGACACTTCCTCCAGCTCCTCCGGGGGGATCCCGAGGCATTCCCAGGCCAGCCAAGAGACATTGTCCTTCCAGCTTGTCCTGGGTCTTCCCGAAGGCCTCCTCCCGGAGCGACATGCCTGGAACACCTCCCTAGGTAGGCGTCCCGGAGGCATCTGAAATAGATGCCCAAGCCACCTCAGCTGACTTCTCTCGATGTGGAGGAGCAGTGACTCTACTCCGAGCTCCTCCCAGGTGATAGAGCTCCTCATATTTCCCCCTATTTACCACAACGGACCGATACATCGACCACACTACTGCTGCCGCTGCACCAATCCGCCTGTCAATCTCACGTTCCATCCTTCCCTCACTCGTGAACAAAACCCCAAGATACTTGAACTCCTCCACCTGGGGTAAGGACTTTCCTCCAACCTGGAGATGGCAAACCACCTTTTTCTGGTGGAGCACCATGGCCTTGGACTTAGAGGTGCTGATTCTCATTCCAGCCACATCACACTGTGCAGCAAACTGCCCCAGTGCATGCTGAAGGTCCATGTTTAATGAAGCCAACAGAACAACATCGTCTGCAAATAACAGAGATGAAATCAGCCCAAAACTGTGCTTTGAAATTCTGTTCATAAAAATTATGAACAGAATTGATGATAAAGAGCAGGAAACAAGTCTGACTTATTGCCGGCAATGCGAACCAAACTCCTACTCTGTTCTACAGGGACGAGACAGTCCTTAACATAGCACCTCTGACCCCATACTCCCAGAGCACTCTACACAGAATGCCACAAGGGACACGGTCGAATGCCTTCTCTAAGTCCACAAAACACATGTGGAATGGTTGGGCATACCCCCATGAATCCCTGAGCACCCTGGTGAGGGTATAGAACTGGTCCAGTGTACCATGGCCTGGACGGAGACTGCATTGTTCCCCCTGGATCCTAGGTTTAACCATCGGCTGGATCCTCCTCTCCAGTACCCTGGCATAGATTTTCCCAAGGAGACTGAGGAGTGTTGGAGCACTATAGTTGGAGCACACCACCTGGTCCCCCTTCTTAAAAATGGAAGCCACCACCCCAGTTGCCCAGTCCAGAAGTACAGTCCCTGTCCTCCATGCAATATTGTAGAGACGTGTCAGCAAAGACAGCCTCACAACAATTTGAACTAATTTTATTTTATTTTATTAAACCAAATATTGTATAATTATATTGTATAGTTATATATAAGAACATATATGCCAAAAAAAAGTCAATAACAGAGATTTTAAGATTTTACTTTTCAACATCAAAAATTGTCAGACTGGAGATCACAATCCCATAATAATAATTTAAAAAAATGTGAATCACCACCTATGAAATGCCGTATTTTATTTTATTTTGTTTTATTTTATTTTATTTTATTTTGTTTTATTTTATTTTATTTTATTTTATTTTATTTTCAGTACCATTTAAACAAAAGGAGAGCATGCCACGTTCAAACCATTTTTACCCAGAATTGTTATACTAATATTGATGTCAAAGGAAAGTTGGCGGTTCATTCCGCTGTGGCGGCCCCGGATTAATAAAGGGACTAAGCCGAAAAGAAAATGAATGAACGAGTGATGTCAAAGGAACCTTTAATAATTATTAGGGCTAAAAGGACTAACTTCAAACATTTTCAGCACCAGATAAATACTATAATATAATGTTACTATATAATTATTATATAATATATATATATAGTATCTTTAATGTGGAGTAGCAACAGTTTTCTGTCCAAGTATTTTCATGTAGGCAGCTGTGCTCTGTATAGATCAAAATGAATTCATGCGTAAAGGTACATTTTGAGCATTAATACATTAATGAGTAGTTTAAGACCATTGACTTGATGTGGAAAATTAGTTTAAAGCAGGTTTATGCTTTTGCTGTAGCAAGACAAGAATTTACTAGCCATTAAGTAATATACAGTGCTTGTGAAAAAATGCTTTGTTGTATGTGCATGAGAGAGAGAAGAGAGAGGGGAGAGAGAGAGATTCCACAAAACAAAGAGGGAAACGAAGTTGAGGCAGCAGACAGAGATAGATGATCTGTTGGCAGCCACAATTTTCTGGGAGAATATGGTGGAAAATGGAAGAGAGGGGTGGTATAATGAGGTCAAGGATAGAGAGAGGAAGAGAAAGACCTTCAGGCCAGCGAAGACCAATAAGAGTGGACAGCTAACTAGATAAACTTCACACCACACAGCCATATTCTCTATTATAGCCACTGGGACCTACGACCTTAATGCCCTTTCTGACTTAGCATTGTGCTCCAAGTCTGCATCAACATCGCCCCACTAGAATATAAATAGAATTGCTATAACAAAATGGTGAGAGAATGAAAATATATAATATCCTTCCAGCTATTCCCTTGCTATTCATCTTGTTTCCCACCATAATCAATTATCAGCACTATAGACTCACAAGGTCTAACCACTTACATGCAAATCTATTTTCACTGTTTTCTCCCACCTCACATTAAGCCCTGCTCACACTGTGATATTTCAGCCACAGTTTGGTTGTCTGAGAAAATTTGGGAAATCCTGAAATATTTCTGTAATCCTAGGCTAAACTCTGTGATGTTTAAAAGTTTGTTTGACATGTTCATTGAGAGCTGCTTAATGGCTGTTGCGATTAATTTTTCCCTCCGATTAAGTTCTGGCAGAGTCAAAATATTTCAGCCAGTTTCTTGCAATGTGGCTTCCGCTGCGACAAATGACAAACCAAGACTAATAGGACCAGAGAATCTGATGATGTATACACAACTTCGAACCAGCACAAGGAAATGCCAAAACATCTGGTTTTATTATTGAGGCACTTTTTGAGTCCACACTTACAGATATTTGACTGAATAGGATATGCATATTTGGCATGCTGTGTGGTGAAAGTGCTCCGAGATTGGAAAGACAACCTAACTTGTTATTAGACCCTTTCACACAGTGATACCAATAAATATCTTGAACATTTCCGGAATTCTTTTACCGGTAAATTCAAATATGTGCTGTTCACATAGACAAGGATGTTCCGGAATTTTTACGGAAAGGACCACTCACACATCCATTCCAAAATACCGGTAAATTCTGGCATCATTAATCAAAAATGAGCTCTAAACTCCTCCAAATAGGAGGGACCAAATATCTAGGACAAAATCCACTACAGGTTGCTGGTTCAACCTCGACTGGGTCAGTTGGCATTTCTGTGTGGAGTTTGCATGTTCTCCTCATGTTTGCATGAGTTTACTCCGGGTGCTCCGGTTTCGCCCACAAGTCCAAAGACATGTGCTACAGGTGAATTGGGTAAGCTAAAATTGTCCGTAGTGTATGTGTGAATGAGAGCGTATGGGTGTTTCTCAGTGATGGGTTGCAGCTGGAGGGGCATCAGCTGGTAAAACATATGCTAGAAAAGTTGGCGGTTCATTCAGCTGTGGCGACCCCTGATTAATAAAGGGACTAAGCCGAAAAGAAAATGAATAATTGAATGAAAAATCCACTACAATCAGAAGGCAGAAGTGCCAACCGCAGCTAAAAACAGCTTTGCTTACACATTTGACAACATGGCAAATTCTGAAGGATATTGTGAACAACTACATTTTGAGTGTGTGCTGCAGATACGTCTTGAAACAAAAGACTACCGGTGTAGTTATTGGCTATTTCTTCCTGTTTTGTTTTCAGTAAGTTTAATATAATTCCTCTGCTTTTTATTTTCAATAGTTTCAATATTTTCTTTTATTTTAGTTTATTGTTTTTGTTTCTTAGATTCGATCTGTTTCTTAGTTCAATCTGTCTTTGTCTGTGTGTTTCTTGTCTCTCTGTCCCAGGCCTACCCTTATGTGAGTCCCTGGCTGATAGTGTCCTCTGTCAGGCGGCTACCAGTGAGACACCTCTCCAGGATCTCTGGTCTGCAGTGCCTCGCTCAAGGCCTTTATCACCTCCTGTCTAACCTTACCATCACTGCTCAGTCTCCCATCCTCCTGGCATTCTGTGGTTTCTGCCTGCACCATCCAGGACACTCCAGCACTACCCCATTTCCTCTGTCAGCTCCGTCCAGGACTCTCCAACACTTCCCTGTTCATCACTATTGGACTGTGGTCCACCTAACCCCTATTTCCCATAATATTGTCAATAAACACCCTCTGCACTCATTCTGCATTTGGGTCCTCTAAAGCTGCGGCCACACTGCACTTTTCTCCCCATAGACTTCCATTCATACGCACGCGAATGCGTCAGACCGGAAACGCAAGCTCGTGCGACAAGTTTCGCACTTCGCTGCGTTGCAAAGTTCAAGATTGGTGAACTCTGACCTGCAAAATCACATCACTTGACTGCATGAAACCAATCTAGGATCAAAACATGACCTTTCTGGACAGAAATTTAAAATATGGAGCTATATAATCATCTCGTTTAATCTCGCCCCTTTTTGCAGCACCATACCACAGAATTTCGCAACCTAAAACTCTAGTGTGACCGCAGCTTTACTGTGACAATGACATGCTAGATTATTTATAGGGATTTGGTCTTATGCTGATAGAATAATATCAAAACATCTGCATGTGCTCCACCCTAGATTTGTTTTTAAAATCTCATGCTGCAAGAAAAATTTGTTTACGTTTGCAGTGAGGTATAATTTCAGAAAGCAGAATAGTAAATGTGTCACAGATGAATGACGTTAAACTGAATTTTCTTATGTGTCAGGCATGCCTTTATTGTGGTTCAGTCTGACAACTGAGATCTTACAGAGTGACATGAGAGTCATGTTCATGCAGTCTGACATGTTACAATCAATTAGAATTATTAAAAATCACACAGTCTGAGCTAGGCTTTAGTTATTAAATGTCTTCTCTCGTACTACCTCTGCTAACTTAACCCCATTTGCTTGTATATTCTAAAAGACGTTTCCTGTATCACATTCAAATTGGGAATCCCACTACCCTTACTAGAAAAAAAAATGTACTAAACAAACTAAAATAAAATTAGAGAGACCTCTCATCTCTTGTTTATTCATTTTCCTTCGGCTTCGAATGAACCGCCAACAGCATAGGTACAGATATGGCTACTGAGAATGCGCGAGTGATTTAAACAAATCTCGTGCATGTCCGCAGTAATGCGCGGCAATACGCAACATGTACTAACACAAGCAGTACATGGCCAGCAGGGGGCAGTTATGTAACATAGTGAGCACACTGTAGCAGCCAGAGCAGCCAGAGCACGTGAGCTAAAGAGCTCCATAACAACAGACATTAAATTACTGTTATGTTTTTTGAAACGGTTTAAATTAATTGCCCAGTTTCAGTGTTTTTCATGTTTTTAATTTCATGTTTTTAATTTAGTTTCGTTTTTTTAAATGTGCGTGTGGAATATGTACTGTACACATGGCAGCACATATGGCAGCAACACCGACAAAAATAGCAGAGATTCTATCTAACAGTAGGTGGTCTGTGGCGTGGTTGTAAGGCGTATGGCAACATGACCTGAGGCGATCAATCTTGATCAAGAATCCGGTCGAAACCAGCGCGTTGGTAAACACAATTTTCTTTTTCCCCCCCACTACATATCACATCGAAAATACATTTATCTTAAATAGAAAGGAAATATTTTTTGTAATTAAAATAAAGTATATGAAATATATAAAATGAGATATAAAGTCACAAGCTGACTCATAGATATTTAATAAGGATAATAGGAATAATAAATATTCTATAAACAGTTATTTTCCACCTAGAGTTAAATGTTAGAGACATCCTAATATAATCAAATGCCATTAATTATTTTGTAAGATATTTCTTTAGTATTTCTTTAATGGCATTTAAGGGATTTAAGGCTGCATGGACAACAGAACACATACAGGTATGAAATATATATATATATATATATATATATATATATATATATATATATATATATATATATATATATATAATTAAATTCGGGTTTTTGTTGGAAGGTCCGCATGGAAGGTCCGTATATCAAGGCAGCACCTTGCTGTCATTTTTGCTGTCCTTACGAAGAACTTAAAGTGCCTGTCTGGCTTTGACTTGACCGGCCTTTCGTGCACACATGATGTTTCATATTTTAGGTATCGGTCTTGTGGCTTTCATATAAAGCGCTTTACAGCCGTTGCATAGCCTATTACATATACCCAGTAGTGATGCGCGGATGGCGGTTATATTCGTGCGCGCTGCGTATAATCCGCGGGTCGGTCGGGTCGGGTAATGTACATTATGATTAATTGCGGGTGGATGAGTTTAATTATTAATAATTTTTGCTTTGTATTTTTTATTTGTTAAAGCAGAACTGGAAGTGAAACCGATCCGAGAGAAACTTAAAAAGGGAGAAATTAAAACAAAAGGAAGGAAAGAAAAGTGCCGTACATATATAATTTTATTTAGTGTCTGACACATTAGGTATTGCATTTTAAAATACTGATTTATTTTAACATGCGAACAGCAGCATACAGCACATAATAACAACAGAAACTCTTTAAGTACCAGCGTTTCCAACAGCATAAAAAAACATATATAAATAAAAAGAATAAAATAAATAGGCCTGCCCAGGTGTTTCACCTAAATTACAAATTTAGATTAAAAAGAAAATACTGACCTAATCCTTTTTTAAGGACAAGCATATGCTTTCCCCCCCAGTGGCACCTGCAGGCGTACGGCTGTACGCACTGTGCGTACCTATCATGAGAGCAGGCTCGGCGCCTTTCATTTAGGCTATTTATTCACTTATTTATTACTTTGCATTACTACTGACTTAATGCAGTAATATACTTTTTATAGTAATAATAATATGCAGTTTCACTATTACTGATTTATCAATGATACCGTTTATTAACGCAGACGGATCATGGCTTCAGCTCCAAATGAGTGGATTAAATTATATTTTATTCTCCTTATTTCTTTCCGTTTTAATTAACATAATATAAATGTTTAAAGTTTTAGGTAAAGACGTCAAACTATGCCCACACATCAAAGCTAACTCACTATTCATATAACAGTCAAACCAGCATAACAGAGTCATCACGCTTCATTACCCAACCAATATCAGTGTTAAGAAAAAGTTCAATGTTACAATCTAATGTCATTTAAAAAAAATAGTAGCTAAATGTGCTACTTAGTTACATTTTAAGGCATAGGCTAGTGTAGCAAAACAGAGTGTGAGAGGTTGATCCGCGGCAAATCCACTCACTCACTCACACTATGTAGCCGACCTGTTTCATTTATATCTCTGTAAACTTGACTTCGCAGGCTGATCATCTTTAAACTCAAAAGTCCTTACTTCTGCTGCATAATGGGATGCTTTTTTTCACAACTGTTAATGTGTGGTTTAACGATTTGAAAATGAAAGCAAACCATTAAAAGGGTTCTGCGTTTTGTAAATGTTATAGCTTTTAATAATATTAATAATAATGAATATAATAAATTGTGATATTTATTATAGCGCGGACTGTGCAGTGTCCACTGTCCAACTAAATGTTTTATTAGGCTATTAATCCCGAACTGAAAAACTAATGTGAAAATGACAGGCGGTTGCGTCTTTGCTAAAATTAATTTAACGGCAGATATCTTTAGCGTTTTTTTTCCTTTAGAGCTCAAGAAAATTGTATTTAAAGAGTTAGTTAACCAAAACATGACTTGAACTAGGCTGCTCGCCTTCATGTCACGCACTTGTCTTTTTTTTTAGTTTTCTGAGTGATCCACTAGTCCAGTGAGTTTAGAGTGCGCCTCCGCCGCCGCGTGCGCGTTTTAAAGGCTATTTACAGGCGCACCCTGACAATCCAGTTCATGTTTTGGCACTGAAGCATATAGCGGACTGGTTTTGAACTTGAAGCACTTCACCTCAAATGTTATTCGTTCTTCTATCTTATCTAGTAGATAACTGACCAACAAAAATATTTAAACTAAGAGACAAACTATTCGAAATTCGTTTTAAAAGTATATATTTTCCAGGAAAAATATACAAATTATATTTTTGTTTGAGCCCATCTTCTAACTGTGTGGTTGGATGATTTTCGGTCAGTGGAAAGTAAGGATTTAATCATAGGTCATAATTTTAAAGATTGCGTCTTGAGCGTCTGATTTTCCTTGGTGCTGATGTGCTTTTATTACATTTAGGTTTCAAAGAAATATTAATATTAAAAAGAAAACAAATTATGTCGTAACGAATGCTCTTAAATAATGTAGCCTTTGGTAATAAACACATCAGTGTTTCTTGAGATGATTGGGGGGAATGGGGCGGGGCGGTGCTGAATTTGTGCGTACCTTGGAATAAAATCCTGCAGGCGCCCCTGTTTTCCCTCCCCCACCCCCCCCCCCCCCCCCATCCCTCACCCCCCCATCATATGTTTTTTCCAAATAAAAAAGCCAATATTTTTAATATAAGTCATTATTTTAAAGAGTATGACTTAAGCAACTTATTTTACCATAACTTCTGTGCTTTCTTTTTCTGTCTCGCTCGCGGTTCATGAACCGCATGACATGTTGATCTTCTTATTAGGCTACTAATAAACTTAGAATTGTTCTCTTTAGGCTACATTATGACTTAGAATTAAACAAATCCTTTTAGAATCTATTCGATTTGAATTCTGTTGGGTATGTGTTCTTTTGTGCAGGCTTAAATACCATGAATTAATTTGTAAGTTAATTATTTCGTTTAATAGTTTTAGTAGGACTAATCCAGGAAGGAATCATTCGATTTCATCATTAATTATTAAAATGTAATCTTAATTAAAACAAGGATACCTATTAATAAGACATGGTCGTGGAAGCGAATTCGAATTATATTCAGAGCTTCGTAGTTTAAAATAGGCTAACAGCCAGTTAAACTATAAACACAGTTTATAGTTAAACTAAACACACACAGCTGCCTAAATAAATGGGCTATAAAATACACAGTTGATCATTTACGTCTATTAAAATATTATTAAAAAACTGTACTGAAAGAAAAAAGCACAAGAAATAAATCAACAAATGAGTAAATAAATGAATAAGTTCCTACATAAATAAATAAATGGGTAAATACGCAAATAAATAAATAAATAAATATGCAAATAAGTAATTAAATGAGTAAATAACTACACAAATAAATACATACGCAAATAAATAAATAAATGAGTAAATAAATAAATAAATGCACAAATAAACAAATACATAAATACATATGTAAATAAATTAATAAATGAGTAAATAAAATAAATACGCAAATAAATAAATAAATGTACAACTTCCTGCATAAATAAATATATAAATAATTAATAATGTGGGCAGATAAATAAATCAATTACATGAATGTTAATGTTGTGGGAATATGAAATTAAAATGCTAAACTAACTGCAGACCCGTTCATTTATTTTTGAACTTAGTTTCGTATTTACTTTTCCTCAGCTCAACATGCTACTTCACATATTATTGTCCATTTGACTAAAGATAAATGATCTGGAATTGTTTTATCGAGAGATGTAACAATGATTTTAATGTTGTTGCTGTCCGTGGACGGAGAGCAGAAATGTTACTCGCTCGTATTAATTTCAATATGGCTTTTTAGTTACGATTAACGGAGTATAATTTTATATACAGTATGCAATTAGGTGGTATATAAATCTATCTATCGGTTTTCCAGAGTTTTTGTCATGTTAAAAAGGTGCATGTGTGTGAGAAACTGAGTGAAAGAGAGTAATGACGCTTGTTTATGCATTTATTCATTTATTAATTTAAGTTATATTTAGTTATCTTATTTTTATTATTATTATTATTATTATTATTATTATTGTTATTATTATTATTGTTATTATTATTTATTTTTAATAAAAAAATATTTTTAACGAGCACAAATTGTGAGCAAACGAAAATAACATATTCGTGCGTGAATAAATATCTGATGTTCATTTCCACGGCACAAACCAGCACAAATCTAACCAAATATTTTGGTTATATATAAACAACAAAAACAAATAAAGTGTTTATTTAACTGCACAAATCAGCACAAACGAATATGACACCTGTGTTGTGCGATTTAGAAGAAATAATGGGGCGGAGAGTGACGTCGCGGCTCCCGAAGTGTTTTGATTAGGCAATATCCTGCATAAATCCTGCAATATCCTGCATAAATAAGTAAATAGGTAAATACGCAAATAAATAAATAAATACGCAAATAAGTAACTAAATGAGTAAATAAATAAATACACAAATAAATAAATACATACGAAAATAAATAAATAAATAAATGAGTAAATAAATAAAATAAATACGCAAATAAGTAATTAAATGAGTAAATAAATAAATACACAAATAAATAAATACATACGCAAATAAATAAATAAATAAATGAATAAATAAATAAAAAAAATGCACAAATAAATAAATATGTAAATAAATAAATAAATAAATGAGTAAATAAATAAAATAAATACGCAAATAAGTAATTAAATGAGTAAATAAATAAATACACAAATAAATAAATACATGCGCAAATAAATAAATAAATAAATAAATGAGTAAATAAATAAATAAATGCACAAATAAATAAATACATATGCAAATAAATAAATAAATAAATAAATGAGTAAATAAATAAAATAAATACGCAAATAAATAAACTTCCTGCATAAATACATATATAAATAATTAATAATGTGGGGAGATAAATAAATAAATTACAAGAATGTTAATGTTGTGTCGGTTTTCCAGAACAACATAAAAACTGCTGTGTTATATAATTTTAGCTAACCGCGCCATAAAGATGTAGATAAAATATGTGTTGAGAAAAGCATACAAAAAAATTAAACACCAGAAAATATACTGTAGGCCTATTTTAAGGGCTAAAATACCGTTAGCATATCGATTTTATTTTGACTTGTAGCTTATGGCCCTATTTTTCTAGCTACACTAGCCTATGCCTTAAAATGTAACTAGTTACACATTTAGCTACTATTTTTCAAATGACATTAGATTGTAACATTTCACTTTTTCCTAACACTGATGATTAGTTGGATAATAGGCAATACGTGAAGCGTGATGACGGTTATGCTGATTTCACTCAATTACCAGTTATAGAATAGTATAACTTGCATGTGTGGGCATAGTTTGATGTCTTTACCTAAAACTTTAAACATTTATATTATTCGAAATAAAACGGAAAGAAATACGGAGAATAAAATATGATTTAAAGCACTCGTTTTGTGCTGAAGCCATGATCCGTCTGTTTATGTAAACGGTATCGTTGCATAACTTTCATTGATAAAACCTGTAAAAGCGAAACTGTACATATTATTACTATAAAACATATATTACTGCCTTAAGTCAGTAACTTAAAATAAAATATGTCCACCTATATACAGTAATTAACCCAAAACAGTATTATGTCTTAACAAAAAATAAAATAAATAATCCTGACGAGGTTCGAACTCGGGCTGGCGGCGTCATAATCCAACGTGCTGACCACTAGACCACAATGGTAGTGTCATACCGGTGCGTTTGGATCAAGAAATTACACAGTCCTCTGCAACACCTTTGACCAGTATTACCTAAATAAATAAATAAAAATGCGGAGGTGCGGCAAAATAATGAATACAATAATGGATAAAAAGAGTGAGGCTGATCAAATAAATGAAAAAAGTGCGAATGCTGTGGATGCAAGCAGCTACGGACACAGGCCCTTGCGGCTAAAAAACGGACCGGCCCACCGGGAAATTCTCCCGGTCCTCCCGATTAGACAAACCGGGCCTGTTAAATAAATAAATAAAAATAAATAAATAAAGAAGCCCAGCTGGAGGCATCGAGGGAGCTGAATCGAGCGCTCTTGTATACAAATACTGTAAGTCAATGGAAAAGCGGTTGTTCCTTGCGCCACCTGGTGGCTATTGCGTAAAGCACAGAAATGTTTTTTTTTTGAAAATGAAAATGTGGCCTTTACAGCTGCGGTACGCCGCGTGACTACGAATCACAAACTGCAGTACTGCGCAGGAAGAAACGCGCGTTCTTAGTAGCCATATCTGTATTACGCATCGAATGCCCTTCCAGCTGCAACCCAGCAATGGAAAACACCCATACACACTCATTCACACACATACTCATACACTACTACCAATTTAGTTTTATTTACATTACTTATAGGTGACACAGTGACGCAGTAGGTAGTTACCTCACAGCAAGAAGGTCGCTGGTTCGAGCCTCGGCTGGGTCAGTTGGTGTTTCTGTGTGGAGTTTGCATGTTCTCCCTGCTTTCGCGTGGGTTTCCTCCAGGTGCTCCGATTTCCCCCACAGTCCAAAGACATGCGATACAGGTGAATTGGGTAAGCTAAATTGGCTGTAGTGTATGAGTGTGAATGAGTGTGTGTGGATGTTTCCCAGAGATGGGTTGCGGCTGGAAGGGCATCCGCTGTGTAAAAACGTGCTGGATACGTTGGCGGGTTCATTCCGCTGTGGCGACCCCAGATTAATGGATGGACTAAGCTGAAAAGAAAATGAATGTATGAATGAATGAATGATACATTACCTATAATGCATGTCTTTGGCCTGTGGGGAAAACCAGAGCACCCACAGGAATCCCACGTAAACTCTGCACAGAAATGCCAACTGGCCCAGCTGGGACTCGAACCAGTGACCTTCTTACTATGGGGCGACAGTGCTAACCACCACTACCTCATCTCTAGTTCATGATGAAAATACATTCAAAAGATTTTTTCAACCAGGTTTCTAAGGGCGTCCTCACACTATGTACAGTTGCCTTGAACCGGGCTATAGCACGCTTGCCCCCCCCTCCCGTCTCCCCCGATGGCCCGCACTCACATTCCATTCAGGCCTGAGCATGGTTACATCATCGATGATGCGCGTTCAGAAGCGCGTGGAGATTTCTTTAGTTATATCGTTTTAGTCGTTTGGGATGCAGTGACATAATATCAATATCAATGTCAAATATTTCGCCGAACAGATCAGCCACCTTTGACGCTCATAAACAATCATAAAGTCTTCATGCTGCAGGAATTAGGAGGTTTGCTAAAGGTGCAGCTGACGTGCAGTGAGGGGTTTGCGTCTTTAATAATCTACGACATCTTGCATTCATTGAAGAGTAAGAATGATTGATAAATCCATATGAAACAGTCCCTTAAAGTCACGTCTTGTTTTCAGTTTCGGGGTCAGGCGCGTTGGCACTCACACTACAAGCGTACTGTGCCTGAGCCCAAGTGAACTGCACTCTGGCACACCTCTTCCAACCGGGCCAGGGCAGGCCAACTGAACTGCGCCTGAGTCCGATTTAGAGCACTCACACTTCTCAAACGATCCAGGAAACGGGCCTGGGCACGGTTCGGATAGCATAGCGTGAGTGCTCCCTTATTTACTCAGGCAAAACATGCTAGACAATAATCAGTTATTTCAAAATAGCATAGTCAACTGAGGCTGCTGTTCTATTCACCAGTGAAGTCTGTTGCTTCCATGAGATTCATCCGCATTCTCATTCTGTTGGACATCTCCACAATGTAAATCACCAGATCTTCCTATCCACTCCTCAATGACACACACCACACACCAACCTTTCAGGAATTCTGAAGTCACATCAGCTAGCTGGTTCAATGGGGCACCTCAGGGATTAGTGCTTGGTCCATTCCTCTTTTTTATATGAGTGAATGTACTTTTACTCACAGCAGCGACTGCCAAATGTGTCAAATGTATTAAGTACAAAGGAAACATATAAATGGCATACAAATGTATAAGTATATAAATGTATGATAGGGATGTGTCTGAACTGGGGCAAGTACTGTAGGAAACCTTCCATGCTCTTTGTGTGCATAATTTAACAGACAAATCTCCACATGAGGGAGCCACAGAACCTCCTGGTCCAGAATGAAGAGGATTTCATCAGCATCTAGCCTATGTGGAGGTGACAGCACAGTAAATCATCACCACCTTGCCTGACACTGCTCTCTCTAGCATGGCAGTTTGTCTGCTTACTCAGCAAAAAACACCCAACTTCAAATACCCACTCCAGTTCCATTTTATTTCCTCCTTCCTCTAATTGAAGTTATGGGAGATGAAACTGCAGAACTGGACTCAGAGGAGCATTAAGGGTCTGCTACCAAATTCTTAGGGTTGAAGACATGAGTTTGTCTTCTGTTTTAAGCTAACTTCTTATTCCAGGTCTAGGTATCTCTTCAGCAGTTAACTGAGCAATTTGAAAGTCAATATGGGCTCACTGGGCCATGGCTAACCAGGATAAGTTTGTCAAGGTTGTTAGAAAAAAAACATGGTGATGCTCATTTTCTCCTCCATTGAGTCTAAAAGGAACAGATTTTCAACAAAGCAAATAGGCCAAGTATAGCAGAAAAACAATGCTATATTATTTTGTTTTTGCTGAAAATACTGACTGACTGACAATCAATCAATCAAACAATCAAAATGCATTTGCAGTGGTCCCTCGCTATAAAGCGGTTCGCCTATCGTGGACTTGCAGTTTCGCGGATTTTATTGTGTGCAATTTGACATGCTTTTTTTTTTTTTTTTTACAGCGCATTGTGTTCTGCGCCCTGATTGGCTGTAGACCATTGTCAATCAATCTCCTCCGTGTCTCCTGTACAGTACAGAATGCATTCAGCTTGCTAAATTAACATAAATCTTTGATTAATCTATCAGCGTGAGTTTCAACAAGAATGCAAAAAGGGCTGTAACTGTACACAGCAAGACCATCATAAAGAGGGTCGCACACTGCAGCGCCTTGCATTTTAGAATTGTAAGCATAGATTTATATCTAGGTACGCACCGGCGCCGCAAGTCAGCGGCTGTCTGAGGTGCCCAGCTATGACTCAGGACACTATTCATATTTCTGCCACGCCAGAGAGTGGCATCTGAATAATTTCATTTTGAATAAAATGCGAATATGCACCTTCGGTGTGCGTTACTTCCAACTGTCATGTGCGCGGTGCATCAGGTGTGCGACACCCTTAAGGATTGAGTGTGCTTTAGTTTTTTGGATCAGTGACTGCAGAAAAAAAAAAAAAAAACCATTATGCTGGATCACAACATTATCCACACTAAAGCTTTATGAATCTTTTGCTGACAGCAATGAATGTTTGCACCTGACAAGTTTTGATTTTTGGTTTCATTCTATAATGCGCATTTGAACTTTGAGAGGGGGTAACACGGTGACGCAGTGGGTAGCACAATCACCTCACAGCAAGAAGGTCACTGGTTCGAGCCCCGGCTGGGTCAGTTGACATTTCTGTGTGGAGTTTGCATGTTCTCCTCATGTTCGCGTGGGTTGCGCTACAGGTGAATTGAACAAGCTTAATTGGCCGTAGTGTATGTGTGTGAATGCAAGAGTGTGTGGGTGTTTCCCAGTGTTGGGTTGTGGCTGCAAGAGGATCCTCTCCGTAAAACATATGCTGGATAAGTTGGCGGTTCACTTTGCTGTGGCGACCTCTGATTAATAAAGGCACTAAGCTGAAAAGAAAATGAATGAATGAATGAATGAATGAATAAGTTAAGCTTATTTATACACTACGTAATTTCGAGACGATGAAGTGCTTATGATTGCTTGCAGCCAGTCCCGCATTATTCAATTTATGATTCACCAATCAGACGTTTCCTAAACCACTATAAATACCTTAAGTTCCATACAACAGCCATCTTAGTTTTGAAGAATCCCCCCTTCCACCCCTACTCCTCCTCCTTTCCTAAATGAGTGGCACGGTGGCCCAGTGGTTAGCACTGTTGCCTAACAGCAAGAGGTTCCCCTTTTTCCTCCCACCGTCCAAAAACATGCAACTTGAGTTAATTGACTAATTCAAATCGGCACCATAGACATGCTCCTAGTAAGTAGTCATCTCTTAAGAGCAATCATTATATGTTCATTAGCTACTACAGCAGGGGAGTTCTCGAGATCTACCTGAGCTCAAACTCCCTTCTCGCCTTGCAAACGGGAGGGAGCCCCGGGCTCGAGGATCTTATGAGCTCAGGGCTCTCTCTCGTGACAGCATGCCAAACAAGCTTTATGATCAATCATCAGCTAAGTGTGAACTCTTGAAATGAACTTTGAGAGTGTTTAAACAAGAGAGAAAAATGTGAAAATGTTAATGCTTGTCTGAGCAAAGTGTTTTAAGTGTGTAGTGAGGAGTTTTACAACCTTAAAACATTTGTAATAATTGTAAAAAAAATAAAGCTGACTACTTCGTGGATTTTGCCTATTGCGGGCTATTTTCAGAATGTAACTCCAGCAAATAATGAGGGACCACTGTATACAATTTTAAATGTGGTGTAATACTCTGTTTTGAAAGAGCATCACAATAATAAAATGTACAATGCTATTAAATGGTTTCAAAAAGGGTCATAAAAGTTCTAATCACAACTTCATATATTATTATTATTATTATTATTCATTCAGTCATTTTCTTTTTCGGCTTAGTCCCTTAATTATTATTAATTTATTAATGAACCGCCAACTTATCCAGCACATGTTTTACGCAGTGGATGCCCTTCCAGCTGCAACCCATCTCTGGGAAACATCCATACACACTCTTTCACACTCATACACTACGGAAAATTTAGCCTACCCAATTCACCTGTACCGCATCTCTTTGGACTGTGGGGGAAACCAGAGAACCCGGAGGAAACCCACGCGAATGCAGGGAGAACATGCAAACTCCACACAGAAACGCCAACTGACCCAGCCGAGGCTCGAACCAGCGACCTTCTTGCTGTGAGGCAACAGCACTACCTACTGCGCCACTGCGTTGCCCATTATTATTATTATTATTTTTTTATTTTATTTATTTTTTTATTGCGTTGTATAAGTAACACATTTATATATGCACTATGTAGTTTGTTTTAGCATGGCATCTCATTTATTCCTCCATGCCACCAGTTGCTGGTAGTCCTTCATTTTTTAATGTTCAGTAAAAGAGTGGAGAGTTGCCACATGGGAGCAATATTGCACACTTGTGTGATGGGAGATAAAATAAAACATAAGGGTGAGTAAACGATAAGGACAGACTTTGCATTACTTTATGAATCATTCCTTTAATTTACCTTGTCAAAGGCACACTTTTCCTTGTACCTGTTGTCTGAAATGATAATATCGCTGTCTCTTTGATCTCTTTGAAGTCGCAAAATGTTCAGAGACCATCTCAGGTTTTCTTTAATCACAGTTTTGCCTCCCATATAAATGCTAACATTAAGATACTGTAAATTGACATGCACTTTTGGTCCTTTCTTCAGTCTGTCCCACTGGAACATGCTTTTTTGACCCATCATGGATATTTAAAATTCAGCTTACAATATTATACATGGTTAATTATCCCATAGCCTGCTTGTTTGCTTTTGGGAAAGAAGAGAAGGCAAATGATTGATATTCGGAAATGGTGGGGCAGATAAGTGGTGAATAAGTTGGTGCTCAAAACATTAGTGTCCCAGTGTAAACAAAATGGTGGATAGCAGCATCAGAATGAGTTTTTTATGCTGTTCTTCTCATAAAGTCGATAAAAATACCACATCATTTAACCGTTGGACAATGAATACAAATTAAAAAATGCAGAGGCAGTAAGTACTCTAAAGCCATGCACTTTGTTGTCTAACCTGAGATCAGGTGGTGCTCTAAATTGATAGTCCCTATTAAACCATAAACTCCCATGAATTCTATCTATATAATTTATTAAAAACCAATAATAATTTGCTCCAAAAGCCTTGGGTGTTTAGCTGAGGTTAATTATGCAGTCAGCTGTTAGGCTGTGAGGATTTTATAGCTCGATCCCACGCTCCACAAACAAGCAGAGTTATTCCTTTGAATCCCCTCATACCTCCACAAAGAACTGATGCTTAGCTATTCTGGATTTCAAAAAAAAAAAGTGGTGTGAGTTTGCCTTTGTCAGCACTCAGAGTTGGAATATTGGCCCTTCATACAATGGCAGCTTCTTTATACATAAGACAGCTGGTAGTGATGTGCCATTTTGGTTTTTACTGCACATTAAAGTTTGTTGTTTTGGGTTGGGAGGAAAATAAGTTTTGCTTTTGTCAGGAATATGATGACAGCAGTAAAAAAAAGGACATACGAAGCCACAAACGGCTCACTGATCACTTATGAATGTGTACTTTTGTGAAGTTGTTTCAAGTTTAGCTTGTCAAATGTGGATGGGAACTTTGGATGTACAAACTTGCTACTTAAAATGAGAGAGGACAAGAGAGAAAAAATGATCAGTTTTCTGAATAAATAAACAAATAAATAAATAAATAAATCTAGGGGCTCTATTTTAACGACCTAGGTGCAAAGTCTAAAGCGCATAGCGCAAAAGCATTAAGGGTGTGTCCGAATCCACTTTTGCTATTTTAAGGATGGAAAAATACACTCTGCACCCTGGTGTATTGTCTAACAGTATTGTGCTTATTGCCTTAATGAGTTATGGGTGTGTTTAGAGTGTAATGTGCATTAAACCAATCAGAATCTGATCTCCCATTCCATTTAAGAGTCAGTTGTGTCTATTTATTATTTATACAGCGGAATTTGTGAGTGGAAAACTGAATGCTTCACTAGCGAGAAAACAGTTAAACAGACCATCTGCAGTGAGAGGATAAAGAACGAGCCCCCTCCATTCGGCCTCTTTACTTTCTCTTTCTCTTTACTCTTTAGTCATTTACTTTTGTGGTTGTTGGGTGGTGGGTTGGTGAGGATGTCTAGGTGTCGGGGGTGAGGTGCCTAAATAACACAGCTAAGTAATTGTACTATGCACTGTGTAGTGTATTGAGTGTAAAATGGGACTCACATATGTTGTGTGTGTGTGTGTGTGTTTTGTGTTGGCCACTCTTGGTATGGCCCTGAGTTACTTTTTGTTTGGCCATCTACTTGTTCGCAGACTAGTTCAATAAAGTAAAAGAAAAGAAGAAAATGCCCACATGTGTTAAGCCTCTTTCTAAAAGCAAACACAACAATTGGCGACGAGGATTATTCGAACTTTATACAGCTACGGCAGCTTTTTCCTAGTTTTTTTTGTGCTGGGCGTTTTTTTGTGTGGAAAAAAAAGCATCCTCGACAGGGAAAGAAGAGCAACTTCGCACTGTAAGTGAAATAGAAAAGATGGCTGGATATATTGGAAAAGTAGACCCTTTTGACAGTGTAACGGACGACTGGACAATGTATTGTGAACGTATAGAGGAATACTTCAAAGCCAACGATATTGGAAATGATAAGCGCGTGTCTGTGCTGTTAAGTGCAATCGGAGGGAAAGCATATGCGCTGCTGAGAAGCCTCACTGCACCGGTGAAACCCGCCGAAGTTAGCTACGAAAACATTGTAAAAACGATGCAGGATCACCTTGCGCCAAAACCGCTGCTCATAGCAGAGCGTTTCAGATTTCATAAGCGGAATCAGAATGATGGAGAGTCAATAGCATCGTACGTAGCAGAACTGAAAAAGTTATCCGAACACTGTGAGTTTGGGGATGGGCTAAACGATGCACTGAGAGACCGTTTAGTCTGTGGCATTTTACAAGAGAGTATCCAAAAGAGGTTGCTCACTGAGGCAGATCTCACCTTCAAGCGTGCCGTTGAAATTGCCGTTGCCATGGAGACAGCTGCAAGAGACGCTGTGGAGTTGCGGTCAGGAGTGAAAATGCCTGTAAACAAACTGAAAACCGTCAGCAAAACAAAGGGAATAATACAAATGAGTGAACTGTGTTACAGATGTAATAAGGGGGGACACAGAGCAAATCAGTGCAGATTTAAATCTGAAACGTGTAGAAAATGCAATAAAGTCGGACACATACAAAGAGCATGTCGATCCAATATATCAACAAACAGTGAGAAAGACAGGCCATTCAGTGCTCAGAAACAGAAAAGCAGGAATGTGCATGCAGTTGCTCAGAATTCAGATGAAGATAGTGATAATGGGCTGGCGAATTTGGAAATTTACAGTCTGAAAAGCAACTGGAAGAAAGCTATCTGTCTGACACCACAAATCAATGGGAAGTCTATCAGGATGGAGTTGGACACTGGATCAGCTGTATCAGTGATGTCACAAAATGAGTTTGAGAGACATTTTGGCAATGTTAAGCTAAAATCATCTCCTGTCAAACTGAAAACATACACTGGTGAGCCTATCATACCGATTGGAGTGATGCCTGTAACTGTGAAGTACAGTGATCAGCAGGGGGCACTGGATCTGTACATAGTACAGACAGAAGGGCCAGCACTTTGGGGACGTGACTGGCTGCAAAAGTTTAAGTTGGATTGGGAATCCATTAAAAGTCTGCAAGTCACATTTCCTGCTTCACTAAGTACTAAAAAGGAATTAGAAAAGGTGCTGGATGGTGCTGCCGCTGTGTTTCAGCCAGACATAGGAACCTTAAAACATATTAAGGGGAAAATAACACTGAAGGAAAATGCAGTTCCCAAGTTCCACAAAGCAAGACCCGTTCCCTATGCTATTCGCCAGAAAGTGGAGAATGAGCTGGATCGCTTGGAAGCTAAAGAAATACTTTCCAAGGTCGAATGGAGTCCCTGGGCAACTCCAGTTGTTCCTGTTGCAAAGAAGGACGGAAGTGTAAGACTTTGTGGAGATTTCAAAGTGTCCGTCAATCCGCAGCTGCATGTAGAACAATATCCACTACCGAGGATAGAGGATATATTTGCTACTCTGTCTGGGGGTAAGCACTTCAGCAAAATCGACCTTGCAGAAGCCTATTTGCAAATGGAAATGGAGGAAGACTCAAAAGTGTGTTTGACAATTAACACACACAAAGGATTGTACCGCTATAACAGGTTGGTCTTTGGCATTGCCTCAGCGCCCGCATTATGGCAGAAAGCCATGGATCAGGTGCTTCAAGGCTGCCCTGGTACTCAATGTTATCTCGACGATATCATAGTAACAGGGGAAAATGACCGTGACCATTTGGAGAACTTGTCACATGTGCTAAAGAGACTGGAAGACTATGGTCTACGCGCAAAACGCAATAAGTGTGAGTTCTTTAAGGACCGCATTCAGTACTGTGGACATCAAATTGATGGAAATGGCCTGCACAAGTGTTCTGACAAGCTGAAAGCCATTGCAGAAGCACCACCACCAAAAGACATCTCACAATTGAGATCATTCTTGGGGTTTGTCAATTACTACAACAGGTTTTTGCCAAATCTAGCCACTGTTCTCCATCCCCTTAATGCTCTGTTGCAAGCAGGAAAAAAATGGATGTGGACAAAGCAGTGTATGGAAGCTTTTCAGGAAGCGAAACGACTGGTGATGTCAGATACTGTGTTGACTCATTATGACCCCAGTAAACAATTGAAATTGGCTTGTGATGCCTCGCCATACGGTATCGGTGCCGTGTTGTCCCATGTGATGAGTGATGGGACCGAACGACCTATAGCCTTTGCTTCACGTTCTCTCACCTCTGCGGAGAAGAATTATGCACAGATAGATAGGGAGGCACTGAGCTTGGTCTGGGGGGTTAAACGATTTAATCAGTACCTGTACGGAAATAAGTTTACCTTAGTCACTGATCACCGGCCTCTGGTTTCCATTTTTTGCCCACAGAAGGGAGTGCCGCTGACAGCTGCAGCTCGAATGCAGAGGTGGGCTTTGTTCTTAGGAGGGCACAGATACCAGATTGAATTCAAGAGAACAAACAGACATGCAAATGCTGATGGACTTTCACGCCTGCCGATGGACGTGCCTAGCACAGGGTCAGTAGAAGAAAGTGTACCATTGGATGTGTTCACACTGGCACAGCTGGAAAGCTCCCCTATTACAGCTGAAATGGTTCAAAGAGGAACCAGGCAGGATCCTACCTTGTCTCAGGTATACGCGGCTACACAAAATGGCTGGTATGCTGAAGCAAAGAACAAGTTCGCACAATACTATCAGCGACGTGATGAACTGAATCTGGATGGAGGGTGCATCATGTGGGGTACAAGAGTCATTATACCTCCGAAGTTGCGAACTAGAGTTTTGGAGGAGCTTCATGTTGGACACCTCGGAGTTGTAAAAATGAAGTCACTGGCTAGGAGTTTTGTCTGGTGGCCAGGAATAGATCAACAGATTGAGCAGCTCGCCATGCATTGCTCAGGATGTCAGCATGTTCAGAAGATGCACAAAACTGCCCCGTTACATCCATGGGAGTGGCCTGCTTTGCCATGGCAAAGGATACATGTTGATTTTGCGGGTCCCTTCATGGGTACAATGTTTCTCATTGTGGTTGATGCATGTTCAAAGTGGCCAGAAGTGTTCAGTATGACCTCCACCACTGCTACTCAAACTGTGACAGTACTGAGAGAGCTTTTTGCAAGAACTGGTGTTCCTGAACAGCTGATTAGTGACAACGGGCCGCAGTTTATATCTGCTGAGTTCCAACTGTTTCTCAAAAATAATGGAATCAAGCATGTGACCTCAGCGCCATATCATCCTGCATCTAACGGCTTAGCAGAGAGATTTGTGCAAAGCTTGAAGAATGCACTGCGTGCCATGACTAATGACAAAATAACATTGAACCAAAAGCTGCAAAACTTTCTGTTTGCCTATCGAAACGCCGCTCATGCTACCACTAATCGAACCCCTGCCATGACGTTCTTTGGAAGACCCTTACGTTCTAGACTGGATTTGCTGAAACCAAATCTGAAAAGAACCGTACAGGACAAACAATTGAAACAATCACAAGGAGGAGGAAAAACACGTGAGTTGGAAGTTGGGGATAGTGTGCTTGCAAGGGATTACAGAGGGGATCATAAGTGGATGCCTGCAAGAGTCAAAGAAAGGACTGGTCCACTTTCATATACTGTGGAAGTTGCTCCTGACACCTTCTGGAGACGACATATTGATCAACTTAGAAGTTCAAATGTTCCTCTGGAAAGTGTCCCAGTGAATGTTCCTTCTACACTGTTGGTCACTACTACTGATGGAAGTGACACACCACCATTACAGGATGGAGCTGTAATTGCCTCTAAAGATCCACAATCGCAAATTACTCCACAATCACCAATTACTGTGAGTGAAGAAAGACGTTACCCTATCCGGGTACGGAAACCTCCAAACCGATTGGATTTATAAGACTTGGAAAAGAAAACACACATATACAAATTGCGGAAGACTTCCAAATTTTATTGGGGAGGACTGTAGTGTATTGAGTGTAAAATGGGACTCACATATGTTGTGTGTGTGTGTGTGTGTTTTGTGTTGGCCACTCTTGGTATGGCCCTGAGTTACTTTTTGTTTGGCCATCTACTTGTTCGCAGACTAGTTCAATAAAGTAAAAGAAAAGAAGAAAATGCCCACATGTGTTAAGCCTCTTTCTAAAAGCAAACACAACACACTGGGTTTCAGGCAGCCACTGTGATCGATATTACACCAAAGTCGGCGATTCAGGGGGTGTTATAGACACCAAAAACTGTAACTGCAGAAGTTTTTTGGGAGAAATAACAAAATGGGAGATGGGTGTGAAATACGGGAGACTCCCGGGAAAAGCGGGAGTGTTGGCAGGAATGATCCAAAAACACGTCCTATTCTTATGCCCCATATAGTGACACATAGGTCTCCAAAACCAGACAGATGGACAAATCTAAATGAGTTTTTATTAAAACAAATATAAATACGCACATAATAAAAAACACTGCTAATAATAATAACATTATACAAAATTGTCATAAATAAAATAAAAAAGCCCCCCGAGATAAGGCATGGAGGCAGTGGTTTTTATATTTATTTATATATATATATATATATATATATATATATATATATATATATATATATATATATATATATATATATATATATATATATATATATATCCTGTTTGTATTAAACAATGTGTAAGCATTTGAACCCACATAGGCGCATAACTAATGGGCTCTGCGCTGGACTTTAGACCTGCTTTTAGATGCTCAATGGTGCAGTCTATTTCAGTTCTTTAAAAAAGCAACGCACCAACGATGCGTCTTAACACACCTCTATTTTAGACCAGCACGCCATAAGTCCACAGAGTGGCGCTAATGGATTTACTATTTAAACAACATAGTGCAAAATGTGAAAATTAGGGTTGCTCTTGTCTGTAAATAGCAACAAATCATGCCAAACACGTCTTGCACCTTATTGTGCTGGGTGTATCATAGCGCCCTTTGGAGTTATACTTGACATAAATTTATTATTTGATCCACATGAGGAAAGACAAAGTTAAGACTTATCCTTTCTTATAACTGCATTATGCATTAACTTATTAGTGCATTTTTTTTTCTTGCATCTTGACTTTTGCAGATTCACTTCTTGAGTTAATAAAAATAATTATCTTAATACACTCTTAATAAATTACGCGATGTAAAATTCAGAAATCAGGGTCCTCAATTGAGTAAGTCAGCACAAACTTTCTTTTTTTATTGTACATTTTGTTTTGTTTTTTAGCATTTTTCCCCTCGTTATCTGCCTGTACTTTAAAATTAATATGCTCTGGAATTTTATTTGCACAAGTCTGTTTTATTAGCCCACAAACAACTGAAACAAAAAAAACTTTTTACCTGTAGGCAAGGGTGGACTGGCCATCTGGCAGACTGGGCAATTTCCCGTTGGGCCGACATACTTTTTGGGCCAGGCTGATCATCTTCTTATGATCTGATCGGCTCATAAAATGCTTAGCAGCCTATCATTATTTTTCTGCCTAATCAACTGAAGATGCTGTCACGCCCTGAAAGTAAGATGCTTTTTTTTTTTTTCGGGCAGACATAATCTGACATAATCTGCAGCCCATTAGTTCTTTTCTTTGTTGACATTGGGCTGACCCAATCACAAACTGCTATTTTGGGCTCTGTGTGAGCGTGCAACGGCGGTGTGTATTTGTCAAAATAGTCGAGAGTCAGAGAGATGGAGAAGAAGATGGTGGCGCAGAGAAATTGCGGGAAACACACAAGCATTTTATCTTGCGTTTCTGAAAAGTTCTCCGTCCACACTACACTGATAAAAATGCACATCACATGACTACACACATACTCAGGCAGTCAGCCGGTGCTTCATGCACAAAACCCCAGGTGAGAGCAGCACACATTGGATAGTTCATCAAATATCTACTGCTAGACCTCATTTCACTATAGTTGTTAAACGTGATATTTGATTCATCTTGTTGTCTAAATAACGACTCTTTGGTCTTTTGAATCTGTTAGCTACTTGTTCTCTGGTAACTCAGTTTTGCTGAGTGCAAAGATAAGTTAATATATTAATGTATTTAACCACGTACACTGATTCTGCATATTTTACTGTTTGCTTGCTTTTATTGTATAAACTTATTGTACGTTATACTTTTATAACGGCCATTATTGATTATTAAAACTTATATTCAGCAAAAGAGACATGTTTCATATTTTCCAATGGAAATAAAAGGAGGCAGTTATGTTATAGGCTCCGTTTTGTTATAAATATTCAGTGAAGATGATGATCATATAAATACGTAGCTACATGAGGCCTTAACATTTTTGGTGGCAAATATCAAAATGAAAATAGGCATTTCCTTTTATAATGTTTTCATTTCATTGTTAAGTAAAACAACGTAACTTGCGGGATGATGTGAATGAGGTTATAAAATAGCCTAAAAAAAGTAGCCTGCATAAAACATATGCTGGAATAGTTGATGTTCATTCCACTGTGGCGACCCCTGATAAATAAAGTGACTAAGTCGAAGGAAAATGAATGAATGAATGAATGAATGAATGAATGAATGAATGAATGAATGAATGAATGAATGAATGAATGAATTAATTAATTAATTAATTAATTAATAATGCATTTTTTAGAACCTAGCAAAAATCTTTATGGACAGTATACAGAAATTAAATTGAGATTAATGACTGTATTTATTTATTTAATTATGAATTTCATATATATGGCTTTTGTGCTTTTATAGAATAGGAGTTGGTAAGCATATTTAAGGATATGCCCAAAATGCCAGGGCTGCTTTTTTTTGTCCCAGTCCAGCCCTGCCTGTAGGGAATCAGGTAAGACTTGATTTTTGTATTCAAGATGCACATAATGTACACAGCTTCAAAATATATATATAAACAATATATATATATATATATATATATATATATATATATATATATATATATATATATATATATATATATATACACAGTTGAAGTCAGAATTAATAGCCCCCCTTTGAATTTTGTTTCTTTATTAAATATTAAATTATGTATAATAGAGAAAGGAAATTTTCACAGTATGTCTGATAATATTTTTTCTTCTGCAGAAAGTTTGTTTTTGTTTTATTTCGGCTAGAATAAAAGCAGTTTTAATTTTTTTAAAAACCATTTTAAGGTCAAAATGATTTGCCCCTTTAAGCTATATTTTATTTTCAATAGTCAACAGAACAAACATCTTTATACAATAACTTGCCTAATTACCCTAACCTGCCTAGCTAGCCTAACTAACCTAGTTATGCCTCTAAATGTCACTTTAAGCTGTATAGAAGTGTATAGAAATAAATAATTTATTAGAAATGAGTTAATAAAACTATTATGTGGTAAACAAATCTTCTCTCCATTAAACCGAAATTGGGGAAAAAAATTAACAGGGGGCTAATAATTCATGAGGGCTAATAATTCTGACTTTAACTGTGTGTGTATATATATATATATATATATATATATATATATATATATATATATATATATATATATATATATATATATATATATATATATATATATATATTTTTTTTATTTTTATTTTTTTTATTCATTTTCTTGTGTGTCTTGCAGTGTAATTTGTATACTTATACTGCTACTACCACTACTACTACTACTACTACTGCTACTACTATCACTACTACTACTACTACTGCTACTACTATCACTACTACTATCACTACTACTACTACTACTACTACTACTACTAATAATAATAATAATAATAATAATAATAATAATAATAATAATGTCAATAAATAAAGAAACAACATTTCTGCTCTAAATTGACAAACAGTAGGGTTAAAAAATTTACAACTTTTTGACACCTTTATGCCCACTTTGCCGCAGTGTCCAACTTTTCAGGTGGCAAGATTAGACATGTCAGGCAGGTGACTGATAGCAGATAGTACAACAATGTCTTTTATCAGCAGCATATCCAATGGTGATATAAATGGCATATTCTCTCCACTTGACAAATGATCCCATTTGCCAGTCCAACATCCATCTCACATTTATGCCAAGGTGACTGGCATACAAATGCCCTAGGACTGTCACACAGACAAAACTAGCATGAGATGTCATCAATTTACTAATTGAATCAACTTTCACAACTGGCACTTTTCTTTGGCCTGAAAAGTTTAAAGTCTTCCCCCTAACAGTGGAACTGTTCATCTATTTTGTATTCACCTATGTGAATGTATGCTAATTTAGCAGCACTGAGACATTAAAACTCTCTGAGGTAGCATTAGCTAGAACTAGCCTTATTAGCATTCGACCTGAGAATGAGGGGACGTCTCTCAATGTAAATGACAACACAGTGCATCTTGTAAAACTAGAAACCGAGATTAAAAGACTTAAGACAGGACACTTCCCACAGTTTTATCCATCTCATGCTGATGTTAATCATTGTTAATCACCAGGATTTGTTTCTCATCAAATAAGTCCTTGCTAGTGCAGCAGGACAGCATCTCTGATTAGACAGGGAGACCTTAACATGGTGAACAATGCAGATCTTTTGAGGGCGGTTAATATGGAGTTTAATGTGTAAATGATGTCTGGGACATTGTACTAGATGAGGTCAAGGGCACAAAAGAGGTGATACATTTTATAAATGAATAAAATGAAGGAGGAGTTACAGTTATTCAACATGAATATGGCACAGGGTTTAACCTGCCACATCCATCACACACTTTTCTTTTTTTAACTTACTTTCCTCAGAAAGATCAATTATGCAGTGTTTGAAGCTGACAATACAGGACGTGTGTGCTGGACTAAGCATACGCATAATTTATGGTGTGGACGGAGGCAATGTGGGAGCAGTTTTTCAATGGCCGATTTTGTCCCCAACGCTTTATGTATGCAGGACACAGTGTGCACATTTGTGATGGAATGCGACTGTGAAGAATGTTTGGGAGCACCAGTGCAATCTAATGAATGCTTATAAATATTTTATTTTGTACATTTCCAGCCATTAAAACTACTTCTTACAATATGTTGCACACTGGAAAACAATAACATTAAACTGACTCTAAAAGGATACTTCATTCTTAAGTGTTCCAAACTTTTTATGTGTTTTTCTTTTCTTCTGTTGAAGACAAAATAATTTGTGTGTATGGGTGTTTCCTAGTGATGGGTTGCAGCGGGAAGAGCATCTGCTGAGTAAAACATATGCTGGAAAGTTGGTGGTTCATTCTGATGTGGCGACCTCTGATTTATAAAGGGACTAAGCCGGAAAGAAAATGAATGAATGAACACAAAAGAAGATATTTTGAAGAAAGCTGTACACATTGACTTCCATACTATTTGTTTTCCTACTCTGGAACCCAATAGTTATAGGTTTTCAGCTTTCTTTAAAATATCTTCTTTATTGTTTAACAGAAGAAATAAACTCAAAAAGTTTTACAACCACTTTAGGGTGACAAATAGTGAGTAACTTTCATTTTAAGCTCTTTAAGTAAACACACTGGGCCCTATCATACACCCGGCGCAATGTGACGCAAGGCGCGGCGCAATTGTTGTTTGCTAGTTTCAGTTTGACGCAAGAGTCATTTTGACGTTTTTCACCATGCTGTTTAAATAGCAAATGCATTTACGCTCATATGTGCACCCATAGGCATTCTGGTCTAAAAAAGGAGGTGTGTTGAGGCGCATTGCTGGCGTGTTGCTATTTTGAGAAACTAGAATAGAGTGTTTAATAGACCAGCTAAGATGAGGTCTAAAGTCCAGCGCAAAGCACGTTAGTTGTGCGCCTCGCTGAAACATAGCCTAATTCACACAGGATGTACAGCAATACGAAAATATCTTTACAAATAAAAAATATTTAAAGGATTAAAATATTAATATTACAAATTATTACTTTCTAGCCTACATACATATAAAAACTACTGCCTTTATGCCTTCTTCATCTCAGGGGGCTTTTTCAGTTTATTCATGACAAATTGCTTTTGTATAATGTTATTATTATTATTTTTGGCTTAGTCCCTTAATTAATCCGGGGTCACCACAGCGGAATGAACTGCGAACTTATCCAGCACGTTTTTACGCAGAGGATGCCCTTCCAGCCGCAACCCATCTCTGGGAAGTTATTATTATTAGCATTATTATTTATTATATGCATATTTATATTTGTTTTATTAAAAACAAGCTTAGATTTGCTTACCTCAGCTTTTAGACCATTAGGGGCATAGCATGTGTATTTGGATATAACTTGACCACACTTACAATTATTATTGTTCATTTATTCGTTTGCTGGAAATTAGAATTGAATTTAGAAATAGTTTTGAAACAAATCTTTGCGCATAACAAACAAAATAATTGTGTAAGCTAATGGATGTCTGTGCGTACAACATGTTTCCTTATCCACGAGAGTGAAAGTGAAAGTAAGAATGAGGAGGCTCATTCTCTTATTCTTGCGCTGTATATGGTCTGTTTAACTGTTTTCTCGCTAGTGAAGCGCTTAGTTTTTCCACTTACAAAGTCTGCCATGTAAATAGCAAATGCGCTATGGCATGACGCAATTGACTCTTAAAGGGAATGGGAGATGAGACTCTGATTGGTTTATTCTCAAAACACATCTATAACTCATTAAGAGAATAAGCTCAACCCTGTTAGACCATGCGCCGCGGCGCAAAGCGGATTTTTCTGTCCTTAAAAATAGCAAAAGTGGACGCCCTTAATGCACGCCCGTGCGCTTTGGGCTTTGCGCCTAGATCGTTAAAATAGGGCCCACTGTGTGTGACATGTTTTGCGGTGTTTTTGTGTTTATGTTTACAAGTTGAAATAGGTTAACTGCTGGGATCCGTTCTTCGCTTAAATGATCTAAGATAATTTGACCGATCCTGGACCTTTTCATCTGGATAACTGATCTCTTGCTAATTTGGTTCTTCAAACAAGTTCGCAAATCAGATTAGAATGTCTGGATGAACTGATCTGAGATCGCTGCACGTGTCGTTTCGATCCTCGAAATCATGATCAGCAATGCAACGACTGGCTGACGGCACAGCGGCGTAATGAAATCATCTGATTAATATTCAATTATCCATGTGAGCAAAATTACATTAAATTTGTAGTAAACTGTTTGGGAAATATGATAAGCAATAACTTTTTTCTTGACACAAAAGTGTAAAGCCAGCAGCCCACAACAAATCTGTTGTGAGTTGCAGGCTTTACACTTTCATGTGTCAAGAGTATTTAGGCAATTTATTTAGTTTCATGTTTCCGATCGGATTTTTTTTATTACGGTAGCCCAGGCCTATTCAAATTCATCACCACAGTGTTGGCAGACGTCTTCCTGCCAATTACTGAAAAAAGTTTTTGAAATTTGGATGAGAAACACAGGAGAAACCATTTTTGCAGCATAAACATATTTTTTATTATACTCTAATATTTTTTTATATAAAATTAAATCTGTGAAAGTATGTAAGTAAAATCTGATATTGTTGTGATTACCGCCTTCTAGGGTAAAAGATGGAACCATTTTGAAACATGTAAAAAACACACAGTGACTGCTATCCAGTTTTGAATAAAACACGGCACAGCGGGGTTAGTTGTAACAGGGTGTTACAAATGTCCCATTTCCACTGAGTGGTACAGTACGGTACGGGTCGGTACGGGTCACCTTTATCAGGCTTGCGTTTCCACTGCCAAAAGGGTACCAATGGTACGACAGGTCTGGTGTTTGACAGAAAGTTTCAACGACATTTCGTTTCAATGTCATTCTCACTTAAGGAAATGTCAAAGTATGGCTGTACAGGTCATTCACATATCATATGAGAAGCACTTCTCACAAAACAGATGCTTTATACATATAAATACTTGTGTATAAATGTTTATTACTAACTTTCTGTGAACATGATTTGATGAAATCAGATTAATGAAATCTAATGACATAGCCTACTGTAACGTCAGCAATTATATAAAATAAATAAATAAATGCAACATATATGAACACACACAGACCCTTACAGTGTCTGATATGTTACCAATTACAGATAAGCTAAACACAGCATACATTAAGTTCTTATTTGGTTCAAAAACCACACACAACATATAGCCCACAGTCAGTGTAAACCTCTCATCTGTATCTTTAATCTTCACCAGTACATGTAATTTCTTGTTAGAAAGTAATTCCGTCATTCCGAGTTCATAATAGTCCAAAAGGGCGATCATAATAGTTAAACATGGCAGTTTGTTCATGTTTTAGGTTGCCGAAACAATCATTTGGGTAACACTTTATTTTGATGGTCCATTTGAGTATTAGTAGACTGTCTGCTTAATATCTGTTGACACTGACATTTAACAGTCCTTCAACAGACATTTAACTGACTATAAGAAACTTTGCAATTACATGTCAACTTACACTAACCCTAACCCCAACCCCAACCCTAACCCCAACCTAACAGTCTACTTATAATCTAATGATAATTAGTTGCAATGTAACTTAAATTCAACAAACGGACCGTCAAAATAAAGTGTGACCATCATTTGCTCCTTTGTTTTTTCAGGCTTCTCCTTTGTTTTTTCATGTGTCACTCTCGCATTTGTCTGTTTCTGAAAGGATCAGATGTCAGAAGCAGTTCAATAATCACGCGCAAGTTATTATCATCAGCTCAAGAAGTTTGTTATTTCAAATATAGACACGCACACGAGTTCTCTTGAGAAAGTGAAACCGCTCAAGACGACCTTGTAAACAATGACGGGGCACTTTGTTTTCATTCTTCTAGCTTGTGCATGCGCTATTTATGTATCTCTGTAACCAATAGCGTTCAGTTGTGTGTCTCATTCCGCCTTTGTGTGTCTCATACCCTTTTGTTGAGTAGGTACCCTTCTGAAAGAGTACCCAGAAAGTGGTATGGTACAGTTAGCTTTTTGGTACCTTTTGACAGTGGAAACGAGCCAAAATAAGCCACACAATGTTGGACACCAGTTAAACAAACTATATATTTATATATATTTTTTTAAGTGTAATGTTGAGAACTTTTTCATTCATTCATTTTCTTGTCGGCTTTGTCCCTTGCGGGGTCACCACAGCGGAATGAACCGCCAACTTATCCAGCACGATTTTACGCAGCGGATGCCCTTCCAGCCGCAACCCATCTCTGGGAACTTCCACACACACATTCACACTCATACACTATGGACAATTTAGCTTACCCAATTCACCTGTACTGCATGTCTTTGGACTGTGGGGGAAACCGGAGCACCCGGAGGAAACCCACGCAAACCCAGGGAGAACATGCAAACTCCACACAGAAACGCCAACTGACCCAGCCCAGCCGAGGTTCGAACCTGCGACCCAGCGACGTTCTTGCTGTGAGGCAACAGCACTACCCACTGCGCCACTGGGTTGCCCCTGAGAACTTTTTATATAAAAAAATGTTTTTTTAATAGAAAATATTTTTAATAGAAAAAATTAATTGCATTGCTAATAATGGATAATAATGTAAATAAATCCAAATGTGTTTATCTAATAGATCAATAAATAAACATGCTGTGTTATATAGAATAAATAAAATTTAGTTAAGTACTGCGGAAATATACTATTTAAAGTAAACTGAATTTAAATTAATGGTGTGAAATCTGACTTTTCAAGCATGTGTTACAACTTACCCTCTGTCTGTTAGAACCTGCCCGGCAGGTGGGGTAAACAGTAAAATTTTTGCTTCTGGCACTTTTGGCTGCACAGAAACCATAGCTCAGGTTTACAACCACTTTTTGTGCTTATGTTTACAAGTTGAAACAGGTTAACTGCTGTTCTTTCTTTGAAGAAAATTGATATTTGTTTATCAGGAGGGTCAATACGAACGAAAGTGAGGACATGTCGTGGACGTTGCCCTCTCTATTCTGCCGCCCTAGGGGGCCGCCTGGGTTGCCTCTATGAATGCGAATGAGAATTAAGGGTTAAAGTTTATTTTCACAACAATACCACAGTATAGCCAACCTAGTGCTGTGTTTGTTCCTGTAATTTTTCAGATTTTTGAAACAATAACCTACGTTGCAACATGGGTTTCGTCGACCGTTTGCTATTGAAGGTGCAGCAGAGACTTTGTCAGACTCTGACAGGGACTCTGTCAGTGACTTTCACAGTTCATTTGGACCAGTTTCTTCTTCCTCCAGATCATAACATGTAAGTGTCATTAAAATTGTTGCCTCGTTTTGTGTAGTTTGTGTAGTTTGAGTAAAAAAAAAAAGGTTTATAACCACTTGAGGGTGACAGATAGTGAGTAATTTTTTTTTTTTTGGGTGAACTATGCCTTTAAGTCAGGGGTCACCAATCTCGGTCCTGGAGGGCCGGTGTCCCTGCAGGGTTTAGCTCCAACTTGCCTCAACACACCTGCCTGGGTGTTTCAATTATACCTAGTAAGACCTTGATTAGCTTGTTCAGGTGTGTTTGATTAGGCTTGGAGCTAAAATCTGTAGGACACCGGCCCTCCAGGAACAAATTTGGTGACCCCTGCTTTAAGTAAACAAATCAAGCATGTGGAAACACTGTGTGTGACATATGTTTTAGAGTGTTTTTGTGCTTATGCTTACAAGTTAAAACAAGTTAACTGCTGTTCTTTCTTTGTAGGAAATTACATTGGTTTATCATGAGGGTCAAAAATGAATGGGACTTGACACAACAATGCTACCAAAATCTAAGACATGAGCACACAATTCCGCTTAACCAAGTTTTAATAGATTTATTTAACAAAAAAAAAAAAAAAAAAAAAAAAAAAATATATATATATATATATATATATATATATATATATATATATATATATATATATATATATATATATAATTACCAGGCTTTTTTGTTGAAAAAATTATCTATTTTTGAAACAATATTCATTTATCATAATCATGAATTCCTTTGAAATGGAAAAAGTGTATAGTGTATAACAAAAGTATAGCTAATACACCAAATATGTTATAAATTGGGTGTCATTTCTATTGAAACTAGCATGTCATGTATTTAAATATGTGTGTGCATTTACAATGATCCAGATACAATTTAATTTTGCTTTCTTAAGTTATCGTGTCTGCAAATCACACTTTCTGATACCTAACAATTCAACTCTTTAATTCAACAATCTTTAAAGTATAAACATCTTGACACACATTAAAGCAATCAAGAACAGAAGGCGCATAACACAAAGTCACCAGCAGCAGCACCTGAAAAGCATCTCTCTCTTACGCCTTTGGAGAAACATCTTTCCCACTGAGAATCATCCATCATGCTTGATAACTCGTGCCACTCAAGCCGTCTCCCGGCGCGACAGCAGCCGCGGGACTGATGCAATGAGCAGCAGGCACAGAGAGCTCAAGTAAAAGAGGAGAAATCCTACAAAAATGAGAACTGATGGAACATCCATAACAGGTCAGGCCCACACATACAAGCCAACATAACAACTCTAAAGTCAGAGGTGTTGAAGAGCCTCTGCAAAAACAAGTGGGAGCTCTCAGAGTTAAACAGAATTGCAGTCAACACAGGTGGCAGAGAACAGGAGCAATACACTCCACACACAGACACACACACACACACACACACACACACACACACACACACACACACACACACACACACACACACACACACAACCTCGACTGCCAGCAATGCTGCCTACCTAGGGCTTAGATATTTTCAACCAAACTATATTCTTAAACACATATTGTGGTCATTCATTGTTATATTTAATACTTTTCTCTAATCTAACTGGATTAGAAGAATGCTTTAAAGCAAAAATTTTTTTTTTTCTTGTACCGTACTGTATTTATTTACTGTAGGTCCTAGATTGGCTCTGTGGGTTTGTTCCAATACCATACCTGCCAACATTTGATTACAAAAATACAGGACAACATTTATAATATAATGAAATATATTATTTATGAAATACACTACCTGACAATAGTCTTGTCACCTATCCAAGTTTTAGAAACAACACAGAAAGCCTGACTTCTAGTTGATCTTTTGGTATCAGAAGTAGTTTATATGAAAGGCGAAGGCCTCAACATTATGCTTATTTTAGCAAAATAAAATTTGATCATGTCTTGATTTTTAATTATTTTATTAGGACAGTAAGGTCTGACTTTGCTTACATAAAAGTCTTGTCACTTAACACAAATAATGTACAGTATAGAATATAAAGTCATAGTGCCGTGGAAAAATTATTCATATTGTGTACAGCATGACTCCCATGAGCTTGGACGACTGCATCCATACATCTCTGCAATGACTCAAATAACTTATCAATAAAGTCGTCTCGAATGGCAAAGAAAGCATTCTTGCAGGACTCCTAGAGTTCATCAATAATGTTTGAATTCATCTTCAATGCCTCCTTCTTCTTACCCCAGACATGCTCAATAATGTTCATGTCTGGTGACTCGGCTGGCCAATCCTGGAGGACCTTAACCTTCCTTGCTTTCAGGAACTGAATGTGGAGGCTGAAGTATGAGAAGGAGCGCTATCCTGCTGAAGAATTTGCCGTCTCCTGTGGTTTATAATGTAATGGTCAGCACAAATGTCTTGATACCTCAGGCTGTTGATGTTGCCATCCACTCTCCAGATCTCTCACACGCCCCATACTGAATGTACCTCCAAACCATGATTTTTCTTTCACCAAACTTGACTGATTTATGTAAGAATCTTGGGTCCATGTAGGATCCAATAGGTCTTTTGCAGTATTTGTGATGATTGGGATGCAGTTCAACAGCTGATTAACTGGAAAAATATACCTTCTGCTACTTTCCAAATGATCAAATGAAGTCAAGTTATTATTATGTTGCTCTTACAACTGAAATCGACGACAAGGCTTTTGTCAGGTAGAGTATATATCATATTTTCATTCTATTTTCTTCCCTTGTTACAGCCATGTTTATTTTGTAATTGTTTTAATTGTGACATTGTACATTACATTGCATTTATGAGTGGTGCATTAATATGTCGTAGTTTTTCTAATGCAGAATTGTAAGTGTAAGTAGCAATGCTTGTATAAGGGGTTTCTATAGTTAATGGATGACGCTGAGCTATGTCCTTTTTCTCATTGTGTTTGATTTCAAAATAAATGCATCATACCTTATATCTAATTCATCGAAGATTTTATTTCCATTTCTCCAACACTGATGCTGAAACCTCTGCCATTAACATCCACAGCACAATTGAGTTGTAGGTTGTCAGATTGAGGTCACAAATGGTTTGAATTTTGATTATTTTGTTGATTGTGTGGGTTGATAAGCTTCATACAAGAGCTGGCAACTGGACAAACTTAGACTAAAATATTGTGGGCCATACAAAGTACGGCAGTTTCCTGGGGAAAATAACAAAATGGGAGGGTGATGGTAGACGGGTGTGAAAACTGTAAAAGATATGGACGTAGAATCCGTGACATCATCCATAGATTTCTGAAGAGCACAAATTAAGCTACAAGTAGGCGTGGTCAATCATCACCATTTTGTTCGCACGTCATTGCACCGACTGGGATGACCAAACAAGGGAAAAAAGGCGGAGTGTCAGTGGAGCTACAGAAGCCTGTTATCATTTTGCTTAGATGGGTTTTTCTTTGCGAGTAAGGCTTAATACTTCATTACCTGCGACTCATTTGTGCTCTGACCACGTGTGCTTGGTAGTATACTATATCAATAAAGTGTTTAGACTTTTAAAAACAATGTTGTAATACATTGAGCCACTAAGAATTGTTCTTATGATGTTTTTCTACAGGAGGAAATCGCAAATGACTTCCAAATACTTCAAATATAGTCTGTGTTTGTGAATGCAAGGCTATTTATATAGTTCTATAGCCTACAGCTAATCAATCTGTCAGATTTTAGAGTGCAATCAAGTTCTAAAGAAAATTTTAAATGATAAATTATCCTAAATAAAACAAATGCATTTATAGATATGGAATAGAAGTATGTGAGAATTGCACTCACCTGGGAAATAGAGGCAACTTGAATGGTTTGTGAGCACAATTAAATGCACACATCATGACATATTATCTGATAATTGTTGGAAATAATTCCAAAAGGCAGTTGACTGTGTAAATCCACATAAAACAAAACAAAAAAATGATGTATATGCCGAGTTCAGCGGCTAATCAGCCAGAATCAGCTAAGGTGACATGACAGCAACCAGCGAGGCCTAGCTGTCACTCAAGTGGCCACACCCTTAGATATCAAACTTAATATAACTTAATATAAACAAAACGGATGAGTTATAAAAATTTAACCCCTCACAGTTGTCAAGAAGGGTAATATTAGCTATATGCACCAAAACCATCTTTTGTACCAGGCTGTAAACATGTTTTTATCAGCTGTAAAATTGGTCAATTTAGCATTGCAGTCAGTGAGAATCTGGACTTTATAAAGCCAGCCCCCAAAGGCCAATTGATGAATTGCAGTTTCAGTTTCTTCTGTATTGGCTTCATGAGGGAGAGCAGGAGGCTGCCACTTGGTGTTGATATATATATACAGTTAAAGTCAGAATTATTAGCCCCACTGTTTAATTTTTCCCTCCAATTTCTGTTTAATGGAGAGATTTTTTCAACACATTTCTAAACATAATAGTTTTAATAACTCATTTCAAATAACTGATTTATTTTATCTTTGTCATGATGACAGTAAATATTATTTTACTAGATATTTTTCAAGACACTTCTATACAGCTTAAAGTGACATTTAAAGGCTTAACCAGGTTAATTAGTTTGACTGGGCAGGTTAGGGTAATTAGGCAAGTTATTGTATAATGATGGTTTGTTCTGTAGACTATTGAAAAAATATATAGCTTAAAAGGGCAAATAGTTTTGGCTTTTAAATGTCTTTTAAAAAAAATTAAAAACTGCTTCTATTCTAGCCTAAATAAAACAAAGATTTCTCCAGAAGAAAAAAATATTATCAGACATACTGTGAAAATTTCCTTGCTCAGTTAAACATAATTTGGGAAATATTTAAAAATGAAAAAAAAATTCAAAAGGGGGCTAATAATTCTGACCTCAACCGTATATACTGTATATGTTGTACTGTGACAGTGCTTGTTCATGAAAGGATATGGCACAAAACAAGAAAAAATATGAGGTGTGTATTCCATCATTCCCAATATGCTCTGGAACTGGAAACTATAACTGGAAACTATACTGTAAAAAATATGCTATGTCACTGATTGCTCTTATTCTCACACTATACAATGATCAGCGGTTCCACATACTGTATTTGTTATTATGTGCAGACTAAACAACTGATCAGGAGGTAAACTATTTAGTTTTCTCTCATATCCGTGCAGTGAACAAGCACTGATTTGCCTCAAATGTCTGCCGTTTGTTTGTGATTTACATAGGACTAGCAATAAATGAAATACATGATCACCAAATATATTAATAAATGCATGTTTTCTTGGTAGGAGGACTCCACCATTTGAATAATGTTCCACAATTATGTTACATTCCAGTTTAGGCATATTCCATTTAAAAGTCCTGAAATGTTTATGTTCTATCACAAGAATATCTGTGACAAAAGCTCTTTTGGGTTAACTGTGTTCTTTATATTCCATACAGTACAGTAATAATTCACACATCACATAATACTGCAGTGGAAAGACTAAGCTTGAGTTTTTGGGGTTATTCATATTCTGCTGAGAGTAATTTACAATTTCTAATAAGTTCTCTTTTAATATGTCAAACTGTGAGGAAAGTATGCCACTCCATTGTACAATTTTACACGCACACTCTGATACAGTTCAAGAAAAAATACTCTCATAATTCACCATTAGATGTAGGTGTATATTATATTAAATAAAGTATGTGTGTATCATAAAATCTTTTTTTTTTTTTTTTTTGAACTAGAAGTAAGCTACCTAAATTTGTACTAAACATAAGGACTGCTTAACTGACAGTTATTGATTGCAAAGCACAATGTATAGAGAAAAAAATATATATAAACTGGGTTGTGATTGTTAACACATTGTTCATCCAGTTCATGCTACAGTGCATATTCATTTAACAACAAAAAAGATACTGCTGAAAAGATTTGCTTTAAGCACCAACTTACAGATGCTTCACTTCACAGAGATTAATATACTGTATTGATCAGCTCTGATGCCTGTATATGGACTAAACATTGAAAGGATAATAATCCAAACACTTAGCTTTAAGCCATTGGACCACTTTAAAACACTGGACATTAAGGGCTCTATTTTAACAATCTCATCTCCCCTTCCCTTTAAGAGTCAGTTGCATCACACCATGGCGCATTTGCTATTTACATGGCAGACTTTGTAAGTGGAAAAACTGAATGCTTCACTTGCGAGAAAGCAGTTAAACAGACCACCTACAGTATGAGGATAAAAAACGAGCCTCCTTCATTCGGCCGCTTTACTTTCTCTTTCTCTTTATACTTTACTTTCGCAGAATAAGGATAAGGTGTTGTATGCACTCCACTGAAGACATCCATTAGCCTACATATTTAATTTTGTTTGTTAAGCGCAAAGATTTGTTTCAAAACTATTTCTAAATCTAGTTATATCTAAACACACATCCTCTTCTTATGTTTGCAAAACCTGACAGATTGACAAATCTAAACTTTTCTTTATTAAAACAAATATAAATATGCATGTAATAAATAATACTGCTAATAATATTAACATTATACAAATGCAAATTGTCATGAATAAACTGAAAAAGCCTCACAAGATTAGGCATTGAGGCAATGTTTTTTATATTTATGTCGAAAATAATAATTTTTGTAACATTTTAATCCTTTATTTTTTTATTTTTTTTTCATATGTAAATATATGTATGTATTTTTGTACATCCTGTGTGTGTTAAGCAATGTGTAAGCATTTGAGCCCACAAAGGCGCCTAACTAACACGCTCTGTGCTGGACTTTAGACCTGCTTTTAGATGGTCAATGGTGCAGTCTATTTCAGTTCTTTAAAACAAAAACGTGCCAAGGATGTACCTTAACACACCTCTATATTTTAGACCAGCATGCTCATAAGTCCACAATGTGGGGCAAATGGATTTGCTATTTAAACAACGTGGTACAAAACGTGAAAATTATGGTTGTGCTGGTCTGAAAATAATAACGAATTATTGCGCTAAGTGTATGATAGGGCCCTAAAACTCATTGGAAATGAAACAGATTATTTTTGTACGATGTTGACCTGCTCTAAACTATGAAAGCTCCAAATGTTTTTTTTTTTCTTGATTACCTCTAGGTATTCATTTTTAGTCACTTATGGTATATGTATACTTATCCATAGTTCCTTGCCAAAAGCAAAAATTCAAAGATGGTGCAAAAAAATCAAGCTATAACCACACTTGTGAGAAGAAAAGAGACCTTTTATTAACTGATGGAAATGGAAGAAAAGCTTCAGTGGCAGAATAGCCTGGTTTTGTGAGGAAAAAAGAGGGAAAATTGATTGGTTGGTTGGTTGGTCTATGTGTGAAGATTTATCTATTTTTGGAACTAAAAGCCATTTTGGTCATCCCCAACTGAGCCTGGTTTCTCTCAAGGTTTTTTCCTTCACTTTCGTCAATTGGTGAAGTTTGGTTCCTCGCCACTGTCGCCACTGGCTTGCTTGGGATTTGTGGAGCTGCACATTGATGGATTTGCTCTTCAGTGTTTGGACTTTCAGCAGTGAAAATTAAACCACACTGAACTGAACTAAACTGAACTGAAAACTGGACTGACAGTTTCAATCTACTAGAACTTCTATGTTAAGCTGCTTTGACACAATCTGCATTGTAAAAGTGCTATAGAAATAAACATGAATTGAATTGAATTAAATTTAATATCCATTGTAGTCTACCTAGACTTACAACTCTGATTCTAGCAATTCAGTCACATCAAGGCCATAATGCGGTTATCAAGTCTAGTACTTTATGTCTAGTTCTCTAGCTTTAAAGCTACAGCTTTTTTTGCTCTGTAATTGTTAAATGTGTTGATACATTTGCTTATAAAGCTGAGATTTTCATTTGTTAATATGAAAACTACAAAATTAATAATAATAATAATAATAATAATAATAATAATAATAATAATAATAATAATAATTATTATTATTATTATTATTATTATTATTATTAGTTAACTTCCAAGTCATTTTCTCTTTATATTCCATACAGTAGAGTAATATTTCACATAATACTGCTGTGGAAAGACTAACCTTGAGTTTTGGGGGTTATTCATATTCTGCTAAAAGTAATTTATAATTTCTAACAAGTTATCTTTTAATAAAAGGGATGAGAATTGATTAGTTGCTTGGTTGCTTGGTTGGCTGGCTGGTTGGCTTGTTGGCTGGTTGGTTGTCTGTTTTTGTTTTTCATCTCTAAAATTCAAATCCATAGCAGTTCACTGTCTTACAACACTGATTCTGATAGCAATTTAGTCACATCAGGCCATAATGTGGTTATCAAGGCACACATGGTCCAAGCTGACCATCACTTTCTTCAGAGTGATGGAAGTTGATATTGTCCCATAAAATATCTCTGAAACACCTATTTTCTTTAAAAAAAAAAAAAAAAAAAACTTTACCTCTAGCTTTCTAGTTTTAAAACTCTGTAATACTTAAATGTGTTAATACATTTGCTTATAAAGTTGAGATTTTCACTTAATTTGCATTTAATTTATTTCAATTTGTAACAAAACTTTATTAAAAGACGCACTAATATGAAACTACATAATAATAATAATAATAATAATAATAATAATAATAATAATAATAATAATAATAGCGTCACAGTGGTGCAGTGGGTAGCACGACTGCCTCACAGCAAGAAGGTCACTAGTTTGAGCCCCGGCTGGGTCAGTTGGCATTTCTGTGTGGAGTTTGCATGTTCTCATTGTGTTTGCGTGGGTTTCCTCCAAAGACATGCGGCATAGGTGAAATGAATAAGCTAAATTGGCCGTAGTGTGTGTGTGAATGAGTGTGTATGGATGTTTCCTAGTGTTGGGTTGCAGCTGGAAGGGCATCCGCTGCGTTAAACATATGCTAAACATATGGCGGTTCATTCCGCTGTGGCGACTCCTGATTAATAAAAGGACTAAACCGAAAAGAAATTTAATGAATGAATGAATAATAATAATAATAATAATAATAATAATAATAATAATAATAATAAAAATTATTATTATTATTATTATTATTTTTATTATTATTATTATTATTATTATTATTATTATTATTATTATTATTATTATTATTATTATTATTATTATTATTTCAGCTCTTGAATTAATAATTTTTAATAATAATAATAAAAAATAATTATTATTATTTACTTCAATTTGCTTTCATGAAAAAATATATACATATTCATCTCTGTATTCATACAATAATAATGAAGTCTGATCTACCGAGGCTTTCAAAACTAATGTGAGAATCTATCTCTAAGGAAAATGTCTATAACAAGATTTAAAAATAGCAGAAATGCCCCCTAATAACTTTATCAAACAGCCTTGAAAATGTTACTGACTCATAAATGTTGCACAGCAATAGAACAGCACAATGTCCCCTTGATTTGGAATAGAAAGGGAATGATATCTGTCAAGAACTGACACAAGTACATCATTACTGTGTATGGAATATTTGAAAGAGGACTGAGATATTAAAATACCACAGCTTTGTAAAAATTCAGATCTTAGATTTTGTGTTCAAGAAGCAGCTATAAATATTCCAGTATAAGTTTATAAGAGGCCTTATTCTACAAAAACTAAGAGACCTACAAAAGAAAAGCAGAAAGTTTAATGCGCTAAAAAAGGAAAGCCTTTGGTGATATCTACAGATCTTTTTTTAAATGTTGACATGCTGTCCAAGATTAAAGGCTAAAATGAAAGAGAAAAGTCAGGTACGTTTTCTGGAACGCTGGCATTTTGACATATCTCAACATCAAACTGTTTACTTAATCCATACAAATATCCTTTGCCACCTGCAGAGGCTGAAATTCTATTAAAACAGGACAGCAAAGAGGATTTGTGTCAATACAGAATTTCAAATAGTCCTTTAAAATGTCTGGTCGGTAGACTAATTTTGGCAAGTACAATGTGAATGTTGTGAATGATGGAAATGCCATGATGCGGATACATTTTGAAAATGCGCATAAAAAACATATGCGCATAACTGAGTAGGATAAACTTTTTATTCGATAAGAAAATATGCACATAAACCGCGATGGAAACACTTTTGCCACACAAATTCCAGTGTGTGCATTAAAAAAGATCATGTGATTTTGTTATAAGAGATCATGTGATGATAAAAATGTGTGTAAATGGACAAACCAGCAGGCTGAGCACATTATAAACCATGAAATGTTGTTTTTGTCATTCTAAAACGCCTTACCGTTTCAGTATTAGGGTTATTTTATTATAATGACCTCCAAAATCAAGAGCGTCTGTGCTCCGCGTCTGACACCTTCAAACGCCACCACGCATTCACTGCGTGTCAGCACTGCCTTCTGAGGTGCTAGTCATTTATTAGATGAAGAAAAGATTGACACAGCTTTTCCTACTGCAGCAAATTCAGTTTTTACTGTTGATATTTTGCGCCAGTTAATAAGGAAGTGACGATTTCGTTCGCTTTGACTCGTTGGATGGAAACGCAGCTTTATTCGCACTCCTTTTATGCGATCATCCAGTTTTGCGCATAAAGTTAATTCGCATTTTTGGATGGAAATATAGCTAGTCATATCATAGCTTTTCTGCTCAAGAACCATTGTATTCTATCATTTACTACTAATTTAATATTGTTTTGCTAAAATGAAAGTGACTGGAGTTGAAAATTGTAAACATACACTGCTAAACTTACTTCTTAAACCTAATGTTTGTTTATTTCTTTATTCATTCATTCATGTATGTATGTATGTATGTATGTATGTATGTATGTATGTATGTATGTATGTATGTATGTATGTATTTATTTATTTATTTATTTATTTGCTAAAGCTTGTGCCAGCGTACTTACATAAGCCTATATATAGGGGTGGCACGGTGGCTTAGTGGCTAGCACTGTTGCCTCACAGCAATAATGTCACTGGTTTGAGTCTCGGCTGGGCTAGTTGACATTTCTGTGTGGAGTTTGCATGTTCTCCTTGTGTTTGTGTGGGTTTCCTCCGGGTGCTCCGGTTTCCCCCATAGTCCAAAGACATGTAGTATAAGTGAGTTGGATGAACTAAATTGTCTGTATAGTGTATTAGTGTGTGTGTGAATGTGAGAGCGTATGGGTGTTTCTCAGCACTGGGTTGCGGCTGGAAGGGCATCTGCTGTATAAAACATATGCCGGAATAGATGGCGGTTCATTCTGCTCTGGCGACCCCTGATAAATAAGGGACTAAGCCGAAGGAAAATGACTGAATATATGCTGGACTTGAGTGCTCCATTGTTCCATTGCTTTTGGACGAAGCATTGGAAAACAGCACTTGCATGGTGTGAGTCATTGAAATGGTTTTCATAGCACTGAGCTTTCTGCATCTGTTGGGAAAAACTGCTTCATACTGTGCAGTAACAACAGCTGAAGGGGGAGTAAAACCAGGGCTCTGAACACTGATAGGTCATTTTCAATTTTTGGAAGTTTATATATGTATATATATATATATATATATATATATATATATATATATATATATATATATATATATATATATATATATATATATATATATATATATATATATGAAAAGTGTTTTTAAACTAAATATTAGTATTAAATATTAGATTTTTATTTGGTTTGCATATGTACTTGCTGAATTATTTAAAGTAATACATTGCAATATTTCAAAAGTAATTAATTAAATTAATTAAAACCACATCATTTCATTTACCAGAAACAAAAATATACAATTACACTGAATTCATTATTATTTTGTGTGCCACCCCAAGATTTGGTGTGGCCTCTTCTGACCACCCCTAAGAAAATGTAAACTGATAGTGTAATGGAATATCTCCAGTCTCCATTAATAAAAATCTGTGACTGCTTAGGCCCAATCCCAATTCTACCCCTTAGCCCTTTCCCTTACCCCTCGTTTTACGCGTTCATGTGAAGGGGTAGGGGTGTCCCAATTCTCTTTAGCTTGAAGGCGTAGGGCTAAGGGGAAGGGGTAGATAGCCCTTTCGAACAGAGATTTTTCAGGACCACACTCGAAACCAAGGGGTAAGAAAATATCCCAGAATGCACCAGCCACAACGGCAGTCTAGCTTCACCCGGAAGTAAGGAGATCCACATATTTGTATTTTTTGTTATTATTATGAATTTTTACAACAAACAAGCATATGTTTTAATATATTCATAATGGCATTCGTGTTTTACCGTCATGCTTTAAAAAAAAAAAAAAAAAAAAACGCTAAAATAAAAACCGCTAAATTTCGCCATCTGTAATCCATAATCATAACTCCTGTATAGCAGTCCTACAACATTCTGACACTCGATGACACTCAAATACCCTGTCAGAAAAGTCTAGTGGCTGGGAATGAGCTTTTTACAGTGTTTGCTATAATGTTAATGTTGTTTTCGTTTGTTTACATAGATGAATATGGCCATTGTGTAAATACGCAGTATATACCTTTTTCTTAGAACGCAAAATGACCCATTATGCTTTACGTATATGCGCAAGGAGAATGCTAAGAACTTCCGAATGGCAGCTGATGCGTGTAAACAGTCACATTTGGACAGCTTTGAAACGATAGTTTTAATCTATTTTACCTGCTTTTTTTTCATCTTTAAACTAATACTGTTGTCGATCAGCACCACCTCCTGGACTGATCATTTAAAAAAATGTGATCTAATAGGATGGAAAACAACTGCTAAGGCATTTTCCGCTTGTTGTCAGACGGCATCTTCTGCCATTTAAATGAAGCCTCGTCATCACTAAAGTCAACAGTTTCTCTCTTTTTTTTTAAATATATAATCAATCCAAATAAATGTAATTCACCATAAATGTTTGACACACACACGTAGCCTGTACTGTCCCACTAACACACTGATTTCATAACTGTGACAAAGTGAAAATAAAGTGACATTTTGAAATGACAGAAAAACGCAAACCGTGGTAAACTACTAACATTACACAACACACTAAATGAAACATACACGGCTCCCGGTTAGAATCAACATGCAAATCAGCCAGCAGAGTATCAGTAACAGACTTTTATTGGTCATTTTTGTAAATTGCATGACTTACATACTTGTTAAGTTTCATGCCAGTTATCTGGTTTGCTCTATGATGCAGTGAAGTATTGCATATGTGTGTGTGTGTGTGTGTGTGTGTGTGTGTGTGTGTGTGTGTGTGTGTGTGTGTGTGTGTGTGTGTGTGTGTGTGTATATTGAAGAGCCGCTGAGCTAACAGCTGACAGGCCGGGAAAACACACACACTCTGCATTTCTGATGGCAAACACGTGAACGTTTTTCTCTCGCGCTTGGACCACATCTGACAGATTACAACGGCTTTAACACACACCTTTCAAAGTTGTGTGTCACAAAAACATTTAGTAATCCACTTAAAACGCTATTGAAACCCATTTTCGGAGTGCAAATTACCTATTGTAAGCGCTGTAAACGGAAGTTCTAAACATTCTACCGGAAGACGCTGGTCGATATGGCACCCTCCAATGCAGCAGCCAAGAAAAAGGTCTATAGTTACGATCTTATTGCCACATTAGATCGTTATGGTAACAATATATGCCTTCAGGAATTTCCTGAAGATAAATACCAAAAAATAACGCAACTGGAATAATTACAGCAGTCGCCATCGTCTGATCTCATATGAAGCAAGAGATCGCGATGACATATGATGATGTGTGCAGGTGTTGTAGTGCTGTCCCATTTATTAGGGGTAAATTTTGAAGCTTTACCCATTCACACTTGGTTTTAAGGGCCAAGTGGAAGGGGTAGGGGTACAAAGATAGAATTGGGATTGGGCCTCAGTGGTTCAAAAACATACAAAAACTTGGATTTACACACAAATTAGAGATTGGGGTCTGAGTTCAAGTGCTGCTTTATTGCATTTAGCCAAATGAGAACACAGTAAATTGCAACTTTCCAACACAGAATAAAATGTAATCTTGACTGATCTGTTTTAGGATGCTGATCCAGGTAGGAACATATCCTACTTGTAGAAATCATGTTGTCCTATGGTGAGCAGGGCAAGTGAAGACATTGGATGGGTAGATGGAAATTGTGACTGACTAAAAAAACAAAACAATGATGTCAACACTGAAGTTATCAGAGATATTTTTGTCAGCGATATGTCCAGGCACCCAGGAGGTGTTCTGTATGTGGCTCACCACTTGTTGTTTATAACAACTCTCAAATGGACAGCGAAGATGATGCAGGGCCACAAATTACACCTCTTGTGTGCAGCACAAGTCATCTGAGCTTTTCCTATCAACCACTTTCTTTAGGAATGATGGCGAACAACAAAACAGGCACGGCATGAGGCCTAACAACAAGAACACGCTGACACAACGTGAGTTGCAGAGATAGGACATGTTTTTGGAACAGCAATCCTACATGAAGCAATCATAGATTCCGAAAGCTGTGATTGGGTGGAAGTTAAAATAAAGCAATTTCAAAGGCAGCGCAATGTTTCACTGGAGAAGATGACAATCCGAGAATCTCATTCTCAAGGTTAAATCTCATTAGGTATTCTTTATTTCATGCAGTATTTGCAATGTCTGTCTTGTGCTTTTTAAATTACTATGTCATTAGCTTAGCAACATGCTAATTACTTCTAAACTGGGTGTCACTGAGGGCATTGTATTACAACTGAAATCAGTAACCTGTGATTTTCATTGAAGATGCTACTTCAGAAGGTAAACAAAAGAGGACAAGACAGCTCGCTAGTGTTTGGAATTGGGCGTCTGTTAGATGCCTCACATCATAGGCTTACTAGACCCTATTTAAAGATCAAAGACTGCATCACCCTGCTCTCCAGTCAGTGGCAGACCCTGTCAAGCTAACAAAGAGAAGTAACGGTCGGCAAGATGTGTTGCCCACTGATCTGTTTATAAGACTGCTCATATTCTAAACTGCCAGCAGGTAGTGAAACCACTATGTTCAAGAAGCTATACCCAATAGCAGAGGATATCAAGTCCCTGATTCAAATGTACTGTAACTACAGAAAAGTCAAGCTGTAAATAGAAAAATAATCTAAACTCCTTTTTTAAACGTTGGTGCAAGATGCTATTGGTTTAATCTAGTTCAATGATTTATGCTAAGCTAAGCTAAGCTAAATGTGCTCCCGCTAGACCCAGAGATGGGCTGAATGGACCTTAGTTGCAAAGTATCATTCCCAGAAGATTACTTTTGATTATATATGCATGTAAACTCCAGCAATTTCTGGTCGGAAAGTAGATTCAGGTCTTTTAACAGTTCGCTCCACTCACCTGCGCTCTATGGGTGACCTTTTTCTTCCTTTGCTCTAAAACTCTCAAACTCCCCCCACTATAATGCTAGGCAAGCATAATCTTTTAAAATATTTTAAGTATCCCTTAAGATTCACTTTCTTAGACTTAATAATATTGTAAGGTATATCTCTGAATAATTGTTTTTGTCAAGATTCTGCCACTTCATTCATTTATTCCTTTTTTTTTTCAGTTTAGTCCCTTTATTAATCTGGGGTCGCCACAGCGGAATTAAGCACTAACTTATCCAGCATATGTTTTTACGCAGCGGATGCCCTTCCAGTTGCAACCCATCACTGGGAAACACCCATACACTCTCATTCACACACATACACTACAGACAATTTAGCTTACCCAATTCACCTATAGCGTATGTCTTTGAAAACCGGAGCACCCGGAGATAACCCAAGCAAACACGGGGAGAACATGCAAACTCCACACAGAAATGCCAACTGAGCCAGCTGAAGCTCAAACCAGTGACCTTCTTGCTGTGAGGTGACAGTGCTACCCACTGTGCCACCGTGCAGCCCCATTCTGCCACTTCGGTCTTGTTAATTCTTGTTAATTCTAGTCCAGACACTAGTCCTGTCATGTCTTGTATGTTGTGCTTGGCTCAACCACATTGTGGAGAGGTAACTGTACTTTCACACCGAAAGCAGCGAGAGCGTCAATCGTCGCTCTGGCGACAACGCTGTCTGCCTTGAGCTCCGGCCGCGAGAGAGTCAAAATTCACTACACATTGATCTCGTATTTAAAGGAGCCGTTGCTGCATATCATATCAGTTACACTCCCGCATAAAACATGCTTTCTAGCGTGAAGATGTTGCACACTTATCAAATTCACTTAACTATGGAATATCTAGTTGCATGTGGTGTGGCTTTGCTCCATAATGTGTCCATATGCCTGAAATATCCTGAAGCATCATTACTGTTTTGTATTGTCGCATGAAATTCCCGCTTTTTTTAAAGAAAAAAAAAATAAATAACATTGATGCACATCAGTAACTCGCCAGTAACTTTTTTTAATCTACGTTCCAGTAAGAAAACATTGCAAATAATTGGAAATCCAGCGACCGCAATAATTAAACCCTTGGGAACAACTGTGGTCGGAACCAAAGTTCACAGTGACTGTGTTCTCTGACTCCTCTCAAGCGGTGGACTTTTTTTTTACACTGGATATTTTCTCTTTTTCTGACCATTCTCTGTAAACCCTAAAGATGTTTGTGTGTGAAAATCCTACATTCTGATTGCTTGCCGCCCAACTGCGTCATAGCTCATTACCATAAAGTTGACTTGATTTCAACTCTCCTCGACGCTCACACTGGCGAAGACGCTCCGTGCTGCTCCTCGCCGCTTATTGCCGCCTGCTCCCATTGAAAATGAATGACTTCCGGCTACTTTGACGGTCTCGCCGCTTTCGGTGTGAACGTACAGTGAGCATGATCGAACACCCAATGAGGGGGGAGAGCATGCTCGGAGCCCGGTGGCTAATCAGCAGGCCAATCATAAATAATAAATAACACCTGTTTATTCTAGTGATTGGGCCGAAGAGGCAACCTTCTTAAGGAGAGAAGGAGCAGCTGGGAGAAGAGAGAGCACAGACGCACACAGCTTGGCGCGTGTTGTGCCACCTTAAAAAAATAAATACTTGTACTTACCCTATATCGTCGACCCTGTCTTCTTCCCACCTTACAAGCGAACTTTACTACACACTTATTTTTTTTGTCATTGTGTGTCTTTTTGTAGGAGAGCCGTCTTAACCAATGCACGCTCCCGCTTGATGCCGGCACGCGAGGTCTAGGCGTTCTCGGGATGCGCGCTCTTGTCCTGGTGTGTTTGTTGTTTTGTTTGCGGCATGGTGTTTTCGTTCTCAGCGCTCCAGTCTAGTTGGTTTCCGTTGGCGCTGGGATCGGAACATGCATGTCTCATGTGTGAGTGCATGGTAAGTGTTTATATTTATAATGTACTCGTGTCTTGCATTCTGTTTATGTTGGTGTTGTCTAAGCATGTGGCTCTGTGTTTACATTTAGCTTTAGTGTTGTGTTTTTTGAAAACATGGTTAATGTGTTCTCTCATTGGTTGCGTGTTCTAGTCTCGTTTTATGTGAGCACATGACTTGTGTTGTTTGTGTCATGTGCTCTCCCGTCTTTGTCTGGTCACACCCTCCTTGTTAACCCCTTATTAGTTTATTATGTTCACCTGATTGTTTATTAATTATTTTTGCTTATAGTCTCCTCATGTCTGCTGTCCTGTGCTAGTTCGTTGTCAGTGCTTCCCCTGTGTTCCTGCTCCAGTCCTGTCATGCCCTGCCTTGCCCAGCTCAGCCCAGCCCCACCCAGTCAAGTTTGTTTATTTGTCTTGTTAATGTTTTCCCCCTTGGGGTAGTTTTTGTTACCTTTAATTTTATTTTTATCATAAAAACCCATATTATTTACTGCACTTGAGTCCTCCCTCCCTTTTCCCAACCTCAACTGTGACTTTTCTGTAATCATTGTATCAATGTTTTTTTTTTTTTTTTTTTAACTGCAACTTACTTGAGGTTCATTCTTGGAGGCTTTGCTAATGTAAAACATCCTGAAACGTGATGCCCACTTATTAAGAATCACAAGTTAAAATAGATAACATTTTTATGCACATAGTGACCCTTGAGGTTCCAGCACTGGTTCAGTCAACAGCAAAGTGACAAGGTAATGATGGTGTGATCTGAATCTAACAACAAGCAAGACAGAATTTTAGGGTTGGAAAAAATAAAAGGAACTATCAAAACGTACTCCCAAATCTTTCATATTCATACTGTATATGAGAACATGGTACTGGTCCCCTATCTCTTGACGTAAAGGTTTAAAAATGTATGTCACTGTTAAGCTGTTATAATTCATGCTATATTTTTGCTATCATTTATTTTTTGAATCCTATGTTATACATGTCGGTTAGATGCTCTATAGTCTGAAGCTGCTATGGAGTTAAGACTGAAGGCTTGGCGAAACAACACTGTGAGCAGTTCAGTCCTGATTACAGGACAGTGGTGAGGTGGCCAGACTATTCCATTTCTTTCGTCCCTTCCATGCCATTACAATGAAATCATCAACATACCCAATGTATTTGAACATACCCAAGCCAGAAGACTATTTGAGCTAAGAAGAAGAATTCTTTATTTAAACAGCATCAGTTCATGCTCTGCTTGTGTTTTGCATTAGAATCACTTTTTAAATTAAGTATTATAAACTAACTTTGTTGCATAAATCCTTATTCTGCATAATCCTAGATAAAAAAAATTTGTAGAATAGTTCTCTTTGCAGCGTGTTGCTGTAATGTCAAGAAGTCAAAAATAAGGGAAAGTAAACAAATCTGGCTCACCTTGAAAAACCTGACATTGAGCACTAGAGAAAAAGAGATAAAGCACTTTCTCTCTTTCTCTCTCATACATATACACAGTACACACACATACACAGCGTGACAGGCAGTCTTGGGAATAATGTGGGAAACTAGAAAGTCAGATAAATTACAGTTGAATATGTTATGACAGCTTTATGTCAAAATTCATATTTAATATTTCATATTTGGAAATTCAGCTTAAGCACATTTCGGAGTAAATGTCATATGACAACTTAAGTAAGTTTGTTCATTTTTCACAACAAAGAACCGTGTACATTAATCAATGTTCACCAAGAACGTAAATGTACCCAAATTATCCCAAAGACTAATTTTCATTGGTAGTCCTTTTGCCAGATGTTAAAAGCCTGTACCAATAAAAATACAAATTCAAACTAAAAACAATACTCAAACAAAAAAAAATAAAACAACAACAACAACAACAACAACAACGATATCAAAAAGCCTAGTGTTCATAATGTTGATTAATATGAAGCCATTTCTTAAAATTATACTTAAATGACTTAATAGATTCACATTCTCTAACAGATGTGATGCTTTAAAAGAAAAACAAGCTTGAGTGGAATAATACAATCAGCTCTAGCTTATTTTAGATTTAAACTGGAAAGAGTCAGATAGAAGGGGAATAGCTAAACCATGCATAATCTTGTAAACTACACAATCATTTTTTAAACTTGATGTTTTCCCAACTAAGCAGGCTGTTTGTTTTTACAGTGATGAAAACTAAACAGTTTTTTTTAATGTACAATTTTAAGTGCTTGTTTATAAAATAATTCCAGAGGTTTTAAAAACTGTAGACTGTAATGTAATGTGTATTTATATAGCACATTTAGCGTGTATGACCAATCATGAGGGCAGTCTCTCCACACCACCACTAGTGTGCAGCATCCACTTGGATGATGCGACGGCAGCCACAGGACAACAGCGCCAGTGTGCTCAACACACACCAGCTATTGGTGGATTGGAGAGACAGTGATAGAGCCAATTCGATAAATGGGGATGATTGGGAGGCCATGATGAGTAAGGGCCGAGAGGGAATTTAACCATACTATTTATGAGAAGTGCCATGGGATTTTTAATGACCACAGAGAGTCAGGACCTCAGTTTAACATCTCATTCAAAAGACAGCGCCCACTGACAGTATAATGTCCCCTTCACTTTACTGGGGCATTAGGACTCACACAGACCGCAGGTTGAGCGGCCCCTGCTGGCCTCACTAACACCACTTTCAACAGCAACCTAGTTTTCCCATGTGGTCTCCCACCCAGGTACTAACCAGGCTCAGCAGCTTCAGTGAGTAACTGGTCTTGGGCTGCAGGGTGATATGACTGTGGATTTAAAAACTTTGTAGAAAAATTTTAATAAGATAATTTGTGCAACAAAGTCTCGTGATAAAATAAATTAAAAAAAAAAAATAAATAAATACATAAATAAATATATAGATTTTGTGTTAGACCTACTTATCCGGCAATAATTCCTATGAGAGAGGATCATAGAGTTTAAATACATTTTTGCAGCTTTGTTTTATTAGGAATTTCTAATAAACCTAAAATTAACTATATTATGTTTTACCTTGTTACATACCTTTTTACATGTGTTTTGAAACTAATAAGATAAATCTCCAGGTATTTAAACTCTTGACAACTTGAACTTTCTTTCCTGAGATAAAAACATCCTGTTTTGTATTAACACCATGTCCTTTAGAGAAGTACATGCAAGCTGTTTTCGACACATTTATTTTTAGGTTACACAGCTTTAGCCATGCTATTACTTTTGTTAAACCATTTTTCAACTTCTTCAACATTTTTACCATGCATGAAAATAACAGTATTGTCCACGTACATAGCGATGTTACACTGTTGACACACTGTAGGTAAATGATTTATGGAACACCAGTTGAAAGGCTTATTGCTTTAGATATATGATTGTCAATTTTTTTACAAAATGTGAATGGGTAGAATGATTTAATTTAATTTAATTTAAAAACTTTGTAGAACAATTAAATATGATAATTTGTGCAACAAAATCGTGTGATAAAAAAAAAATAATAATAAATAAAAAAATAGATTTTGTGTTAGACCAACTTATCCGACAATAATTCCTATGAGAGAGGATCATAGAATTTAAATACATTTTTGCAGCCTTATTTGATAAAGAATTTATAATGAACCTAAAATTAACTATGTTTAATTTTATCTTGTTACATACCTTTTTTAAATGTGTTTTGAAGTACAGGAGTCCAGATAAACCCCTAGCTATTTCAACTCTGTGACAAATTGAACCTTCTCTCCTAAGATAAAAACATCCTGTTTTCAATTAAAACCATGTCCTTTATTGAAGTACATGCAAGCTGTTTTCGACACCTTTATTTTTAGGTTTATGTACACAGCTTTAGCCACGCTATTACTTTTGTTAAACCATTGTTCGACTTCTTCAACATTTTGAAAAATGAAAATAACAGTATCGTCCGCGTACATAATGATGTTATACTGTGGACACACTGTAGGTAAATTATTTATGTACATGCTGAAGAGTATTGGCCCCGATTTTGACCCTTGAAAGGCTCATTGCTTTGGATATCTGATTGTCATTTTTTACAACGGATAGACAGATAAGATTTAATTAGAATTAAAAACTTTGTAGAAAAGTGGCGCAGTAGGTAGTGCTGTCGCCTCACAGTAAGAACGTTGCTGGGTCGCAGGTTCGAAACTCGGCTGGGTCAGGTTCAAACCTTGGCTGGGTCAGTTGGCGTTTCTGTGTGGAGTTTGCATGTTCTCCCTGCGTTCGCGTGGGTTTCCTCCAGGTGCTCCGGTTTCCCCAGGTTTTTCACAGTCCAAAGACATGCGGTACAGGTGAATTGGGTAGGCTAAATTGTCTGTAGTGTATGAGTGTGAATGAGTGTGTGGATGTTTCCCAGAGATGGGTTGCGGCTGGAAAGGCATCCGCTGCGTAAAAATGTGCTGGATAAGTTGGCGGTTCATTCCGCTGTGGCGACCCCAGATTAATTAAGGGACTAAGCCGACAAGAAAATTAATGAATGAATGAATGAACATAGAAAAATAATCTTGTGATAAAAAATAAATAAAAATAAATAAATAACATTGGATTTAACTACAGCACGAAGTCTGGTGTACAAATAGTTTTGATAACAATACTCAAAAGGATACACTGATGAATACTAAAATACAATTATACAGACTAGGAAATAAACAACAATACAAAAATAATAACACATTAATACATTTTGATGTTTGCATCATGTGTAACTTTTTGCTTTAGTGGCTAATTTGTATGAAATCGTCTGATCTAATTCGTACAATTTAGTATGATTTGCTCATCACCCAATGACGGTTGGGGTTAGGGGTGGGGTTGGGTGCCACGCCTCCTTTTTAAAATCGTACATTTTTGTACGACTGAACTCTAAAACCACTAAACTGACAAAACGTAAAATACTTATGTTTCCTCGTGAGTTCAGGTTGGTAGTAAGCATAATTTTTCTGCAGCTTTGTTTCACTGTTTTTGTTTCCAGCTTTCAATGTGACTTAAACTCTTTCAAAAAGAGAAATTATGGAATACAATCTAAAGATCTGAAGTGTGAGAAATAGAGCAATTTTTACACATAGTGATTTTAGTCTTAACACAAGTGCATTTAAAAACAAATAAATCCCCCTTAAAATACCTTACACAAAACAAGAATGTCTCAGATCCTGAGCTGAACTGAGATTAAGAACCCTCTCTGAGCTGTGTAAACTTTCATCTATTTGACCAGGGATGGTGTTCTGTGTGGTTGTGGGCTAAACTAAAAGAAGTGAGTTATCATATAAGAATCTAAAACATGTCTTTAGGAAAAACCTCAAGTGGCATCTGTGAGCTGATGGCTGGGAAGCACAACCTGTCACGGATGACAGGAGAACATGACAGCTGGCTCAGGCGTAGTGCACACCAGCGAAAACACTCTTAAAAATATGGCAAAATAGAGAGTCGCATGACCTCGACCAGAGATGTAGCTTCAGTAAGTTTCAGACTCAAATACCCATACATTTCATGAATAAATATTTTTTTTACTTAGATGAGTACTCAATTTATTACCAGCAAATCTGCAACGAAATCAGCTGAGGACCTTGACACTGCTATCTTGAGAGCTGTTAAACAGGCCTTGACAAAACAACATGAAACCCTTCAATGCAGCTGTTTTGACAGCAGTTAAAAAGGCTGTAGATAACTTGGTGATACTACATCTAACAGATATGAAATGTCAAATCAAGCAGTCTAATGAATCTGTCAGCAGTCTTGCAAGCGATCCTGACGGGTTTGGAAAAGTCCATGGACAAAGTGAACTGTAGGGGTTCACAAATTATGACATTAGACAGCATGAGATACATAAAGACCCTTTTCACATTTCCGGATTTCTCAGCAGTCATTGTAATTGGGTAAACTTAGAGTGCAGTGAATGGGAGAGTACCACAAATAAATAGATTTTTTGCATTCCAATTTGCTCATCTATCAAAAGAAAAACTCCACAATAGTGTTATCATGACTTTCAGAAAAAATGAAAATGTCTGAGACTAAATAATGGTAGCCAGAACAGAGAACAATGTCAATTTTACTGTCTCATCTATATATGTGCTGCATTAGAAACTCCTCACCAGTGTTGGGGGTAATGCGTTATAAGTAGCGCAGATTACGTAATAATATTACTTTTTTAAAGTAACAAGTAACGCATTTATTAAAAATAAGTAATATTTTTTGAGTTTGGCTTGGTCAGTTGGCATTTCTGTGTGAAGTTTGCATGTTCTCCCCGTGTTGGTCAAAAACATGTGGTATAGGTGAATTGGGTAAGCTAAATTGTCTGTAGTGTACGTGTGTGAATGAGTGTGTATGGATGTTTCCCAGTGATGGGTTGCATGTGCGTAAAACATATGCTGCGTAAAACATATGCTGGATAAGTTGGTAATTTAACCTGAGTTACTTTTTACTTTGCTTAATTGGCTTTTAAAAATATACTGTGGATTAAAAATTACCTAAGTCAGGCTAAGTCGGCTCGCACTCATCAACATTAGGTCTGTTTTTTCACAGCAGATGAGTCAGTGTACTGTTCTAGTAACTGAATAACTCTGGATATTGGTAACTCTGGATACTGGTATTTCGAGTCAGAGGAGGTATCCGGTATGTTAAAAAGTGAGTAATTAAGTACTTACAGAAGACGCAAACCGTTTTATGGCAACTCTGTTCAATTTAATAAACTGGTTCGACAGGTTCACTTAGAAATAATTAATTCGCAAATTGCCCGTCATCACTGCAGACAGTCAGAAACAGAAACAAATGCAGGCCGGAGACTTATATTTTTGCAATGGATTCTTTATATTTTGAACTCATCTAAGAAAATACGTGGATTGTCGTTAATAAAGCAGTGTTTCCATCCAACGAATCAAAGAGAGCACAATTGTAACTTCCTGATTAGCTGGTGCCAAATATCAACAGTAAAAACGTAATTTGCTGCAGTAGAAGAAGCTGCATGAGTGTTTTCTTTATTTAATAAATGACTTGGACATCAGAAGATGATGCCGACATGCAATGAACACATGGTGGCGTTTAAAGGCGTGTGACGCGGAGCACTGGCTGATAAATAAAAACTCTTCATAAATTACAACTGGTACAAAACGCTGCAGCCCGTATTATCACAAAAATATGTCACATCACACCCATTCTACAACAGCTTCACTGGCTTCCCATCTTTTTCAGAATTAATTTTTTGCCACCTTTTCTTAAGGAAACTTAGCGCTACAAGACAGTAACAAAAGCAAGACTCACCTTTGAATGCAAGTGATTTTCTAAGAATTGCCACAAGCACATAGAACAAACCAACACAGTTCATTGTGTGGTAAAACAAACTGCATGTAAGGCCCACAATCCATCCATTCTGTATCCACTAATCCGTTCTGTTCATCTTTACAGTCAAATAGATACACCATCAAAAGCTAATCTATTTTCCGATATTTATTTCAAATGAAAAATCACATGAGTCCCCATGAGCAGTGAAGTTTACAGATAGCTGATTATTGTCTTATGGGATAATCCCTATGCATGAGAAAGCCATGCTTGTGCTTTTGGCAGTGATGGGCATCTCGCCAGGATAAGTGACTGATTCCAGTAGATATCCCACAGAGCTTGTTATAGCTGAAGTGTGATGTTAACAGATGTGTGTGACCTCAGATCAGTAGATGAGAGTACTTCCGATGCTGAGATAATGACAGTGAAGGTGTGCCACCTGTCAGGTCATTTGTACAGTCATTACAGAGGGGTGCAACTAAAGTGACTGGTTTTGAGGGCATAACCAGACCTTTTTTACTCAGGTCGTCCTCTAGGCAGGGACACAAACTCATGGAATTTAATTTCCATATTGCTATATAAACTGAACCAACATAATAGCAAAAGAGACATGGAACTTGTGTTGTAGGAAGGTCTAAGATTGTGGTTTCCAAACTTTTTTAACTTGTGGCCCATTAAATGAACATGTAAGTTTCCTGGCTCACTGTACTTTTTACGGAAGCCTACTTTTGGTGGTAACTTACTCAAACCCCAAGACTGTCAACTGTCTTTACATGCATAAACATAAAATGTATATTCTCTGCGGACACAGGACATCAAGATGACGTCATATTGATGTTGGATTTTGTTTGTCCAACCTAAAATCAACCAAATATCAACATCTAATCTTGTTACACCTTGACATTGCATGGATGTTACCACTATGGCATCTATCAGATGTTGGATTTTGGTCCCTTTCCAACATTCCAAATATTAATGTAATTTGACGTCATTATTGGACATAAAAAAAAAAAAACATTGTCCTTAGATGCTGGCTAGACATTGAATTTAGGTCACCTGACTTTATGACCTAAATCTAACCTAATATTAACGTCTTATGATGTTGTGTGCCTGCTGGGTATATACAGGTCCCCAAGCCAGGTGACACTTTTAGGTGTTTTCAATTTGTGTTTGATTTGAGCAAATACAGATGTCACTTTGTTGATGTTTAACTATTGTATATGGCAATGTCTGACCTAAAACATAATATGTGAACCACACTCAACAAAACTTTTCCACTATGTAAAAACAGGCTTCACCACTTGCTACTTCCCGAGTGAAAGAGCCATAACAATGTACCTTAGTTGCTTCTGTGTTTAAGATAAATGCCAATTTATCTTACCTACTGTTATGATCACCAGCAGTGTTGCCCTTGCAGGTTGCTAGTGAACAAACCCTGTCATTCTACCGAACTACAAATCCCATCATGTCCTGCACTCACACACCAGTTCTGTATCATTCTTTGATTTTACACACACAGCTGCAGATCATCCTCACCATTTACCTGGACTATTTAAGCACCACAGACACACTAATGCCGCGGTCAGACTTTGAACATGCAAAATTTTATCGTACGGTGCTGCGAAAAAAGGCGAGATTAAACAAGATGATTAGACATTTTAAAAAGTGAGTGATTGGTTCATATTGTACATTTCTGTCCAGAGAGGTCATGTTTTAATCTTTGATTGGTCTCATGCGGTCACGTGATGCTATTACGCAGGTCATAGTTCAACAAGTTTGAACTTTGCAGCGCAGTGAACTGCGAAACGTCGCATAAGCTTGCGTTTCCGGTGTGGCGCATTTGCATGAGTATGAATGGAAGTCTATGGGGAGAAAAGTGCAGTGTGACCGCGGCTTCATTCTTTGCTCAGTATTATTTCATGTTTTGCTCTGTCTGGTTTTTGATTGATCGGATTGTTTTTGGATTGTGACCTTTGCCTATTTCTTGGACTACTCTCTTTTGGATTGCCTTTGCTAATAATGTTTCGTTTCTGTCTTGACCCCTGCCTCCTGACCATTCTCTCAAAATAATGCTGCATGTGGAACTCCATCTCTGTTGCCATGCCCGCATCATTACATATACTGTATATTAACAATGCTATTTCTAGTACCAACAACTAGTGTGCCTCCTTCAACAGATCCAACACAGATCAATGTGCTCAGTACTGAAATACTGCATATTTCTTAACTGGGAGCCCAGTAAAACCAATCTAAACCAAGATTGTCACAAGACTAACAACCAGATCAATAATGCATTAACAGCAGCACAAACCTGATGGATGAAGACTTGGGCTCCACGAGGACTCAAAAGCAGGATAGCTCTTCTGAGAGTGTCCCTGTAGCGGTTCAGCTCCTCTGTGCGCATTGAGGTAAACAAACTGGAAAACACGCCGCTAATGTTCCTGTCCACACGCTGCAGAGACACATCCAAACCTTGTCTTGATGTCTGGTCCAGAAACACCTGCAGTCCACGGATATCTGCAAGACATAGTAAGGTAGCAAATAAGGTTTTGTTCGAGATTGTCAAAATGGATTATATTTCAAGGCTTAGTTCACCCAGAAAATGAAAATTATTTTATTAATTACTTATGTACCCCCAATCATCCAAAATTTTAATTCATCTTCAGGACACAAAGTACGATGTAAAAAATAAAATTTGAGAGATATTCAAAATCCAATAAATCAACAAAGAACTTTGTCAAAACATCTTATGTAACTTCAGTGGTTCATCTGTAAGTATAAAAACCTTCAAGAAACTGCAAAAACTTTGTATGCCGATGTATTCTCTTCCACATCAGGTCATCATGTACGAAATATTGACATTATGATGAGTCATCGGCGCAACTCATAATGTCATATTGCCTTTAGTAAACGCACATCCTGACCTGATGTGGAGCAAAGTAATTGTTTACACTTCTACAGCACACAACAGTGTTCTTGTAGCATTATATAATTACAGTTGAACTACTGCAGTCACATAGAATGTTTTGAGAATGTCTTGGTTCTTTTTTAGGACTATAAAAAAATTTTAAAATCTGTACTTTGATGATGAATGAAGGTTTTGGGGGATTTAAATGACATGAGGGTCAGTAATATACAGTGGTGGAAAGAGTACTGAAAAATCCTACTCAAGTAAAAATTCCATTACTTGCCTAAAAATGTAGTGCAAGTAGAGTAAAAGTACCTGTTGTAAATATGACCATATAGACCTTTTAAAAGTACTCAAGAGTAGTGAGTAGTGAGTACATGCTGTCAAAAGCTGATATGTTTACATGTAATTTGTGCATGTGTGTAAACGTAATATTCTGTAATGCATTTAGTTATTGGCCAGAAACACACAACATCATGAGACATTAATACTAGGTTAGATTTAGGTTGTAATGTCAGGTGACCAAAATTAATTGTCAAGCCAGCAAGTAAGGGCAACGTTATTTTGATGTCCAATAATGACGTCAAATGAGGTTGATATTTGGTTGATTTTAGGTTGTTAGAAAATGACCAAAATCCAGCATCGAGCCAACATCTTAAACCAACGTCATATATGACGTCGAATACTGATATTTATTTGTCAGGTACGGCAACCAAAATCCCAATGTCTGATAGATGTCATAGGGGTAACGTTCACACAATGTCAAGCTGTAACATCATTAGACGTTGATATTTGGTTGGTTTAGGTTGGACATTGGATATTGATGTTAGCCTGACATCAACCCGATTTTCATTTCCAAACAAAATGCAAAGTCCCCATGACGTTAGGGTTCTATGTCAATCAGACGTCATGTTGACGTCCTGTGCCTGCTGGGTGTTTAAGGCCATTTCGGTCATCATACAGTAAACATCCGTCATCTTCTCATCAGTGACATGCATCTAAACTGTCTCTGGGTCAATGCGTGTAAAGATTTTGAACATCTTCATGGACACTTTTAATACTTCCAAACAGTTTGCTGCAATTATAAAGTGCACACGTCTTGAGGTTGTTCATTATGATGCGATTTACCTTCTACGGTATGTGCAATTTGATTCCACAGGAATCACAGGATTGATTTTTCTAATCCCCATGGACAAGAAAAATAAAGTAGCTAACTGCAGGTTGAAGGAAAGTAGTGGAGTAAAAGCACAGATACTGCACTAAAAATGTACTCAAGGAAAAGTAAAAGTACACATTTTTAAAACTACTCAGTATATTACAGAAAAACTACTCAGTTACAGTAATTTGAGTATTTGTAATTAGTTACTTTACACCACTGGTAATATTTAACAAAATTATTGTTCTTTGGGTGAACTAACACTTATCTTTAAACTTCTCAAAGTGTCAAGGTTTTGTCTTACCAAAGGTTGCACTGTTAGATACAAGGTTTTAGGCTACACCTAATGTTGTTAAATATTTTTTTATTGCATTACTTTATTCCCAATCCCAATTCCAATTAATCCTCCCCTACCCCTCCATTTGGAATTTTAACATAAAAAGGTAGGGGTGTCCCAATTATGTTTTGCTTATAGGTTTAGGGGTATGGAGAATTGCCATATAACCCTTCAAACAAATATTTTTTAGGACCACAATTTTATTTTCTTAATTTCTCTGGATATTAGCAGCAACATGGCTGCAAAATCAAGCAAGCAGATCCACAAATGTTATTTTAATTTGTTTACTATGAACAAACATCTAATTCTATTACATTCATAAACACATTAATCTGTTACAGTCTTAATCTTCAAAGAAGCATTTGGTCATTTTTAATCTTCAAAACGTTTAGGTTTTGTTTTAGCAAAAGTCACACTGTTAGGGAAAAACATGTTATCTACATAGTATTTATCCCAACAGCTTGTAAAAATGTTGTTTTTGATATGCTTTAATTCATTGTGACTATAAATGACTCTTACAAGAGTATTAGACATTTCATCATAACGTCAGTAGGTTTCTTTGTCCACATTGTATCAGTTAATGCATTTTTATTTAGTTAAATCTGTGAAAACTAAAAATGTTTCTACCATGTTTTGCTTTGCCAGCCAGAGTTTCCTTTTTAACCTTAAAAGTAGCATATTTGAACACTCTACACCACTGTACACTGTACATATGTAAATAGTATGTTGTCTTAACCCCCCTGTTGTCTTAGAACTCTGTATACACTGTTTGCCCAGTACCTGCCTTCACTGGACCTCTAAAAAAAAACAGCTAGAAGAAAAAAACTCCTCTTGATCACAAACTCTGTGAATGTCTAGGTTTTGCCTCAAGTTAATGGTATATTTTGCTGTAGCCCATCTGCCTCAAGGTTTGACATGTTGTGCGTTCAGAGATACTCTTCTACATACCTCTTTTGTAACGATTGGTCATTTGAGTTACTGTCGCCTTTCTATCAGCTCAAACAAGTCTGACCATTCACTTCTGACTTCTGACATCAACAAGGCATTTGCGCCCACAGAACTGCCGCTCACTGGATATTTTCTCTTTTTCAGACCGTTCTCTGTAAACCCTGAAGATGGTTGTGCGTGAAAATCCCAGTAGATCAGCAATTTCTGAAACCTTCACCAAAAACCATGCCACATTCAAAGTCACTTAACTCATCTTTCCTGATGCTTGGTTTGAACTGCAGCAGATCGTCTTGACCATGTCTACATGTCTAAATGCATCGAGTTGCTGCCATGTGTTTGGCTGATTAGAAATTTGCTTTAACGAAAAGCTTGACAGGTGTACCTAATAAAATGGCCGCTGAAATATATATATAAAAATATTTTCGCACACACACCTAAACAATATGCACAACAAATGTACAATAACCAATCAAACAATCATGAAAGTATAATTCTATCCTGTCAGATTTACCATTATCACAAATGTAAGTGAACAAAAAATTATGAGACTTATGGAAGTCCGTCTTAATAAAGATGTAAGACTTCAAAGATGATCTGTAATGGGGAAATAATTAAAGCACTATTCCCTTCTGCTGTAAGTCTGCTGGTTTCCAGAAGTATTTGAATACTGTATGTCTGGCTATTGTGAATCACCCTGGGAAGCAAATTGCCCATCACACCCTCTCAGCGGCAACTAATTGACGGAAAGAAAAGCTTTTATGGGGTGAATGGCAAGTTCAGACAAAATCTGCAGAAAGCAACTCCACTTTCTACAGAACTGAAACACCTGTCATTCAAAGTTCTACACATCTCTGAATCTTGAGCACTGATTTAATTAATACTTTGGCTAATTTGATTATTTCAGCTACCAATAGCACTTTCAGCTCTGATTAAAACATTGAGGTGCCTAAAACCATTCAATACAATTGTGCAGATGTTCCCAAATATATTTAGACAGACAGACAGACAGACTAATACTACTACTACTACAATAATAATATTTATTATTATTATTATTTCCTTAAAATTATATAAATGTTAGACTTTTTTTATTTAAGCAATGTAAATGCAAACTGTTAAATGGTCATAAACAAATATGTTTATGGTACAGTTGTCTGCTGAGTCTGCAGATCCTTCTGCAAAACAAACTGTCTAGTGGAGCCTTCATTACATTGCGTGCAGCAATATTTGTGCACAGTGAACAGGATGAGTTTGACAGGCAAGAGAGCATTGACTGCTTCAAAAACAGCTGTTGAAATCCCAGTGAAATTTAACGAATACACTTGTGGGGAAACTTATAACGAGCAGGATAAGAGACAATCAAAGTACTGAACCACTGAATAAATCCCAGCAAACATGGTCTCCGGTGGATAATTCTCAAAGGAGAGGCAGTCAAATGACATCTCAGTTTTTCATATTTCTTTCAAATAAAATAAAATAAAATAAAATAAAATAGTAATTTTAAAGTTTTCCAGCCTGCAATTTTTGGAGTTGACAACATCCTCCACTAGAGTAGTTCTGAGGACAGTATGAGAAATCATTTGTAATGCAGTTTATGCACAGACACACACACGCTTGTACACACAGACGCACACAACAGGCTAAACTGGGAGAAACAATTGGTCATGGCATTTGCTAATCCAGGTGGCCCACAAACACCTTATTTGCTATAACAGTCAAAAGTTTTGAATGTTAAGATTTTTAATGTTTTTTTTTATCTCCTCTGCTCACCAATCCTTATTTGATCTATTATTTGCTATTTAAATTGACTGTTTTCTCTTACAACATATTTTAAAGTGTTTTTTTACACTTTAACATTTCAAAGCTGAAGTTATAAGATCCTTCAGAAATTTAATATTCTGATTAACTTCATCATCATCATCATCATCATCATCATCATCATCATCATTATCATTATTATTATTATTTATTATTATTATTATTATTATTATTATGTTGATGATGATAATCATGATGATGATGATGATGATGATGGTAAAATCAATCATTTTCAGGTTTCTTTGATGAATAGAAAGTTCAGGATAGTCTTGACGCCTATCCAAGTTTTAGGAACAACAAACAATAACTTGACTTTTAATTAACCATTTGGTGGTTTATATGAAAGGCAAAGGCCTCTAGATTACATTTTTTATCCAAAATAAAATATGATCATGCCTTGATATTTTATTATTTAATTAGGACAGTAAGGTGAGACTTTGCTTAGGCAAACGTCTTGTCACTTAACATAAATAATGTACAGCATAGACTATAAAGTCATGGTGCAGTGGAAAAATATTTAATATTGTGTATAGCATGACTCCCATGAGCTTGGACGACTGCATCCATACATCTCTGCAATGACTCAAATAAGAAAGCGTTCTAGCAGGACTCCCAGAGTTCATCAAGATTCTTTGAATTCATAGTCAATGCCTTTTCCTTCATATTACTCCAGACATGCTCAATAATGTTCATGTTTGGTAACTGGGCTTCCTTGCTTTCAGGAATTTTGACGTGGAGACTAAGGTATGAAAAACCTCATCCTGCTGAAAAATTTCCCCTTTCCTATGGTTTATAATGTAATGGGCAGCACAAATGTCTTGATATCTCAGGCTGTTGATGTTGCCATCCACTCTCCAGATCTCTCAGACGCCCCCATACTGAAAATAACTCCAAACTATGATTTCCAATTTGACTGATTTCTGTGAGAATCGATGCGGGTTCCAATAGGTCTTCTGCAGTACTTGAGATGAATGTGATGCAGTTCAACAGATGATTCATCATAAAACGCCATGTTTCCAAATGATCAACTAGAAGTCAAGTTATTATTTGTTGCTCTTACAACTAGGATCGATGACAAGACTTTGGTCAGGTAGTGTATTTTGAATCAAATAAATGTACAGTAGGTAGCAGAGGAGAAACTAAAAAAAATGACCAAGCGACTAGATATGTATCATATTTGCACAAGCATCTAAAGAAGAAATATTGAGCAATCACTTAAGATGCACATCAGATTTTATATACTTTTTGTTATTATTATAACACACAGGCTCATTGGGAATACATGCCCAGGACTACAGGTCTGCTGCAAGGTCATATACTATGCACAAAAAACATATTGTATGCTTCTTGTGGACACGCACAAGAAGGACGTGTAAATGGCACGTATGAGAAAATGTGGCCCAGTCACGTATTTGAGATTGGCAGAAATGTACACAGCGGGCTCTGGTGGATTTACGAGAAGGATGTGTAAATGGTGTATGAGAAATATATGGGTGCAAACACCCAGAAGAAGGATGTGTATATGGCAAGTATGAGAAAACATGGCCCAGTCACGTATCTGAAAATCTCAAAAATGTACACAGTGGCCTCCGGTGGATAGGGCAACACGCCGGTGCCACATATTTTGTGATAATGTGATATACTGGCTACCTCGTAGCCTAGACAGTAGAAGTTTTAACATGAAAAGTACACGCCAAACACTTGACAGATCCTGAAGATATTGAAGACAGAGTTTAGAATGATACTTTGACAGCTGACAGGTCACCAAAAATTCTGAGCTGGCTTATTGATTCCCAGGTTGTCCATGTAAAAAATAATGGTTATTTCCATAATCGGTGCACTGAATTTTTACACACAATCTTCTCAAGTTTTCAATGGCCTGGTTTCTACTACAACATTGACTAATAGCTGGCCTATTTATATCAGTTGTATGGCTGTTATCCAAAGGTTACAACTTTCGTTGTAAATGCCACTGATCTGTCATCAGTAAAGATGCACTGTAAGGACATTGAAATCCAAGGTTGAGTACAGAGTGTGGTTGTAGTGACAACAAGGTCTTAGGTCAATTCCCTGGGTACATAAAAACTAACAAAAAATATACCTTGAAAGCAATGCAAGTCACTTTGGATAAAAGCATCTGCCAAATAAATAGTTGATACTTTACAGCGTGTGATAAAAACAGCGGTCCCCCAAACATGAAAAAGACATTTTGTGTCATTTGTTGCCAGAGGGTTTAGTGTGCAGGGATTTTTTGGACAGGCAGAGAGCTTAATAAACTTTACTAGCATGGCAAAACATAGAGGCTTGGGGGGAAGAACAGAAGATGAATCCAAAAGGGGGGCGTTCAGTTTCCACTCTAGGGATGCCATGGGTTTGACTGCCGGAGGCCGTTTTTTTCCTGCAACTCTCATGTTTTATAAATGAGAGACTCATCATGTTGCATGACAAAAATTGTGGGCCTCTTTCTTAATAAAGATTGTGTTTTTATGTAGGCTACAGTTGGTTTGCTCTATTTGGCACATATTTCAATTACTTTAACTTGTGACTATGCTGATTTAAACATAAATAAATGAGTTAGTTAATTATTAAGTTTGGCGAGTGAGGCGGGGCCAAGAGCCGTGAGGGTGTACGAGGCAGGTGGCGCGAGTGCCTCGAGTCTCACGGAGGAGCCCTGGTCCATTTGTTTTGTTAAGTTTGTTATTAAATTATTTTAAAGCGAGTTGGTTCTCCGCCTCCTTCTTTCCAGCGGCCAGGTGGCCAATAGCATTAATATAGTGGCGCCGAAACCCAGGAGAAAGAGGGACTCTTTGTTGGGATGCCCTCACTGCTGAGAGGGAGAGTGAGTGTTCAGGAAATAACAGAGTGGGCTAGAAACCTGTTCGTCTGCCCCAAGGTGCCGGGGTGGCAAGGTCTGCCTGCTGCTATCTTGCAGCATGGGGGGGACCAGGGGACATGGGACTCACCACCGGCAGGGGAAAAGTTGTGAAAGCCATCCCAAGAGAAGGCCGGGGGAGTCACCGACGTCTGCCAAGAGCCAGAGCCTGTTACCGTACACCAAAGTGGGAGCGGAGCAGGAGGGTAAAACAATTCTGCTAGCTGGAAGAGCCACCGCCGGTCACCAGAAGATGAACGGGTGGATAGATTAATCTGTAAGGCTTCTGGCATGTCGTCGTCGAATCTCTCAGTCGGTTGAGGACTGAGTGGCAATGGGACTGGAGAACCGAACCCCAATGATATTTAATTTTTTTCCCCTCTCCCCCCTCTCCCCCCTCTCTCTTCAGTCTCTCCTCAGCTATCCAGCTCCTTTCTCTTCGCCCTATTTATTCTCATGCTTTGCTGATCCTGAAGCTGCTGCACAGCTAATTGGCCTTTGTGCTTAGATGCGCTATACGCAATATGATTGGCTACAATGATCAGAATGTATGATCATACATGTATGATTTTCCAGTGTCTGCATCTGCGTAATCACTCAGTGTAGTGCGGTGAAGCAATTGTCATTGAAGCTAATCACAGTCATACCTGTTGAGAATGTGAACACAACAACCAATATGTCAGGACTCTGTCACTTTGGTCTTATTAACTCTTGTTTGGTGGTGGAGTCCGGACACAAGTCCCATCTTGTCTAGTGTGTAGTGATCTGCTCGAGTCTCTCAGGTTGAGTACTCGTGTCCTGTCATTGTCTGTGTATGAGCGCCATCTTGGTCGCGCCCATCGCCGTGCACGCTTCTGTTTTAGGCGGGTTGTTCTTTTCTCAGCGCCTCTGTCTTGTTGGTTTCGGTTTTGCATGGCGCTGGGCTGGAACATGCGCGAGAGCACGGTGTCTTCATTTATCGAATGCTCGTGTCTTGCGTTTTGTTGTGTTGGTGTCGTGTAGCACATGGTTTCAATGTTTACATTGTAGTCACATGCTTTAGTTTCTTGTTTCATGTGAGCACACGGTCAGTGAGTTCTCTCATTGGCTGCGTGCTCTAGTCCTGTTTGTATGTGAGCACATGGCTTGTGTTGTGGTGTTTGTACCATGTGCTCTTTTGTCTATTGTCTAGTCACACCCACCTTGCCTTCCTGTTTTCAATCATTATATTCATCTGCCCATTTGTCTGTTCATTGGTTTGTCTTTATTTATTCTCCTAGTGTGTTCTGTCCTGTGCTGGTCTCTCGTCGTTGATACCGATGTCTTTGAGTTCCTTGTCATTGAGGGTGTAGTTGAGTTTGTCATCGATCTCTTGCATGTCTGTCGTGCCTAATCCTGTCTAGTATAAGTGTGTATTAATGCTATGTTTCCCCCCCCATTGGGATGTTTAAGATATTTTGTTTACTTTTTGTTAAATAAAGTCCTTCATTTCCTTCAACTGGGTCCTCACCTCATCTCTTCCAACCCACATTCCCTGACACAATAAGGGGTGTTTAAGATCCTACTCAAAAGCGCTTAAATTATAGCAAGGAAATTTACATTTTTACAATTTCTGTACCGACTGGTACCAAAGTCGGTACTTTTGAGACCCCCTATATATAAATTAGCATTTCTTGGACAAAATTCACAATTGCCATATATAACCTTAGAATTCTGACTTTATTACAACTTCATGTTCATATGCAATCTCACAAGTTTACTTACAAGTTTTTCTATTACAAATCTGACCTTTTTATCTCAGAATTGTGAGACACCCGATATTCAGCGAAAAAAAAAATCCTACTTCTCACTTTTGTGAAGACTACTTAATGTTTTATCTATCTTGTATATTTGGTATATACCTTATTTCTTCCTGGGTTTCTGTCACAAAAGTTGCAATAGTTGCAAATGCAAGTGCATAACTTAAAATAGATACACACACTCAGTTCTGAGAGGGCAAAAGTTACAGTTGCCAAAGCCATACAACCCTGCAGCCCAAGCTAAGCAGGGCTGAGCCTGGTCAGCATCTGGATAAGAGTCCACATGGGCAAACTACACTGCTGTTGGAAGTGTTGTTAGTGAGGCCAGCAGGGGGCACTTAACCTGTGGTCTGTGTAAGTCCTAATGCCCCTAATGCCCTGTGTGGGTCCTAATACTGTCAGTGACGCCATCTTTCGAAGGAGATGTTAAATCGAGGTCCTTACAAATCCTTAGCTGGTGTGTGGTGAGCGCACTGGCGCTATTGTCCTGTGGCTGCCGTCACATCATCTAAGTGGATGATGCACACTGGTGGTGGTGTAGAGAGATCCCCCTCATGATTGTGAAGTGCTTTGGGTGTATGGCCATACACGTTAAATGCGCTATATAAATACGCAACTACATTACTTATTACATAAATACATAACATTACTTATTGCTGGAAAAAAAACATCATAAACGAGACATTATACATTACAATTACATTTTCTTTTTATTCCTTGACAGGAATAAGCTTCCTTAACGAAATGTTTTGACAGAAACAAAGTATCTATTTTCCTTCTACCATCAACAAAAATACAGAATTTATTCAAGAGGCCGTTATATATCAGCAGTTGAACAGTTTGTCTATGTTTGGAGAAACAATTAAACCCAAAACTGTCATTTTCTCACATCAGCTTTGGCAGGTTTTCACATTCTGCTATTCTAAATATTTAGTTCCAGTGGTAATATCCTATTATATTATAATAATGTACAGCGAGGTTAAATATAACTTGTAGAATGTCAACACAGAAAAGCATGCTGCATCTCATAAATAATAATACTAAAACAAGACTCAAGTTTAAATCGCAGAGACATGTATTCCATTCGTTGGACAAGCTGTCAGGACCATCTGGCTGAGTGAGAGAGCAGTCTGGGGGACACATGTAGTCTCACTGTGATGTCATCTGTCTGTCTGTGATGCCAGTAAAGTAGACAGTCTTGGGTGTAAGTGGTCAGGACAACATCTGCCACTACACAACGAACAGTGAAGTGGAGATCTTGGTAGGGACATTTGATGAGCAAACACAATGTGCTAATGAGGTTCAACAGGATTCTGTAATGCAATGAAGTTTGAAATGATGTATACAGAAAGGTCTTCTCAGGTTAGTTATTATATTCCAGGTGAAGGATTTGGCTCTGGGACAGTACTACAGTATGTGCTTGATGAATTAAAGTGAACTTTGTGATCCACTGACTTTTATTTATATAGTGTGAAAAAGTAAAGCCTTTAATTTAGACATATTATGTTTTACAATAGAGAAAACAGGAACAAAGACATACAGTGAAGAACTTCCATTTTTTGCAGGCTATTTGGTGATCTCTAACCTGTAAATGTCATGCATTGAAAGTTCTTTTGATGGATAGAAAGTTCTAAATGTAACACATTGACCTCTTAACTGGGAACAGAGAATACAAACTTCAAAGCTCCATGGTTTGCAGTATTGTGTATAATATATTTTCCATTTTAAATTATTTACACTACCTGATAAACGTTTTGTCGTCGATCACAATTGTAAGAGCAACAAATAATAACTTGACTTCTCGTTGATCATTTGGAAAAGTGGCATTTCCATTGAATCATCTGTTGAACTGCATCCCGACCATCACAAATACTACAGAAAACCTATTGGAATCCACATGGACCCAAGGTTCTCAGAGAAATCTGTCAAGTTTAGTGAAGGAAAAATCATGGTTTTGGGTTACATTCAGTATAGGGGCATGCGAGAGATCTGCAGAGTGAATGGCAACATCAACATCCTGAGGTATCAAGACATTTGTGCTGCCACTCACATTACAAACCACAAGAGAGGGCAAATTCTTCAGCAGGACAGAGTTCCTTCTCATACTTTAGCCTCCACATCAAAGTTCCTGAAGGCAAGGAAGATCAAGGTGCTCCAGGATTGGCCAGCCCAGTCACCAGACATGAAAATTATGAGATTAATTATGTAAGATGAAAGAGGAGGCATTGATAATGAATCCAAATAATCTTGATGAACTCTGGGATTCATGCAAGAACACTTTCTTTGCCATTCCACATGACTTTATTAATAAGTTATTTGAGTTGTTGGAGAGATGTATGGACGCAGTCCTCCAAGCTCATGGGAGTCATACCATACACAATATTAATTCTTTTTCCACTGCACCATAACTTTATATTCTATACTGTACATTATTTCTAAGTGACAAGACTTTTGCCTAAGCAAAGTCAGACCTTATTCTCCTAATTAAATAGTTAAAAATCAAGGCATGATTATACTTTTTTTTTTTGGTAAAATAAGCATAATCTAGAGGCCTTTGCCTTTCATATAAGCCACTTCTGATGCCAAATGATAAACTAGAAGTCAAGTTATTATGTGTTGTTCCTAAAACTTGCATAGGCGACAAGACTTTTGTCAGGTAGTGTACTTTCTCACTTTCCTCCAGTTTATTTTTTTCTTTATCAGGGGTTGAAGCAGTGGAATGAACCACCAATTTACTCTGGCACATGTTTTACAGGCTGATCCCCTTCATGTTGCAATATAATTATTATAATTATATTAATTCATATTTTAAAAGTAACAGCAGTTTCAATTTAGTCCATAAAGTATTACAATAGTTAACCTAAAGTCAAAAAAAAAGTTGTAAGAGCGCTTCAATATTTTTTTTTACCAAAATGGAGCCACTTCTTTTGAGAAATGCCACCATGTGCTTAATCTAATCTAAGTTAATTAATTTGTTTTTGCAATGCATTTTGTCGCGGTTTAATGCTTTGACTCGTGGCAGTCTGAGAAATGTGGAAACTATTTGTATTTAAATGTCTTTGGATGGCAAGGGGGACTCGGATGCCCAGAGAAAACACATGTGAAAACAGGAATAACAAATTATTTACCTTTATTTATTAAAATTATAACCCAAACAACTTTTTTTTTGCTCAAATTACTGTGTTTTCCATCGGTTTCCAATAATGCCTAAAAACTGTGATCCTACAGATGAATATACCATGATAAATTAGGTGGACAAATATACAGTTAGCAGGATTAGATTCCACGCTAGTGGAATGATCTTCCCATTCCCACTTGCAGGCCCGTAGCCAGCCCGGTGAAATGGGTGTTTTTTTTTCTCTCAAAAAACGGACCTTTCTGCAATTATTAACCTAATTTTCTAATGAATGGTGAGGCTTAAACAGCATTTTAATGATATTTTAAGCACTATTTTTAGCTGGATTAGCTTGTCAGAGGGTCATCATAACCATACTTTTCAATGTATCAAGAATATTTAATAAATATTTAGAATAAATAAATATGAAATTTTTATTTAAACTTATTATTAAATTATACTTATCAAACTTATTTTTAAAATACACATGTATTAAATATCATTACAAAAAAGAAAAAAAAGTAGCTTATTGTCATTTATTAGGCAAATAACAAACTGGCCAGCACATTCAACTTTTCTGAGTCAGAATGTGGCCATTTGAATAATAAAAAAAATAAAACATAATACTACTAATACTAATAATAAAAATAACACACAGCTTGATGATTTTTCTAGCCACTCCTGTAAAAAAAAGTAATTTGAAAATTCATGGTTAACGGCAATAGCCTATTTAGTATTAAAATGTACTTTAATATAAGCCGCCTTTGGTGCTTCACATCTTTTTATTTGTCATTTTTTCTTTCAAGAATAAGGTCAAGATTTAGATTACAGTTGCTTGTAAAATGTAAAATTCTCTTTTTAACAACAATACAGTAGGTTAGTAGTGAAAGACAACTTCGCTTACAGCAGACTGTACATTTTCTTGCACAGCTGGATGTTGGACTCGTGAATTTTTTAATTGGTCAAAACTGATTTGGAAAAACAAAAGTCACACCAAAGCCACAGCCAACAGAGGATTCCGCCTTCTTTGATTGGTTATTTTTAAAATTTATGATTGCACAGGAGTCAAAATATCACCAATGAGCTCATGCAAGGGACAGATTCTGGATCTTTGTCAGTGAGGGGTGGGACTTCTCATATGTATTGGCTCTTCATGTTGAATCACTGAATACCTTCTCAATTGTGAGTTGCTTTCAACAGAAGTGCCTGCTAAATGACTAATTGTAAATGTAAAGTACAAAAAAATATATATTTTAGTGTGATTTAAGGGTTGTCTAATGATTTGTAAATGACAACAGGCCTCAGTGAAGGGACAAATCATTTATACTGCAGCTCCGTTTCTTCATTTGTTTGGCCAGAGGGGGGAAAAAAACACAAAAAAACTTTGAGCCCTGAGCCCATTTTTTCCCAAAGGGTTTTTGTTCCATTTGCGTCAGTTGGTGAACCATTATTATTTATTACCAAATTATTTACCTTAATTTATTAAAATCATAACCCAAACAACTTTTTTTACTCAAATTATTGTGTTTCCCATTGGTTTTCAATAATGCTTAAAAACGGTGTACCTACAGATACAGTAGATGGACCATGATAAATTAGGTGGACAAATATACAGTTAGCAGGATTAGATTACAGGCTGGTGGAATGATCTTCCCATTCCCACTCATATTGCAGATACACTGGTATTCTTCAAGCGACAACTAAAAAACTCTTCCGAGAACACCTGAACCCCAGTGAATAATACCAAAACCACCTATTGAAGCATTTTCTCTCTCTCTCCCTCTCTCTAAAAACTCCTCTAGCATTAAATTCTCTGAGCATTGAAGCATTTTCTCTCTCTCTAAATACCTCCTCAACTGTAAGTTGCTTTGGACAAAAGTGTCTGCTAAATGACTAAATGTAAATGTAAAGTACAATTAAATTATTTTAGTGTGAGTTGAGGTTGTCGTTATGATTTGTAAATGACAACAGGCCTCAGTAATAGGACAAATCATTTATACTGCAGCTCTGTTTCTTTATTTGTTTGCCTAGAGGGGGGAAAAAAAACACCAAAAAACACACCGAGCCCATTTTTCCTCAAAAGGTTTTTGTTCCATTTGCGTCAATTGGTGAACCATTATTTTTTATTACCAAATTCATTCATTCATTTTCTTTTTCGGCTTAGTCACTTTATTAATCTGGGGTCACCACAGCGGAATGAACCGCCAACTTATCCAGCACATGTTTTACGCAGCGGATGCCCTTCCAGCTGCAACCCATCTTTGGGAAACATCCATACACTCTCATTCACACTCATACACTACGGACAATTTTTCCTACCCAATTCACCTGTACCGCATGTCTTTGGACTGTGGGGGAAACCGGAGCACCCGGAGGAAACCCACGCGAGCACAGGGAAAACATGCAAACTCCACACAGAAATGCCAACTGACCCAGCTGAGGCTCAACCATCTTGCTGTGAGGCGACAGCACTACCTACTGCACCACCGCGTCGCCTTATTACCAAATTATTTACCTTTATTTATTAAAATCATAACCCAAACAACTTTTTTTTTTCCAACAACTTTTTTTTACTCAAATTATTGTGTTTCCCATTGGTTTCCAATAATGCTTAAACTGTGTACCTATAATTGGACCATGATAAATTTGGTGGACAAATATACAGTTAGCAGGATTAGATTACAGGCTGGTGATCTTCCCATTCCCACTCATATTGCGGATACACTGGTATTCTTCAAACGACAACTAAAAAAATTATTCAGAGAATACCTGAACAATAATACCAAAACCACCCATTGAAGCATTTTCTCTCTCCCTCCAGCCTGATCTCACAAGGGAAAGGTAAGTATTTTACATTTTGTCAGTTTAGTAGCTAATTCGTACAAATTTGTACGAGTTCAGTAGTACGAAAATGTACGTTTTTAAAAAGGAGGCATGACCCCCAACCGCCATTGGGTGATGAGCAAATCATAGTAAATTGTACGAATTAGATCGTACAAATTCATACAAATTAGCCACTAAATCAAAAAGTTATGAATTGCTGTGAGATTGTGTTGCTCCTTCTCTCTAAAAAACCCTACTCTATCATTAAATTCTCTAAACACAAACAAGTTACTTTGAATAAATAGCACTTCTCATATGTATTGCCTCTTCTTGTTGAATCACTGAATACCTCCTCAACTGTAAGTCGCTTTGGACAAAAGTGTCTGCTAAATGACTAAATGTAAATGAGAAGTACAAAAAATATATATATTTTAGTGTGAGTTGAGGTTGTCGTTATGATTTATAAATGACAAAAGGCCTCAGTGAAGGGACAAATCATTTGTACTGCAGCTCCGTTTCTTCATTGCTTTGGCCAGAGGTAAAAAAAACAAAAACACACTGAGCGCATTTTTTCCCAAAGGGTATTTGTTCCATTTGCGTCAATTGGTGAACCTTAGGTTGCCTTCCACTGTCGCCTTTGGCTTGTTTGGTTGGGTTCGGTAGAGTCGCCTACAGTAAATCACATCCTTCAACAATGACATTCAATTGAATGGTGAACTGAACTGAATCCTCATTGAACTAACAAGAGCATTCTGCTGAATGTATCTTATGTATTGAGGCTTATTCGCAATGGAGAAGTGTCTCACCTCATTTTCAATTACTGCCTGTTCATCTCTTTAAATTTTCTTTGACACAACCTGCATTGTATTAAGCACTACTAAATAAAGTTGACTTGACTAGGCATTGGAATACAAAAAAAATAAGTTGGTGCCAATACTACTGCTGTTGCTGTCTATTACTCTTCAGGCAATTGAAGACTGTGGAAAAGCCGTTGCATTTTTTTGCTTAAACCTTTGGTACTTTAAATCAGTCATTATTTTTGGATTCTTATAAGATTACACACATCATTATGTATGCTGAGCTTTATTTAGTTGAAAATAAACATGTAGGCTAATGTAAGCATTTAGGAGTCCAAATTGCGTAATCTCACAACATGGCTAACAATATATTGCAGTTTTAATGATGAAAGGGTCTCCATATCCTTTCAAATATTTGCAGGATGTTTGGCTGAAATATCAAACATGGCCAGGCCAAGTTTAACTGTTTTACTACAAACTACATTTTTGGCATAAATATTTTTTTTCCTTACAAAATACTCTCATATATATTTTTCAAGATTTGTAAACTATACATTGTGAAACACACCAGTTTCATTTTACTTTTCAGACACTTGCTTGATTGCTCAACTTGTCCAGAACTGCTCTTGCAACATGGATTGCAACATGGAGCCATAAAGCATCAGTCACAACAGAGATCTAACAGAAGCAAAATGAAATGGCATGGTTGTGTCAGAAAATGCATTTTTATCTTATTTTTGCTGTTGTGTAGTTTGTAGTACATTATTTTCAAATGTGATAGAACATTAACCTTTCACTGGCCTTTACTGGACATTTTATTTTCCTGTCACATTACAACAAACCATGTAATAAAGCATTTCAAAATTCACATCTCAACTGAAGCCTACTTAATTTTAACACTGCTCACTGGATATTTCACCTTGAAATATTCACAAAATGTGCAATAATCAGAACTGCTGTCACAGGCATGTTTTTTTTTGTTTTGTTTTATTCTGGCAGAAGATATTTTCAATAAGATATATGCTTTAGAGACAATTTACACTAAGTGGAAATAGCAATAGATGCAATTAACTTTAAGTGAAAGCACCACATTAGATCTTAAATGTATATTAGGTACTATTTACATCAAACCATGCCATAAATCATGTGCTGTTTACAAAAGTGAAATACCTGTAGCTGTATTTTTAGCAATATGTAGTTTATAGCAAATACAAATAGCGACAAATTCTATTTGCACATTTTATTTAAAGATACACGTTTTTAACAAAATGATCTTTATTAGTATCTTAAAGGTACTATTTATTAGCAAATATTACCTAATGTGAACATATCAATGCCTAAAAGTTAAAAAAGTGTATCTTTTGAAAAGGAGCTGCCTTACAGTCAAAGTCCCTTTAAGGCAAGTCATTTCATTTGGTGGGCATCTTTGAAACGCCTCTTAGGCAGTATGCTCGGGCATTCTGCCTGAATGGGGAAACATCAAATTGCATCCCAACCTTACAATTACATATTCGGAATCACCAATAAAATTAAACAACAACTATCTCTTTAGTTTATTTTCTAAATGTTTGAATCACACAAAATCTGCAGAAACTTGTAATAAACACACGTTTGGTCCGAGTCCCTCTCCCGGAGAATAGTCAGTCTATAACAATCAATGATTTGCTCCTGTACTAGAAGGCAGGGCTTCATTCGCCATATTGACCATTACAGCTTTGCCCATTCACAACTTTAAAGGTGACACATCTTGTGTATTCTATGGTCTAACCCAGGCTCATTCTGTAAATGTACCGCTATACATTTTTGGAGAGTGCCAAATATGTCCAAGGAGCTACTTTTTTTCCATTTTTTTTTCCGCAATTTCAAAAGCATGGGAAAATAATACATATAATGACGTTTTTACTCAAAACTGACTTCATAACTTCAGTCAAGTGTTTAAAATAAGTCCTTCTGTGAAATGAGGTGGCTTCTTTACACACAGAATAAAGCGTGCAGTATGTTTCACGATAGCATAAAACAATGGTGTTGCATTATTACATACTTTATTATTAGAAAAAATTATGAAGAAGAATTCAGATAAATCATGTTGTCAATGTCATGTGTTTATTAATTCTTTGAATCAACTGAAAGCAGTTTAATCATCTGTTTACCCTACGCTATAAGGATTTACATAGACTGCTATTTCCTGGGTTTCTTCAGGTATATTTGGTTGTTCTATGTGTATCATGAGAGCATCCTATGCCCTTTGGAGGAGATTTATAGCTGATCGCATTACCATACATTCCTCACATGATGTGCAAGACAATTTTAGCTCTTGTTAAATCGTAAATGTAATTTTATTTCAATGTATCGTTCAGTCCTAGTGCCTATCTGGTTAAATCGAATTCTTGATATATACTGTGTGTGTATATATATATATATATATATATATATATATATTATATATATATATATATATATATATATATATATATATATATATATATATATATATATATATATATATACAGGGCTTGACATTAACTTTTTTGATCACCAGCCACGGTGGTTAGTTTTCCAACATTACTAGCCACTCTCCATTTTCACTAGCCACAGTTTTATTGTTGGGAAAATATATTTTATATAAATATGACTTTGACATGCTAAAATTACTTGATTTAGATGTTGCGTTTTCTCCACATGCCTCATTCATTTCACTTTTTGTGTGTCGTGTATGAGCTTGCTAAATGTTCATGAGCAAATGGGTCATGGTTTCATAGTATTACAATTAGTTTTTATTTCACATAATTTTCAGAGCTCAAAATGAAGGATTTACCAAATTTATCTCTGACCACACCAAACATGAACAATTAATTATTTCTTAGCCACAACTTTTAAATGTGTCAAAACAAGCATAATATAGCTGTTTACTATACATTTTATTTAACAAAACATATGCACAGTAATCTGTCCTGGCTAAAGGTCCAGGATCACCAGTTAACTACACATAAATGGGAAGTAATCTCCCATTAAAGCAATGTTATTGTAAAAAATGATAATTAAACCACGTTACGCAAAATAAAGCAGGTAAAAAAACATACCTTGTGATAATGAAAGGATTATAATGCACACGGTTAACGTTAGACCCATAAATAATCTGTTCAAGTAATGGTGAAAGTGAAAGCAACCGGTGCTGCTTACAAAAAGACAAATCTGGAGCTCTTGAAAGCAGCGAGACTGTGGGTGCATGTTCATCACTTTCTGTCTAGTCTATTTGAACGAGAACCGATCACATCAGCTGTGTTTCTAGACACAGTTGCTTCACGCAAGGAAACGAGAGCGCGCACGCGTTTTAAACAGTCGCGCACATCACCTCAGCTGCGAGAGATCATCCTTTCATTCGGTATTCATCTGCTTTTTTATTGCTCACGCGAACGTAATTATTTTTGTCAGTCGTGTTGCTTCCTTATTCTAAGATCGCCTTTACATGCATATTGGACCATCCTTATTGTCGAACCCTGCTTTTATGCATTATTATCCAGGAAAATTATTTTCAACCAGTCAAAATGGCTAGTGGGAGTGTCTGTCTTACCCGCCACCACTGAAATCTACCCGCCAAATTGGCTGGCGGGTGTTAATGTAAAGCCCTGTATATATATATATATATATATATATTTTTTTTTTTATTATTATTATTTTTTTTTTTAATTAATTAATTTTTTTTTTTATATCTGACATTGTCTTAGGGGGCCAATCAAACTAAGATTAATACTTAAACTATAAATGCAATTATAGCAATAACTTTACTTGTATACACACATGTAAATGCTAACAATAGCTGATGTCTCTAGAATATCTGACCAATGAATACAATAAGTGCTATCTACAGCCATATAAGCCCAAGGCTGGTTACTTACTGAAGCTAAGCAGGACTGAACCTAGTTAGTACCTGGCACATGGGAAAACTAGGTTGCTGTTGGAAGTAATGTTAGAGAGGCCAGCAGCGGGTGTTCAACCTGTGGTCTGTGTGCGTCCTAATTCCCCAGTAAAGTTAAGGGGACACTATTATGTCAGTGAGCACCATCTTTTGGATGAGATGTCCTGAAGTCCTGACTCTCTGTGGTTATTAAAAATCCCATGGCACTTTAGTAAAGAGTAGGGGTGTAACCCCGGTGTCCTGGCCAAATTTCCTCCATCGGCCCTTACCGACCATGGCCTCCCAATCATCACCATCGACCAAATTGGCTCTATCACTGTTTCTCCTGTTCACCAATAGCTGGTGTGTGGTAAGCGCACTGGTGTCGTTGCCCTGTGGCTGCCATCGCATCATCCAAATGAATGCCTCACACTCCTGAATGGTGTGGTGAGACCCCCCTCATGATTGTGAAGTGCTCTGGCTATATGGCCATACACAATAAAATGCACTACATAAATACACATTACCTTACCTTTACCTATCTATCAAATCAAGCAGTGAATTAAGTGAGCGCAGTCAGTGAAGTGGAATTAAAACCACATTAATTATTTTCCCAAGAATTTTCAAAAGAGGCAAAACAAAGATGCCCAAACTAGCACTGGATAACTGATACTTCAATTTGCAGACATGGCTTGCATAGCTTAATTTTTTTATCATTCCGTTTTCAAAATAGTTTTCTTTAATCTTAGAAATGAGGGCTTAACATCAAGCAGTGAGTTTTGTACAATGCTGTCTGTAGTTTTAAAGTGCGCGAGCCCTTTATATTTCAGTGGATTCTGACTGGCTGTCAGTGTTTTATCATTTATTAGCAGGACAAAAATCATTCTGAAAGTGATCCCAACAACATTGTTTCTCTACATCTTTATTGTTATAGCTATGATCTGAATGCTCTTTTAGGACAATGTCTTTATCATTATTTTACAGTAATTTCCTTGGTGTGAACAGCCCTTAAAATGTCTAAGGGAAGTGCATAGTGTGATACCACTCTTGTGTGGTATATATTATACTGTACATTATATTGGTTTATGGAGTTTAGGGAATTTGTGCTGTAAATATTTTTAATTTAATTTAATTATTGCTGTTTTATTTTCTTATAAAAGACTTTAGACAGTGTAAGAATAACTATTTATGTTTGCTATTTTTTGATTTGGTCAACTCCTGAATTGCATTATACTTTCATTAATTTATTCATTTTCTTTTCGGCTTAGTCCCTTTATTAATTTGGGGTCGCCACAGTGGAATGAACCGTCAACTTATCCAACACATTTTTTTACGTAGCGGATGCCCTTCCAGTCGCAACCCATCTCTGGGAAACATCCACACACACTCATACACTACAGACAATTTAGCCTACCCAATTCATCTGTACCGCATGTCTTTGGACAGTGGGGGAAACCGGAGCACCCAGAGGAAACCCACGCGAACGCAGGGAGAACATGCAAACTCCACACAGAAACACCAACTGACCCAACCGAGGCTTGAACCAACGACCTTCTTGCTGTGAGGCGACAGCACTTCCTACTGCGCCACTGGGTCGCCTACCTTATAATTTCTGATAGTAAGTTCAATATTTATTTAAATAGTACTCCCTTAAAATATTTGTGAAATATAGCTCACTTTGTTTACGTCTCAGTTCTTCTATGTGTTTAGCCTGGATGTGCCTATAAGTGGGAATGTCTCTCCCGTAGCGATAATCTTTCAATCATGATTGGCATTATCATACAGTATGTTTGCCCTTTATATGAATGGCCGCTGTTAGCTAAGCTTTCTGTAACATTATCATATGTATATATGGGCATCAGAGTAAATTGTGTTTGCTACTCAAGGGGGAAATACAATTGTTTACAATAGAATCCTACTTCTGTATTTCTGTCATGTAGCTGAATCTCTGCTGTGGAGTGGATTTCAAGCAGAAGCCAGCAGTGACCTCCTATAAAGATGTTCAAGCACTTTTTGCCAGTGAGTGAGAGAGCAAAACAACAGCTCTTGTAAGACTTTTTTGATGCATATGCACAGGACTTATTTCACACAATGTACTTCTTGTGCTCAAATAAATCATTCATATTATATGTTTCTGCCTATTATTTTACAATTAAAGAATTAGTGGTTTGTGAAAAGACTAAAACAGTAGAAAACTTCATCAGACTGCTCCTCCACAAACAAGGAGAGGGAGAAAATCACAAGACATTGTCTCAGAAAAGTAATTCCAGAAATTTAATTTTGCATGATATTGGCATCAAATTCAAAACATATACTCAGGAGATTTTTAGCTTTTGACCTATTACTTTTCTGTGTTGCTCCAGGACTAACTTCACATATTTGATTATGAAATAATAAACTGTTTAGTGCGGTGCAATTTTTTACATTACTTAAGCATCTATTACTTTTTTTTTCATTTTGAGAATTATAAACTCTAGATGATGGATGATAAAGCCCAGAGTGTCTTCTTTCCAAATATACATGAACTGTCAATGTAAACGAAATTATTAAGCAACAGTTAATGTTTTAGTTTGGGATGGTCATTTTTGAGAAAGTGCCTCTGACGGTGAGGGAAAGAAGGGCACCAATATAGTCTCAGAAAACATTTTACAGAAATCTCATTTTGCATGCTATCTTCATCAAATTTGAAATATAAACTCATGAGACAATTGGCTTTCAAGTCATATTTTTTCTATACATTACATTAATGTTTTCCTGTGTTTGTATATGGAAAAGCAACAATTTAACACAATACTGTTTTTTTTTTATTTCATGACTTCACAATGTATAACTTTTTATGTATTTAACATGTAACTTCTCCTTTTACCACAGTAAAGATCAAAGTGTCTTTTTTCCAATGATAGCATCTGTGTTTGCAACTTGTGTTTGTAAATTACTAGAGTCAGGAACTGTTACTATTTAAGTTAAAATCTCTGAAACGTAGTGCTGGCTAACAGGTTTTAATTGTGTTGTATTTTTTTTTTTTTTTTTTTTTTTTTTTGGTTTATGGAGTTTAGGGAATTTGTGCTGTAAATATTTTTCTATTAATTTAATTATTGCTGTTTTATTTTCTTATAAAAAAAAAACTTTAGACAGTTTAAAAATAGCTATTTATGTTTGTTATTTTTTGATTTGGTCAACTCCTGAATTACCTTATAATTTCTGATAGTAAATTCATTATTTATTTAAATAGTACTCACTTAAAATATAGCTCACTTTGTTTATTTATTGTTTTTTTTTTTTGGACCTATATAGTAGACAATAGGGTAACACTTTACTTAATGTGTTAATAAGACAAGTTTATAAGTGAGATTATATATATATATATGTGCAAATATATATATATATATATATATATATATATATATATATATATATATATATATATATATATATATATATATATATATATATATATATATGCGAATATATATATATATATATATATATATATATATATATATATATATATATATATATATATATATATATATATATATATTTGCAGTAAGTAAGTGTCATTCCCTCATTTATGTCATTATTTTAAATGCAAAGGTGGCATTGCTTGATGTGTCTTTGTTATGACAACTTGGCATAAATATATCAGAATATAATACATAATATAGTAATGTTCATGACACAATTGTAGTGGCCTCATGACAATAGCTGATTTTCCACTATTGGGCCAGTCTTAGATTTCCTAGGCCAATAGCCCTGGAGCTTAAGCAACACGGCCGAAATCATGTCATGTTTCCACTGTAGGGCCAATAGCTTGCAGTGCAGCATGAAAACCATGCTCTCAGAATGCCCTCCGAATCAAACGTCACACAATCCACCCAGTTCAGCAGGAAGAAGAAAGTCAAATCAGAATCATGAGGATAAAGTGCACCATCACATCATCATGGTATGATCAAAATGGAGACCACTGAAGCAAACAAATGACACATTTCTGTACAGCATTAAATCATATGTCTATATTTGTATTTTAACACAATATATTTATTTACTCACCAAACTTGTTGGCATCATGCCCTGAGTGGTCTTTTCACTAACGAAGGGGCAATGACCCAGCACATCACCCGTAATATTAAACCACAGGATTATTTTTCAAGTAATAATTCCGTAGCAACATATTAACAACATATATGGTCACCCACTGAAGCTAAGCAGGGCTGTGCCCGGTCAGTACCTGGATAGGAGACCACATAGAAAAGCTAGGTGGCTGCCGGAAGTGGTGTGAGTGAGACCAGCAGGGGGCACTCAACCTGCAGTCTTTGTAGATTCTAACGCCCCAGTATATTGAAGGGGACTCTATCCTGCTCAGTGAGCGCCGTCTTTCGGATGAGACGTTAAACCGAGGTCCTGACTCTATGTGGTCATTAAAAATCCCAGGATGTCCTTTGAAAAGAGTAGGGGTTTAACCCCGGTATCCTGGCCAAATTTATCCACTGGCCTCTGTCCATCATGGCCTCCTAACCATCCCCATATTATAATTGGCTTAATCGTCTTCTCTCCACCAATCAGCTGGTGTGTGGTCTGGTGCAATATGGCTGCCGTTGCATCATCCAGGTGGATGCTGCACACTGGTGGTGGATGAGGACGTTCACCTCAATGTGTAAAGCGCTTTGAGTGTCCAGAAATGTGCTATATAAATGCAAGGAATTATTATTTTTATTATTAATTATATTTTATAACATCCTCGTTTTGGCAGACCCTATCAAACATTCAGCCCAAACACTGCGGAGAGCCCTAAACCATCTTAATCTTTTCCCCATGGCTATATGACACTAATAGGTAAATTTCTTTACCTACGAGAATCATTTAAATGTGTTGCATATAAAGCTCTATAAAATTATTGTTTATGTATCATGTCATGCTTATAAAGTAGTCATAACAGTCTTATGACTCCCCGCCCCATTTCCCCCTGACCTCTTTCCAGTCAAGTTTTACCGACAGTAGTTAGGGCTTTTCTTTTTCTGGACGGCTCTTGTAAATTGTTGGTTGGGTTTAGGGAAGTAAGTGGGTAGGCAGGTCAATCGATAAAATTGGTTGGGTTTAGGGAAGGAGGAGGGTGGGTCAGTCGATTGGTTGGTTGGCCAGTCAGTCATTTATTCAGTCATTCAGTCAGTCAGACAGACAGTCAGTCGACAGCGGCCTCTGGTGTGTTTACGCGAGAACATCGGGCGCGAAAGACACTTGCGAGAGAAATTTGAGATATAAAAAGCGCACACAGCGGCTTATCGTGGATTTGCAAACAACAAAAACTGCAAAAATACGTACCTCCCGGGACGTATTTCGTGGTCTCCAGAAACGTCCATAAGACTACGTTTTCAGAATGGAAATGGGAAAATGGAAATGGAAAACGGGAATGGAAATCTGGGTTGGCTAATTTTGAGGTGGCATGTGGCAACGTGAGCTACTTCATTAGATTAGAATTACTTGTCACAGATGCAGAGAGAAGCCGCGGTCACACTGGACTTTCCTCCCCATAGAATTCCATTCATACGCACGCGAATGCGTCAGACCGGAAACGCATGGTCATGGGTCGAGTTTCGCATGTTGCTGCGGTGCAAAGTTCAAGCTTGGTGAACTCTGACCTGCGAAATCGCATCACTTGAGTGCGTGAGACCAATCCAGGATCAAAACATGACCTCTCTTTACAGGGATTTAAAACATGGAGCAATCGCTCACTTTTTTAATCATCTTGTCTAATCCCGCCCCTTTTCGCAGCGCCGTACGACAGAATTTCGCAAGCTCAAACTCTAGTGTGACCGCGGCTAGACTCTTTTTTTTTCCTGGGCATAAGTTGCATGATACATAAACATTCTTGCCTTTCACATCAACGAGGGACAAGTAGTGCTTATATTTCCAGTTTGCAAAAGCTACCTTTGAACTTGTTGGATTTGCCACCGTTCTGACCCCTGGTCGTTGGTGTGTGCGACTGACTGTGCGTGTGCTTGTGTGTGAACCTGCACTACTTTGCCTCTGATTGGCAAATGATGGAAATTTACTATATCTAAGCCAGCCAACTATTCCAGCATATGTTATATGCAGCGGATGCCCTTCCAGCCGCAACCCATCACTGGGAAACACCCATACACTCTCATTCACACAGATACACTACGGACAATTTAGCTTACCCAATTCACCTGTACCACATGTCTTTGGACTTGTTGGGGAACCCGGAGGAAACCCACGCGAACACAAGGAGAACATGCAAACTCCACACAGAAATGCCAACTGACCCAGCCAAGGCTCGAACCAGGTGAAGTGATCGTGCTACCCACTGTACCACCATGACACCCCATTTTGATTATTCGTTACTAAAAAAAGTATTGCTACTAGTAACACTGTTTCTTAATAGCACCGTTATTCCCATCACTGGTCATCACGTTGCACTCCCAACATAACCTTGAAATGCTATTGTTTATAATTGACTCTACAAAAATATATATAAATAATATACTTTGTACTTGCACATTATTTGCAAATTAATACTCCTTGATTTTTTTTTTCACACTATGATTAGAAGGATGTTAATGTCAGCTTCTATATTGAAAGTGTTTCTTCGCATCTTTAGGTTGCACTGAACTCCATATTGTATACATAAAAACTTCAGTGACTTCTATGGCTGTCTCTTTGGGAAAGCCCCATCTGAGAGTAGAGCATCCACGGCTGAATCTTTCACAGGAGGCTCTGAGCTGGGCTTTTGTGCCCATCTTGCACTTTGCACTTTAGCGACGTCGGTTTGGAGGAGACAGCAGTGGTTCTCAGCTGAAATCTATTTCTGTTCTCCTGGTTGTCTTGGGCTTTTGTGGTGCCCTTTAAAGCTGAACAATGACGTACCGTTGGCACCTTGTTTCATTACGCCATGGCCCTGCAGATATTTCCTGCTTAAAATGCAGTGCAGTGTTGACTCACTCTGAGGAAAAGAGCCTCTTCTCACTCAGGTCTCGGCTGCCCTTTTCATCAACACCAGCAGGATTCTATGCTGTTCAGATAATCCCAGCTTTTGAACACACATGCTGGGCTGTTCTCATCTGACAGAACAGACATGTCTTTGTCTGATCCCAAAGCATGTTTCAATAGTGGAAAAAATAAATAAATTCTTAATGTAACGTATGGTTCCATACAGAGAATAGAGAGGATGAATTATTTATCTAAACCCTAAAATCCACAGAAGAGCAGAGCTGAAGCTGAAAATAAAAACTTCCTCTGTAAGGACTCTTGCAATTTATGTATCAATCTTTTTGATAAAGAGCCCATAATATTGGTCTGCACCTTTAAAAAAAAAAAAAAAAAAAAAGACAATATCAATTTTCCAAATGTTACAGAAGTGCTAAAGCATATTCCAGTATTTGCTGACATGGATAGCCAACTCTGGTGCTAGAGGGCTAAATTCCTACATAATTCAATTTCAACCTTGCTTCTGGTGTTTTTTTTTTTTTTTTTTATGTCAAGGAACCCCAGAGATCTCAATTAGTTAATTATTGCATGTTTAATAACAGTTAAAATTAAACTTGCTTTTTTTTTAGCATCTTTAACAGTTTTTTTCGCATCTTAAAGCTGAAAAACTGTAGAATTAGGAAAGCAAAAATATCAGCGTCTATTTTTGGACAGCGTGTTCTTCCTTTAATTCCTTAGCAGTTGAGTTCAAATACGGTATAAGTATGTTTTCCTTTAATATTTAATATTAGGTATAAGTTCCTTAAACTTGAGACAAAGCACTGACGCGTATGTATTATGGTGGCTCGAGAAAGCCAACATACTGTTATACTGAATAAACTTAATATTTTTCTTCTTCTTCTTCTTCTTCACATTTCTATATGTATCTCCTCCTAGACCATTCATACTACAACCACCAAACTAACACCAAACCTCCAAACTGGTCTGACTCGGGTTGCTATATCTTTTCCAACTGATCCGACTTACGGTTTTCTGAAACTGACCCAGAAAATTTGGAAAAGTCCCCTTGACTTACAGTTTTTCTCAGTCGCTTTGGTGCATTTCCCACAGCACTATTTACATTTGCACAACAGTTAATGCATTTCTCGAAACAATTAGTACAAACTGGAAAATCTAGTGGATAACCTGCAAAAGCGTGTCACTTGCTCAAAATGGAGAGCTCATTCCTCAAAAGCAAGTATTCATGTCAATGAAAGAGTCAGTGTCATCAAAATGAAAAGTCCTGACACCATTGTTTATGAACAAGATAGCCAAATGGCTTTGTCATGTTTTCATTATGTCAGTTTACTTTGTACATATTTTCCAATGCAAAAAAAGTCAGATTTTGGTGAAACTTCCTGAAAATGCTCAATACAGCACTATATACTATTTGCACAGCCCTTTGAAAGCTACAGTAAAGTTAGACATCACTGCATTTAGTAAAGTATCTGAGTACAAGACACTGAATATGTAGGTTTCACATTTTTACTGCATTTGCTCTTTACAATTCAAATATATTCACAGCATTGTGCAAAAGAATAAATACACCCTTATTTACAACAAACATAAACTTCCTTTGGGTAGAGCTGTGCACAACTGTAAACAATATTGCAGAGCATATTGCAATTGAACCTACAACATACACCGGTCTGTAAACCATTCAAGAAATTGTTCAATTTAGAAGACATTTTCAGAAAAAAAGATTTAACATTTTTAAAATAAGCAAATGATAATGTTACAAACAGCAGAGAGTTGTATGAAAGCAATTGATACATGTCCAAAAGCATTCGTAATTTGTTGGAAGGAATGAGAAGCTGCTACTATGATGTGCACAAATGACTAATTGTTTTGAGAAATGCATTAACCCTATAGCCTTCAACCCGACGCGGACGTGTGCTGATATGTTGGCGGTTCATTCCGCTGTGGCAACCCCGGATTAATAAAGGGACTAAGCCGAAAAAAAATGAATGAATGAATGAATGAAACAGTTGGCATATAAGTACATACAGTTGAAGTCAGAATTATTAACCCCCTTTGAATTTTTTTGTCTTTTTAAATATTTCCAAAATGATATTTAACAGAGCAAGGAAATTTTCACAGTATGTCTGATAATATTTTTTCTTCTGGAGAAAGTCTTGTTTGTTTTATTTTGGCTAAAATAAAAGCAGTTTTTAATTTTTTAAAACCCATTTTAAGGTCAATATTATTAGCCCCTTTAAGCTTTTTTTCCCCGATAGTCTACTGAACAAACCACCGTTATACAATTACTTATTACCCTAATAACTAATTACCCTAACCTGCCTAGTTAACCTAATTAACCTAGTTAAGCCTTTAAATGTCACTTTAAGCTGTATAGAAGTGTCTTGAAAAATATCTTGTCAAATATTATGTACTGTCATCATGGCATAGATAAAATAAATCAGTTATTAGAAATTAGTTATTAAAACTATTATGTTTAGAAATGTGTTGAAACAATCTTCTCTCTGTTAAACATAAATTGGGGAAAAAATAAACAGGGGGGCTAATAATTCAGGGGGGCTAACAATTTTGACTTCAACTGTATATAGTGAAAAAACAATGAGAGAGAGAGGAGCCATAAGAAGCTGAATTACAGGGCTGAGGCTGGGCTGGTCTCTGTTTTGTTTGTCACAACAAAGTTAGACAAGTAATATAAAATTATTGATTCATTCATTCATTCATTTTCTTTTCAGCTTAGCCCCTTTATTAATCCGGGGTCGCCACAGCAGAATGAACCGCCAACTTATCCAGCACATGTTTTACGCAGTGGCGCAGAAGGTAGTGCTGTCGCCTCACAGCATGAAGGTTGTTGGTTCGAGCCTCAGCTGGGTCAGTTGGCGTTTCTGTGTAAAGTTTGCATGTTCTCCCTGTGTTCGCATGGGTTTCTTCCGGGTGCTCCGGTTTCCCCCACAGTCCAAAGACATGCGGTATAGGTGAATTGGGTAGACTAAATTGTCCGTAGTATATGAATGTGAATGAGAGTGTATGGATGTTTCCCAGAGATGGGTTGCAGCTGGAAGGGCATCCGCTGCCTAAAACATATGCTGGATAAGTTGGCGGTTCATTCCGCTGTGGCGACCCCAGATTAATAAAGGGACTAAGCCGAAAAGAAAATGAATGAATAATAATAATATTAATAAATAATAAACCTTAAATAAAGTTTAATATTTGCAGGAAAACCCTTTAATATAACCTAATTAAAGGGTCACGAAACACCAAAACACATTTTTTGAGCTGTTGACAGTCATATATGTGTCCCACGCTGCTATAAACACTATTAGGACACATATATTGCACTAAAGAGTGAAAATAGGTTGTTTTTGCGTTATTTTGAGCAAATTCGTTCTTCCGGTTTAAAACGAATTTTTGAAGCTGCGTCACGGCCATGAGATACTTAGGTGTAAATCCCGCCGCAGAGTGGCTGTCTGTCTTTTCTAGGACGTTCTTACGTATCTGAGTGCGCAGTAATAATTCATGAGAAAGACGTGCTTCAAACCAATCAGCGCGCTCTATTGTGTATGACGTGAAACTTCATTAATATGCATGACAGCTCCGGAGACTGTTTACCAGTTTACAGCGTTCAGACGGCAGAGAGACGCCACGTTGTGTTGCCAAAACAAGTGAAAGTACAAGAATTTCAAGACAAAAGTCGTAGGTGTTATTAGTGTGTTGCAACGAAGGTTTTGTTTTCATTTTCCCTTTATGAGAGAGCAGCTGGACTCACGTGTGGATTATAGTGCACGCGACACGTGACAGAAACGCGTTTGTAAGGAACATTTTTACCCGAGAGCTTTTTCTCATCTGGAAATGGTGAAATCCGGATTTGCCACTCGTCTTCTTTTAATAAAAAGACACAGCTCCAGTTTGATTGTCTGTCTACAGATTTGGTAAGTGTTTGCAGTGGACTGCCCTTTGTTTAAATGCTGCTCTCCGAGTGTAAACATGTAAACACAACCTATTCCCGTCGTGCAGGATTTTCGCTGCAATTTGTGACAGGATAGTCTATACACACACGGCTTTCTGACGCTACCTACCGAGTACATAAGTTACAGAGAAATGCGGAGGATTTTTTTCTCTTATTCGCCGTATCAAATCAGCCTCTGTGTGTTTGTTTTGCCTGTGAAACTTAGCGCGTGCCCAAATGGAAACTCCCTCCTATGCAAAATCTTATCCTCTTTCCCTCCCCCGACACTCCCACACTCCCAGAGCTGGACACGCCCAACTTTCCTGACTTTTTTCAAAACAGAGGTGTGAAAACACCCTGCTGAGACAGGGGGTTTCGTGGCCCTTTAAATACTGGGTGTATTACACCTTAAATACAATGCAAAAAATAAATAAGTAAATAAATAATAATACTAATAATAATGACAAAATGTCAAAACAAATATTTTTATGTTGCTTTAACTTATTATAATATGTTAATCAGCTTTCAACTATTTTGTTTATGTTATACAAAGTTTAACTTAATATGTTAGCCAGTTTGATTAATGTAAGCTGAGATGACTAGAAAAGTTAAGTGTTCCACAAGAAAAGTTTTTATTTTTACAGTGTATATTCATACAGTATACTTAGATATAAAAAGCAGTGATAAGGTATGTGGTCCAGTCCAACCTTATGAAAGTATGACTCAGGTAACACATATTAAAGATAAGTTACAGGTACAACTGAAACTTAAGGGTACAACTTAAGATTGACGTAGCCTTAAGAATTCCTTCTCCATCAGTATGGTCCCTCCTTTGTGTAAGTCTATGGAATTTTCTCCACCAGCTTTATTGCCCAGCAGGCTAAAATCAGTAATAAGAAGAGCACTGCAGTCACACACACATACATCGATAACATCATTATCCAAAATGTGATTAGACTTCTAGAGCTAATTATTCAGTTGCTGCGCAGAGTTTGATTGGGAGGCAAGTTGCGTTACAAAGCTTGCAATCATGGTGAAGGCACCAGCGGCAGCCATTAGCAGTGGCTCATTAGGGGAGCTTCTTACAGTCAGGGCTCTGTGGGCACTGACTGGAGAGGAGGAGGATGAAGCTGTGAAGCACTTCAGTCTCTTCACCCACTCAACGATGTGTCATGATTCCCCTCGCATTCATGTGCCGCTACAACAAATAGAGACATGCAGTGCAGTCTTTCTTGAAACAACTGGCCATAACCCCAAATTCACTTTACATTTGGCATTTGCTTTGTTTATTTCTTTATATATTCTATTTTTTTCAAATATTTCCCAAGTGAAATTTTTCTAAACACATTTTTTAAAGCATAATAGTTTTTTATTAACTAATTTATTTTGTCTTATACGTATTTTGTCAGTATTTTTTACTAGCTACTTTGCTAATGACTAGTAGTATGCTTTAAGTGCAATTTTTAAGGCTTAACTAGGTAAATTAGGTTTACTGGGCAAGTAAATAAAGAACAGAGGTTTGTTTTGTATCCAATAAAAAAAAAAAAAAAAAAGCTAAAGGTCGCTAATAATATTGACCTTAAAAATTATTAATTAATGTTTTTTTTTTAATTATTAAAAAAAGTAAAAACTGCTTCTATTCCACCCAAACTAAAATAAATAAAAAAACATATAATAGTATAGTTAATATAATTATATATATATATATATATATATATATATATATATATATATATATATATATATATATATATATAATTATATATCCTGCACATTTTGTATTTATTCCTACTTAACACATCTGATCCATCAACTCGTTAACAGAGAGATCCATGAACTGATCCTTGAGTGACAAATACAAGAGACATGCAAAATGTACAGGGTGGGGGGCCACGAGGACTGGAATAGAGAACCACTGAGGGCAACTTATAATTTGAACGGCATCTGCGCTTATGTTAGTCTGTTTTACATCATCTCAAGGTCTTCATAATCCTGAATCCTGGTTGTGGAGGAGTAGAGAGCATGAGACTGATTCCTGAAAGACGCCAGTGACAGACGAGTCTTTGCATTGATCCCGTAGGCCAGTATGATCACCCACCGGCAGCCTTCTCCGGTTAAAAGCACTCCACTTAAGACATTAGCCTACATATTTAATTTCATTTGTTAAAGATTTATTTCTAAATTATTTCTAAATTCAGTTCTAATTTCCAGCAAATCTTGTTTCATGTTCTCAACACCATGTGCTTCTTTTCTTCTTCTTCTTTTAGAGTTTTATTTGGTGCTTGGCAAACCAACTTTAAGGTGCATTTTCTGCCACCTACTGAATTGGAGTATGGATCGCAACTTGGTTAGAAATCTTGAGGGATTAGTAAGGGGATAATACATGGATGTGTTCCTTTATATGTGTGTTGTGTTTTCATTGATTTATCTTTGTCATGTGTTCAGTTTCTCATTGGTTCTTTCAAATCACGTGATCCTTTCTGTTTAGTATATATATACATCCTCTTGTTTCATGATGTAAACCGCTGTTGGTAAGTTGTTTGTGTCTTTGTTCTTTGTTTTGGTGTCTTCCTAATCCTGGACCAGGCTGTATCCTGAGTAGATGCTGTAGTGGTCGTGGAGGAGTGGAGAGCAAAAGACCCTAGTTACTGACGAGTCTTTGCATTGTTCCCGTGGGCCAGTAAAATCACCCACTGGTGACCTTCTCACACTTGCAGCTTCTCCACGATGGATCTCCATCTTCTCCTTTGAAGTTTGGCCAGATGAGAAATGGTCATGCCCAACTGAGCCTGGTTTCTCTCAAGGTTTGTTCTTTCACTTTTGTCGCTTGCTTGGTTGGAGTTGTACATTGATGGATTTGCTCTTCAGTGTTTGGACTTTCAGCAGTGGAAATTAAAGGTGCTGTACTGTATGTAAGTTTTTGACTCTTTTAAAGCACAAAAATACCATAATATGTGTGCAGATATTTAAGAAACATCCCAAGTGAACATACTTGTTTAACTGAAAAACAATGCTGAAGTCAGATATTCTGCTTTGAAAATGGTTTTTCCGTGCCGGAACGCTGTCTGTGTTTAGATAAATTTCATATGCACGATGCCAGTTTAGCCAATTATATGTCAGCACCCTGGGTTGCCTTGTTGGAAAACAGCGTATTTCATTCATTCATTCAGAAAGACTCTGAAAGCATGCGTCCGTGACCAAAAAGAACAGTATGGGAGACAGATGCAGTTCCACATGAAGTTATTAATTAGCAAATTACATAAATATTACGAACGTAAACATTAGGTGAGCAGGTTACATTGTAACCGCGTGTCCTAACAACACGCTGTGACGAGAGAGGCAGTGATCAGCTATTTGGCTGTTTGCACCAGACGAAACACGGCAGAAATGTAAACACAGCCTTTCAGAAGCACAGAATATGCACTCGCTCACGAAAAGGTAAGGTTTAGAATCTATTTAATACATGTTAACCCACTTTAACATCAATGTAGATGCTGAATCACTCATATGTGTTTAGTTCTAAAGTTCAATTTCAGACGGTTTATTGTATTTTCAAGATCTGAGGTGAACTTTCTGCTTTCAGTATATGGCAACAAATGCCATGTAAAATGCATTCAAACTCGCATTGTTAGCATTTAGCACAGAATAAAGCACACAAGGCTTACCTGAGGTGATCTAGCTGTCATAGGTTTCTGTTGTTCAGCTGTGAGAAATAGAAGCCATTTCTAATATATCAATTCGAGGTGTTGGTTAGGACAAAAACTCCTTTTAATATGGAAAATATTCCCTCTATCGCGTGTCGTGGCTTTTATTTAGAACACAGTTTAAATCACTCGCTCCTGTACACAATCTGGCAACCCAGCGTACTTTTATTATGATCCAGGAGTGCAATGCCTAGTTCAACCACTGGGTGTCAAACTTACATACTGCACCTTTAAACCACACTGAAATTACTTTAACTTCAACTCTGAAAACTGAACTGACACAGTTTCAGTTTATCTGAACTTCTAATTTTGTTAAGCTGCTTTGACACAATCTACATTGTAAAAGCGCTATAAAAATAAAGATGCATTGAACTGAAAATAGTAGGAATGTCCTTGTTCTGTTAAACATAACTTGGGAAATATTTGAAAAAGAATTTAAATCTTACAGGAGGGCTAAGAATCCCTAAGAATTTTGCAACTGTATTTATCTGTTTATTCCATTTGGTAGGTCACCTGCTGCAAGACACAGCAAAGAGGATTTCTGGTACCTCACAGAAGTCTTGTCAAAACACACAAATGTGTGGAAACAAGAACGCCTACAATAGCACATGTACAGTAACATTATAATTCATTTCAATGTCAGTTGCCTGGCTGTCACATGCAGCACAATAAATAGAACCCCTGCATGCTGCACTCTTGTTCATGGGTAAATATAAACTCAATTCACCTGAGCTGTAACTGATCAATCAGGAACACGATGTTATGACAAGGCTCATTGGCTGATAATGGCACTCAATGGTTACTGTGATGTGAAAGGAATAATGGAAAATGATCATTTAAAGAGCCATAATACTGGTCTAGATGATCTTTTAACCCCTTGATTGTCACCCCCACTATTTGAATCCAATAACATTTGACTTTGGTTTTGGTGAAATATAAATGACATGGCTCAAGCAAATGTCTAATCAGTTGTAAAGCCACATTAAAACCTTTAAAAGTACATAGATGTTTTTTTATTATTATTATTTACTTAAAGGTGCAGTATGTAAGTTTGACACCCAGTGGTTGAACTGGGTATTGCACTCCTAGATCAAAATAAACACACGCGTGGGATGCCAGAGATTGAGTACAGGAGCGAGTGATTTAAACCGTGTTCTAAATAAAATCAACGACACGCGATAGAAGGAATTATGTTCCATATTAAAAGGAGTTTTACTTCTAACCAACACCTCGAATTGAGATATTAGAAACGGTTTCTATTTCTCACAGCTCAACATGTGAAACCTATGACAGTGCACCTCAGGTAAGCCTCGTGTGTTTTATTCAGTGCTAAATGCTAACAATGTGAGTTTGAATGGATTCTAAACTTTACCGTTTCGTGAGTGAGTGCTTATTCTGTGCTTCTGAAAGGCTGTATTTACATTTTTGTCGTGTTTCGTCTGGTGCAAAGAGTCAAACTGCTGTTTGCGTGTTGTTAGGACACGAGATTACAATGTAACCTGCTCACCTAATGTTTACGTTCGTAATATTTATATCATTTGCTAATTAATAACCTCATGTGGAACTGAATCTGTCTCATTTCGACGTCTGATACTGTCCATTTCGGTCACGGGCGCATGCTTTCAGAGCCTTTCTGAATGAATGAATGAAATACGCTGTTTTCCAACAAGGCAACCCGGAGTGCTGAATTATAATTGGCTAAACTGGCATTCTGCAGGTTAATTTTACCTAAACAAAGACAGCGTTCCGGCACGGAAAAACCATTTTCAAAGCAGAATATCTGGCTTCAGCATTGTTTTTCAGTTAAACAAGTATGTTCACTTGGGATGTTTCTTAAATATCTGCAAACATATTATGGTATTTTTATGCTTTAGAAGAATCAAAAACTTACATACAGCACCTTTAAAGCACATGGCGCAAAAGCATTAAGGGCAGTTTTAAGAACGGAAAAATACACTTTGCGTCTAACAGGGTTGTGCTTATTCTCTTAATGAGTTATGGGTGTGTTTTGAGCATAACCTGCATTAAACCAATCAGAGTCTCCTCCCACATTTTCTTTACAGAGCCCCTATTATAGATTTTTGAAAATGACCTTCCATACAGTGTGTAATACAGCTCTAAGTGAATGAAAACATCCAAACCTAAAAGTGTACCTTGTTTAAAACTATTGATTCTTTAGTGAAATAGTTGTCATTTTTCAGATTTTTGATACAATAACCTACGCTGCAACGTGGGATTCGTCAGCCGTTTGCTATTGAAGGAGCAGCAGAGACTATGGGACTTTGACAGACTTTGGCAGGGACTTTGTCAGTAACTGCTACAGTTCATATGGACCAGATTCTTCTTCCTCCGGATCCTAACATGTAAGTGTCATTAAAACTGTTGCCTCGTTCTGTGTAGTTTGCAAAATATATGTTTAATTGTGTGCTATAAGTTGTAATCACCCCGTGCGCCTTGTAATCACATATCTATTATACTGTAGATCAGTGCTTGTACTGTACCTCTCAGGTTAAATCTCTATGGGGCTATTCACATATTGCATCCAAAACTACGTTAAAAACGTGACACATGCTTCTTCCTTTAGCAATTTTAAATGCGTTTCTGAACTAGTGATCCTCTGCCGTTTGTCTTTGCTATGGCCACCATCAGCTGTTCCTCACACACTTGGTAAATTTTCTAAATAGTTCAACTTTTGCCACTGTGTAGATTAATACTAAATGTGTGTCATTGTTATTACTTGGGGTTAGAGTTAAGATTAGAGTAATATGCTGGTGTTTAACTGCATCGCTTTATTGCATTCCTGCATTGGGCTCTCACATACTTTCTGTTACTTCATACTGTAGCCGTGGTGGGCATTTCTTTCTGTCTCATGCTGAACCCAGTTGACCAATCACGACAGACTGGGTCATCTGTCCAATCACCGCAGATTAGCTTCGCGCTAAGGAGGGGTATGGGAACAAATGAATCGATGAACGATTCATATGGGAGTCGCTGGGATAATTAGGTAAAAATAAATGCATATTATAAGACAATGAAAGTGTTTTTTGACCTTGCATGCATGTTGTTGGAGACCCCTAAAACCAAAATATGACCTTTTTAATGCAAAATAGGGACACTTTAGTAATCAGTTGAGTCGTGCCATGGCACATTTGCTATTTATATAGTGGAATTTGTAAGTGGAAAAACTGAACACTTCACTAGTGAGAAAACAGTTAAACAGACCATCTGCAGTGCACGGATAAAGAATCAGCCTCCTCCATTCTGCCTCTTTACTTTCACTTTCTCTTTACTTTTAATCGTTACTCCTTTACTTTCGTGGATAAGGAAATGGTGTTTTAAGCACTCCCCCTAAGGCATTAGCCTACATATTTAATTTAGTTTGTTAAGCGCAGATATTTGTTTCAAAACTATTTCTAAATTCAGTTCTAATTTCCAGCCAATTAAAAAAATGAACAACAATGAAGTGTGGTTTAAAAACTGAGTTATATCCAAACACACGTCCTATTCTTATGCCCTATATTGTAAAGCAGGGATGTCAAACTCAGTTCCTGGAGGGCCGCAGCCCTGCACAGTTTAGTTCCAGCCCTGCTTCAACACACTTGCTGGTAGGTTTCAAACAAGCCTGAAGGACTCAATTAGTTTGATCAGGTGTGTTTAATTAGGGTTGGAGCTAAACTGTGCAGAGCTGCGGCCCTCCAGGAATTGAGTTTGACACCCCTGTTGTAAAGTGTTTTGTGTTGTCCTGTCTTTTATTTTGTAATTGTTTTGTTGTCTTGTTTCATGCCTTGTTTCCCACCATGTGTTCTTTTTCTTCTTCTTCTTTTGGAGTTTTATCTGGCAGTTGGCAAACCAACTTTAAGGTGCATTTTTTAGAAATCTTAAGGGATTAGTAAGGGGATACTACATGGATGTGTTTCTTTGTATGTGTGTCATGTTTTCATTGGTTTATCTTTGTCATGTGTTTAGTTTCTCATTGGTTCTTTCATGTCATGTGATCCCTTCTGTTTGGTGTATATATATATATATATATATATATATATATATATTCATTCATTCATTTTCTTGTCGGCTTTGTCCCTTGCGGGGTCGCCACAGCGGAATGAACCGCCAACTTATCCAGCACGATTTTACGCAGCGGATGCCCTTCCAGCCGCAACCCATCTCTGGGAAGTTCCACACACACATTCACACTCATACACTATGGACAATTTAGCTTACCCAATTCACCTGTACTGCATGTCTTTGGACTGTGGGGGAAACCGGAGCACCCGGAGGAAACCCACGCGAACCCAGGGAGAACATGCAAACTCCACACAGAAACGCCAACTGACCCAGCCCAGCCGAGGTTCGAACCTGCGACCAAGCGACGTTCTTGCTGTGAGGCAACAGCACTACCTACTGCGCCACTGGGTTGCCCCATATATATATATATATATATATATATATATATATATATATATATATATATATATATATATATATATATATATATATATATATATATATATATATATATATATATATATATATATATATATATATATATATATATATATATATATATATATATATATATATATATATATATATATATATATATATATATATATATATATATATATATATATATATATATATATATACACCCTCACGTTTTCTTGTTCTTGGTCTAGCTTTGTTTGTTCATTGTAAACCGCTGTTGGTGAGTTGTTTGTGTCTTTACTTTTCCCATTCTTTGCCATGTTTTTTTGTTTCAAGCCATGTTCATGTTTTTGTTAGTGGTGGGCAAAGCGAGGCTTCATGAAACTCTGAAACAGTCGAAGCAAATGTGTCGAAGCTTCAAAACTTTTCGAAACCCCACTCTACGTTGACACCTAGTGGTCATTTTTTATGTATTGCACTGGAACAGCTTCAGCAAAGAACAGTTGAGCAAATTGAGGTATTAAAACCCACTTATAGGCTTGAACCTTCAAGTGCATTAGTGGAGCGTTTAGGCTTCCTGACTTCCATCCGGGAATTGTGGGTTCAAGTCCAGGCTTCCACAGCTGTTTTGAAATGCGTTAATATCAGTTTGAATTGCTTTGTTTTTGTATCGTTTTGTTTCAACATTGGTCTGACATCCGAATAAACACTTTGTGAATAAATATGTCTTGTTTTGGTCATAAACAGGGTTGTTGCTAGATCAGACACAGTTGTGGCCAGAAGTTAACAAGAATTATTTATATTATTCATTAAATAAAGTCTACCCAAAACCTAAACCCAACCATCACAGTACTGTAAAAATTTTAATTATTGTTTTACAGTGTTACAAAAATGATGCTAAATTGATGGCGTATCAGCAGCTGTATCCTATCTATACACCATAAAACAGTAACATTATTAAAATACATAAAATCGTGATTTCGGAGTATTTGTAAAAGTCGGGATTCGAACCCAAAAGTCAATTGAAGCTCAGTTACAACATGCACACACACGGTCCACTAGGCCATATGAGACAGAAGTTTTTTTTCTGGCCCTGTCAGTCAAATGCACATTCACCAGGTTTCAAACAGTATGATTAAGACTAGGTTAAAATGTGATATTTATTTATTTATTTATTTATTTATTTATTTATTTATTTATTTATTTATTTATTTATTTATTTATTTATTATTAGAGTTTTTATCTTGTTTATTTCTAAAAACAAGACAGTATTTGATACTTTTCTAGAAAATGCTTCTTGCTTTAAGAATTTTAAGATATTTGGACTAGAAAAGCAAGGCAAAAAAATCTAAATAAGAAAAGCATTTGTTGCAGCGTGAAGGAGAAGCAAATAATGCAATGAATACTAATAAGAAATAAGGCTAATAAGAAATAATAAAAAATTACATGGTTCACTCTTAAGATTTAAGCTCTTTTATTGGATAAACAGCCAGAAATTTTGGGCAAATGGGACAAAAAAGGGATCAGCAAATGTCACGGGCTGCATTTAAACACAGGTGTGCTACTGGCTGCCGCATTCAGAAAGTACAATGGTTCCATCCCCGTGCTCAACAGGAAGCTTTTTTTTCTATTCCATTCCTTTTTGTACCTTACCTGTGTATTTTAAGCTGTGACTTTTGCTAAAATTGTCATGAATGCCCTTTGTAGAGCTGTGGTTCTCTGCTTTTCTGACAGGCTCAAGCTTTTACCTTGGTTTTCCATCTTGCCTTCAGTAGTTACACTGACATTTACATTGCACTGTGATTTAGAAAAAAAAAAAAGGAATTTTATCACTTAAAGGCAGTTATTTTATTATTTTACTATTTTACTCTCAAGGAACTCGTGTCTCATCAAACAGTCCAAAATTAGCAAGCCAACCATATAGAAGAATAACCTTAGGAAGATAAAAAAAGAAGGCTTCTCAAAATAGAAGCTACTGTACTTATTGAAAGGCATATTTTAGATGATTTCCATAAATAAATGAGACATTCAATGTGTTCAGTACTGGGAAGTTTGTTAGAGACAACCTGTCCTCCAACCTATGTATTCATGTAGGTTGTTTGTCACTTTTCTGAAATATGACCCATTAGAGCGTTTACTAAAAAAGTGTCTCAATTGTGAATAATACATAATGTCCTTTCATCTACAACTTCATCAGCAATTTGTGTAGCGCATTTGGGAGGAGAACATCCACTGGTAAAATGCACCTTGAACAGACTGTAAATCATGTTCCAAACACACAAATGTAAATTAGTGGGAAATTAACCATCTAAAAAGTAGGCACACCGCTTTTTCAATGACCAAGACTCAACAAAACTGCTCTGAGAAAAAATGAAACGGATGTCTTTCATTCAAAGCACATTTTTATATTGGGTTATGTCACAAATATACACAGGAGACCCAAATGCAAGTGAAAAAAAAATTGGTTTATAATTATAATCATTCAAGTAAAACATAAATAAATAAATAATGACCCCTTATTATAGGTAAATTTAAAAACATTAGATTTTCTACTTAGTGCTGAAGTAAGAAATATTTTTAGGGTCTCCATATTACACAATATTTTTACTTTGTGTGAATGTAATTGTTTTTCTTGTCCACAATATATATTTTTGATTTAGATTAAATTAAAGTTCATAGTTTGTAGCAAAGTTAAATTATACCTTGAGTAAAAAAAATAGCTTTAATGTAAACTTTGGCTACATTCCCACTGCGAGGCTTAGTGCTCAAATATGATTTTTTATTTTTTTTTTCTCAGATCTGATTTTTTTTCTTTATTGCATAGCTGTTCACAATGTTGTTATAAATGAGGCCAATATCAGATTTACAGTGTGAACAGATAATGGTCCAAAACTTACCTGCATGCGCTAAAGTACATCTATGCAGCAAAAAAATGTCTTATTATGCACACAATGTGTATTAAGTCAATAAAGCACGTTGTCAGATTGTGCTTAATATGATTTTCACAGACAACAGATGTTTCTTTTTATGACCTGTAAATGGTTGTTTTGTCAGTAATAATGTGTATTTCAGTGTTTGAAATCTAAAATAAGTGTTTTGTGATCAAAAACACTGATGATTTGTCATTCGTCTCTCTGACCACCGGTGTAGTGAACTCATCAAGGATTAATGATTAAAGCTGCAGATTGAACTGTGAAGGCAGGGCTCATGCCTGGTTCATCTGTGTTAAAAATTCTATTCTTTGCAGAGTCTGATAACCTAGCCTACTGTTAATTAATTTTAATTTGTTATAAACAACATGGGCTGTTTCCAGTAAAAACTCATCAAAGTGAAACTGAAATGTTGTCTACCGGCATATTGAAGAATTTTGTCCTTAACAATGGGGAAACGTTTAAAAAGAGTATTAATCTGTTGCAAGACTTGTCACGTAGTTTTTCTTTTATATTTAGTTTTGTTAATGTATTGATTATTTAAGTGAAATATAGCTGTTTTATGTTGGCTTATTTTATATATGCAATTATGGTGACTTTTTGAATATTTATATTATATCCAAAGCAAATTCATGTGAATATGTACATGTTGTGGTAGCCTTCTTGAACAATAGCAGTCATTTTGGGCTGAATGAAACACAAGGTGTCTCACAACGTGAGAACATTGGTGGAACGTTAAAGTGGAAAGACAATTCAGATTCAGAAGTGTAAGAAAACATGTAACCAAATAAAATAAAATAGCCAAAATATGCAGAGACAAAGTAAAATCAAAGAAAGAACTTAACGGTACATTTATAAGATGCATGTTTTTTGATTAAATGTTTACATTTCAGTAAAGAAAATGCTGAGTTTTTGCCTTAAACTGTTTACTATCAAGTCCAATATAAATAGCATATATTATGTACGATTAATCCTAAGAAAGTCTAAGGTACAGTAGAGTGTGAAAGTATACTGGCAAAGGTTGCTTGAAAATATGCTTACTTTCTTACTGCACTTACACAGAGTGACACTCGTACTAAATAACCTATTTACTTACAGGAATAGTTTAGCCAAAAATGAAAATTACCCCATAATTTACGGATTTATGCACTTTTGGAAGCTTCCAGATAATAGCCACTATTCAGCACCATTAAACAGCATGGGAGAGGCAGGATAAAATACTCAAACTGTGTTTGCCTGACAGAAAAAAGTCATATACACTGAGGATGGCTTGAGGATGAGTAAATTATAAGATAATTTTCATGTTGGGTTGATCTATTTCTTTATTTTTTGAGAAGCAAAGATGAAAATTGGATACACCAATAGTAACATTTAAAGCCATTATTTTGTCATTTAAAGTATTTTTCTTTTAATAAAATAAAACAAAACAAAGCCTAATGTAATTTTATTTAAACCATTCTTTAGCTGTATCTTATTGCAAGGATTTATGTAGTCATGATCACCAGCAATCTAACCCTGATAGATCGCTGGAGAACATTCACTATCACCCGGACTACAATCCTGTCACCAAAGGGACTACAAATCCTGTCATGCACCACACACTCACACCTGTTCTGGTTCTTTTTTGATTACACACTCACAGTTGGGGGCTGCTCAAAGACTGATTATATGGACCATATATACAGCACACAGACATTGCTGAGTCTTGTTGTCTTGTAACACTACGAATCGTTCTCATGTCTTGTCATGTCTTAGCCTAGCCGTGTTTTGAACCCTTGCCTTGTTTTCTTGTTTTGATTCCTTGCCACCTGTATTGCCCATTTGCCTGTTTGTGATCACTATTCTGGATTATTTGTATGTATCTATTTACCCCTGTTTTGACAGTTGCCTGCCTGACTGCACGTGGATCCTCAACCCCGCTGTCCAGCACTGTTGTGTTACACATTTGCATTATTCACTTGAAGTCAGAATTATTAGCCCCCCTTTGATTTTTTTTTTTTTCTTTTTTAAATATTTCCCAAATGATGTTTAATAGAGCGAGGACATTTTCACGGTATGTCTGATAATATTTTTTTGTCTTCTGGAGAAAGCCTTATTTGTTTTATTTCAGCTAGAATAAAAGCAGTTTTAAATTTTTTAAAAACCATTTTAAGGTCAAAATTATTAGCCCCTTTAAGCTATTTTTTCCGGTAGTCTACAGAACAAACTAACGTTATACAATAACTTACCTAATTACCCTAACCTGCCTTGTTTAACCTGTAACCTAGCCTTTAAAAGTCACTTTAGGCTGTATAACAGTGTCTTGAAAAAATATCTAGTGAAATATTATTTACTGTCATCATGGCAAAGATAAAATAAATCAGTTATTTGAAATGAATTATTAAAACTATTATGTTTAGAAATGTGTTGAAGAAATCTTCTCTCTGTTAAACAGAAATTGGGGAATAAAATAAACAGGGCGGCTAATAATTCTGACTTCAACTGTATGTGCAAAGAAGAAGACAAGTAAACATGAGCAATGCCAAGCGAGGTAGAAAAAAAAATGATAATAATAATAATAATAATAAAAAAAAACAGACAACTTTTCCTTGAGGACATTTTCAGCAGCTGAGATATTTTTCAAGACATTGCAGCACAGTTGCCAACTGGCTGTGTGACTGGATCCTTTCCAGAAAGTAATCCCTATAGTATTCCTTGCAAAGCTAAATGCATAATGGACGGACTGGGATTACCGTCTGTTGTCAGGTTGCACATTTCTTGTTAAATTCATAACCAGCTCTATGTTTAAAAATTAACAGCCTACAACCAAACACCACTGAAACAACTTTTAATGTTAGTATTTTTAAATTAAAGAACAATCATATATATATATTTATATATTTATATATATATATATATATTTGTAACATTTCAATTCTTTATATATACTGTATATATTTGTAAAAATTTCTAATCTCAAAGCTGAAAAAAGTATTATAATTTTTTTTGTACTTTTGTTTAGATCTGATTCAGACCTGATTCATTCATGTGTATCTTTGATTTATTTAATGTTCTTGTATGTTTGCTGCTCATGTTAGCTTGTTTTGTATTGGGAGAGGCTGTAGTATTTTACTAGACCCATAACAGTGAGAAAATGTACAAATTATATTGTTTTAATTAACAAGAATGGTCACACTTTATTTTAAGTTACAATTGACTGTATTAACAAACCATTAACTATGACTTTTAAGATAAACTGCAGATAATAGTAGTTATGAATGTATTTGGGTTTAGGTATTGGGTAGAATCCATTCATTCATTCATTTTCCTTTAGCTTAGTCCCTTTATTAATCAGGGGTCATCACAGCACAATGAATCGCCAACTTATACAGCATATGTTTTACACACACTGTAAAAAAAAAAAATGTTAGTTTAAGGTTTTTTTTTTTTTTTTTTTTTTCCAGCAGCTGGTGTGCTAGAAAAAAAAAAAAAAAAAAAAAACATAAAATAATGGTTGTTAAATTACAGAAATTTACCATAAAATAACAGACGTTTAAATTTAAATTTAAGATTTTTCTGTAATTTAACATCCATTGTTCTACAGTATATTTTAGTAATTTAACATCCGTTATTTTACATAAAATTTCTGTAATTTAATGGCTGTTATTTTATTTATTTTTTTAATCTGGCACCCCAGCTGTTTTTTTTTTTTTTTTTTTACAGTGCAACGGATGCCTTTCCAGCTGCAACCCAGTATTGGGAAACATCCATACACACTCACATTTACACACATAAACTACGGCCAATTTAGTTTATTCAAATCTCCTGTACCACATGTCATTTGGTCTTCGAAGCACCCTGAATAGAATTAGTGACATAAAATAAGATCATGCAGAATATGTGTAAAATAAGCCACTTATTAGTAAAAACTGGTACTTTAACTTAATTTCTAACATATAAATCAGTCACCAATTAATTGATATGTTAAATAAAAACAGTTAAACATTGCAATGAGAGTGTGTTGGCAGTGCAATAGCAAAAAAAATAATAAAAAATTGAAAATTGAAAATTAACAATTCCTCAACAGACTAATTGATTTATTAATTTAAATACTAATGGTCACTTGGCTGTCCTGTTTTCTGGGGTATAACTTATATGAATTTCTCCAATTTAATCTATTTAAATGTAATCAAATGTAACCATATTTGTTAGTCGAGAATCACTAGCTATGATTTCATCCACCTATTTTTATGTGCATTTTGGATATGCGCATAGAAATCGGTTAATTGAAATGCCATGATGCGCAAATGTTTTGAAAATGTGCATTAAAACAAACGTATGCGCATAACTGCATGAATGCAAAAATGCAAATTAACTTGATGCACAAAACTGGAATTTCGCATAAAAGATGTGCGTATAAAGCAGCGTTTCCATCCAACAAGTCAAATCAAACAAAACCGTCACTTTATGATTAACTGGCACCAAATATCAACAGTAAAAACAGAATTTGTTGCGGTAGAAGAAGCTTTTTTCATTTAATAAATGACTTGAGCCTCAGAAAGCAATTCTGACATGCAGTGAACGCGCGGTGGCGTTTGAAGGTGTCAGACGCGGAGCACAGACGCCTATTAATAATAACACTAATATAGTAATGGGCGATATAAACGATATGCGATATAAACGATACAAAATTGGCCTACGATAGAGATTCTAATTCTATTGCACTATCGCGATAATGCATGTTTGATGACGCAATCTACCCGCGAAATTAAGAGCAACGAGCTGCAGCCGGCTGCAACGCATCAACGCATTGACAGGGCTCGACAGTGCGACAAAAAATAGACGCACATGTGCAATTTTCTTTTTTAATAAGCTCAATTAATAACTTAATTCACTCGGCCACGGTAAAACAACATGCTCTTCACACTAACTTATGGTGTATTACGTTGGAAATCTATTGTGACTGTAGCACATGCTGACGCGCTCAACAACAGCACCAAGCAACGCATGGCACCGAATGGCAACGTGTCGCACAACTTGCGAGCCTCATGCATGGCATGTCGTGGCTTGTCACACAGATTCCCACACAGCGCTTCCCACACAGATTTTACCTGGGCGGCCGATATATTATTGGGGCGGCCCGGTTCTGTGTTCGCGAGAAACTGAGAACACTCTGCCACAGACTCACGTGCTCTGCATGCAGACCCACAGAGACGCGCTGGATACAGAAGAGCGCGAAGACTAAATAGACTGATCCAGCTCATTATTTGGGTTGACAATACATTCTCTTTTCCCTGGACATGTCCGAGAATCTGCTTTCGCTTTCGATATTAATTGTATTCATTTTTGCATTACTTTATAAGCAAACTTTGTCTGGTGCGTCTCAATCTCTGCAGCACCAACACTACACTACAGCAGACAGAGAGAGAGGGAGAGAGAGAAAGAGCAGATCAAGACACCTGTTTTAATTTCATTAGGAGAACAAAATATTTAAAATCAAATGCGTTACCTTAGGTTGCAGGTTAGAAATATGTTTTTATTTAAAGTATCTGCAATACACAATTTTCAAGGACTTAAAAGAAAAGTCTTTCTTTCTGAAAGGCACTACATTTAGTTTATTTATCTGCAACATTGTGTTGTTTAATAACAGTTTTGCTTTTGCACAATAAATGTTCTCAAAACGACATGCAACGTTTCTTTATTTCTTAAAAAAAATAGCAGTTTGGCTTTCCTAAGGGTCCATGTAACCTGTTCTGAAACGGTTCTATTATAATTTATATATCGCAATATATATCGTTATCGCAAGAGGCTGCAATGTATATCGCAATATGGATTTTAGGCCATATCGCCCATCCCTACACTAATACTTAAACGGTAAGGCATTTTAGAATGACAAAAACAACATTTCCGATGTTTTACAATGTGCTCAGCCTGCTGGTTTATCCATTCGCACACATTTTTATTATCACATGATCTCTTATAACGGAATCACATGACCTTTTTTAATTCGCATACTGGAATTTGTTCGGTAAAAGTGTTTTTGTCGTAGTTTATGAGCATCTTTTCTTATCGAATAAAAAGTTATGCACATATGTTTTTTTTTTTATGTGTATATTCAAAATGTATGCGCATCTTGGCATTTTCATCAACCATTTTTTAATGCACATATCCAAAATGCGCATAAAAATAGGTGGATGGAAACATAGCTACTGAGTAGGATAAACTTTTTTTATTCGAAAAGATGCGCATAAACTACGATAGAAACACTTTTACCAAACAAATTTCAATATGCACATTAAAAATAAGTCATGTGATTTTGTTATAAGAGTGAGTATCATGTGATGATAAAAATGTGTGTGAATGGACAATCCAGCAGGCTGAGCACATTTTAAAACATCGGAAATGTTGTTTTGGTCAATCTGAAACGCCTAACCATTTTATTATTAGTTAATTACATTATTAATTAACTCCAGAATCAAGAGCGTCTGTGCTCCGCGTCTCTCGCCTTCAAACACCACCACAGGCATTTTTCTTCTGAGGCGCAAGTAATTTATTAAATAAAGAAAAGATTCATGCAGCTTCTCGTACAGCACCAAATTCTGTGTTTACTTTTGATAACTGGCGCCAGTTAATCAGAAAGTGATGATTTTGTTCTCTTTGACTCATTGGATAGAAGGGCTGCTTGTCTTTTGCTTGTCTTTTATTCGATATTCCTGTTTAGAACAAACAGAATAGAACAGCATAGAACAAATGATATGCTGCAATATATTCAGAGCTGCAATATGATCCAGTTTAAACAGAAAGTAGATGAACGCAGTAGAGCAATGGCTCATCAGCCTGGAGTGAAATCAGATTTTCTCAGAAGGAGCACATGATGAATCCAGCAATCCATCAGCTGTGGTTGTGGATGCGCACCCGTGTGCCAGACTGCATGCAGTCATACGCCATCTCGAGTGCAATCATCCACACAGCGCATATGTTGATGAGATGAACTGCAGAGTCAACAGGTACTATGACTTCTTTGTGTGTTCTCCCATGTTCCATTTACAGTGAATGAATGAATAAATGACAATAATGTACTTATAAATAGATTATATAAATAAATATACAGTTGAAGTCAAAATTATTAGACCTCTGTTTTTTTTCTTTCTTTTTTTAACTATTGACGAAATTGAAATACCATATTATATAATATAACATATTTTTTGATATGCAGTTTAAAAGCAGTTTTAAATGTTTTAAAAACTATTTTAAGGTCAATATTATTAGCCTTCTTGAGCAATATACTGTATATACATAATTCAGGAGGGCTAATAATTCTGATGTAATTAACAGTTGGATGCGCCAAAACTTTCTTCAGTTAAGCAAAGAGAAAACTGAAGTCATTGCATTTGGGAACAGAGATGAGGTTCTCAAGGGGAATGTGTACCTTGGCTCTAAGGGTCAAACAACAAAAGGTCAAGAATCTTGGTGTGATTCTGGAGTCAGATATGAGTTTCAATAGTCATGTCAAGGCAGTAAGTAAATCAGCATACTATCATCTCAAAAACATTGCAAGAATTAGATGCTTTGTTTCCAGTGAAGACTTAGAGAAACTTGTTCATGCTTTTATCAGCAGCAGGGTGGATTACTGTAACGGCCTCCTCACTGGCCTTCCCAAAAAACAGACAGTTGCAGCTCACCAAGAAAGCTGCGCCCAGGATTCTGATCAGAAGCAGAAAATCAGAGCACATCACACCTGTCCTCAGGTCTTTACACTGGCTCCCAGTAACACTCAGAATAGATTTAAAGTATTACTGCTTGTCTATAAATCACTAAATGGCCTACGACCGCAATACATTACAGATATGCTCACTGAATACAAACCTAACAGATCACTCAGATTTTTAGGATCATATAAACTAGAAATTCCAAGAGTTCAGTCAAAGCAGGGTGAATCGGCTTTCAGCTACTACGCCCCCCACTGCTGAAATCAGCTTCCAGAAATTATCAGATGTGCTCCAACATTAGGTACATGGTACATTCAAATCAAGACTGAAACACATTTACTGAATGAGCACTGTGCTACGTCCGACAGATCGCACTATTGTGTCTTTCTTTTCTTTTCCATTCTTTTATAACCTGTTTTAACACATTTTAATCTGTTTTCATCTGTTTTCATCTCTTTTCATCTTTTAAATAATTTTTATTATTATTATTTTTTTCTTACACTTGTCTTTTTTATTCTTGTTTATGTAAAGCACTTTGAATTGCCACTGTCTATGAAATGTGCTATTTAAATAAACTTGCCTTGCCCTGCCTTACCTTACCTCAACTGTATATCAGTTCTCTATTTTAAATCTGTATTTTTTTTTGGAAGGAATTTAGGTAAATTGATTAAATAATGGTGTGATTTGAAACAGGTGATGTCAACAGGTGATTGTAATTATGATTTGGTACAAAAGCAGCATCCAAGAAAGGTCTAGTCCTTTAGGAGCAAAGATGGGTCGATGATTACCAGTTTGGCAACAATGAGCGATATCACCACGTAGGCTCCGGACTTTGGCAAACCTTTTTCAAAGTACTACAATATGTACATCAAAAGCGCCATCGACTTCTTTGGGCTTGGAGGCATCTGAGATGGACCATTACACAGTGGAAACGTGTACTGTGCTCAGATGAATCAGTATTTCATGTATTGTTTTTTTGGAAGAAATGGACACCGTGTGCTCCAAATTAAAGAAGAAAAGGATCATTCGGAGTCCAAAAGTCAGGGTCTGTCATGGTATGGGGTTGTGGCAGTGCCATTGGCAAAGGTAACTTGCACTTCTGTCATGACACCATTAATGCTGAAAAGTACATATTTTGAAGTCCAATGTGCTGCCTTCTTTTCCAGGGACACACATGCATATGTCAACAAGACAATGCAAAAACATATTCTGCACACATTGCAAAGTCCTGGCTGTAAAGGAAGAGGATGCAGGTACTTGACTGGCCTGCCTGCAGTCCTGACCTGTCTCCAATGGAGAATGTGTGGTGATTTATGAAGTGCAAAAAGCAACAACAGAGACCCTGTACTGTTGTCCACCTTTGTTTTCACATAAAATGGGACAAATTTACACCTACAACATTTTATCACTTGGTGTCTTTAGTCCCTAAACGTCTTTTAAGTGTTGCAAAAAGGAATGACAACATTATAAAGTAGTAAATGCTTTAATGTTTTTAACTTTTTTTGAAATGTGTTTAAAAAAATACATGTTTGGAATACATGTTTAATAAAAAATAATAATAATAAATGCATAAATCACAAAGAACACATTAAATAATGTGCTGTTGTGTCATCTGCAATGAAATACAATTCAAAGTAAACTTGATCATTTTTTTCATCCCTTTTTATGTGTTTTCCATACTGTCCCAACTTCTGATTTGGTTGTTGTTAATTGTTATTTCATGTTAACTCAGAGTGTATTAACTACTTTTAACAAGTATGAAGGTACTGATGTATTGAATGGGTTTTAAAAATGCATTAGTAAACGTTAAACCTATTTAGGCTAATTAATCTAATAAATGCTGAAAAAACTATGGTTCATTTTAGTTCATGTTAGTAAATACAGCAATTAACATTAACTAATGAATCTTATTGTGAGGTTTAACAAAATTAAAAAAATATATATTCTTATTGTTGTCTGTGTCATTGACCTATTAACATCTGAATCACTACTAGGTAAAATTCTACACTAAAAGCATCAGATGTGCACTACTGAATATGTTTGTGTAGTCATTAGCTTGTCTTACGCAGACTGAGACGTCAATACATTCTCAAAAATAATACCCTCAGAAGAGCAGTGATGTCAAAGAGCATGAAAAGAAATCGAGCATAAGCATCTGTCTCCTAGTTACAGCTGTCGGAAGGCACTGAATTGCCTCTCTCGCTCCTCTTGGTGGCAGTGCGTGCTATTGCAGGGGTGATGGCTTTGAAGGACATGTCTATTATTAGACTGGGGCAGCTTGCCAGACATCCACTACTTCTGCATAAGAACACCAAACAGTAACACTTTTTTTATGCTGTGTCCTTGTTATTTGTACTTGCTATGGTAAAAACAGTAAAGTACTGTTTATTTTTTCCTCAATAAAACTTAATCATGTAGACACTTTAGAGGCTTTAATCATCAGAATTTGAATCAAATGTATGTGTAATAGCTTTTTGTCAACCAAGTCCAAGAAGTGCATCCTGGGATGCTTTCAAAAAGCACTGAAGCATCCCCGTACAGCAGTTCACACAGTTGAACATGTTACTAAAAACAGCAAGGTCATAGGTGTGATTCCCAGAGAATTTCTGAAGTACAAAAATAACCATATAACTGGAATCTAATATAAGTCTGCTAGAAAAAAAGTGTGTCAATTAAAATAGTATGTAAAGTATGAAGAATTGTACAACACTGTCTAGTGTTCTTGGCTGATGACTTCCTTCACTGTGCAGTACAACCCATGTAATATATATATATATATATATATATATATATATATATATATATATATATATATATATATTTTTTTTTTTTATTTATTTATTTATTTATTAATCCATTCACTCATTTATCTATTTATTTATATATATTCATTTATTTATTTATTTATTTATTTATTTACCAGATAAGCAAAATAACTTGTGAATTGTAAAGTGTCCATATTGTTACATTCTGGACATTATATTTTTATTTTATCAATAATATAGCTGTTTGTGAATATTAACATGTCTGTGTCATGGTGAGAAAGCAGGGTGGGGTGCAGTTTCTTAGATAGTGTTACATCTGTGATGGGAAATGATGAAATGAAATCCAAATGCAGTCCAGTGGGTTTATTGTGAAGTGCAGAAAATCAGGAATGATAACATAGTGTAAAACATAACAAACAAAAACAAGCTAAGGAATACAACCAAATCTGGGCACACACAGACATCACGAGGGTAACTAAGAAAACTACTGACAATGAAGGGCTAACAGAACCGGGTATAAATACACAAAGAAACACTTAGCTAAAGCTGATGAGGGGGTGGATCCTTTTAATAACGAAGACAACCAATAAAGTACACAAGGGAACTAACGTGAAGAGTGTGACATGAATGAACCAAACTAAAACAAAACACTGACAGGGTTACAGATGGGTGCAAAGGTTCAGTTTCTTTCATTTATTAAACAGCAATGAAAGTTAAAAAAGGAAATATTAAAGGTAATCTGTTTTGATCTCCCATTAACTAATGAAAGAGTTTAGTTCATGTTGTCAGCATATCTAACACATTGTGTCTATGCTATGAAAGCAAATGCACTTTGTATGCACTTCCAAAATATGAGGAATCACATTTGAATTATTACGGTAAAATTATTTTGAATTATTTTAATTATTACTGTAAAACTGACATCAATGGCATGAGGAAAGTCATCCTTATTGATAAGGAAAAAAAAAACCTGTTGGTAGTTAATGTTTTATTTTAGGCAAATAACACACTTAATTCTTTGACAGTGAAAGATTATTTTAGTTCAATTGCACTTACATTGAATTAATTCTTATGTGATCAATTCTGTGTATGTTGGGGTGACCTGTGCCTCAACTGATAGATGTAAACTAATGGCCCGTTTCCACTGAGTGGTACGGTATGGTACGGTTCGGTTCGGTACGCTTTTATGGCCATTTCCACTGTCAAAAGGCGCACAGGACCGAACCGTACCGTTCCACTTTTTCGGCACCCTTTCGAAAGGGTACCAAACACGAGAAAGCGTACTAAAAGGAGGAGCTAGACGTGCAGCTGAACACTAATGTTTTACAGAGATACGTCATTCGCTCACGCAACAAGCCAGAATGAAAACAAAAGACACCACCATGTTTTTAATACACATCCGAGAGTTTACGGCGTAATTACTAATTATATATATATATATATATATATATATATATATATATATATATATATATATATATATATATATATATATATATATATATATATATATCAAACAAACCTTGTCATCGTCTTAATGAACAGCCACAAAGCCAAAAAGAAGAGCAGATTTTACTCGTAGTTTTTTACGAGCCAGTCTGAAGCGTGAACGGTTTCGTTTTCTTGTTTGCGCTCGCCGCGCGTCTATATTTAAAATAACAAACTTCTTGAGCTGATGATAATAACGTGCGCTTGATTATTGACGTGCTTTTGAAAGCTGATCCTGTCAGAAACTGACAAACGCGAGAGTGACACACGAAAAAGGGCTGCTCCCTGGAGTGCTCCATCACACCGGTGTGATTAGAATGTTGAGTGTGTAAATGCAAACCCACATTCCTGTTATGTCTGCTTTCAAGAGCTTTCAAATAAATAATGTTTATGTTTTTGCATATTCAAAATATGCATAAACACTAGCAAAATATTATAATTTTGGTTTGTAATATGCATGCTGATATCTATCCAGAAGGCAATATTTCAAACTTATATCAGTCATGATAACTAAAATGTTTACTGTGTTCTTCTCCTAGTTAAACAGCCACATACTTTCATGCATTTCGAGAGAAGTTGATGAATTAACATGTTGTAAATCCAGCAGCTCCAATCTTTCCACTGCAACACAGACTAACATGGCAGCACCTATCACCCATCACAAATCAAATAATAAGCTAATTAAGCTTAAATAAATCCTTAGAAATATTTGAGAATTGGAATCCAACCCAATATTTTTTTTTTTTTTTTTTTTTTTTTTTTTTTTTTTTTTTTTTTTATTTGCCTTTTAAGAACAACAATTTAGGCCAAACTCAATTCAAACATAATCTTGCATAAACTGACTGAGACATGTCAGATTTACAGTAAATCAAATATCAAAACATAAAATAAAAAAAATAAAAAAATAAATAAAATAAATAAAAAAAAAAAAAAAAAAAAAAAAAAAAAATTAAAAAAAAAAAAAAATAAAAAAAAAAAAAAAAAATAAAAAAAATAAAAAAAAACAAAAGAAGACATCAAATAGAAACACTGTAAGGGATTAAACAAAACCATATTCTAGAAACAAATCATACAACTGTTTAGCTTTCTCACCCTTCATTATTTTTAAAGCTTCCACATAAGTGGCAAACTCCTTTTTAAACACAATTAATTGAGGAGCTGTTTTCAAAATTTTGCATTTGTGGATGAAGAATTTAACTAAAATGAGTAAACAATTTGCCATTAAGTCATCATCTTTGCTGTCCAAATGTACTCCAAATTTCACAATGTCCCAACAAATAGAAGGAAACAATGAGATACTTTGTTTTATCCAGTTGTCCACATCAGACCAGAAATGATAAACCAAATTACAATGAAGAAATAAATGTTCAACAGTTTCAATATCATTATTGCAGAATTGGCAAACATTACAATTTACATTAAATCTTTTTCTCAGAAATTCTTTTGCAGGGTAAATATCATACATAATTTTAAAATTTACTTCTTTGTATTTTGGAGGAATGGGAAATGTCAAATATTTGCATCTAATTTTTTTAACTAAGTTTTTATTAAAAGGTTGGAAAATATAATTTCTTTTAATAGGACCAGGATAGCATTCTTGTATAAGACACTTTCTAATAAACGTATTTGTACATTTCTTGTCCACAAAATTTAACTTACCTATTTTAATATCCATAATTTTTGGTGTGACAGTGGAATAAACTAGGATCTCTTTTAACATATTAATTAATGGTAATGGAATACATCTAATTACTTTTAAATACTCTTTTTTAACACAATTAAATTTAAAGCTAGTACCAAGCTCATTGCAACTAATAAAACAACCATTCTTATCTAAAATATGCAGTACAGACCAAATACCATTTTGCCACCAATCCTCCAAAAAAAAAGATTTACGTTGGATTAATATACAGCGATTGTTCCATAATGACACATTATGAGGACTGAAGTTATGTTTGTACAGCATTTTCCAATACAACAAAACCTGCTTATGAAAATTGGAAAGTTTTAGTGGAATTTTGGATAATTCAAAGTCACATTGTAAAAAGAACTTTATACCTCCTAGTTTTTTAAACAAATAAGATGGGATTACAAACCAAAAAGAATCCTCATTTTTTATAAATGTTTGCAGCCATTTAAGTTTAAGTACTCCGTTCATAATATCAAAATCTATAGCCTTTAATCCACCTTCCCTATATTCCTTAATTATGTCATCTTTCCTAATATAATGATACTTTTTTCTCCAGATGAAATCATAATTAATTTTATTTATTTCTTTTAACTTTTTGGATGAAATTGATAATGAAAAGCATGGATAAATTAATCTGGAAATACTTTCAATTTTTGTCAATAAAATTCTACCGAAAACTGTAATATCCCTCTGCAGCCAAGAATTTAAAATGAGTTTACTTTTCTCAATTTTTGTATCAATGTTAAGCTTTTCGATTCTCTCTACATCTTTTGAAATTATAATACCTAAGTATTTTACTTCTTTTTTAACTGAAATGTTATAAAGTGAGGTCAAAGGGTGCTCGTGGATGGCCATCAATTCACATTTTGATGTATTTAATTGTAAACCTGAGGCTTTAGAAAAACATTCAACTAGCTTAAGGGCTAAAGGGATTTGTGTATGATCTTTTAAAAAGAGCGTTGTATCATCAGCTAGCTGACTAATTATAAAATTGTGTTCCATAAAATTAATACCTGCAATATTTTCATTTTTAATAAGAATTGCTAATAGTTCTGCAACCAAAATAAATAATAGAGGAGAGCTTCCACATCCTTGTCTTATTCCTCTGTTCACCTGAAATCGAGGAGTTGTTTTTTTGTTAATAGCAACTGAACTATTAATGTCCTTGTAAAGCATTTTAATGATATTTATAAAATATGAACCAAAACCAAAAAACTTTAGTGTCTGAAAAAGGAACTGGTGCTCTACTTTATCAAATGCTTTTAAAAAATCCAAAAATAAAATAAAAGCCTCTTCTTTAATAAAATTATTGTATTCTAGCATGTCCAGAACAAGCCTAATATTGTTATGAATAGATCTACCTTTTAAGAATCCTGATTGAGTTTCGCTAATTATTTGAGGAAGACCAACCTTTAATCGAGCAGCAATCACCCCTGAGAATATTTTGTAATCCGTATTGAGAAGTGTGATAGGCCGAAGATTATCTAATACTCTTTTATCCTTTCCAGGTTTTGGAATCAGAATAATGAGTCCCTGCTTCATAGTAGGCATTAGATCATTATTTGTTATGCACTCTTGTAATGCTTCAAACAAAAATACTTTGAGATCTTCCCAAAAAAATTTGTAAAAATTTGAAGTTAGTCCATCTGGTCCAGGCGATTTATTAGATTTCATTTTTTTTAAGGATAAATCTAATTCACAAATGGAGAGATGTGAATCACAAAGGTCTTTAAATGATTCTTCAACTTTGGGGATAAAATTGTTTATTTTTTTAAAGAACAATTCAGCGTCAACCTTGGAGTAGGATGACGTGAATAAGTTTGAGTAAAACTGTAACACCTCTTTTGCCATTATATTTTCATCTGAACGTTCTACTTGATTAATTAACAAACTCCCTATAGCATTTCTTTCTTGACGTCTTTTTTCAAGATTACAAAAATATGAATTATTTTTTTCCCCTACCTCCATCCAATTTGCTCTTGATCTTACATAAGCACCCTTTGCCTTTCTTATATAAACTTCGTCTAATGAAGACTGTAAATTAATAAGTTTTTCCTTATCAACCTGTTTTAAAGTGTGTTTACTACAACACTCATTTATCTCATGTAATAATTTAATTTCTTTTTCTAATCTAATTTTTTTCAACTGTTTTCCGTATGTTATAGAATACTCTCTAATTTTAAATTTTAAAAATTCCCATTTACAGCCGCTAGACATGCTTTTGCTACCAATATCCTTTATAATCTTCTTTATCTGTTCACAATATTTTTCTTGGGATAAAAGCTCAGCATTAAATTTCCAATATCCTTTTGCGTGGTGGGAGTCAATATTTTGTTTTAAATTTAGCTCAATTACACAGTGATCAGTTAACGGTGCACTAGAGATAGAACAATTATACACATATTTAAAAACAGCCTCAGTGCCGAGCCAGTAGTCAATTCTTGATCTAGCTTCTGCGTTCGGTTTGACCCAAGTGAACTGTCTAATTCCAGGGTTTCGCTTTCTCCAGATATCAATTAAAAGATTTGTAAAGCAAAAATTTTGAATTATATTATTAACATGAGAGAGCTTGTGCTTAGAGGGGTCTCTATCTAGCCATTCGTCTGGTGTTAAATTAAAATCCCCTCCAATCAAAATAAATTCTGTGGGATAGGTGATTTTTAATTCACTAATAATATCAGTAATTGAACAGAGTAAATCATTATTTTGGCTGCGTTTGTTATACCCGTACACATTTATCAAAATAAGAAAGTTTTTATCTAAATTAAGAACAATTATTAACCAATGTCCATCATCATCAGCTTTGTGAAAAATTATCTTACCGGGACATTTCTGCAAACAAATAGCAACTCCTCCGGAATGATTTGTTCCGTGACTAAAAAAAATATCATCATGCCATTGATTACGCCAGAACGGAACATCCACAGCTTCTGAGTGAGTTTCTTGAAGAAATATTATATTTGTTTTTTGACTCTTGCAAAAAAGAAAAATACCTTTCCTTTTAATTGAATCTTTTAGACCCCTACAGTTTAAAGATGAAAACGAGAGATTCGATAATAACGAGAACATTAGAACAACGACAACAAAAAAGACCTTGTCTGAATAGTATTTAAACTTGTGGAATGAAAATTGTAGGAAAAAACCCTAAGTACAAAAAAGTTGTACAAACTATAAAATGTCCCCCATCATTTGTCTATCATCTCACTTATCCAATGACACTGTCCATATACCCTTTAATTTTCTGAGATACGTTTTCCATTTATGTAAGCAAAAGGACCCCGAAATCCAGCTGCCTTCCCCTCTTTTCTTGCTTGCTCAATCTTTGGCCATAGCGCTCTTCTTGCCTCTCTGTCCTCTTTCGTCAGATCTTCCGCGAATCTAATCCCCGCATCCTTGCATACCGTTGAGTTTTTCGTTCTCTTCCAGATTTCTTCTCTTACTCCTCTTCGCGCAAAGAGGACGATCACTTCTCTGGCCCTGTCGGCCTCTTTTTTCCCCACTCGATGTACCACGTCCACCGCTTCGCTCATGCTGGACGAAAATTCAGGTGTAATCTTTATTAGAAGCTGAATCACATCTTCTCGAATGGACTCTCCCGGCGTTTCTTTCATTCCTTTGATGCGAAGGCACCATCTTCTCTTATATCTTTCCTGTTCTAGAACTCGATTCTTCAAATTGCTGTTTTCTCTTGTGAGAACCTCCACCTGCTTTTCTAGCGTGTTGACTTTTCCTTTACACTCCTTTACTTCTTCTGCATTCAACTGTACCGCCTTTGCCACACTTGCGATCATGGCGCTGTGTTGTTTCAGTTGTGTGCTAATATCTTCGTGCTGCTCATCCACTTTAACACCGAGGGCTTTTATAGCTTCTAAAATAGCGACATTAGATACACCAGCATCAAATGAATTTGGATCCATTTCCAACGCTTTTTTAGCCTTTTTTCCACCTTGAGATTTTAACGGGGTGGCAAGGTCTGAGTCAGTGCCCCGCTCTCTTTTTCCTGAAAGCTCAGAGTCCATCGAGTAACCGTGCTCCTCCATACTAGCTAATCAGACGGATGCTAACTTGAAAACTTATACGAACTTTAGACAAACAACTTCGGGTATAACGACTCTAGACTTCAAAATTAACGAGATGAAAGTATTTAAATCATTTAGAACTAAAATTGGGACATTGATATGACACAACTAAGAAAGGTTGACTGCTCAGTCCGCCATCTTGCCGGAACCCCCAACCCAATATAATTAGGATGTTTGTCACTATTTGCAGAAAAGGAAAACAAAAACAAAAATAAAAATAAATAAATCATCAAGCTATGGTTTGTCACATGATAACCTTGGCACGTTACCCTGAAAACATTCTAATTATTGGTCACATTTTAAAAACAAATCATGCATGGAAGTCAGTATTTTTAAATTGACATTGTTTAAAATACACAATAAATGACATTACTGTATTGTCTTTTAAAGGAAAAAGAGTTTCTGAACTTTTTGAAACAAGTCAGGAGTACTTCAAGTTTTACTTCCTGTAAAAGCCTATTTAAGTTTGAAATGGACAATAGCAGCCATCATCGATTGTCCTTGTACAAAATCTACTATGGCCTCCCCTTAAATATTGGAAGAATTTAGTTCATGTTGCCAACATGTCAAAATTATATAATTGTATCTGTTATGAATGCAAATCCACTTTGTATGCTCTTCCAAAGAATGATGATTCACTTTTGAATTATTAAGATTAAGCTGACACCGGTGGGGTGAAAAGTTATCTTAACTTACAAGAAAAAAGAATAATTATTCTTAACCCATTGGCAGTTCATTTACCTTTTTTATTTATTTATTTTTTTAAGCAATTGCATGCCTAATTTAAAACACTTCACCTGTGTTTGACCCTTGCTCTTGATGTTTTATTTGAGTATGATATTTCCATTGGAATATTTCACCCTCTGGACCACAGTGCCATCCAGGTTTTATTGCACACATTCAGAGCAATGAAGGCTATTTCCTAGTGTGAAGACATCAGCAATATACATTTGATTTGATACTTTTACTTGAACTGGATAGGCTTGGTCCCCATAACAGCAATCACAGTAAACAACCATTGACTGTTTCTGTAAAGCATAGCCATGCGGTCAACAGCGATTTCTATAATGTATCATCATCTGGCAAGACAGTTGACTCCCAATGAGGACATCAGCTCAAAGGCCAAAAGACTGAGAGAGCATTGCTTGTTTTAGTGACGGACATAGATATGATGAGGTTTGGACTACTAGCTTAACCACGACATCTAACAACATAATGTTTGCAAGTGTCGCCTGTTCCCTGTGGTTTATTAGATGAGATTGAAGAGTTGATAAGCTATCATCTAGATATAATGACAAATGCCATCCCAGGCTCATTCTGATTACCTACCCCTATATACACTTCTGAAGTGCGCCAAATATGTCCCAGGAGCTACGTTTTTTGCAGTTTTTGTTTTTTGCGAATCCGCCAGAATCTGCTGTCTACAATTTTTGAGGTCTCAAATTTCTCTCACGAGTTTCTCTCAAATCCTCAGATGTACGCAACGAGCCACTAGACAAACTAGTGAGAGCGGAAAAGCCATCCACACGAAGTAAGTGGTCAGCTGGTAAGCGTGAAAAGGAACGTCTTTATACCGCCCTGTAGTGTTTGTTTTAAAGATGAAATGCAGCCATACGCTCCTCTGACTACATAATTTGCAATATCCATAAATTTATATAGGACTATGTTTTCAGAATGAGCCTATGTTGACAAATGTAATGGGCCATGAGTATTAATATGCTAAATGACCTGAGCATGTGTAGAAATGCTACAAATTATTTTATTATTTGGGAGTCCAAAAAAAAAAAAAAAAAAACCTACAATAAATGAATACATTTAAAAGGCAAAAGAGTTGTCTGAGTTCTATCTACTCTCAGATAAGACTCAAGTCTTTTCACTGTTCAAATGGCAAAGTAAATCAAACAGTAAATTGATCAAATGTCTGGCTCTGAGAAACTATGTTCTAACTGACTTTTATTAAAGGTGGGCATACACTGTCTGATTTTGGGTGCTTTTTTTAGACAAATTCTTACTCATGCAACTCTTCTTGGAATCAAACTGAATTTCAGTTTTGTCATACATCATTTGTCGTGCTCCGTTCCTGCAGTAGAGGGAGGTGATTTAAATCTTCCTGATCAGTAATCGGATGGTTTTGTGACATGTTAGAAATTAGTTCTGTCTTTGTGACGGAATCGTGCATTTGAATCAGACCTATGAATCGTTTGAACTAAACTCAGTGTTTGTGTCCTCTGCACCTGCATGAAAACCATAACAGACACACACACACACACACTTTCAGGTTCATGGGGGTGCACTGGTGCAATATTCAACCCAGGCTCATTCTGAAAATGTACCACTATATATATTTCTGGAGAGGGCCAAACATGTCCCAGGAGCTATGTTTTGTTTTCGCGAATCCACCAGAGGCGCCTGCTGTTCTCACGTAAGTCCACCAGAGGCCGCTGTCGAATGACTGACTGACTGAACAATCCACTGGCCCACCGCCTCCTTCTCTAAACCCAACCAATAGTATTTTTAAAAGCACTGATTGACCCGCCCACCCACTTCTCTAAACCCAACCGACAAATTTAAAAAGCAATCCAGAAAAAGAAAAGCCCTCGCCTGATTTTTACCTCATTTTCAGATTTTACCAAATTCTCACACTGGTATTAACTTGTTTATTTTATTTTTTGGCTTCTGTTTTTGTCTTACCTGTTTTCTTGAACCATTCCTCACCGGAATCGAACCGGGTCGTTGTGGTCAACTCCCCTCTGCATTTGAAGTCCTCCGATGTACATAATGAGCTAACTGGACAAATTGATAACAACAGGAAAGCCGTCCATATGGACGTAAGCGGTCAGCTGGTAGGTCAAAAAGAAACGACGTCATACCGCCCGGTAGCATTTGTTTTAAAAATAAAATGCAGACATACGTACTTCTGGCAACATTTATGATCTCCAGAAACGTACGTAGTGCTATGTTTTAAGAATGAGCCTGTGTTGGCAATATTAAAGGCAGACATACACAGTGCATTTTTTTTTTTTTGCTGTTGTACGAGATTGAATGTGATTTACTTTCCATTCGCAGAAGTCATATGGAAATCTTTGATGCTTGTATGGTTGTGGCTTGCACTATCTAAGGGAAAGTTACTGAGTGAGTGGCTTACAAGCTCCTGAGATCTGAGTGGCTTACGAGCTCATTTTCAAACAGGTCAAAAAAGTTCAGGGGAGCTGTCGACTTAAATTTGTGAGGTGTGTGCTGAATAAGACAATCTGTGGATCTATCTGAAGGTGACTAATCAAACTGGCTGAACAATGAGCATGGTATGACATGTCATGCATGACAGAGTAGTCAGAGGTTACAGTTTACAGCAGACAAGTTTATAATTCACTTTTGTAACTCACACACACAGGGTGACTATATTAGATTCCCAGTGGTAAGAAAGAACCTGTCTGATTTGTGTACATTCACGGCTCTTATTAATAGCTGCTTTGAGAAAGAGTGAGGGAGCGAGAAAGAGAGAAAGCATATACTGTACAGTTTTTCTCTCTCCTTTATTGTCTTCATGCATCCATGTCATCCGTTTGTCTCCTTCATAGCCGTGACCTAATGATTAGAGAGTTGGACTTGGGATCCAAGGGTTACAGGTTTGAGTTAGTGACTAGACTCAGTGGGTAGCAATGTCGCCTCATAGCAAGAAGGTCGCTGGTTCGAACCCTGGCTTGGTGAGTTGGAATTTCTGTGTGGAGTTTGCATGTTCTTCTCGTGTTCATGTGGGTTTCCTCCGGGTGCTCCGGTTTCCCCCACAAGTCCAAAGACATGCATGCGCTTAAGGTGAATTGAATAAGATAAATTGGCCGAAGTGCATGTGTGGGTGTGAATGAAAGAGTCTATGGGTGTTTCCTAGTACTGGGTTGCGGCTGGAAGGGCATCTGCTGCGTAAAAACATATGCCGGAATAGTTGTTGGTTTGTTTTGCTGTGGCGACCCCTGATTAATAGGGGAACTAAGCTGAAAATAATATTAAAGAATTAATAATAATTTGTTGTGGTTTTAAATTTTTCCTTTCCTCTCAATCTTCACACAATCTTCCCTGTCATTGGGTGGCATAAATACACAATATACTGGTTTGCCAACCACCATTTAACAAAATAGAAGAAGCGGGTGTTATATGTTGATTTCATATGCACAGTGTGAGCAGTCAAGCTGCTGCTGAGCCCATACCCCATTTTGTCACCGGGCATGAATGAAATGTTAAAGTCACCCAAATTTACAGGAAACTCTTACATGAAAGCACTTCACATAAACACCTTATTTATATTATTATCTATTAAGGCAAATAACTAGATTACAGATGTCCATGTAAGCGTAGTCAGGAGTGTCTTTGAAGTAAGTGAATGATCCAGAAGGGCATTCTGCTGATTTGATTCAGAAGGGCACTTTTTTGTCAGACGGCTCACGGGTTTGACATTCATTCATCGTCATTCATTTTAAAAAGCACCCGGTCCATTTTATTTGTATGTTTTACTCGAATGCATAAACTCTACAGGTGCCTGATAGTTAGATGTGGAGCTAACATTAATCAGATTCACCCTAGTAAACTGCATCCATGTTAGCACGTCATGTTGTGGTAATTTCACAGTAGGAATACACACAGGTTCGAAGACTCGTTCTCGCCACCTACAGTGCAATTGGGCCAGGTATACATCTGCACTAAAATATCAAGGTGAAAGTCATCATAGCTTTTGTAGAATAGACTCAGCTCCCAACCCAACTTTGAGAATAGATTAACCGCAATATTTTTTTTTATCGCCAGATAAGAGTCTCGTGTTAACGCAGCACGTTAACGCCGATACCGGCCCACCACTAATTTTTATATACTATGTTAAGAATGGGGATGTTAGCAAAACATTCTTAGAATATATTATTTGCAATAAAATAATGTAATAGTTCAAAATAATTTAAAGCAATTACATTTTTAATTATTTACAAACACATTTGGTTTGTTCATATTTGGTTGACACAACCAAGCATTTTTAGAGTGAAGTCAGCAAAAGCCTGAAGCAAACAAACACTTCAGTCAGAGCAACTGCTCTAAAGAGATAAATGTGCCATGAAGTATTTTTAAGCTGTTTTTCCCCCCTAGCATTGCAGATATTGTTTACTCAGCACTGTGACACGAAGAAGTTCAAACAATCAGATGTCACACTTCTGTTCCCCTGACAGTAATCTAATAATCACCCAGAAAGACATCTTATTTTTGTGATATGCATACAGTATTGCTTACAATTTCATCTGAGTTCATCTGAGGAACTGTAATAGTTAACCTGCTGATTTGTTGTGTTAAACTGTTATTATGCACAGACGGGAAATGAGAAATGAGAAATGAGAATTCAGCTCTTTGTAGAAAGTTTTGTAAAAGTTTCAAATAGAAATACTGAAGTGGTTTCTGTAACATCAGAGAAATCAAAACCACTGGGTAAATATCAAAACTAAAACAAGTTTACTGCAGATCTTGGCAGCACAAAATTACAGTTCATACATCCTTATGGATTTTAGTCAGCAGCCAGCAATAGATGTGGGGTTGTGTAGTGATATATTTAGAAGAAGAAGCAGATGAAGAAGAAGAAGAAGAAGAAGAAGAAGAAGAAGAAGAAGAAGAAAAAAAAGAAGAAGAAGAAAGATAATATATCTTAAGGTGTGGTTATAAATGTTTAGAATGTTCAGAAAGTCTATAGTTAGAAGCTAAAAACAATATAAATACAGTTGAAGTCAGAATTATTAGCCTCCCTGAATTATTAGCCCCCGTTTGTTTTTGTTTTTTTTCCAATTTCTGTTTGACGGAGAGATTTTTTCAACACATTTCTAAACATAATAGTTTTAAAAACTCATTTCTAATAACTGATTTATATTATCTTTGCCATGTTGACAGTAAATAATATTTTACTAGATATTTTTCAAGACACTTATACAGCTTAAAGTGACATTTAAAGGCTTAACTAAGTTAATTAGGTTAACTAGGCAGGTTAGGGTAATTAGGCAAGTTTATTGTATAATGATGGTTTGTTCTGTAGACTATCAAAAAAAAAAAAAATAAAAAAAAAAAAATAAAATATATATATATATATATATATATATATATATATATATATATATATATATATATATATATATATATATATATATATATATATATAGTTTCTAGTCTTAATGGTTCAAAATATAATCAAAATATATTTTTAGTTGGGGATTTGGCAGCAAAACCCATGCAAAGTTTTCACAAAATATGCTTTGAGTCTAATGAAGTAACGTCTTAAGGCCTTTAGGTCCACAAAACAATACTGTAAAAAAAATATAAACAGAGAAGCCAGCACTGATATATAGCCTTTCACAATAGGTATTGTGATAGTATGAGCACTGTGTGTTAAAGGCTAACTATGTAATTTAATTTAATTATCTGAACATATTCAAAATTAAGCACTCAATTGGAACCAAATAAATAAATAATAAAAAAAAAATTAAAAATAAAATAAAATAAAATACATTTGTGTATTCTTATAAAGAAGAATAAAACTATTTCCATTAATGCATATGCAAGGCGAGTTCCATAAGTGTTCCCAGCAAACATCTGGCAGCTGCTTTTGTACTTGACCAAACATATTTATCAAGAAAACAGTTTGCTTCTAAAGCTTTGGCTTCAATATGCATGAAAAAGTCACGTATTTAATTATTCTGTGGAGGTCAGTGCAAGCATTTAACAAGAGTTTAATTTTGACTTGACTTCATGTTCATTTAATAACTCTCTCTTTTTTGTATCATAATAGTGTCATCAAACTTTTTTTTGTTTTCTCTCTGAGAGAAATATGACCATAACAGAGGGATTACCTGCTCCCACAAATCTTACTTGTTTTATCTTAATCATTTTTTTCTAAGCAATTATATGTGGTAAGACTTTAATTTAGTAATTTTGTTGACTTTACATGCTTTGCAACTACATCAAATAGAAGGCATTATCTGTAGACTATTGAGGTGCTTTTAAATTATTTGGTTCAGTTCGGCTGACTTTTAGATGGGTTTCCACTGCGTTCTACTGTATACATAGTACACTTTTTAGTACCACTTAAGTAAGGAGACTGTCCAAAATGTGAATTTTTAACAAAAATACTTTCAAAGCATTTAACAAATTAACTGATATATTCATACAATATTTCTGTCGCACACCTATTCACACCTACTGTTGTTTTTGTTGTTGCATTGCCAGACCTTTGACCGCTTGGAATGGTGAAGGATCACCAACCATGTTATATGACTGACAGGTTAATCAAACAATCACATTTCATTGCGTGCCATGTCATGTTTGTGGGTGTGGAAATGTCGTCAGAATAACAGCCCATCACACAACCATGCATTATTCATGGTTGATTATTCATGGCAAAAGTCTTTAAAAAGTTTACAGCAATGACGCATCAATATTCTAAATGATCTGTCAACAAAACATATAGGAAATCAGTGGGACATAGATTTTGTTCTGACATTCATTTGTTATTTTGGTGATGCAATTCTACATAAGGATCAGGCAGACTGAGAAAGTTTTCTTTGTTCTGTGCTTGGCGTGGCATCGGAGGCTAAGACCCCATTTACACTAATACGTTTTGGTTTTAAAACGCATACGTTTTGCTACAGTTACCCCTTCTGTCCACACTACCCCGGAGTTTTTGAGCCCTGAAAACGGAGTGCTTTGAAAACACTGAAGAGGCTGTTTTGGTTTTAAAACGCTGCTGCATGTCAGTATGAATGGGGGAAAATGGAGACATCTGAAAACGGTGGCGAGGCTGCAGACATTCGCCTACCTGATTGGGTCTTTTTCTCAATATTAAGTACACAAAGTCAGTCTTGTTTTTTTTTGTCAAAATTGAGTTATTGACATATTCTTAATAAAGGGTCACGAAACACCAAAACACATTTTTGAGCTTTTGACAGTCATTTATGTGTCCCACGCTGCTATAAACACAATTAGGACACATATATTTTACAAACAAGGGAAAATTATTTTAAGCGTTGTTTTGAGCTAATTCGTTCTTCCAAATTTTTGAAGCTGCTTCACGGCGATTAGATCTTTGTGTGTATTCCAGTGCGGAGACTGGATGTCTGTACCTGCGAGTACATTGTGACGTCTCTGAGTGTGCAGCATTAAATCATGAGAAAGGCTTGATTCAAACCAATCAGCGTGCTCTATTGTGTATGTGGTGCAACTTCATTAAAATGCATGATAGCTTTGTTTTTACCTGTTACAGTGTTCAGAAGACAGAGAGACACCACGTTGTGTTGCCAAAACAAGTGGAAGAACAAGAATTTGGAGACATGGGTCATCAGTGTTGCATTTATTAATGTGCTGAGGTTATTCATGTGCTGCAACAAAGGTTTTGTTTTCATTTTCCGCTATGAGAGGGCAGCTGGACTCACATGTGGATTACAGTGCACACGACACGTGACAGAAATGCGTTTTTGTAAGGAACATTTTGTACCCAAGAGCTTTTCGCATCTGGAAATGATGAAATCCGGATTTGCCACTCGTCTCCTTTTAAAAAAGACACGGCTCCAGCTTGTGTTGATTGTCTTGATCAGTGCCATTTGTTTATTCATTCAGATGGCAAAGTTAGTTCGTATCGTCAGCAGTGCTCTTTCAGTTTTTAAAGACATACCTTAGTCAAAATAATTTAGTTACTAAGTTTACAGTATGTTAATATCACTGCAATATTATAGTACAATATTATAGGCTGAAAGATCTGCTGTAAATGCTGCTTTCCGAATGTAAACACAATCAAACTATTCCCGTTGTGTAGGATTTTCGCTGCATTTTGTGACAGGATAGTCTATACACACACGGCTTTCTGACGCTACCTACAGAGTGCATATAAGTTACCAAGATTTTTTTCACCCATTCGCCGTGAGGTATTAAACATTCCATTAAAACTCCACTCTCCAGCAGTTCCTCGCTTACAATGTGTCGTTTGTCACGGGGGACATGCAGGAAATGTTTCTGAATAAAAAGTGAAAGTGCCAAACTGCAATTAAAGTCGACAAATTAATAATTTGGCAACTAATTTGATTACTGATGTCCATGTAAACACAGTCACTGTCTTTCTCCCCTGCATCTGTGTGTTTGTTTTGCCTCTGTGAAAATCAGCACGTGCCCAAATGGATACTCCCATTTTTGCAAAACCTTTCCTCTTTCCCTCTACCGACACTCCCACCTAAACAGAGCTGGACACACCCACTTTCCTGACTTTTTTCCAAACTAGAGGTGTGAAAACACCCTGCTGAGACAGGGGGGTTCGTGGCCCTTTAAATAAATGTTACACACACACTGTTTGCTATATGGAATGCAAAAACTTTGAAGCTCAATATCTCAAAATCATTCAGAACACAGATAGAACCTTATAATTCCAAAGTGACGAAATGTTAAGGCATCATGTAGCTACATATTTATATGATCGTCATCTTCACTGTATGATTATTTAGGCTATAACACAATGGAGCTTATAACATAACTGCCTCCTTTCATTTTCATTGAAAAATATGAAACATACCTCATCTCCTTTGCTGAATATCAATTTTAATAATCAATAATGGCCATTATAAAAGTATAACATATAATAATTTTATACAACATTTAGGAAATAAAGGCAAGCTTTGTCAAATATGCAGAACCAGTGTACGTGGTTATATCAGTTCATATATTAGGCTTAATTTATCTTTGCACTCAGCCAAAACACGCTACCTGACAACAAGTAATCAATTCAAAAGACCAAAAAGTAATTAGAGAGAGACTAGATCATTAAAATATCACGTTAACAAGTAAAGATCCATGGATAGATACATGATGAACTTTCTGACATGCGCAGCTCTCACCTGAGTAGGTGGGCTCAAAGCACCTGTTGACTGCCTGGAGCTCAGATGTGCACATACGCTGCAGCGCGTGCCAGAGTGTGAGTGTGGTCATGTGATGTGCCTTTTCAGTGGTATAGTGTGACTGAGATCTTTTCAGAAATGCTATGTGAAACGCCAGTGTGGACGTGGATCGTTTTTGTTCTAAAACGTAATTTTAAGCGAAAACGTATTAATGTAAACAGAGGCATTGGCCAATAAAATGTTTTACCCCCATCCCATTGGTCTCATGAATCTACTGTACATTACATGAATCAAGTCCACAAGTGAGTTTTGCAACTGAAATACCAGTAAAAAGGAGTAGCCAACTGGTATTGCCAGATTGGAGAGGTTCTGAGTGCTGACTTTACTAGTTGTACAGCGAACCTGAAACAAAGTGGTAAGGTAAATGTGTAAATTTACACACACGAATGTATATATATTATTATGACAAGTGTCACATTCAGATTTGCAAGCCCTTACCCTAATTACTCCCAAATACCCTAGTTGGAACTCTGCTGATTAGGAATACTTTTGCAAGTACTGTAAATCAATGTGCTCTACTAATCCTAACCCTCAATCCAAACAACGTACTACTATGTTGACATGAATTAGTTAATATGTATAGGCCTGTCATGATATCTATTTTTTGTTATGCGATATATTGCACCAAAATATATTGCGATAAACGATATTTGTCCGTTTAAGACAATTTTATGCCACTCATTATATAACGCCAGAATGACAATATAATATCATCACAAAGCAAGTACGCTCTTCCAAAGAACACATCATATTTTATTCTTAAGAATATTTAATTTAATTGAATATTAATTTTAATAATCAATAATGGCCATTATTAAAGTAGAATGTACAATATTTGTATACAATATATAGGAAATAAAGGCAAGCAATCAGTCAAATATGCAGAATCAGTGTACGTGGTTACATAAATTAACATATTAGGCTCAACTTATCTTTGCGCTCAGCCAAAACATGTTACCTGAGAACAAGTAATTCATTCGAAAGGGTCGTTTGATAGAGACAAGATTAATTAAATATCACGTTTACCATAGATCTAGCGGAAGATCCTTGATGAACTGTTTGACGTGTGTTGCTCTCACCTGGGTAGTTGGGCTCAAAGCACCTGTTGACTGCCTGGAGCTCAGACATGCATATACGCTGCAGCGCATGCCAGAGTGTGTGTGTGTGGTCATGTGATGTGCGTTTTCAGCGGTATAGTGTGGATGGAAAACCTACGTGAAACGCCAGTGTGGACGTGGATAGTTTTTGTTCTAAAATGCCATTTTAAAGCAAAAACGTATTAGCGTAAACAAGGCATAAGACCAGGCATTGGCCAAAAAAAGTACTTCACCCCCTCCTCCATGCCATGTTTCTCATGAATCTACATTGTCAAGTGCACAAGTGAGTTTTGCAACTAGAATACCAGTTAAAAGGAGTAGCAAACTGGTACTGCCCAATTGGAGAGGTTGTGCGTGCTAACTTTACTGGTTGTACAGTGAAACTGAAATAAAGTGGTTAGGTAAATGTGTAAATTTACACTTACAAATATCATTATGACAAGTGTCACATTCAGATTTGCAAGCCCTCATATTTTACCCCAATTACCCCCACATATCCTAGTTGGAACTCTGCTGATTAGGAATACTTTTGCAAGTACTGTACAGTATATCAATGTGCTCTACTAACCCTAACCCTCCATCCAAACAACCTAATACGTTGGTATGAATCAACGCCTGTCACAATATCTATTTTTTTGTTATACAATATATTGCACCAAAATATTTTGTGATAAACAATATTACTGTCATTTAAAGACCATTTTATACCACTCATTTTATAACGCCAGAATGACAATATAATATCATCACAATGCAAGTACACTCTTCCAAAGTACACATCATATTTTATTCTGGTCACACTTTATTTTGATGGTCCGTTTGTTGAATTTAAGTTACATTGCAACTAATTATCATTAGATTATAAGTAGACTGTTAGGTTGGGGTTAGGGTTGGGGTTGGGGTTAGGGTTAGTGTAAGTTGACATGTAATTGCAAAGTTTCTTATAGTCAGTTAAATGTCTGTTGAAGGACTGTTAAATGTCAGTGTCAACAGATATTAAGTAGACAGTCTACTAATACTCAAATGGACCATCAAAATAAAGTGTTACCTTTATTCTTAACAATATTTAATTGAATTGAATATTAATTTTAGTAATCAAAAATGGCCATTATAAAAGTACAATATGTTTATAAAATATATAGGAAACAAAGGCAAGCAATCAGTCAAATATGCAGAATCAGTGTACGTGGTTACATAAATTAATATATTAGGCTTAACTTATCATTGAGCTCTCAGTCTGAGAACAAGTAATTGATACAAAAGACCAAAGAGTCATTAGATAGAGACAAGATTAATTAAATATCACGTTAAACAAGTATAGATCCAGCGGTAGATCCTTGATGAACTGTCCAACCTGAGCTGCTTTCACCTGAGCAGGTGGATTCAAAGCACCTGCTGACTGCCTGGAGCTCAGACGTGCACATATGCTGCAGCGCATGCCAGAGGGTGTGTAGTCACGTGATGTGCGTCTTCAGCGGTATAGTGTAGACGGAGATCTTTTCAAAAACGCTACATGAAATGCCAGGGTGGACAAGGATCGTTAGATTTTTTTCAAAAACGCCATTTTAAAACTAAAATGTATTAGTAAAAATGGAACCTAAGACAAGTCATTGGCCAATAAAAGTGCTTCACACCTCCCCCATCTCATGGTTCTCATGAATCTACATTTACAAGTGCACAAGTGAGTTTTGCAAATGGAACACCACAAAAGGAGTAGCAAACTACCAGACTGGAAAAATTGTAAGAGCCAACTTCACTAATTGTACAGCGAAACTGAAATAAAGTGGTAAGGTAAATGTATATATTTACACTTATAAATATCAATATGATATGCTACTGATTTACCTTCATACCCCAATTGGTACTCTGCTGATTAGAAGTACTTTTGCAAGTACTTTACTCACCGTAACCCTCAATCCAAACAAACTACCAATACTTTGATATAAATTAGTTGATATGTAGTTTTAAAAATTACTTAGCCAAATCACAATTTATAATCACAATCACAATATGTTGTATTTCTATGCAGTGCTTAATTTGTAAACTGACTACGTTTACATGGACACCAATAATCCGATTTTAATGCGATTAAGAAAATACTCTGATTAAGGGTTGACCATGTAAACAGCAATTTTTGATTAATTTAATCAGAATAAGGTCATAATCGAACTAAAGAGAAATCGAATTAAGACATGTGGAGTATGCCGATTTTAGTCGCATTATTGAAGTGCAGTACAGACATGTAAACGCCTTAATCGAACTATTTCCATCATGTAGGACTTTAAGCCACTTTTTGCGACAGGGTACTCCACACACACACACCCAGACACACACGCACGCACGGCTGATTGACACTCTGCACATACCGAGTCAGTGCAGACCACGGACACCTGCATCGTGAAATGCGGAGGTTTTTTTTTTCTTCTATTTAGCATGCGGTTTGAACTTTCATCACTCTTCCAGCAGTTCATAGATGCATCCAATATCTCGTTTGTCACGGTGGGTATGCATGAAATGTTCCCGAATGAAAGTAAAAGTGCCAAACTGCAGTTAAAGTTGACAAATTAAAAAGGAAACACCCGAAATTACATGAAAATCCGGAGGAAATGCGGATAGCGCGGTGACGCAATGACGCTAATCGAATTATGTGCTATAACAAGTAAAACGTGATCATTTAAGGAACATTCAAAAAGCAACTCATGTAAACACCTTAGTCTTATTATTCTGTTAATTAGATTAAAGCAAATAATTCGATTACTGATGTCCAGGTAAACGTAGTCATTGAGAGGGAACAGATCGGGGTAACGGATTCGGCATGTTACCAGGAAAGGGAAAGGTGTTGCGGACGAAAGTGAAAAGGATTGGGGTGTTGCGGAAGAAAGTGAGGAGCGGGGGGTGTCACGAACGAAAGAGGATAGGGTTGGGGTGTCGTGAAAGTAAGTACAAAAATGGGGAGATGGGGGGGGGGGGGGTGATATGTCGTGAACGATAGTGAAGAGGGTTGGGGTGCCGCGGAAGAAAGTAAAGAGCGGGTTTGTTGTAGACAAAAGAGGAGAGGGCTGGGGTGTTGCTGATGAAAGTGCTGAGCCAGGGGTGGTGGGGGGTTGATGTGTCGTGGACGAAAGTAAAGAGGGTTGGGAAGTCGTGGAAGAAAGTTAGATTAGATTAGATTAGATTTAACTTTATTGTCATTACACATGTACAAGTACAAGGAAACGAAATGCAGTTTAGGTCTAACCAGGAGTGCAATAGCAGCAAGTGCAGGATACAGGTATAAGTTATAAAGTGCAGTTATAGAAAAACTATGGTGATATTTACAAATGGATGTACTATGAACATTATATACAGGTTGTGTTAGCTATGAACAGAGATTTACAATAGATGGATAGATGTACAGGTTGCTATTAATAATCAGAAGTGTGCAGATATATAAACATAATTACAAATGTATATGTACAGTGGGTGTGTACATAATTACAAATGTACATGGGTATGTACAGTTCAAATAAATCTGAAGAGTGAAGAGCACAGCAGGGCGGGGTGCGTGTGAGGAGGGGGATCAATAAATTCAGGTGCCGTATCAGATTTCAGAGGTGTTCCGGCACAAATCAAGCCCAGTTTCTATGTTGTTGTCCAGTTCTTGTGGGACTTTTTTGTTGTTGTTTAAGAATAACAATCACTATATGCACACATTGCGCTCTGTACTGAAATTTTAGCTAAGTCTAGTGTGGAAGAAGTCTGGGTGACATAACAATGAGGCAGAATCTTACAGGAGAGAAAATTTACTAAGAAAAATCTCTACCTGCAGTCTTAGTGAGTGGGAGTGGGACAAAAAGTGAAACTTGCCGGCGGAGTGGGAAAAAGTCTACGACAGACCCTTGTGGAAGTAAAAGTAAAAAAAAAAAAAAAAAAACTTCCTGTACAGATGGTTCAAACGTCCAGGAAAACATGTCAGCTATTTCATGCTCCGGTGGGATATATGAGGATATTTGCACCATGCATCTCTCAAACCCTGTCTAGACAGAAGTGATATAACTTTCAACCTGAATTCATCTGGTGTCTGACTAAAGGGGACTATCTGTGGCTGCAATATGTGACATATAAATGCGTTAGTCCCTTAAGAGCACTGCTGGGTTAGCATCTGCAGAAGCCTGATTCATGCGCGGCAGCAGAAGTTGCCGAATTGATGGACATTTGCTTCCATGCTGCAGTGGAGTGTATCAGTCCTGCTGTGATCCCTCTTTGAATAATGCAACCTTTCTTCTTAGTTTACTCTCTACCTCCCCTTTCTCATTTCCTTTTCATTTCAGAGCTCAAGCCCAAATGGATTGTACACACTGTGTCCTTTCCATACTTATGGAAACTTATAGCTTACCCTTTCCTGAATGCCAAGGGAATGCCAGGGTAAGGTATCTTACTTGCCATTCATTTGGTCCACCCAAGTGGAAGACAGCTAGGGATAGAGCTGATGATAAACGTTACAGTGGTGGAAACTGACCTTTAACAAGTTTCTCATCTGTAGTGGTTTTGTACTTTCTTGTCTAAGGTTGCGATCGCATTTACTGTTGCTCTGTGAAATCCAATAGGACTCAATAAAGATTTTCACTTGAGGATGAAACGTATTTCCATTTAGATTTTGCTCATGTTTGAGTTGGTATGAGTTTGCAGGAACTGGTTTGGCCAACTGCTTTGAAAGTGACTTCTTTATGCATGTTTATGTTTTATCTATGTTACTTACTGTACCTGTTTTGGACACATTATATGTATGTATGCATGTATGTATGAATGTATGTTTTTACTGATTGGCTATAAAGAGATAGTTTAACCAACCAAAAGTGAAAATTATGTAATTTACACATCTTTTACTTGAAACACTGCTATTAACATTTATTTTTTTGTTGTCGTTCCTACTCTGCAAGTCAATCAACAAAGGCTCATTTTGAAATGTAGCCCTATATAAAATTTTGGAGATTGCAAATTATGTAGCCAGAGCTACGTATGGCTGCATTTCATCTTTGAAACAAATGCTACGGTTCCGCTGTTACCAGTTTGTCCGGTAGCGCAATATGTACATGGACTTGAGGCGCAAAGCAGAGTTGACCGCAATGATAGGGTTTGAGTCCAGTGAAGAGTGGTTCCAGAAAGCTGGTAAGACAAAAACAGAAGCCAGAAAATAAAATAAACAAGGAAATAACAGGGTAATATGTGGTAACATCTGAAAATGTGGTAAAATTCAGTCTGCGGTAAGGACTTTTCTTTTTCTGGATTGCTTTTCAAAACACTGCGGTTGGGTTTAGGGAAGGAGATTGGCGCAATCGGTGCTTTTTAAAACCTATTGGTTGGGTTTAGTTTGGTCAGTCAGTCGACAGCGGCCTTTGATGGATTTACATGAGAACAGCAGGTGAGAATGGCACTCGCGAGAGAAATTTGAGATCTGAAAAAGCATACCCAGCGGCCTCTGGCAGATTCGCGAAAACAAAAACGGCAAAAAATCGTAGCTCCTGGGACAAATTTTGCTCTCTCTAGAATGGTATATATGGGGTAAGTAATCAGAATGAGCCTGGGTTGAAGTCAATGGTTACGGGTTTTCAGCCTACTTTAAAGTATCTTTTAAAGGTTTGAAACCACATGAGGGTGAGTAAAAAGTGAGTAAATACTAAATTTTAGGGTGAACTATCTACTGTATTTAAGTAAACTGTGTAGCAATTCTGGGTTGAAGATTGTAAATAAAAAGGATGCAGATGTATTTGATGTTGAATCACTTCTTTATATTTTTTCCTTAAGCCTGATTCACACAGGGTTTCAGCGTCATGTCTGAAGTTGGGGCTGACACGATCGTCATAGCAGCCTCAGCCAATGAAATTAGGACGCAATCAACTACTGTCTGAGCTGGGATATTTACATAAAGTGATCTGATTGGCTGATGCTTTCATTGATGCTTAAAAAGTTGAAAAATTCACAACTTCTGCAGCAAGCAACGCTGATGGATCCACAATTTAGTTGGCAACGCTTGATGCCACCCATTCATTGGAATGGGAAGCATAGACTCTGACACCCCATGTGAAAGGGGTGTTATGCTCCCTAATGCTACGTTCACACCAGATGGGGAATGCGCGGATAAATTGCGCTATTCGCGCGTAAATAGATATGTGAACATTTTGAATTTACTCGCTTCATTTGCACGTCAAAATCCGCTTCATTCACACATTAAATTCGCTTCACAACAGACATGGAATCGTGTCATGGGCAGGGCTTCTGTCTGCCTGGAGACTGTAGCTTCGTTGCTAAATGACTAACATGGATTTTATTGAGAGGATAGCTGTGCATGAAGAAGGCTAAAAAACAGCGTTGATATGTTTGGAACCGTGTCCACTAGATCCTTTCAGAGGTGCACCCAGCTCTGTGAGTTCATAAACTCCTCCAGAAACTTAACCTGGATGATGGAAGCTTTCAGCCGTGCTTCAGACTGAGCCAAACCCAGTTTGATAAACTGTTGTCTGGTGTTGGCTTGAGCATTTCCCCCTGGGACAGCGATTGTCCGCTAAAGTTTAAGATTTTCGAACTTGAGCGCTTTGTGTGAAATGCGCGTTAAGTGCATCAATCGCGCAAAACGCTCAACTCACGGCATTCGCGCTGCCTCATTCGCGCATATCGCACCATTCGTGTGTGTCGCGCCGCAAGATGTCTATTCGCGTCTTTGCATTGACTTAACATGTAAATCACTCGCGCTTGCTGCTTCTTCCGCGTCTGGTGTGAACGCAGCATAAAGCTCTATTAGTATGTATGAAATAATATTTTTATAATATTTTTATATTTTAAAATATAATAGTATTTTTAAAAACAAACATAAGAGAAAAGTGCACTACATCCTTGTTGTTCTACCATGATTTTATCCCTTTTGTGAAATCGAGCTTCACAGAAACCCAAGCTCTCAAATACAATAACAGTTTGTGTAAAGTTGAGATGATGCAAACACACACTGGGTCATCGTATAGAGAAAGTGAGCCACAAGATTAATATTCACAGAATGTAGGCACTTAGAGCCCCCAAACCACTAAAATATTTTGTAGGCTCACTTTTAGCTCGAAGTTCTGAAGCAAATGTCAGATTAGCATATCATGAGGTTTCTATTAACGATTAATGAAACATGGGATTTCACACATCTGTAACTGTAAGTGCCATTATGCAGAATCCCATGTGCATGTGAAGTATGTAACATCAGTAAACTTATCAGCAAGTAAACAAGATGTGGCTAAGCAGAGCTATATTTTGTGTATTGTTTTATGGGTTATAATGTGAAATTACAAACAAATAACAATAAAATCATAAAGTTTACTTATTATTATTATTATTTATAACTATCCGCTATAACTAGTTAATAGACCATTAATGAACTGTTAGTTTGAGTTATAAATGACTTGTTACATAAAAGTTAATAGTTTGTTAATTATTTATAACTGTGCCTTATAGATAGCCAATAGATTACTTACAAGCTGTTAGTTAACAAGTTATAAATGACTTGTCCTATCCTCCATCAAAGTTTTTAATGAGGCATTCCCTATAAGTTATCCATTTTTGTAAATACTTTGTGTTAAGTACATTTTGTGTAGTTAAATAAGCATCTTTAATGTCATTCAATGTCAAGTGCATGTTTTTTTTATAAGTTATTTGTTAGAATATACAACATATGTGCATATATATGTGTGTGTGTGTGTGTGTGTGTGTGTGTGTGTGTGTGTGTGTGTGTGTGTGTGTGTGTTTTGTATTTATATATATGTGTGTATGTATTTTCAACTTAACACCATCTATGTTTACAGTTTCACACCATATTTCACCCATAGTGAGTGTGATAAAGCTACACTCTCAACATCACCTCATGTTATTGTGTGAATGTGTTAAATTTGCTGGATAATTGAATCGGGGTTTAACAAGGCCAGTACACTTTGAACATGAAATTTTAATTTGTACCACAGAAAAATAAGTGTTCAGAAAAATATTACTGACATAATTATAATAGCCTTATGATAACAAATATCAAAGCCAACTACATGCTTGTTATAATAGTAAGTCATAAGGCTATGATGTGTCTTAAGCCTGACAGTTAATCTGCTATATCATGTTTATGACTGATTTATGACAAGTTACATTGTCTTGGTAATGGCAGTTTGTCATGACAAAAACACTGACAAGTTGTGATGTGTTTATTTATGTGTCATTTTCAGAACAACGATGTATCAAACAATGACATAACTGAGCAAATGACCAACCCAGGCTCATTCTGAAAACATATCGCTATACACATTTTTGGAGAGTGCTAAATACATCCCAGGAGGTAAATTTTTTGCAGTTTTTGTTTTCGCAAATCCAGCAGAGGCCGCTGCTTTTTGAGATCTCGAATTTCTCTCGCCAGTGCCATTCGTGGCAGATTTTCTCACGTGAATCCACCAGAGGCCGCTGTCGACTGACTGACTGACTGACCGATTGACTGACCCACCCTCCTCCTACCCTAAACCCAACCAATAGTATTTTTTAAAGCACTGATTGACCCGCCCACCCACTTTCGTAAACCTAATCGACAGTTTTAATAAGCAATCCAGAAAAATAAAAGCTTTCGCCTGATTTTTATCAAGTTTCAGATTTTATTATGTTTTACCCTGTTATTTACTTGTTTATTTTATTATTTGGCTTCTGTTTTTGTCTTACCCGCTTTCTGGAACCGTTCTTTCCCGGACTCGAACCCCATCGCCATGGTCAACTCCTCAAGTCCGCTGACGTACATGGCGAGCTACTGGACAAGTTGGTAACAGCGGGAAACCAGTCCCCACGGAGGTAAGCGGTCAGCTGCTAGCGTGGAAAGTAATGGCGTTCATTTTAAAGCCGAAATGCAACCATACGTACTTCTGGGTAAATCATTTGCAATGAACGCTACGAGGCGGTATGACGCCATTCCTTTTCGCGCTTACCAGCTGACCGCTTACCTTTGTATGAACAGCTTTCCCACTGTAACCAATTTGCCCCGTTATCTTGCCATGTACATCGGCAGACTTGAGACGCATAGAGGAGTTGACCACGACAACGGGGTTCGAGTCCGGTGAAGAGCGGATCTTGAAAGCAGGTGAGACAAAAACAGAATCCAAAAAATAAAAAAACAAGTAAATAACAGGGTGAGAATGTGGTAAAATCTCAAAACGTGGTAAAAATCAGATGAGGGCTTTTCTTTTTCTGGATTGCATTTGAAAATTGTTGGTTGGGTTTAGGGAAGTGAGTGGGAAGATCAATCAGTAAAATTGTATGGGTTTAGGGAAGGAAAGGGTGGGTCAGTCGATTGGTCGGTCAGTCAGTCAGTCAGTCAGTCAGTCAGTCATTCAGTCAGTCAAACAGTGAGTAAACAGCGGCCTCTGGTGGGTTTATGCGAGAACAGCAGGCACAAATGGCACTCATGAGAGAAATTTGAGATCTCAAAAAATGTACAAAAAAAGTACTTCCTAAGACGTATTTCGCGGTCTCCAGAAATGTGTATAGAGGTAAGTTTTCAGAATGAGCCTGGGTTGCATTAATACATTAATTATGAGTAGGCCCACACGGAATCTGCTCTCGCAGAATTCCGCAAATTTTCCTCAGATTTTAGCCCATCATTAATTCTGTTTATTTACTTGAGTAAATGTGTGTAAATCTATATTTATTCAGTTTTTAAATTAATTACAGTAATATTATTGACTAATATAAAAATGTTCTGCCTTTTAGTAGAGATATTATATGATAGACTTGCTTTGTTTACCAAATAAAGAATCTAATTGGATTTGTATTTTAAACATTAAATAAAAGTTAAAAAGACAATATTTTTTATTTCACATATTAAGGTTTTAGTTATGATACTCCCAAAATAATTCCGCAGAAATCCGCAGATTTTTACCAAAATTCTCCACAAAAAAAAGCAAAAAATGTCCGCAGATTCCATCTGGCCCTAATTATGAGTACCAATAAACGTTCACTATGCAAGCAAATAAGCAACTAGTTAAAAGTGAGAATTGATCCCCATCCTAAACTCAATCAAAATAAAAAATCCTGGCAACAAAAATGTCTAGTACATGCTAGCCAGAAACTCAATAGTGACTTTTTTTTTTCATCATTTGTTCAACCTCCCCTGAGCTTGTCTGCAATCAAAACATGATGATGGTCCTGTCAGATTATGGCAAAAGACAAATCCACCACTGCTGCTTTCATGCTTGCAGGCCTGAAAATAGAGTTGCTTCAACAGCGTGTGCATTTTCCATTTTCACATTGCAGAAATGAATACAGGTGCAGGGATGGTGAAGAAAACTCTAAAGACAGGTGAGCTGGGAAATTGTATTCTACGTCCGAGGTAAACAGGGCAAACAAGAAGAGTCTTTTCCTACCAGGGTGAACAAAGAAATATTAACGTGTGTTAAGATCAACGTACTATTTTTGGACCATGCAATTTTTGTACGCATTTCGGTCATTCTTAATTTGGTGCAGGTGCTTGCCTACATGGTTGGCGAGTTGCCGTGGCCCGTGGTGATGCTTATCAGTGCACAGATGGTACATCATTTCAACACTTAAGAGATTATGAAATTTTCTTCCCTTTTCGAACTGTATTTGGTCTTGTGACTCATTTATTAGATGTACTAAGGTGGAAAAGTGGAGACTGCTTAGAGCAAAACTTTTTTTCTTTGGCTTGATGCACACTATGCTTTTAGCTGTTGTTGTTTTTTTATCTAGACTATTTTGCATTATATTTAATTTACCCCAACTGAAGACCATTTCAATGCGGTAATCTCATTGGTCCTTCAACATTTCCTGCTTGTTATCTATGGGGCTAATTATATGCCAAAACAATCTGAATTTGAATTGTGTTAATTTGAATTATTGACAATTGTAATTTAATAAATCAGAATTTTTATTTTCTGTTCAAAAATGTTTGAATTTACAGGTACAGTTTAGGTCAGAATCAGCTCTTTATCCCTCAAAACGCCTAAAATTGATTAACCAATGAGATGCAATTGAATTAAATATATGAATTTGGTTCACTTAAGCAGGTGTATACGTATTTATTACACAAACTACTGAAAATTGCTGACCCCCAATAGTCAGTTAGCAGAAGAATTGTGTCCTCCTCAGCCTCACATACACTAGTAAACTCACTCATCTTTGTCATTCATTCATTCATTCATTCATTCATTCATTCATTCATTCATTCATTCATTCATTCATTCATTCATTCATTCATTCATTCATTCTATTTTCGGTTTAGTCCCTTTCACGCAGGTTTGTTATTGGCCAAAATGCTTAGTTTGACTTTTTGGTGATCATCTACTCCTCCCAGTTGATGACCGCTGACCTAGTTTCTGCTGAATCTGAATGTCACGATCAGAATTTCTGGTTTTGAATATTAGAATTTTGAATTTGATGTTGTAAATTTCTTCACCTTGAAAATTTGAAACTGTATTTTTACAAACCCAATATCTGCAGTCTATGAATCCAGAACACAAAAAATCTGAAGTTTGAAAATATGTCTATATAAAATAAGCCTTGAAAAATTCAGTTGACTTACATTTCAGATGTTCAATATTCAAGTAATGAAATTCAAATTAACCTTCCTGTTGTATTCGATTCAAATCTGACCGATTTACATCTTAAAACACTCATAAATAATGGGTTTAACATCTGATTGCCTCAAGGCCTTATGATATCCTCCACAATATACCCTTGAACATATAAAAGTGATGATCACCTCTTTCATTCAATTTTGAGTGTTTTAATCAACCATGTTACATCTGTGGTGTTTCCGGTCAAAAGTGACCACCATAGAAAATTAATGTCTCCAGACTATATTCAACCATCAAACAGAAAACATCCCCATACACACCACCCCGATTCACTTACTCACACACATGTTTCAGATTGAACAATGTCTATTGTGGGTACACATCTCTTTCCCGTGCTTATGTGCCGATCCTCCAACGTGATTACCTCCATGACATGACATGTTCATTTTGTAATACATTTTTAGTGCCTATTTGTATTTTCACTGCAGTTATTTTATGTCTAATTCTATAAATTCTATTAATTATTTTTTAGGGTTTTTTTTACCTTTAATTGGAAAGGACAGGGGAGATCACAGAGAGGAAAGTATTGGGAGAAAAGAGAGGGGAAGGGTTGGCAAAGGACCTCGAGCTGGGAATCAAACTTAGGTCGTCGTGAGCACCATGGTGCCACATGCCGGCGCACTTAACCAATAGCTATTGGCACCGACTATAAATTCATGTTAAACACTAGTTTGAGACATAATTCACAGCTAAAGAATGCTGAATAAAAATTTGGTGGTGAAAAAAGCTTTTTGATCAATTTAGGAGAGCAAGTTAAAAGAGACCGGTCAATTTTGACCGGGAACACTAAAGTAAGGTGCAGGAAGTGAACACAACTCAAATTCAGATTGTTTTGGCATATTATTAGCTCCATAGTAATCATACTGTATCCTAACTGTAACAAGAGGCAATTCAATCATATTTCCACGTTTAAAGAGCTATCATAACATTATTTATCAATATGTGGACTTTTTTGGATTCTCGAAAGCTATGGAAATTAAAAATGTTAAACAGGAAATACATTAGGACCAGTGTTATTGTTTACATTTCTCAAAATGGTCTATAAACTCAGATTTTTTCTTTAAAACGCTTTAGGAGAACTGACATAAATGTGGAAAGCTGCTCAAAGCAATTAATCTTGGACGAAAAGGATGAGACATATTCATTTTAAAATATCTGATGTCCCTGGCATATTGAAATCTCTGACAAAGCCAAGCACAGACTGACAAATTGAAATCTTTATTATTCAACTGGGCTCCCCTACACTTTCAATACATCTTGCTGTACTGAAAATAATGGCTTTTTAAGGATGTACAATTCTCATGAAACCATTTCCTTATGTCTTTAAAACTAGATTCACTCTCAAAAGGTCAATGGCAGTTCACTATTATAATGCATTGCCAGCTTTAAGCAGTCACATTAAAGAGTATGGTATCACCTTATTTTGATGGTCCCTTTAACATATTTTGTTGAATTTAAGTTACATTGCATCTGCATGCCAACTAATTCTCATTAGATTATAAGTAGACTGTTAGGTTGGGGCTAGGGTTAGTGTTGACATGTACTTGCAAAGTTTCTTATAGTCAGTTAAATCTCTGTTGAAGGAGCAGTATCAGCAGATATTAAGCAGACAGTCTACTAATGCTCAAATGAGAAGTAATTGGAATGTATGCAACTTTTAGTCAACATAATTTGCAATAGGGACCATCAAAATAAATTGTTATCAAAAATATATTTCATATAGGATTTCCCAGCTAAAACTGATATGTCAAATACCTTAAAATGGTAATTTAGTTTTATGCTTGGTAAACACGTTTCATGAACAAATTACATCAAAGGTTTCCTTTTTTTTTTTTCTTGGGTGAGAACAATCCATACATCTGCACTCTCAAGATTATCTCTAAGGGTGCTCGCAAGGTTATAACCATTATAAAGCACTGAAACGAGAATCAAAGCAAGGGTAATTAAAACTAATTGTTAGCAAAGGCAAGGCTACAATTATCACATTTGGCACAACGGCGTTCTATATTGTTGAGAATGGCTTAAATTATATGTTTGATCACTTAAAATTGAATGCTGGCGTTGTAGAGAAGCATGTGCAAGAAAAATGAGCAAACTACAAGAAATATAAAAGCAAGCCCAGTATTTGGTGAAGAACCCCGAAACAGTTAAAGTTATCAGTAAGATTCTATGTAATATTTTACAGCAAATGTTACATTATTGCTTCTATGATATACTTTAACAATGTCTGTTAAATGAACAGTTTTCCATATTTTGTGATTCATGTTATTTTTTATGCTTTTAAATTATTTTATTTTGTCTTTAATGGGCCTTAATCTTTCCTTCTATCCGCTTGTTAAGTCGTGACATATGGAATACTCTTTCTGGGTCAAAGCTGCTACTCATTTGAACATGGGAAAATATTTGTTTATGGCCACTTTTTAGTCATATCACACTTTAAAGTGAATTTTATACAAAATCATGGTGTACACAATAGTTTCTGGACTTGCTGCATCACAAATACCAACATTTAAATAATTTATAAATAATGAATCACTTTCTGGCCATCGGATATTAGGCATATATATATATATACATTGCGGTTGTGATTTTCAAAAGTATTACATCCCTTTGTAAACATTTATTATTACCATGTGATGAGTCTCCCCATACAGTTTAATAGAGAGCGCTTGGACCCGGAAGCCGCTTCGTGTGACGTCACACTTAACAAGCGGATACCTCCTGATGTTGCAAAGTTTGAAAAAGTAACTTTTAATGTAATTTGTAATTATTTCAAAGGGTACCTATGATGATGAACTTTTGTAAGCTGTTTGGACAGACCTGTGTGTAGGTATATTGTGTCCACAGTCATATTGGAGTGATATAAATATAACAAGTCTCTCTTTTCTTTTTTTTTTATTTAAAACAGGGGAGAAACAGCTCATTTGGATTTAAACCCACAGGCTACAAAAATAGCTACATAGTCCTCAGACACCAATTTGTACATTGTACATTGTATAGCAAATAATCTGATGAGTATTTTGAGCTGAAACTTTACAGACACATTCTGAAGACACCAAAGTCGTATCTTACATCTTGTAAAAGCGGTAAAATAGGTGCCTTTTAAGTGACAATTGCTCGAGCTGTTAAACTGCCAGAACCTTTTTTTGTAATATACTCAATTCATTTTTTGATTAAAGGTGCAGCAGGTAATTGTCTTCAGAAACATTGTTTGTTGTGCTGGTTGAAAGTCGCTTCACATTTCAATAGTACTGTTTAAAGGGAATGATCTAAATGTATTTATATGTAATTTTATATTCTGGGTAAGGTATAAGACCAAAAAATGTTCTTCCTATTTAAATTTGTCAGGTCAACAATTCCCATAACTCTCATAAGTAGCTCAAACTGTCTGTCAAGAAATGTAAATTTGTACATCTGCGCACCCCTGTTCATGCAGACAGATCTGCCATTTGCGAGCGCACGCACGTTCATGTAAATATGTAAAAATTTGTAAAAACAAATGCTGAATCAAAAATGTTTCAAATCCTGGATTAATATTGGAGTTACTTTTGCACGCGGGAGGAAGGATGACACCATGGCTGAAGTATTTATTTTAGACAAGCAATGTTATGTATTAAAACTATTTTAGTCAAGCAAAGCTTATGTAGATTGTGTTGTTTTACGAATGGGTTATATTCACAGAAGTGTTGTTCAGCCAATGAAATCTTCCTGCGAAAGATTAATGTGACTGTTTTTAATTTCATAAGGGACCTTTTACAGCATCGATAATGTAGATTTTTAATCAGTTTAATAACAAAACATAAATAAATAGCGCTATACCACCTAGCCTGCTTTACTGAGGTGAATTTGGTTTTACAAGTATATTCACATTGGTTCATTGTTGAACTATGGCAACCTGTGACAAGGTTCCTATATTGTTTACCATGCTACTTTGAATATTCGATCAGAAATAGCATGTAAGTATGGCTTAGTATAAGTGTAATTCCTGCACACTGCCGGCCAAGCACTAAGCATACAGTACTTGCTTTAGTACAAATCACATGAGAGAATGAGACCAGCGATCCTTGCATGCATGAAATATTGCACAATATGACAAGTTTTGCTTGCTACACAACTGAAAACGTGCTAGATATAATACAGTTTTTCATTCAGAATTGTAGGCAAATGACAAGATCTAGTGGGTTGTCTACTGTCATCTTTACCATGTGTGTTCGTCATTTCAGTAGGCTTTGGGCAGCTGGGGAGGGACTGTGTTTTTAAAGTCATTATGCTAATGGTTAGCATTTTGGTCACCTTTTTGATCACCTACTGCACCTTTAAATATGTCAATAGAATTACCTAATTCTCAATTTATCATTTATTTTTCAATATATTGATTCACTAAAGTACTAAAATGTCAATAAAAGTCAAGTTGTTAATTTGCACAGTTGAATGTTTGACTTCAAAAAATTTGACAGAGCAGAGATACAGGTCCCTTTATGCAATTCATGTCTGTAAATAAATGAAACCCTATAATAATAAATAACAATAAATGATCCTGCAAATCATAAAATATGGAACCTGTTTATGAACATTATTTTTTTAAAAACACTAGAACATAATTTGTTAAGTACAAATAATGTGTATATTGCAAAATATTGAATATTTTGCGAGTTAATTGCAGTGGTGATGTATTTCCAGCATTATATGATATGGCAGCATTTTCCCAGTGTCGTGGCCTATACCAGCTGCAACAGAGTGATGACCCTTTTAACCATATCCTACCCACAACAACATTACAAATGAGACTGCTGGAACAGTTCGGTCCCTCTGAGTGAGCAGAAAAGCAATCATGCTCCTAATACCAGCCTAATGTCGCTGTTCCAATTAAATGAGCCAAAGAGACAAGAAACCAAGCCTTTCTTCACACTCATTACCACTAAATCTAGCTGTGGCAGAGAAGAAACCACAACACCACCTTTTTTTTTTTCTCTCCCGAAAGCATTGGAATGACATTAAAAGAGTCTCTATGGAAGACAACCGACAGCAAGTAATGAACAATCAAAGCCTGTGCCCTTAATCATTGATGCTCAGGTCTGGTGGATGAATCTTGGATCTTGGTGAGGTTAATTTGTGCTGGATGTGTGAGAAAGACAATAAAAAAAAAGGTAGAGTTGAGAAGAATTAAATTAAGAAGCATGCAAGAATGTGTGTGATGAAAAATATCAGTCATACTAATCAGTCTACCATGGTACTTGTCTTTTAAAAAAAATGTTTATATGCTTAAGATTAGGGATGCACCGAATATTCGGCCACTGAAAAGATTTTTATCACCAAAACAACACAGCCAAAACAGTTTGTTGTGATGACTCACAGCCTGCACGTGTTGTCTGAAGCAACATCTCTGCTGTGTGTCTGATGAATCTATTTGGATCCTCTGCACTTCATCGCGTCTGTACTTGATCCCCAATATAAAGATCATTACTCGAATGCGGAAATAAAGCAGCGCGCATGCAAAATGATCCAGACTGCGATGGATGCAGAGAACCCGGGGGTCTTTCACATGCACGTGCAAGAAGAGCAGAAGAAATGTGGGCATTTGCTTTTCATAATGGTTTAAGTTCATTTGATGGACTACATAAAAATCTGCGGATATTATCGATGCATTAGATACAATAAACAACTTTTTACTGTAATAAGTCCCCATCCTCAGAAGTGATAACCCATTGTTGCAATGGGCTAATTACATTTAAAAAAAAATAGTAATTGATTTATTATTTGAAACTTTTATATTAATTTATGCAATTGACCCTTCGCTAAGCCCCGCCCTCCTTAGTTACTGTTGCTATGCCTGTCAAGCTTTCGTGCCTGCCACGTCTATTACAATGTGTATGCGCCAGTGTCAGACATTACCAGGGACATAATTAATCATTTTTGGCAAACAGGAGAGATATCCGAGAAAGCCAGACAAAAAAGGACTGCAGTATGCATTACAGGGATTTACTTACGACATAATAGGCAACCGATTAGAAAATAATGCAATCAAAATTGAAGCTAGGTTCAGTTGTGCCTAACCTCATAGGCTGACCATTCAACAGCTTAGTTCATGCACAGCAGGAGAGGTGAAATTTAAAAACAATCTAATAATAACAAATTAAACCATGATTTCTCTTTTTTAGCCAAAAAGCCTGATAGATTAATTGTTGTGCAATGAAATATCGCGTTACTAACCGACAAGGAAACACGCATGGACAGTGCTTCTACATAATTCATTCATGGAAAGAACAGCCATCAGCCAGAAAGGGGAAATTAATGGATTTGTGCCGAATATTAGCACCATTGACCTATAACAGCGAAACCTATTACTGTGTGTATGTTTGTGTGCTTTTTATACAGTTTCTATTCTAATTTGTAGTTAAGTGGAAGAAATAAATGAATTGAAATCCAAATCAAAGTATAAATAGCAGAAGTGAACAAATAGATTTTCCCTACCAGCAAATATTAATCCGACACCAAATATAAAAGCAGACACTAACCCGCTATAACGTCATCACCAATGACTAAATCTCTAAAAGACAGACGAAAACATCAGTGATTTGTAGCTCTGACATGGACATGAGGGTTATAAATTACTCAAAAACAGCTGCGGATGAAGTATATTGATCTCAAGTGCTCAGTTTGCGATCACATCTCAGTTTTGTTCTGTTGATATGTAATTTCAATTATTTGTAGCTTGAAACAGATGGAAATATGACCACTATTAGTATGACTACTATGGCGAAGGCTTAAACGGAGCAGTGCTCATCGAGCGAAAAAAAAGAAAAAGACAGCTGGGAAACATAACCTGCTTTGTATTTTTGTAGGAAACACAGTTTAGATCTTTTCACTGTAAGTGGTGTGTGAGTTATTTTCGTCTATCACTGTATGTGTCAGGAATATCGAAACAAAATCAACTTAACTCCGCTCCTTTAGCACCCCTCACACAGCTTGATCTACGCTGGCATTTCTCCCCTTGGGTTTTAGGTTTTGAAAAGGGAAAAAAATTCCACCACCCCATCCAAACTTTTAGGATAATGGGTGTCAGATTTGCACAATCCATATGCACAACGCTTTGGCCTGTTTCCCTCGCTTGAATGCTTGACAGAGCTCCTGCGCGTAGCTACGGTTGCTAAGCCACGGTTGGTGGGTGGTGGTTTTTGGGTGTGGCTTAGCGAAGGGTCAATTGCAATGTTTTGATTTTAGTAAGGGTATTACACAGTCATAGCCATAATTTCAATGGTACTAATAATTGGCATAATTTATTCCAGTGTTTTGGTTTTCGGCCTTTGTTTCTCCTTTTGTTTTTTGTTTTTTTTGTTTTGTTTTTTTTTCAGTTTCTGTTTTGGATTTTTTATTTTGGTGCATGCCTACTTAAGATGTTTCATCAAGTCTTTAAATGTTTCCATCTGGGGTCATTTCTTTTTTTTTTTTTTGGTTAGGGGCAACCTAATAGTTTTATGTTCAGTCAACTTAAATTTGTAAAACTGATTAAACTAACTTAATCGATTTGACATGATAGCATCATGCAGTTGCTGCAGATTTGTCAGCTTCACATACATCCATGATGCGAATCTCCCATTCCACCACATCCCAAAGGTACTCTATTGGATTGAGATCTGGTGACTGTAGATGCCATTTGAGTACAGTGTACTCATTATCACGTTAAAGAAACCAGTCTGAGATGATTGGCGCTTTATGTCATGGCACTTTATGCTGCTGGAAGTAGCCATCAGAAGATGGGTATACTGTGGTCATGAAGGGATGGACATGGTCAGCAACAATACTCAGGTAGGCTGTGGCGTTGACATGATTCTCAGTTGGTACTAATGGGCTTAAAGTGTGCCAAGAAAATATCCAACACACCCTTACATTACCACCACCAGCCTAAACCATTGATACAAGGCAGGATGGATCCATGCTTTCATTATGCTGATGCCAAATTATGACCCTACCATTTGAATGTTGCAGCAGAAATCGAGACTCATCAGACCAGGCAACGTTATTCCAATCTTCTATTGTCCAATTTTGGTGAGCCTGTGCAAATTGTAGCCTCAGTTTCCTGTTCTTAGCTAACAAGAGTGGCCCCCGGTGTGGTCTTCTGCTGCTGTAGCACATTTGCCTCAAGGTTGGATGAGTTGTATGTTCAGAGATGCTCTTCTGCATACCTCGGTTGTAATAAGTGGTTATTTAAGTTAGCTCGAACCAGTCTGGCCATTCGCCTCCAACCTCTGGCATTAACAAGACATTTGCACCCACAGAACTGCCACTCACTGAATATTTTGTCTTTTTCAGACCATTCTCTGTAGACCCTAGAAATGGTTGTGTGTGAAAATCCCAGTAGATCAGCAATTTCTGAAATATTCAGACCAGCCTGTCTGGCAGCAACATCCATGCCACATTCAAAGTCACTTAAATCACCTTTCATCCCCATTCTGATGCTCGGTTTTAATTGCAGCACATCGTCTTGACCATGTCTACATGCCTAAATGCATTGAGTTGTTGCCATGTGATTGGCTGATTAGAAATTTGCGTAATGAGCAGTTGGACAGGTGTACCTAATATAGTGGCCATTGAGTGTACAGTAGACACTAGCTACAATCTTTTTTAAATCCTTTCTGATGATAAACACTTTCACGGTCTACTTTAAAATCATTATTTACACCTAAAGTTTGGATCAAGAAGTTTCATTTACATCACTGTCTGTCAACAAATGCATGAAATCAACTGGCTTGTATTATCACGGATGAATAAAGATGCGTCTGAACTGTCAAAATTTACCTCAACCAAGGATGATGAAGGTGAAAGATTTCAAAGTGAAGATTTGGAAGCTGAGACAGATAGAAACAACACAGGGATATGTGAGTCACTTTTATATATCACTATTATATTTTACGTAATATCATATCCTTGAGTATCCATATCCATATCCATAAATCTAAAATTACACCTCAAAAGCATGACATCATAGTTCAATTTCCTGTTCTCATCTAATCTAACTCCAACGTCCAACATCCTCCATTTGACAAGCGTCTGACTTTCACAATAATCCGGGGTCATTAACAAACAGCCCTTCATCTCTGTGTTGTCCTCTACACACAGTGTTCCCTGGCCAATTAGTTCGGTAAAATAAGAAAAAGACTTCAAAGGTTGAAACAGAACACCAAGGTACAATAAACAGGGCAGATATTGGAGCTGCAGGTGTCCACACAATGTCACTCCCAGGCTCATTGAATGCTTAATTAGAGACGACAAATTATCTCCTGAATTATAAGTGCGTACAGGGCCCTTTCTCTAATTCTCTTCCGTTGCACCCATCTCATTTACAGTCATGTGTTTCGGAGGTTACTTATTTTGTATTAAACATGTAAAACAATTTTTCTTTTTTTCAACATATGAGAAGAACATCTATATAAAAGGTAAAGGAACAAGTAATTTGTAAGCTGCAAAAGTAATCTGATCCAAAAAAAAATAAAAAAATGTTTTCTGCCTAGTAAAACCTTACAAATTCCAACAAGGATTTTATTGCAAGGATTTTAAGGACTCATCCCATGCATCCGAAAATGTATTCATAGCGCTTTCTTTTTTTCCATATTTTTTTATGCTACAGCCTTATTCCAAAATGGATTAAATTTATTAATTTCCTCAAAATTCTAGTGTTCACAGCCTTTGCCAGGAAGCTCTAAATTGAGCTCAGGAACATTCTGTTTCCACTGATCATTCTTGAGATGTTTCAGCAGCTTAATTGGAGTTCACCTGTGGTAAACTCAGTTGATTGGACATGATTTGAAAAGGCATACTTGTCTATATAAGGTCCCAGGGTTGACAGTGCATGTCAAAGCACACACCAAGCATGAAGACAAAGGAATTGTCTGTAGACCTCAGAGAAAGGATTGTGTCGGGGCACAAGGCTGGGGAAGGTTACAGAAATAACCTTATATGTATAAAATATACTTATATGTATACATTATTTGTAATAGAATTGTGTGCTTTAATACAAGCTGTCAGATATATGTACTGTACCTTTAATTTTACCTGCGCAATGAAAACACTCTTTTTGAATGTATCAAACAAAACTAAGCATTAAGCAATAAACAAATGTAAATATTATTCCGCTTGCTTTTTGAGCATTGATAAGTGAGTTATTAAATGCCTATGATTGGTTATGCACTCAACAAAAAAGGCTGTGATTGACTCTAATGGTCATTGCGGCTCTGGCACTGTTCAGCAAACAGTGACACGGACACTGATGCTAAATGGCTGCAGCAATCTGCTGATCCATTAGAGACGGCGGTGGAGAAAATTTGCTCTGCAGACACGCTCGTGTCTGGGTCCACAAGTAACGTTATTGTTGTAACAGCCCAGGGAAGAGATCAAAAGTTACCTCATGAACATGCCAGCAGGACGAAGAGCCCACAGAAAGTAAGAGAGAGAGAGAGAGAGAGAGAGAGAGAGAGAGAGAGAGAGAGAGAGAGAGAGAGAGAAAGAGAGATTACAGATTTGATTTTTTCCTAGCTCGGTTTTTATGTACTTCCCTGTCAGAGAAAGACTGTCCACCAAACTCACAAGCAGTTAATTGTGCACAGTTATCTGCTTTTTAATTACTTGCAGTCTCCTACCTCACCATACTAAGTTACTGCCATATAACACATATGTGATAAATGATGATGTCAATACATAATAACTGGCTATGATAATTACTTAACTGATACACAATTGTTTGCATCTATATACAGTATGTATATATATATATATATATATATATATATATATTAAGGGTGTGACAAGATCTCGTACGACGAGATCTCGTGAGATTAAATCGCGTCGAGATTTCTCGTCGAGGTGAAAATATGTCTCGTGAGTTGTGATGTTATGATGGAGCGGGAGGGTGAAATTAGCATTGACTATTAGAGGCAGGATTGGATTTGATCTGCAAATAAAGTGCTTTGCACACACCTGGTAACCTAGGCTGGCCTCAGAGTTGCGCTTGTCACTCGGTAGGCGGGTGTGACTTAACAGCTTTTTTCACCGGAGTTCAGCAGGTGCCGCATCCAACATAGGCTACAACTGCAGCCTCACACATTATCCATGCAATGGAATAGCACTTCAGATATGCTGAAAGGCATAATAGTTGTAAACACGGAATGGACGTAGAGTATTCCTATTTTAGTCGCATTATTGAAGTGCAGATATGTAAACGTCGTAATCACACTAATAACACCGTGAAGGACTTTTAGCTGCATTTTGCGACAGGACCTACACACCTAGCGAGTCAGTAAAACACCACAGACGCACACATCTCTAAGCGCGCGCAAACAAACACACACACTCACTGAATGAACTCCTGGAGGCTCATCGTCACATCATCATCACGGAACACATGTTTATACTGTCCGGGAAAAGCTGAATTTTTTTTTTCATTCTGCATGCGGTATCAAACTCCATTAAAACAACTCACCTATCAGTCCTTCCTATTCGCATGATCCCATCCGGTAGCTCAGAGTGAGTCACGGGGCCTGAATGAAATCTTGCTAAATGAAAGTGAAACTCATTTATTAAATTAAAAATGAAATACAAAAAATTACATACATTTGTTTCAGTGTGTGGAAATAAGTTCGAATATATCATGTGAAATTGTACAGGGGTGAAGCCAGTCAGTAGAGTTTATAGCTAAATATTTAGCAGTGTTTGCATGTCCTTTATGACATAGAACTCATTTAAATAGAAATAAAATACCATTCATTACAATGTTTTTAAAAAGCACCTAAACTGTTTTGTATTTTGTGATTTTTTTTTCTAGTTGAATAAAAATCTATTTTCCATTCATATATTAGCAAATATTTTGCCAATATTTAAAATTATATATAAAAAGATTTTTCCATTCACATAGGCTATTAGCTAAATATTTAGCAGTGTTTGCTTGGCTATTACTGCGTATAATTCATTAAAATAGAAGTAAAATAACATTCATTACAAGTTGATTTAAAGAAAGCACCTAAGTAGCGATTTGGTTTTTTTTCCCAGTTGAATAAAAGACTATTTTCCATTCATATTTTCATCATTGAGGATTTCTTAAAAATAGTGTAAAAATCTCGTCTCGTCTCGTCTCGTTCTCGTGAACCAATCTCGTATCTCGTCTCGTCTCGTGGAGTAGGGATCTCGTCACAACCCTAATATATATATATATATATATACACTGACTAACATGTTCAAAATGTGAAAAATCATGATAAAACTCCTTTAAACTTGTCTATTTGATAGGATATTTATTCTGTGCCTTTTTTCTTGTACAATAATTTGGTAAACTAGTGGGTCTGTGAGGATGAGTGGATAAGGGAAGTGGAAGAGGACAGGAAATGAGACAAAGAAGAGTTCTGACAGTTGTAGAAGTGTAAACGAGATCATGGATAAAACAAGATTACAGTTGAAAACAGGATCAGTGTGAATCACTATCGGTTAAGTCACAGCAAGACTGGGAGCATCAATCTGGACGTGTCATCACCCAGAGGGACAGTTGGAACTGTGTTTTCCAAGAAGCGTTCTTAGTTCTTCCAAGAATGTGTCTAAAGAACCAAGGGTGAGATTTGAGAAAGACAATTTGAGTGGCAGTGACTGTATGGAATTTAAATAGTGGTTGAGGAGAGCCAGAAGTGAGAAACACAATTTGACATGGTTAACAGTTGGGTAAGTTTGTACTTACTTCAGAGAACAAGCCTATGGGGATGAATGAGAAAATGGAAGATGAGGAAAGTGTGCCTGTGGCAGATTTCCACAATGATCCAATAAGCAATAAGATCTGAGAACTCCTGTGACATGTTAGCTTAAGCATAAGAGTTGACAACCTCAACCATTACATTAATAAAGATGAATAAAAACACATACGTTAAAACCGCATTCTCCTTTAGTTAATCACTTGAATGAATATTATTAGATAGTGACTTTGGTCAGTTGGTGACCTACCGAGTACCTTACCCCTTACTGACACTCCAGAACTGCCATTACGTGGTCATATGTTCATTCATTTATTTTTTTTTTTCGGCTTAGTCACTGATTTATCAGGGGTCACCACACTGGAATGAACCGCCAACTATTATGGCATATGTTTTACACAGCAGATGTACTTCCAGCTGCAACCCAGCACTGGGTAAGTGGTGCACCAGTGTTGGGGAGTACCTAGTTACATGTAACAGTGTTACGTAATTTAATTACAAAATAAATGTAACAGTAATTCGTTACACTTACTGAGAAAAAAATGTGTAATTAAATTACAGTTACTTATAAAAATGTTAAAGATTACAAATGAAGTTACATCTAAAAATTTATTTAAACTTCTGTTGCTTTGCCTGTTTTTGATATGCACGATGCCTTCTGCTAATGCCATTTATTAAAGCGGTGCTATTCTGATGCTTTTGATTTGCAGCGCACCATCCTCTTTGCTGCCAGTGTTGCCAGATTGGGCGGTTTTGAATTTGATTGTTCAGGTAAAAAATGACATAGGCAGTAGAGAAAATTTGAGCAGTTTTGCAACAAAAGTAAATCCATATGATGGCGAGAATGACGATTTTTTCTTCTACCTGTTTTTCGGTGGTCGACAACAAACTTTTTGGTGTGCAACTGCCACCTCTCGCTCTGGTCGGTGACGTCGCCAACCAATTAGGCTTGACTGGAAATTTGCTTGATGGAAAGATGACTGAGGGAAAGGAGGTCTGTATACAGTTGAAGTCAGAATTATTAACCCCCCTGTATATTTTTTCCCCAATTTCTGTTTAACGGAGAGAAACATTTTTCAACACTTTTCTAAACATAGTTTTAATAACTCATCTCTAATAACTGATTTATTTTATCTTTGCCATGATGACAGTAAATAATATTTTGCTAGATATTTTTTCAAGACATTTCTATACAGCTTAAAGTGACATTTAAAGGCTTAACTATGTTAATTAGGTTAACTAGGCAGGTTAGGGTAATAAGGCAAATTATTGTATAACAATGGTTTGTTCTGTAGACTCTGTTCTGTATTTATCGAAAATAAATATAGCTTAAAGGGGCTAATAATTTTGAGCTTAAAATGTTTTTTTTTTAACTAAAAACTGCTTTTATTGTAGCTAAAATAATAAATAAGACTTTTTTCCAAAAGAATAAATGTTATCAGACATACTGTGAAAATTTCCTTGCTCTGTTAAACATAATTTGGAAAATATAAAAAAAAAGAAAAAAAAAGAAAGAAAAAAAAAGGGGGGGGGGGGGGGGGGGGTAATAATTCTGACTTCAACTGTATATATAGTTTACTGTATTAAAGGCTAAAGTATACTACACTCTCAGAAATAAAAGTATGCGAGCAGTCACTGGGGTGGTACCTTTTCGAAAAGTACAATTTTGTAAGTAAAAGGTCCATATTAATACCTCAAGGGTATATATTAGTACCTAAAAAGTACAAAAGTGTTCCTCTTAAAATTTTTGGGTACAATTATATACTTTTGAGGTACCAATATGGACCCTTCAGGTACAAATGTGAACCTTCTAAAAAGGTACCACCCCAGTGAAAGCTTGCGTACCTTTATTTCTAAGAGTGTATGGTATTTACAATTAGTTCATGATAGTTACTAATGATACTACATTATGTAGTCTAATTCATTAATGAAGAGTTGTAAATATAGAATACAATATAATGCCTTTTCCTAAATATTTTTTCCTTTAATATAAATGACTATAGTATAACACCTGGTTTTGTTGGATTTTTGTTTTTGCTGTTACTATATACTATAATTGGTTTCTGTTTGGTGCAGCATATCATTTGCATGAAATAATGTAACTTAACAATTCTGCCTCATATGTTTCACTGACAGTTTTATTGATCACTAAGATGTGATTGACTTGGATTTAAGTTGCTTCGATTAAAAAATGAAAATCGCAAAAATAGCTTAGATGTATTTGTTTTTATTGCAAATGCCACAAAAATCACCTACTAACTAAAAATGTGATTTTGTAACAACAGTAAACATTTTTTTTTTTTGTTATAAGGTCTGGTTTTGTGGTGGCTGTACTTTTGAGATTCTAACAGTAAACAGATCTACTGTAAGGTCACACATGCTTGGTATAAATGCTTGAAAATGATTTCGTTGAAAATATCCATTAGAATCTTAAAAGTAATCAAAAAGTAATCAGATGTAATCAGTTACTTTAATTTTATAAAGTAATCAAAAAGGTACAGTACTTCTTGCATTTTAAATAGTGTAATTTGTAATCTGTAATCTATTACATTTCCAAAGTAACCTCCCCAACACTGGTGGTCACTCTATGTTACTCCAGATATTTTTAAGCATACTTACTCTTACTCCCAGGGACATTTATATTGAAGTTGATATTTAGCCACACATAATTGGTGTTTCATAACATCTAGTTTTTATAAGGTGGGTTGTTAGCCCAACCCCCAACATGGAGGACCATTTTTAAACATAGATACTTTAAAAGATTTCCAGAGTCAATACACTTTTGTCGCTCATCCAGCCTGATCTCACGAGGAAACGTAAGTATTTTACGTTTTGTCAGTTTAGTGGCTAACTCGTACGAATTTGTATGAGTTCAGTCGTACGAAAATGTACGATTTTTAAAAAGGAGGCGTGGCAGCTAACCCCACCCCTAACCCCAACCGTCATTGGGGGATGAGCAAATCGTACTAATTTGTACGAATTAGATCGTACAAATTCATACGAATTAGCCACTAAATCAAAAAGTTATGAATTGCCGTGAGATTGCGTTGGCTCATCCCACATAACTGATTCAGTTTTGAACAGCATGTAATGATTTGTGTATGTTAATTTGTCCTTAAACATATTTGCCTAAATATGCATGAGCTGTCACACAATACATACTGTTAAGTGGTTTCTGAAATAGCTGCTAATGAAGAATTAAAGATGATGAAAAGTGAGGGGCGTCAATGAGCAATTCATTCATTTAGGTTGTGAGCAATGCCTTCATTTACGGGTAATTAGAGCAATTTTACTAAGAAAGTCTTACTAGAGAAAGTATCATCAGCCTACTGAAATTACTGAAATTTCCCCTATTTCACGGCGATAAACTGATGAGACAAATCAAATCATGAACTGAATTAAACTCAAACAAAACATAAACAAACGCTCCATGCAGGGAAAACATCATGGGAGTGTTAAAACAGATTAGGAGCAAGATGATGGCAAGGTCTTTTCACACATTCTCAAGTGATGCACAGTGCTATTATATGCAATGTTTTACTCCGCATTGATGTAGGTTTATTGAACAACCCGAGGGGTATTGCACAAAAGCAAGATAATGGATTAAGCTGGGATTTTCAAGATATCCTGCATGGCTGAATTTAGCCTTGACTCAGTTGTATGAAAGCAGGCTAGATTAAGCTAATTTCAGTTACCATGGAGATGTATTCTTAATATTGAGATGTATTCTCCAGAGCAGGCTAAAAACCAGACTAAGATTAATCCTAGTGATTTATCTGTTAGTTTCAACGCCAATGCTACTAGAAATTAATGTGTTGTACAAACACTCAATGTCCTATTAAAAAAAAATAATAATACAATAAGCTTAATGTTCAAATGTACTAGCAATAATATTGTATGTATGTTTATACATTATATATGTTTACATTATATTATAATAATATTATATATGTTTTCTTACAGGGGAGAGTTAGACAAGAGAGAAGAAACAGATGAACGATTGGCGTGTGTGTGTGTGTGTGTGTGTGTGTATATATATATATATAGTTGAAGTCAGAATTATTAGACCCCCTTAGAATTAATTTTTTTCTAAATATTTCCCAAGTGATGTTTAACAGAGCAAGGACATTTTCACAGTTTGTCTGAGAAAGTCTTTTTTGTTTTATTTCAGCTAGAATAAAGGCAGTTTTAAATTTTTTATGAACCATTTCAAGGTCAAAATTATTAGCCCCTTTAATATTTTTTTTTCGACTGTCTACAGAACAAACCATCGTTATACAATAACTTGCCTAATTACCCTAACCTGCCTAGGTAACCTAATTAACCTAGCTAAGCCTTTAAATGTCACTTTAAGCTGTATAGAAGTGTCTTGAAAAATATCTAGTAAAATAGTATTTACTGTCATCATGGCAAAGATAAAATAAATCAGTTATTAGAAATGAGTTATTAAAACTATTATGTTTAGAAATGTGTTGAAGAAATCTTTTCTCCGTTAAACAGAAATTGGGGAAAAAAAGAAACAGAGGAGGGGGTAATAATTCAGGGGGGCTGATAATTCTGACTTCAACTGTACATATATATATATATATATATATATATATATATATATATATATATATATATATATATATATATATATATATATATATATATATATATATATATATATATATACAACAGTTCTGTCTGGTTCTTGAATCTGATTGGCTGATAGCAGTGCAATATGCTGCAATATCAGAACTCGTACAGCCTCATTACCCTTCTGTATTACTCCGCCCACAGAGTGACAGCAGATCAATAAACTCACCACCATTTGACAAATAGTGCAGCTGTTGGACAACATAATGTACTTTTGAGGCTTTTTTAGGCGAGAACGTAGTTGTTTAGATTGCAACTATGCAGATCATTTATAAGGATAGTGCCTATTTTAAATAATTATAATTTCGGAGATACAGCGCCATTTACAAGATTGTGACAGAGACCGCATAAAAAGCCCTCAGAAGAGAAAAAAAAACAGCATACTTTTAAACTACAGCTGATCAAATCATTATTAAACAGGTAAGTGACTTTCTAAGTCGATCTCTCTTTTGTATGTTGTAGTGCTGTATTTATACTATAATTGTAGTGTGTTGAGTGTAAGATGGGACTCACATTTTAGGAATGTTTGTATTTTGTGTTGGCCACTCTTTGTATAGCCCTGAGTTACTTTTTGTTTGGCCATCTATTATGAGTCTCTTGTTTTCGTTTCTGCAAACTAGTTCAGTAAACAGAAACAAAGAAGAAATGTCTGCATATGTTTATTGTTTTTCCTTATCGCAAACACAACAGTAATCTGGTAGTGTTTGCGCTGCTTTGGCTTTTGGGGTTAATTACTAAGATGAAATCTCTAGACTGATGGCATTTCATGCCGTTAAGCCTTATAATCTTAAAATGTCAGCAAAATCACCTTTATTTATCATCACTTTAAACATTACTCTAGAGAACCATTCAAATACTAGCTCTAAAGTGACATTGGTGAATTAATAATGGTTTCTGCTGTTCTGACATCAGCTGCAAATGTGAATAAAGTAGTAAAAATAAGGAAGAAAGTAGTTCCTTATACAAAAGGGGTTTTAGACTCTTCTTGCTTGATTTTCTTTTTTTATATACATGATTAATTATGCTGTTGAACTGTTGTATAAACGCAACATCACACTCGTAGCAGTGCGATATGGCTGTATATCGCCACTGGTGGGGCACTAAGGCATACAATTAAATCTGATCAGATCAGTTAACACTGATCAGAGTCAAATAAATAAATAAATAAATAAATAAATAAATAAATAAATAAATAAATAAATAAATAAGTTATATATTTATGTAATAATATAAATATTTTGTAATAATACTATTTTTATTTTTGGTAAAAATTAACATTTATCAATTTTTTACCTGGTTGGCTCACATCAGGTTCAACCCATGCTCATTCTGCTACGTACCACTATATACATATCTGGAGAGCGGCAAGTACATTCCAGGAGCTACGGTTTTTTTTTTTTTTTTTTTGCAATTTTTGTTTTCGTGAGGCCGCTGTGTATGCCTTTTGAGATATCAAATTTTTCTCGCGAGTTTCATTCGCACCTGCTCTTCTCGCATAAATCCACCAGAGGTTGCTGTCACCTGACTTACTGACTGACCAATTCCCTCCTCCCTCCTCCTTCCCTAAACAAAACTGACAGTGTTTGAAAAAGTACAGATTGACCAGCACCCACCCACTTCCCTAAACTCAACCGACTGTGTTTTCAAAAGCAATCCAAATAAAGAAAAGCCCTTGCGGCCACCTGATTTTTACCACATTTTCAGATTTTACCAGATTCTCACTCAATTATTTACTTGTTTATTTAATTTTTTGACTTTTGGTTTACCTGCTTTCTGGAACTGTTCTTCGCTGGACTCGAACCCTGTCATCACAGTGAACTTTGCTCCATGTCACAAGTCCGCCGATATATTCGGCGAGCCACTGCAAAATCTGGTAACAGTGGAAAAGCCATCCACATGGAGGTAAGTGGTCAGCTGGTAACTGCGAAAACGAATGGCGTCAAACCGCCCCTGTAGCATTCATTTTAAAGATGAAATGCAACCATACGTACTTCTGGCTTCATAATTTGCAATCTCCAGAAATTTATATAGGACTACGTTTTCAGAATGAGCAAATGTTGAATATTTTGCAGATCGCTAAATAATTACAAATCCGTCATTACATGGACTGCATATCCAGTCATGCACCGCTCACACACCTGTTCCTCATTCTGTTGATTACACACTCATACAGCCAGAACTGATTAGATGGACTTTAAATACAGCACGCACACACGCACACACACACACACACACACACACACACACACACACACACACACACACACACACAAACATCTTGGCTGAGTTTTGTTTATCTGTTTTCCTTGCATTGTCTTGGCATGTTAGACCCTTGCTTTGTTGTTTTGTTTATTTACGTTGTCTGCTGCCTGCCTTTTGACCATTCGCCTGTTGTATGACTGTGACTCTAGATTTGCCTGTATACATCTGTTTGCCCCTGTGTTGAGCGTTGCTTGCCTTACCATTCTATGTTGAACAAACCTCCATTTGGATCTGCAATTCCTTGTCAGTGACCCATCACATTCCAGATATCTACCCTAGGCTTGACATCAGTATGTTCTTATCTGGGATTAACAACAGAGTCAAGCATGCTGTTTCTGTTATTATGGCTTTGTAAATCTACTTATGTGCAATACCTTTTCCAGTGTCTGATATAAAAGTACACATATGAATAAAAACACACACATTGAATAAAAAACACACACATGCACATGAATCAATTGATGCAAGAATAAATATATTATTTTATAATTCATCCACTTAAAAGTGTTTAAAAAACTTTATTACCCGATAATCTGCCTGCGTTTTTCTACTCATAGCATTTATTTTAGTTTGGCATTGTAGTGAAATGTATGTGTATTTACAGTTTTGCAGTGACATATTTACAATGGACCTGAATTTACAAATTACATTTAAAACACTGCTTTGTGGTTCAAATCAGGTTTGACAAGTATGAAAAATGTGTCTGTTTCACTCTTTTTTTTTGTTTCTTTAATCATAAATAAGCAGCACTTCAGTTAAATTACTGCATTAGTGTGATTTAAATATTCAGTACGCCTCATCAACGACAGCATCATATATCACCCTCATAACCAACTACACTCTCATTAATTTTCCAAATATTACTTATTAAAAAGCAGGAGGGGTATTGCTACATCTGAACTATTCATGTAAATATTAATTTTACACTGCGCTGCAAAGCATTAAGGGATAAGTGTCATTAATTTTTATCACTGAAAGTTGGATAGAGCGTTGCTGCCTAACCTAAGAAGTTTGACTTGGCATCATATGAAGGCCCTCAAATTCTAAGTACATTATTCTGTATAGTTGTTGTTTTTTTGTCTGTAATTTTGGTGATGCTGTCATTGTTGCACTTACAGTATATAGTATAGTAAAGACAGTGTACTGCAGTATATTATGCGTAATGACATGCATTAATCACCAAACTCAAATCCAGTGTTGTGCTAGTTACTAAAAAATAGTAACTATTTACAGTTACTAGTTACTTCATTAAAAAAGTAACTCAATTTAATCAATTACGTACACCAAAAAGTAATGCATTACTATTAAATATACATTTTGAGTAACATTTTTAATGCTCCCATTAATGCTCGTATAACATCACTTACAGTAAGTGCTGCATGGAGAATACACTGTTGATCAACTTTCAATTGATCAAATTAATTTGCATTCTCACAACTAAAACACAAGACAGACTTAAATATAAAGTAATTTTTAAACACTAATTAATTTAGGTCAGACCAGCAGCACAAAAATGAAAATATCACAAGGTTATAAACCAGCTGAATAATATATTTCAAAACAAAAAAGCAAAAGCTAGTTACTTTAGTGTCATAAAAGTTTTATATTTAACCCTTAAACATGTTCCTTCCCTAGCGACAATATACAACAAACACAAAACCTTCTGAACTAAATAAAGTAATCTGAATTAATATAATCAGCACCAAAAAAACTGCTATTATAGACAACCATAAACTTTATGCATTCTAAACAAAACAAAAACATAGCAGCTGCTCAAAAATGAAACCTATGAGCAATTTTCAAACTAACAATGATTAAACGTGGTATGTTAACAACTTATTGAAAGTAAGCTGTGTATATCAAAGTGCAAAATGCGCTGTTGTATAACAGGTATAAATAAAGTTTAACAATAAACAAAATAATCACAGCATTTTTCTGCGCAGTACAACACTATATTTAAATAATGTGTTCTGAAATATAAGAGAAATGTGTACTAAATTAATAATTTTTGTTATACAGATAACAAATGTGTGCTTATTTATTTGAAACAACAAACATAATAGTATTAGTAATAGTAATAGTAACATTAATAGTCTCTCGGTCTCTCTCGCACTCACATGGCCTCTCTCATGCGCACCCGGTTTCTCTGCTTTTGCTTTACTTTTGCCCAGTCTGATGCCTTGTACACGACACACCTTCTTTACAGTGGTTGGTTGGCATCCACCAATCACCAATCCCACATTGTGTCGCCGCTGTAAACAGGAAGATGTAGACTGCAGCCAAAATTAATTAACTTACCAACTAATGGACAAACGCATCATATTGTAATGGTAGCAGAGTTAATATATTTAAAAAGTAATGTGTTACAGCCATTTGTTACTAGTAGCACGTTATTGTCCAACACTGCTGAAAGCTTAAACCTATAGAAAAGTTGTTAAATAATATTATTCAGCATATAAATGACACTGTAAAATTCTAGTAAAAAAACGGCCAACCTGATCTAAAGTATGATAGTGGATTGTTTGTGCCTCACATAATTTATGTATGTTCTGCATTGCAATTGGCATTGCAAACATCTCTTGCATCTAAACATTGCCATTGATATGGCATTGACATTTACATTTATATGGCACATATTCATGACAGCAAAAAAAAAAAAAAAAAAAAGGAGCCAAAATTGCTATTAATGTTGTAAAATGTACAGGTGTGCTGTAAATTAACAATTACAATTGTGCTGTAGTAAAACTAAATGTGCTTTCACCCCCGGTGTAGGTAGGCGGGTCTGTGACAAGCGCTTTTCAGCTGCAGGACAAGGTGACTGTTGCCTAAATCAGACTATCTCCACATCTCCTGTTGCGATGTTATGTCTATGGGCTCAATTTTAACGATCTAGGCACAAAGTCTAAAGCGCATAGCGCAAAAGCATCAAGGGCGTGTCCGAATCCACTTTTGTGATTTTAAGGATGGGGAAAAATGGTTTGTGTGGTGGCGCATGGTCTAACAGGGATGTGCTTATTCTCTTAATGAGTTATGGGTTTGTTTTCAACATAACGTGCATTAAACCAATCAAAGTCCTCGCATTGGTGCATTTGCTATTTACATGGTGGACTTTGTAAGTTAAAAAACTGAATGCTTCACTAGCGTGAAAACAGTTAAACAGACTATCTGCAGTGCGAGGATAAAGAATGAGCCTCTTTCATTTAGCCTTTTTACTTTCTCTTTACTTTACTTTTACTCTTTACTCCTTTACTTTCATGTTATTTTCTTACTCTACCGCTTCCATTTCTACAGTTGGTTTCTATTGGCTCACGCTGCCCAGCTGTTTTCCGTGTCCCCCTTGATGTCATCATACTGTCCCCAATCCAGCCGCTGCCACCGTGACATAAAAGTGGTCACAGGATGCTACTCGATAGGCCAGGGACACTTTTAATGTCTATCCGTTCAGTCAGTTCTTTACATTTTGGTATATGTCCACTTTTGTTGTCTATTTTCCATTTGTTCATTGTCAGTTTTACGCACATCTGAGGTTGGAGAGTGAGACAGGAATGTCGACATATAATGTGCATATGTAGGCTTTGAATATCACTTTTGTTAGACACATTAGGTGAAGGGCGTGCTCCACCCACTGAAGTTTGCTTTTTCTGTTATCATTTTGTAGGTAAGGTTGTGTGTCAATATTGATATATTTTTCTTTTTGGATAGTTAGGGAAGTTGGGCCAATAGAATAGCTTGTTTTGCTTTTATTTAATTCTATTGTTTGGACAGCGCCCGCGTCTCATCTCTCCAACTTTCTACCTGTTTAAACATTCTGTGTCCCATTTATATTCTGTGACTTTCAATACATTTTTGTAAATATTTTTGCACTTATCATCACTATCTTTTGTAAACAAAACTCACTTTATTGCATTTAGTTAGTCATGGTATTTTGCCGCTCACTCGTTGATACTATGTGTTTGCTTTTGTGTTATATCCAAAATGAATGTTACTCTTCTCCCCCTTAACTGATCATCTTTAAGATTGTAACAGGCACGTTGCTAAAATCACACTTATAGGACACATATATTTCACTATTGAGTAAAAAATGGTTATTTTTGTAAATAAAAAAAAACATTAAACTCGATTGTATTAGAAATTAGATTGCTAATGTTTTATTGTATTTTAAGTACAGTATGAAATGTAAAAAATAAAGATTTTGTCATTATTATTAATATGATTAAAGTATATTTTTCTATTAATTTTTAAATATTATTAAATTAGGAACCATGGCAACTTTAATGTAATACAGTTACATTAAATGTAAAAAATACCAAATATTTAGCTCTGGCCCACCACCCTCAATTAAGTTTGGTTTTTGGCCCTTTATAAGAAAAATTTGGGCAGCTCCAGTTAACTTCACATCAACTACCATTCGATAGATTATAATAGACTTTGCTTAATATATGTTAACAGTTTATTTTAATGGTCCTCCAACTGACATTCTATTTACAAGCAACACTGTAAATATGTCAACTTATTTTAAGATGTCAACTCCTCATTTTAACCACTGCTGAAGTGCTTCTTTGTCCTTATATGACATTTATATTATGACAGGTGATTTTTCGGAAATTTACAGCTAACAGTATCCTGCTGTCACATTCAATGTGTTTACTCAAAACACCAGAGCAGTGAGGCATAAATAGCTAATGAAAGACTAAGCAAAGCAAAGGTAATTAATGAGCTGTGCATATGTAGGGCTTTACCGAAGTACACTAAATATGCATGAGCTGCCAGTTAGATGCTAAGGTGAACAATTTGAACTCAGTTCAGTGGTTATAAATGACTACACTGTCCACTGTTGTCCTGGACTCCCGGAATTTCTCCATGATTCATTGCTGAAGCCTGATGCATTTAAATAAAGTGTGTTTGTTGTCGTCTCTCTGCTGCACGTAAGAGTTCATAGTGTGTATCTCATCGAGCGGGATGCGCTGTTTAGATCGTACAATAGATCTTCACACTGTGAGCACTTCACATTGCGTCAAGTTCATACTGGCTATAAAATTCATGAAAGGTATTTAATTAATGCAATACAGTATATCACATTTCAGCAGTTATCTGCTTCCCGGTTTTAGCTTACAGCTGCAAACTCTTCACGGTCTGTACTTCTGTTATTAACAAAATGCAACAAACAATATAACACACGAGCATATTTTAAGTTCAAAGCCAGAAGTACAATTACTGGGAAATACATTATCGTGATGTGCTGGAGGTTTGTCAGAAATAGAAGTAGAATCTTTTTTTATTTTATTTATTTATTTATTTATTTATTTATTTATTTATTTATTTATTTATTTATTTATTTATTTATTTATTTATTTATTTATTTATTTATTTATTTATTTGTTTGTTTGTTTGTTTATTGTTTGTAACACTTTATTTTGATGCTCCATTTGAGCATTAGTAGACTGTCTGCTTAATATATGTTGATACTGCTCTTTCAACAGACCTTCAACTGACTATAAGATACTTTTCAAGTACATGTCAACTTACACTATCCCCAACCCTAACCCCAACCTAACAGTCTATTTATAATCTAATGAGAATTAGTTGACAGGTAGATGAAATCTAACTTATTATGTTATTATTATTTATTTATTTATTTATTTATTTGTTTGTCTAATCTAATTCATTTATGCATTCCTAGTTAGTGACCTGAGTAGTTTCTTCAGTGAATTCAATGAGAATTGTGGCTGGGGCTGACAATTACCAAACCTGCACCAACCATTAACCCTAACTTCACTACAACTAAAAAGTATTTACTATATAATATTTTGCTGTCATAACTAATGTCTAATCCCTCATCACTACTAAATTGCATTGTGATTTAATCCGCACTATAACCTCCAGTCTGAGACTTGTGGTGCTGTTGTCCTAAAACAGTTCGAGAACTGTGCCTTTTCAGTGCTTATTGCAGATCTAATGCTTTGTTTTCTCAGTCATGTTTCTTTATCAATGTAATGAGCCAAAAATGTTAGTCAGTCTTGCATGACATTATGTATAAATGCCAGCCCAAATGTACATACTAACTAGCTAGTACTAACAAAAGTAGACAAGTTAGCTGAAATTATCAAGCAAACTAAGTTTCTCATCTATAAAAAGTAGATTAACAAGTTCTAGAGCAGCTTGACTATTTTAAAATGCACCTATTCTTCCTTTTCGCAGAATAAAATGGTTGTCTTAGGGTCAATTTTGACCAGGTAGCTATAAAACTATTTTTACATCAGAAAAATCTACTGACACACACATGCACACTCTAACAAAAAAACAACCGAATGATGAGGTAGTTTCTTCACGCCAAAAAATAAATAAATGAATAAAATAAAATAAATAAATAAAATTTGAAGCTAATAATATGCCAAAACAATCTTAATTTGAATTGTCTTAATTTTAATTAATAAATATGAAGCTAATAACATGCCAACACAATCTTAATTTGAATTGTGTTAATTTTAAATAATAAATATGAAGCTAATAATATGTCAAAACAATCTTAATTTGAATTGTGTTAATTTTAACTAATAAATATGGAGCTAATAATATGCCAAAACAATATTAATTTGAATTGTGTTAATTTTAATTAATAAATATGAAGCTAATATTATACCAAAACAATCTTAATTTGAATTGTGTTAATTTTAATTAATAAATATGAAGCTAATAATATGCCAAAACAATCTTAATTTGAATTGTGTTAATTTTAACTAATAAATATGGAGCTAATAATATGCCAAAACAATATACATTTGAATTGTGTTAATTATAACTAATAAATATGGAGTTAATAATATGCCAAAACAATATTAATTTGAATTGTGTTAATTTTAACTAATAAATATGGAGCTAATAATATGCCAAAACAATATTAATTTGAATTGTGTTAATTTTAATTAATAAATATGAAGCTAATATTATACCAAAACAATCTTAATTTGAATTGTGTTAATTTTAATTAATAAATATGAAGCTAATAATATGCCAAAACAATCTTAATTTGAATTGTGTTAATTTTAACTAATAAATATGGAGCTATTAATATGCCAAAACAATATACATTTGAATTGTGTTAATTATAACTAATAAATATGGAGCTAATAATATGCCAAAACAATATTATTTGAATTGTGTTAATTTTAACTAATAAATATGGAGCTAATAATATGCCAAAACAATATTAATTTGAATTTTGTTAATTTTAATTCATAAATATGAAGCTAATAAAATGCGAAAACAATCTTAATTTGAATTGTGTTAATTTTAATTGTCAATTGTAATTTATAAAACTGAATATTATATGCTATTAAAAAATTAATTTTAATTTGAATTTCATAACTTGAATAATGAACATCTGAAATTAAGACAAATTATTTTTTTAAATCAGATTTTTAAAGACGTATTTTCAAACTTCAACTTCTTAATTCATAGACTGCAGATATTGGGTTTGTAAAAATACAGTTTCAAGTTTTCAAGATGAAGAAATTCGAAACATCAAATTTAATAATTTAAAAATCAAAACCAGAAATTCTGATTGTGAAATTCAGATCGTGCAGAAAGTAGGTCAGGGGTGATCAACAGGGAAGAGTAGACAATACCCGAAGAGTCAAAGCAAGAGTCACCTCTACTTGATTTATGGTTATGCACAGGATGCAGATTATGGGGGCTGGGGGTTTAGACTTTTTTTTTGTTGTTTTTTTTTCCTACATATACCCTAATGTAAAATTAAACATATGTATTTTAATAGACACCTATGGTTGCACATAGAAGTAATATTCAGTTTTATTAATTTACAATTGTTAATAATTTAAATGAATACAATTCAAATTTAGATTGTTTTGGCATATTATTAGCTTCATAAATAAATAAATAATTTGAGAATTGATTATTGATATTTTAGAGATTTATTAAAGGCAGGTCATTGTTGACACCTAGAACAAATGGGATATATAAAATTCCTCACAATATTCTTAGATTTTAAGCACATTTACTGTATTTTACTGATACAGTAACTGATAAGGCAGCAACATAATCAGTCAGTTGACTAAAGGCCCAGGTATACTTATTTTCCTTATGTTATATGAGCTCAACACATGCACAGCATCATCAAGTGTTGTTTGCACAATCTGTTTGAACATTTACCCTGTTCATGCGCTTCTGTACACAGTCCATCCATGTGAACAGAAAATACTGGGCTGCACACAAATAGGATGTTCTCAGACACTTTTGATGATGTAAATTGCATCCCAAGCACAGTATGTAGACTATAATAGAACACTGATGTCTAAAGCTTACTTAATGCCTAACTCTTGCCCTGTCATTGACGTCACTGTCAGGGACAGTGCTTCCTTGCCATTGACAAGTTTCTACAGCAATCTGTGTTTTATTTGTATTACAGTAAGGGAAGCCCTAGCGCATGTCCAGAATAAGTTATAGGACGTCTGGATCTCCCGGGTGCAAAATAAAAAGATTATCAAAGAAAGTATAAATCAGATTGCATGTAAAAAAAAAAAAAACTAAACAAAAAAAAAAAAAAAAACATTTAAATCAGATCGCATGTAAAAATGAAGAGGTAATTGACTCTAATCCTCTAATGACCATTTTGAATCTAATAGGGATGGAAAGATCAATTTGATCCTTTAACATATATACATTAATGAGTACACCCTCTTTGAAAACCAACATTTTTATTAATTTCTCAGTGAATATAGACAATATATTTTGGTGCATTTAAACAAAACAGTTTTAGTAAATGATTGTATTCAATACAAAAGAGTGTGGTCACCTAACATCTTTAGGAATAGAAGGATAATAAATTAATTTCAAATGAGATGGTGCAAAAAAATACAAGCTACAAAATTTAATTAATTCTTTTTTATTATAGTTGTCTTGATTCTTTAATAAAATTGCATTTAATATTTTCAACATATTAATTGTAGTGCACAATGACATATTTTGAATCTTAAAAAATGCACTGTTTTGGAAAAACAAAATCTTTTGTCAAATATTGTGTATTCAAGTGGCGATAAAATATAAAACTCATGAAGACAGAATAAAAAGTTTTTTTTTTTTTTTTTTACGTAGGCTCTGTTCTTTATTTTGATATAAAATATGTTCATATATGCATGGCAGGAAATATTCTGTGGGCTGTCAAATTAAAAATCATAAAAAAGGCAGTGACTGGCAACTTAAAAAGACAAAAAAAAGAAAAAACAGGCAGGGATAGAGTTAACCTTTCAAGAGCAACCATTAACTCTAAAGACTTGAATAGCAGGCTTGATTAGTGTTGGAGGTAATCTATGTAAGGCAATGGCCCTTCAAGTAGAGGTCTGCGTGGGACTGATTTTTTAGTCCTGCATCCGCCAGGTTTTATTCCATATCCGACCGCTGTTCCGAAATAACGTCGGGACTTGGGAGCGATTTATTGTTAGACTGCCCCCTCCCATTCATATAACACCAGAGTCAGGGGCGGACTTAGTGATTTGAGGGGCCCTAAGCAATTCCAGGTATGGGGTCCTAGAACTTTAAAAAAATAAACTGAATGTTAAAAAGTACATATATATATATATGCAATCAGAATTATTCAACCCCCTGATTTATTAGTCCCCCTGCTTATTTTTTTCCCCAATTTCTGTTTAACGGAGATACATTTTTTCAACACATTTCTAAACATAATAGTTTTAATAACTCATCTGTAATAACTGATTTATTTTATCTTTGCCATGATGACAGTAAATAATATTTACTAGATATTTTTTCAAGACACTTCTATACAGCTTAAAGTGACATTTAAGTGACAAAAAAAACTAGGTTTATTAGGTTAACTAGGCAGGTTATGGTAATTAGGCAAGTTATTGTATATGATGGTTTGTTCTGTAGACTATTGAAAAAATATATAGCTTAAAGGGGCTAATAATTTTGACCTTAACATGGGATTTAAAAAATTAAAAACTGCTTTTATTCTAGCTGAAATAAAACAATTAAGACTTTTTCCAGAAGAAAAAAATATTATCAGACATACTGGTGAAAATTCCTTGTTCTGTTAAACATCATTTGGGAAATATTTAAAAACGAAAAAAAAAATATATATATACAGTTGAAGTCAGAATTGTTAGCCCCCCTGAATTATTAGCCCCCCTCTTTATTTTTTTCCCAATTTCTGTTTAACAGAAAGCAGATTTTTTCAACACATTTCTAAACATAATAGTTTTAATAACTCATTCTAATAACTGATTTCTTTTATCTTTGCCATGATGACGATAAATAATATGTTACTAGATATTTTTCAAGACACTTCTATACAGCTTAAAGTGACATTTAAAGGCTTAACTAACTTAATTAGGTTAACTAGGCAGGTTAGGGTAATTAGGCAAGTTATTGTATGATAATTTGTTCTGTAGACTATTGAAAAAAATATATTTAAGGGGCTAATAATGTTTACCTTAAAATGAGTTTTAAAAAATAAAAAAAAGTTTTTATCCTAGCCAAACAAAACAAATAAGACTTTCTGCAGAAGAGAAATATTATCAGACATACTGTGAAAATTTCCTTGCCCTGTTAAACATAATTTGAGAAATATTTAAAAAAGAAAAATTAATTCAAAAGGGGGCTAATAGTTCTGACTTCAACTGTATATACAAGTATATTTTAATATTAAAAGGAACCTTTATCTTCCTAATGTAATATTTAAAGCAATAAATTCCCCCCCAAAAAAAAAAAAAACAAGTTCACAAACTATGTACAGCAAACAAAAAATATTTTTTCCCATTGTCATTATGGGGTATTGTGTGTAGAATTTTGAGGAAATAAATTAATTTATTCCATTTTGCAATAAGGTAACATAAAAAAAAAAATTGTAGAAAAAGTGAAGCGCTATGAATACTTTCCGGATGCACTGTCCCTCGCTTATTGGTTAAGTCCGCCCCTGACCAGGGTTACTGGCTGCTACCGCATATTTGCATTATTTGGAAATTTATTACAGTGCCGCAAGAAATCTGGTCGGGTTCCACGGTTCCCTGCAGACCTCTACCTCCACGGCCAGATTTGCAGAAGCCTACTGTGACCCATCAGTAATTTTGGGTCTGGCATTAATGCACTACAGCATACTATTTAGTGACTGTAGAAGAACAGCTTTGTGAATTAAAACTCCATATTCTGGTGGTCTCTGCTTTTCTCGCTGCACCTCACAAAAAGGCTGCAGTCAACAAAACAATGGGGTAGCTCAATGTTGGCTGCACAAAGAATACGAGAGCAATGTTTCAGCGGGAAATGGGACTTTGTACAGGAGGTGTCTACGAGGAGGTATTCATCCACTCCCAAAGGGAGCGGCGGGAGCCAGCTAGTGAATGACAGCCACTGAAAAGAGGACCCTAACTGCTAAAGAAGATCAATGAAGTCATGTGTGAGAGAAAGTGTTGGAATACATTCAACAACAAACTGTGAGGGTTATGGCAGTGGTGTGGATGGCTGAGTGACTTTCGCTAGACCTTCACGCTGTTAGTTTCTCTCTTGTCTTTTCTTGCTCATTCCTAGGTGATGAAGCCAAAAAACAAAACAAGAAATATTGCTTTTCAAATGGTCATAATTCCCAAATGGATGGAGGTTCGACTTGTCCAGGCCTGCCTGTGCTTTAGTGAGGAAGGGACATTGTGTGCATTCAGACAACAGAGCAGATCGTGGCATCACAGGAAGTGAGCAGGGTGCGTTTCAGAGACCTGGCAGTGTGCGTTTGTTCTAGAGCATGTTTGATGTCTTAGAGTAAAGGACAGTGTGTGTGTGTGAGAGAGAGAGAGAAAAAGAAATGGTGTGTGACAGTGATCGTACTGCTTGAGAAGGGAAAGAGCAAAAAGGGAGACACAGGGGAGAGATGGGAAACAGCACGGAAATCCAAGGTCTCTCCTTAATCATTATCATTCAGCTGTCAGTGGGAGTCCGGTCTGAGCTCAGCCCTGGACGGCCAGCCCCCCAGCCCCATCTGCTCCCAATAAAGTCCAACAAAAAACCTTAATTTGAATGAATGTCCCATTCTTTCTCCTAATTTTAAATGCTTTTCTCATCAGAGACAGTGATATTGAAATTATTTTGGAGGACGAAGAAAAAAAAAAACTTGCATGTGCATCGCTGATCATTCATCACTCACTGTGGCACTGCAATACAGTGTTTGCTCAATTATTTCATGTATATCATAATTTGGCTAGGCAGAGAAGGTTTAAATTACGTAATTTTAGCAGGTCAAATTTAAAGAGCCCTGTTATGCATTATAAAAGGTCATATTTGGTTTTGGGGGTCTCCAACAACAGGCTGATACACATGCAAGGTGTCACACTTTGATTGTCTTATAATATGCATTTAGTTTTACCTAATTATCCCAACGACTCCCATATGATTTGTTCAGTGATTCATTTGTTCCCAAACCCCTCCTTAGTGCGATGCTAATCTGCGCTGACTGGTCCTATGACCCAGTCTGTTGCGATTGGTCAACTGCATTCAGCATGAGACAGAGAGAAACGCCTACCATGGCTCATCAACATTGTTGAAGTAGTCAGAGAGCAGAGTGTATGTGTGAGCCCAATGCAGGAGTGCATTAAAGCAATGCAGTTAAACGCCAGCATATTGCTCTATTTTTAACCATGACACACATTCAGTATTAATCCACACAGTGGTGAAAGCTGAACTATTTTGAAACTTGACCGCTGCACGTGTGTAGGAACAGCCTATGGTGGCCATAACAACTTAAAATGGCAGAGGATCGCAAGTTCACAAACGCATTTAAATTGGTAAAGAAACTGCACATCTTGTGGTTTCAACGTGGTTTTAGACGCAATGGGCCCTATCATATACCCGGCGCAATGCGGCGCAACACAATTGTTGTTTGCTAGAGTCATTTTGACGTTTTGCACCACACTGTTTAAATAGTAAATGCATTTGTGCCCATCTGGTCTAAAAAAGGAGGTGTGTTGAGGCGCATTGCTGGCCTGTTGCTATTTTGAGAAACTAGAATAGACTTTTTAATAGACCAGCTAAGAGGAGGTCTAAAGTCCAGCGCAGGTGCATTAGTTGTGCGCCTCACTTAAACATTGCTTAATACACACAGGATGTAGAGCAATACGCAAATATCTTTACAAATAAAAAGAATTAAAGGATTACAATATTACAAAAATTATTACTTTCTAGCCTACATAAATATAAAAACCACTGCCTTCATGCTTCTTCATCTCGGGGGGCTTTTTCAGTTTATTCCTGACAAATTGCTTTTGTATTATGTTATTATTATTAGTAGTAGTATTTATTATATGCATATTTATATTTGTTTTATTAAAAACAAGCTTATATTTGCTCACCTGTCAGCTTTTAGACCATATGGGCAGTGGTGGAAAGAGTACTGAAAGATCATACTCAAGTAAAAGTACCATTACTTGCCTAAAAATGTAGTGCGAGTAGAGTAAAAGTATCTGTTGTAAACATTACTCAAAGTATGAGTAAAAAGTAGCCCTTTTAAAAGTACTCAAGAGTAGTGAGTAGTGAGTATTATGCTTTCAAAAGCTGATATGTTTACATGTAATTTGTGCGTGTGTGTGTGTAAACGTAACCTTCTGTAGTGCATATAGTTATTGCCCTGGAGGCACACAACATCATGATACATTAATATTAGGTTAGAGTTAGGTTGTGATGTCAGGTGACCAAAATCAGTTGTCAAGCCAGCAGCTAAGGACAATGTTATTTTGATGTCCAATAATGCCATCAAATGACGTTGATATTTGGTTGATTTTAGGTTGTTAGAATGTGACCAAAATCCAGCGTCGAGCCAACATCTTAAACCAACGTCATATATGACGTCAAATACTGACATTTGTTAGTCGGGTACGGTAACCAAAATCCAACGTCTGATAGACGTCATAGGTGTAACGTTCACATAATGTCAAGCTGTAACATCATTAGACGTTGATATTTGGTTGGTTTTAGGTTGGACATTGGACATTGACATTGGCCTGATGTTAAGTTCTGACGTCAACCTGATTTTCATTTCCAAACAAAATGCAAAGTCCCCCTGACATTAGGGTTCAACGTCAATCAGACATCATGTTGACGTCCTGTGCCTGCTGGGTGTTTAAGGCCATTTTGGTCATCATACAGTAAACCTCAGTCATCTTCTCATCAGTGACATGCATCTAAACAGTCTCTGGGTCAATGCGCGTAAAGATTTTGAACATATTCATGGACACTTTTAATACTTCGAAACAGTTTGCTGCAATTATAAAGTGCACACGTCTTGAGGTTGTTCATTATGATGCGATTTACCTTCTACAGTATGTGCGATTTGATTGGACAGGAATCTCAGGACTGATTTTTCTAATCCCCATGGACAAGAAAAATAAAGTAGTTAATGCAGGTTGAAAGAAAGTAGTGAGTAAAAGTACAGATGCAGCACTAAAAATGTACTCAAGAGAAGTAAAAGCACACATTTTTAAAACTACTCAGTAAATTACAATTCCTGAGAAAAACTACTCAATTACAGTAATTTGAGTATTTGTAATTAGTTACTTTACACCACTGCATATGGGGCATAGCATGTGTATTTAGATATAACTTTTTGACCACACTTCGTTATTAGTGTTCATTTATTCGTTTGCTGGAAATTAGAACTGAATTTAGAAACAGTTTTGAAACAAATCTTTGCGCATAACAAACAAAATTAGTTATGTAGGCTAATGGATGTGCGTACAACATGTTTCCTTATCCACGAGAGTGAAAGTGAAAGTAAAGAATGAGGAGGCTCATTCTCTCATTCTCGCGTTGTAGATGCTCTGTTTAACTGTTTTCTCACTAGTGAAGTGTTCAGTTTTTCCACTTACAAAGTCTGCCATGTAAATCGCAAATGCGCTATGGCGCGACACAACTGACTCTTAAAGGGAATGGGAGATGATGATTGGTTTATTCTCAAAACACACCTATAACTCATTAAGAGAATAAGCTCAACCCTGTTAGACCATGCGCCGCGGCGCAAAGCGGAATTTTCCATTCTTAAAATAGTAAAAGTGGATTCTGACACGCCCTTAATGCTTTTGTGCCGTGCGCTTTGGACTTTGCGCCTAGATCGTTAAAATAGGGCCCAATATGTGAATATAAAGAGTTAACCAGATAAAGTACAAGCCGCGTGGAGCGATTACAAGTACTAAAACACAATTAAAAACATATTTTGCAATATAGAGAAAACAAGGAGGCAACCATTTTAATCAAACTTACTTACACTTGTGAAATGGAGGAAGAAATTGGTCCATGAACTGTGTACTGAAGTTCAAGGTCTGACAAAGTCCCCCACATCAATAGTCTTTTCTGATCCTTCCTTTAACAAACAGCCAACGAATCCCCTGTTGCATGTTCAATTATTACATTAATCGCCAGAACGTTAACTCATCTTCAGTCATGATCAGTTCCACACACCTGCACTCCGCTAGTGTTTGAATGGAAAGGCACGTTCACATTTTACCCGGTCCAGGACTTCATATTCGGTATTGCTTCATGACGACATCGGTACGAACAGGCTAAACATCTGGATGAACCACTAACTATTTAAATGACTTTTGAGTCAAATCTTTTAATAAAAAATGTACATTTTTAAACAAGGTGCACTTTCAGATTTTAGCATCAGCTGGATGTTTTCATTCACTTGTGTTGCACACTGCTCAGAAGGTCATTTTCAAAGAAACAATAATAATAGGGGCTCTTTAAGCATTTCAAATATGTTTCCCCAACAACAAAAGTGTGGCTAGTGAAAATGCTGAAAATGAGTGGCTAGTAACTTCAGAAAACTACCAGCCATAGTGGCTGGTAACAAAAAAAAAAAAAAAATAAATAATAATAATAATAATAATAATAATCGCCTCACAGCAAGGTCGCTGGTTTGAGCCTCGGCTGGGTCAGTTTCTGTGTGGAGTTTGCATGTTCTCCCTGCATTCACATGGGTTTCCTCCAGGTGCTCCGGTTTCCCCCACAGTCCAAAGACATGTGGTACAGGTGAATTGGGTAGGCTAAATTGTCCGTAGTGTAAGTGTGTGAATGTGTGTGTATGGATGTTTCCCAGTGATGGGTTGCGGCTGGAAGGGCATTCGCTGCGTAAAACAAATGCTGGATATGTTGGCGGTTCATTCTGCTGTGGCGACCCCAGATTAATAAAGGGACTAAGCCGAAAAGAAAATGAATGAAGAATAATAATAATAATAATAATAATAATAACAATAATAATAATAATAATAATAATACAAAACACAAATTAAATATTTGTATTTTTTATCATTTTTAAGGGATAAATACTTGTTTATCTTTCTTGTTTATGGGTTCTTGTCATGACTGTAAAACCTTATTTTGCTACATTTTAGAATAAGATGAAATGCACTGAAATACTGGTGTAGTATATTTACTTAAAACAAATGACCTTAATTGCTATTAAATTTCACAATAATTAAAAAGGAGTGCAAGTTGCAGGTTAAATTAAATGTGACATTCTGTAGTGGAAAGAAACATTTCACACCAAACTTTTCTATTTATTTACAGTATGCTTAATCAACAAATGAATGTCTTATGTTGTTGTCTCTGAATTATTAACACTGTACGTAAATCTTTTGCCATGCAAAAAAAAAAGCATCAGCTCTATTCATGCAATTTGTGATGTTATCTTCTAAATGTTAGCAGCTAGCTCTCTGCAGCTCTCACATGGTCACCCACTGAAGCTAAGCAGGGCTGTGCTCGTTTAATACCTGGATGGGAGACCACATGAGAAGCTACCCAGGTACTAAAGGGTTCTTGGCATAAAGCTGGGACAGCAGGCATTCGTCCGGCACTAACATACAGCATGTGGCCAAACATGGCAGAGGTGGCACCGACTTTAAGGTGGCAGACAAGGCTTGGGCCAGATATCAAATTTAGTATTTGGCCCAGATGTTTAAAATTTATACGTGGGCCTATCTTGACCACTTTTGAAAAACAGTTAAATTATTAAAGAAATTGAGTAAAGAAAAAAATTCTACCAATGAGGTCGCTTTGAGAAAAAGCACGCCCATAGTACGCCTAAAGCGAAATGCTTCATGGGTTTATCAATTCCATTGCAGTCATGACACACCCACATATCTGGCCCAGTTCAGGCCCAGTTATGGGTTATTACCTTGGTTGAGACTTGGCCCAGATATGGTACAAGTTTGGCCCTTGTATGGAAGCCAGACTTGGTCCATCATGTACCATACTTGCACTGCGGCATGTGGGCCAAGCAAAAGCTGATTGTGTGGGCCAGATTTGAGCCAGAAAAACTTTGCCATGTAAGTTTGGCCTATCTTGACCCACTTTAAAAAAAAACATTTAAATTATTTTTGAGAAAAGGAAAAAAAAATTCTACCAATCAGGTCGCTTCGAGAAAAAGCACGGCCATAAGCGAAATGCTTCAAGGGCTTATCAATTTCATTGCAGTCGTGACACACCATATATCTGTGACCATTTCAGGCCAGTTTATGGGTTATTAAACTTGGCTGAGACTTTGTGGGTTAATGTTGGTCCTTGTCTGGAAGCCAGACTTGGTCCAATCATGTACCGTAATTCACTGCGGCATGTGGGCAAGCAAAAGCTGATTGTGGTGGGCCAGATCTGGGCCAGAAAAATGTTGCTATGGTGGATAGGTTGCTGCCGGAAGTGGTGTTAGTGTGACCATAGCAGGGGGGCACTCAAGCTGCGGTCTGTGTGAGATCCCAGTATATTAATGGGGACTCTATACTGCTCAGTATGTTTGTCTTTCTGATGAGACATTAAACCAAGGTCCTGACTCTCTGTGGTCATTAAAATCCCACAACGTCATTTGAAAAGAGTAGCTGTTTAACACTCTGCCTCCTAACCAACCCCATATAATAATTGGCTTCATCATTCTGTCTCCTCTCCACCAAACAGCTGGTGTATGGTCTGCGGACTGATGCAATATGGCTGCTGTTATGTCATCCAGGTGGATGCTGCACACTGGTGGTGGATGAGGAGATTTCCCCAAAAAATGTCTAAAGCGCTTTGTGTCGAGAAAAGGGCTATATAAATGTAAGGAATTATTATTATTATTTATCTGCTTGTATTAATACTGGTGAAATCAAACAAACAGGTATCAAGGAGTAATGATTGACAAATCATCACAGAACATATTGATAGTGTGTAAGATAACGCTCTGGTTACTAAAGTAACCCTCGTTCCCCGAGGGGGGGAACGGAAATGCTATGTGGAAAAACTTCCACTATGGGGATTTCGTCAGAATCCAATCATCTGAAAGAGTATAAAAACGGGCCAATGAAATGCCAATGAGTTGGCGGCGTCAGCGTGCACAGCTGTCTTGATGACAATCAGCCTGGCATAAAAGGCTAGCATGTGCTCAGCAACGACATCCTTTTCTAGCTGAAGAGGCTTTCACACTCAACAGCTAAGGGACAATCGTTGTGGCGAAGGAACATAGCATTTCCGTCCGCCCCCTCGGGGAACGAGGGTTACTTTAGTAACCAGAGCGTTCCCCTTCGGGAGGGAACTCAATGCTATGTGGAAAAAACTTCCACTATGGGGGAAATTTATGGAAAGCGCCACAACGAAAGAACCTTACCATGTCTCCAGTGAGGGGGCGCGCCACGCAGCAGTAACGAGCGCACCTGCATCGCTGGAGACACAGTCCTCCAACGGGTCCCCTGGCCCTTACTTACCTTACTTACCTTTCTGGTTTAGATATATTTTTCGGGGAGTCGTAAAATACACCTAGTAGTTTCTAGGAATTTTTAAATACGACAGTACGTTGGGAAAGCGTTCAGTCCCGATAGGGAGGACGCTGCGGAGGTCACCTGCTGCCCGGAGGGGGAGACCTGGTGGCAAAATAGCATAAGGACTAGCCCTGAGAAGGGGGGAGTGCACATATGAAGAGGTGGTTAGCGGGAGGGAAGACACGAGCCCGCCTAGGAGGGGGGACTACCATCGTGGCTGAGTGAGCGTATGGGATCGCCAGCGGGGATCGCACATAGCAGAGGCACCTATAACCCAGAACGCGGGATGACCAGCGGGCATACCTACAAACGTAATGGGCCAACATTGGACTGCTCCGCTGAGTCAGATGCTGGGGGCCTCGGAGGAACTCTGGCAGGGGTTCGCCGAGTGGGGGAACTCAACTGACAAAGCGAGAAAAGCGCACGTATCTCTGTGTTAGAGAGAAAGGCGCAGCAAGCGTTTTACAACACCTAACCGAAGTTCCTCATTCACCGCTCGTGAGGAATCAGTTCACCTCGAAGATAAATCTCACAAATGCTCAGGTGTCGCCCAGCCCGCAGCTCTACAATGTCTGTTAGAGAGGCGCCGCGTGCTAGACGCCCAAAAGGATGCGCACGTCCGAGTGAGCGCGCTCCGAGTGGGGGACACGGCTCGCCTAGCTCGATGAGCGAGGGAGATGGCATTCACTGTTCAGTGGGCCAACCTCGTTTAGATATGGCACTTCCCATCTGCCAATCACCGTAACATAGAAGAGCTTGCTCAGAGGATCTAAGCTCTGAGTACGGGTCCGTTATAATACGCAAGCGCGAACAGGACAACCGCAATAAAGGGGCTGGGTCTGCTCCTCCGTGGGCAGCGCTTGCAGGTTCACTACATAGTCTAAACGAGCGCTGTAGGAACCTAGGGCAACCTAGGTGGGCCGGGGTCTCAGGTAAACGTGAGAGTGGGCCGGCCCAAAAACGCTGGCACATTTCGCTGACCGAAAATGCCTCCAGATACCCGCCCATTTGACCGATGCCAATGCGACCAGCAGAGGCTGTCTACCTGGACAGAAATCATATAGATACTTAGTCGAGTGATCGAGCAGACCTCTCCTAAGAGAGATCTTCAAATGGGTAAGAGAGGGGACAGGATATATATCCACGGTCTCGCGCCTCTGGGGACTGGATGATGAGGCGATGCTTTCCCAGCGCGCCGCCATCGCCGCATCCTCAGAGCGGGGATGATCGCCACGCCAACCCCTCAGTGCGGAGGGGACAGCCTTGGCTCCAGCCAACTGAAGGAGGATAGCATCACACTGATCTGGCATGTTTTGGGGTTCCTTCTCGGAGAGAAGTACACCACACAGCGAATAGACTCCACATCAGGGCATAGGCATGCCTCATAGAGGGTGCTCTAGGCCTGAGTGATGGTGTTAACCACCTAACGGTAGGTCACCTAAGTCCTCCGAGCTCCATCTATGGGCCACACTTGATGTCCATAGAACTGGGCGCGGGTGCCAAACGGTGCCTGTCCCCAAAGAAGAAGTTTCTTCCATGGGACATGCCAGGGAGGGGCCATCACGAGGAGAGAGCTAGAATACAGGTTTGATTGGGCCTGAGAGGCGCAATGCATAGACCTGTTCCTCGTCCTCCCTGACTTTACAACAGCATCTGTGCGAGTAGGCTCACTGGAGAAATGCGTATTACGCACGCCCCGGGGCCAGCTGTGTAGCCAGTGCGCAGAACGCACCCATAACAGCTGGACAGTCGGGGGGGTGGAGCCTCCATTCTCCCAGGCGAACTGCCGTGAGAGCGCAGCGGCTGCACGGTTGAGCTCGGCGGGGAAAAATGGAATGCAGCGATTGCGCCGCGTATGACTCCGGGGGAGCAGACGGCGAGCGAGCTGAGACATGCGGCGACAGCGAATATCTCCCATGCGGTTGATATACACCATCGCCACCATGCTGTTCGTCCTGACCAGCACGTGTTTCCCTTCTAACACCGGTAAAAAACGGTGCAGCGTGAGATACACTGCCAACAGCTCCAGGCAGTTAAGATGCCAATGCAACCAGTTTCCTACCACGGAACCACAGCTGCATGCCCGCAACACACGGCCCCCCAGCGTGAACTGGAAGCATCCGTCAAACGACGACATGCCTGGACGCTTGTTCTAGAGGCCCGCGGGCCTGTAGAACACAGGGTCCATCCAGAGGCTGAGGGCGCGGCGACACAGCGGAGTGACAGTCACCCGGTGCGCGCTCGCGTGCCATGCGCGTCTAGGGACCCGATCGTGAAGCAAATGCTGAAGTGGTCTCATATGGAGCATCCGAGCGGCGAGACCGCGGCTGCGGATGTCATATGCTCCAGGAGCCTCTGAAATAATATCAGTGGGACCACATTTTCCTGTCGAACTCTCTCAGACAGGCCAGCATCAGCCCGGCGCGCTCTCGGGGGAGGCGTGCCGTCATGGTGATCGAGTCCAGCTCCAACCCGAGAAAAGAGTTGCTCTGCACGGGGGCGAGGCTGCTCTTTTCTCGGTTGACCTGAAACCCCAATTGGTCGAAGTGCCGAAACACCCTGTCTCTGTGCGTAATCAATTAATCCCGCGAGCGCGCTGAAATCAGCCAGTCGCTTGAAATAATTGAGTATGCGGATGCCCGCAAGCCGAAGCTGGGGCACCCTCCGCGAGCTTGGTGAAAACCCGCGGAGACAGAGAGAGCCAAAACGGGAGGACTTGTACCGCCAGGCTCGACTTCAGACGCAAACCGCAGGAAACTGACGGTGGCGTGGAAGTATGGAGACATGAAAGTACGCGTCCTTCAGGTCTACTGCTGCAGACCAATCCCGAGGACGAACGCTCCGGAGGGTGCGCTTCTGCGTAAGCTTTCTGAACGGCAGCTTGTGAAGCCAGCGGTTCAAAAAGCGCAGATCAAGGATTGGCCGTAGCCCACCGCTCTTTTTGGGTACGATGAAGTGCGGGCTGTAAACCCGCTCTCCATCCCGGCTGGAGGGACCGGTTCGATTGCATCCTTCGCCAGGAGGACAGCAATCTCCTCTCGCAAGACAGGGGCGGACGCAGGGCTGACCCTGGTGAAATACACACCCGTGAACTTGGGAGGCCGTTTCGCGAACTGAATCGCGTAGCCGAGTCTGATCGCGCGGATGAGCCATTGCGATGGGCTGGCCCGCGCTAACCAGGCAGGCAGAGCCCTCGCAAGTGGCTTCGTCCGCACGATCGCTGACGTACCAGCGGTGGGGCAGCGCGGAGTGGTTGGGCTCAACCGGGAAGCACTGGGGTCCCACAGGAGAGCAGGAGGCAAGAGCTTCACTCTTGTCTCGCACCCGTACTCCGGAGGTGGGGCTGGGAGGGGGAGAGAAAGGAGACCGTTCTCTCTCGCTCCGCGAGCCACTGGCGAAGTGCACCGATCCTGCGAGCTGGAAAGCATAGCGTCCCAGACTAGCAGTGTTCGGGCTGTCACATCCGGGGAAGGGAAAAATGCTCTTTCTCTGAGGTTTTGATAGCGTTTTTTAACGCTGTTTAGAAGAAGAGCCCCGCCCTCCAGCGGGGAAAGAGCAAATTTCCTCCTCTCCAGATGGCCCGTCTCAGGGACGCTTCGCGGTTCGTTTACCGAACTTAGCGGCGCCCTGGGGCGGGGAGCGCTGGTTGCCTGCGAGATGCTCGGCGCAGCCGCTTGGCCAGAGGCGCAGGCGGGGGCGACCGAGCAAAGCCGCAGGCGGGCGCTCTCGGCGTGAAGCAGTGGATGTGGATGGCTCGGCGGGGAGGAGCGGTTTTACGATCCCGCCGAGAGATGGTATTACCCATCGCCTCCGACTGCTCGCTCACCGGCGTGAATTCCTGGGCGAATTCACTGACGGTGTCGCCGAACAGGCCAGCCTGGGATATGGGTGAGCTAAGAAAGCGAACTTTGTCAGCATCACGCAGATCACCAGGTTTAGCCCGTGGTGGCGTTCCTGGGCCACTAATGTGACCATCGTCCTTCCCTGGGGCACACACAGCCGACTTCAGTCGATAGCTGTGCGGAGCTCATGCTCAGTCCTGGGTCGGAACCATCCCCGCGCAGCTGGGCCAGCGCCTGCGCTAGGGAGCGCTGGTAGGTGGCCGTAGCATGCATGGTGAGGGCGGAGGCGCACGCAGCGCACTGCGTGGGCTTCCTGTGCACATCCAGGAAGAAGGGGACGTGGAGGCTTAGAAGGTCTTGCCTTCTTTATCTCCTCCACATCACACCCCTCTAGTCGGTCCGTCCGCGGGGCTGGGGGATAAACCATCTCCAGACCCACGGCCGAAACAGCCTGGGAAGCACGGCTGCAAAGTCTGCTTCTGGATTCGACGCCACGCCCATCATCCCGGAGGAAAAGAGCAGGTTCGAATCCTCATCAGACAATGACAACCAACCCTCCAAGGATGGTGAGGATGAAAGCGCACGCAGATCGGGCAGAAAAAAGTGCCCTCCAAGACTGCGTGAGCTTACTGCGCACTTTCCGGGAAGAAGGGGACGGAAGGCTTAGAAGGTCTTGCCTTCTTATATCCTCCACATAACACCCATCTAGTCGGTCCGGCCGCGGGGCTGGGGGATAAACCATCACCAGACCCACGGCCGAAACAGCCCGGGAAAGCACGGCCATCATGTCTGCTTTTAGATGCCAACACCGTGCTCTCCACCCCGGAGGGAGGGAGCGAGCGGGTTCGCATCCTCATCAGACAATGACAGCCCATCCTCCGATGCAGCGATGGACATCTGATCCTCGGTGTCATCAAGTGAGAGGGCGACCACCCGAGGATGGAGCGCTTCTCTCACCTGAAGCTTGGATGGAGCGCGTGGAGGAGCGAGAGGTCCGCAAGCCCGAGGGCGGCGGATTTACTCCCACTGAAACCCTCAGATCTGCCCGAGTGCCAACCGCAGTGCGGGGGACAACTGGGGTGGGTCGCTCTTTTGCAAGAGCGAGCCGCGATCTTAACTGCGCAGCAGACAGACATCACAATGATGGCATGCACTGCCCGCGAGCACCGCATCAACATGCTGGACCCCCAGACATGAAACGCAGTGCTCGTGCCCATCATCCGGGGACAGGAAACCACCGCAACCAGAAACGCACGGTCGGAGCGACGTCTTGAAAAAGACGCGCTGCACAACCGTGTTGCTCTTTTAGGAAACTTGCTTCCTATATACATACCGCTCTTGGAGGACCGGACCCAAAGGACGCCAGGCAAGGGAGAACAACCCAGCTCGACCATCTGCCACTGCGTATACACGCTCTGGACCGGTAGAAGCTGCTTCTCGATCTCTCTCTGTAGACACAGGTTGGAGATACCCTCATAGACTCTCTCAGAAGCTCGTGAAAGGCTCTGAAAGCGAAAAGGATGTCGTTGCTGAGCACATGCTAGCCTTTTATGCCAGGCTGATTGTCATTCAAGACAGCTGTGCACGCTGACGCCGCCAACTCATTGGCATTTCATTGGCCCGTTTTTATACTCTTTCAGATGATTGGATTCTGACAAAATCCCTATAGTGGAAGTTTTTCCACATAGCATTGAAGTTCCCCTCCCGAAGGGGAACAAAGCAGAGACTCTTTGTCGTCTCAGGCAATTCGTGGTAAGAAGGGGATCATTCTGCTGTTCTTTACAAGAGGTCTATGATAATCAGTGTTATTCAATCCTGCAACTCTATTTGTTATAATAGTTTGATAAATAACTTAAAATAAAATAAATGAATGGATACCCTCATTCAGTTTACAATGCTGCTTACCTTATCGCCGGTAAAGATATTCTACAGACATAAAAGGAAAGCTCTTACTGCATGGATATACACTGTAAAGAAGCGAAAGGATTTCCTGGTTGATCTCATATCTAAAAGATGGATTCCTGTGTGAGATTTTACAAGCGTCTGTTCCTTTTCTATGTGCACTTAACACCAACGATCAAGTATGTGCTGAATTTTTAAAATGCCAATCACTCATCAGTCAGCAGTGATGATCACTGAGACCACTTTACAGACTTTGGCAGAGATGGGCTGCTAATGTTAGGCTAAATGAACACTCGGTTAAAAAGATTGGGTCCAGTCGGGTCCATTTGGAATAGCACATTTATTTTTAACCAATTCAGAATTTAGATTTTGCACATTTAGAATTACTTAAGAATCAAGGCAATTAACTCCAAACATAACCCACTTCTAAAGCACATGTTGAAGTTTTTGACTTTTACACACTCAGGCATCAGGTTGAAACATGGGGTTTTAGTAAAAGCCTAGCTTGGAAAAAAAAATCATTTAATTAAATTATTTTATTATTATAATTTAGTTGATTTATTGTAATAAATCATTAAATATATTATCAGTATATCATTAATTTGTTTTTTATTTTAGCAGACGTCGAAGCTCCGACGTCTGCTTTGAGAAACTGTCAATCACAGCTGTCAATCACGATGACACGCCCAGCATTAAATTACTGCTCAAAACACACTCTTTACAAAAATGAAGATCTGCACCTATATCAGCACGATAACCAGTGCCTTAACTGACCAGAACCATCTTTCGGAACATTTCATTGCAAGTGTAATAATTTTTTTTTTTATTTGGTCTCATGTCTCCTTCATTAACACAGAGGAGGTGGGCTTTATGACTTGTACTGCAGCCAGCCCCCAGGGGGCGATCTAACGGCCGAGACCTTCACTCAAAAGCAGGCTTGTGGCACACTTGGTGTCAGTACAATACTTGATTTATGGCAATTCCTACCAACATCTCATATTTAATTTTCCATTACCCCTGTGACACTCGGAATGCATGAAGGGTAATAACTTTAGCATGATAACTACTGAATAACCCATATAACTAATTTGAAACTTTAGTCTTTATTCTTAACAAGGTCACTTGTTGTTACTTGGAGCTTTGGTATTAAATTTATCAGAGTAAAAAAAAGGTACGTTGTACTTGTATAGCATAACTGTTGTTTAATTTATTAGTTGTTATTAATTGTATTTGATGCATGGTTAGTTTAATTTTGGATTGAAATGCATGCTGTGTGCCATCAGTACACATATATAATACTATCTCTGAGATAACACTCTTAGCTTGTTCAAATCAAGACAGAATTGTGTATTGCATGAGGTCAAATAATTCCAAAATAAAACTTGTGCCTTAAATGAAGCAACATTGTGTGATATTAATTTAAAACTCACTCAGTCACTCACTATCTTTTAGCTTGTTCGCTGTTTTAGCAGGGGTTGCCACAGCAGAACGAACCACCAATTACTCTGGCATATGTTTTACACAGTGGATGCCTATCCAGCTGCAACCCAACATTGAGAGTCCAGCCCTCAGTGATGGGAAACACCCACACACTCTCCCATTCACATAACAGGGGTGTCCAAACTCGGTCCTGGAGGGCCGGTGTCCTGCTGAGTTTAGCTCCAACTTGCTTCAACACCCCTGCCAGAGGTTTCTAGTATATCTAGAAAGAGGTTGATTAGCTGGTTCAGGTGTGTTTAATTAGGGTTGGAGCTAAACTCTCCAGGACACCGGCCCTCCAGGACCGAGTTTGGACACCCCTGACATACTACGACCAATTTAGTTTATCTAATGCACCTATAATGTATGTTTTTTTATGGGGAAAGCATAACATCAGAGGAAACCCACACAGACACAAGGAGAACATGCAAACTTCAGGCAGTAAGGCCTCATGGTTTCAGCTAAGACTCAAACCAGCAACGTTCGTACTGTGAGGCAATCGTGCAAACCACTTAGCCTTTCATTTTATTTTCATTTTCAGATAAATCAGACCTCCACCAGGGCAATATAAAGTCAGCTTGTTAGAACTCTATAAATATTTTGCCTGAATCTATCTTTTGACCTGGAAATAGATTTGTTTTTGACAGAATTTCTGGAAATAAGGCCTTAAAGTAGAAGCTGTACAACTGAAAGAGGAAACATAGATGCAGATGGTTATGTTATTACTTACAGAAAATTGTGCCTTTTCTTTTCTTTTATGGATACTGTATGAAATTCAGGCCTCTTAATGTACCTCAGCCTGGCATTGCAAAGTATAAGTACTGTAAGTATGTCTATATAAATTTAGCAGTTATACTGTAGAAATTGATTCAGCAGGACTCTCTCATCATAATCATGTAAGAATCAACATCTAAAATAAGTCCAATTAAGAGCATTCACAGAACTAACAGGATTTAGTTTCAATTGGACTTTAAAAACTGTACTATAGTGTCACCTGCTTCAGAAGGCTGTTATCATCCATCCACATGATTAATCAGCTATACTAATAGAGAAGACTCCAGATCCAGATCTGTTTTTACATTACTGTAATGGTTGGGTTTAAAGTTGAGGTAGGGGTGGACATTATTCATTCATTTTCTTTTCGGCTTAGTCCCTTTATTATTCTGGGGTCGCCACAGCGGAATGAATCGCCAACTTTCATTCATTCATTCATTTTCTTTTCGGCTTAGTCCCTTTTTATTCTGGGGTCGCCACAGCGGAATGAACCGCCAACTTTCATACATTCATTTTCTTTTCGGCTTAGTCCCTTTATTATTCTGGGGTCGCCACAGCGGAATGAACCGCCAACTTTCATTCATTCATTCATTCATTTTCTTTTCGGCTTAGTCCCTTATTATTCTGGGGTCGCCACAGCAGAATGAACCGCCAACTTTCATACATTCATTTTCTTTTCGGCTTAGTCCCTTTATTATTCTGGGGTCGCCACAGGGGAATGAACCGCCAACATTCTTTCATTAATTCATTTATTTTCTTTTCAGCTCAGTCCCTTTATTAATCTGGGGTTGCCACAGCGGAATGAACCGCCAACTTTCTTTCATTAATTCATTCATTTTCTTTTCGGCTTAGTCTCTTTATTATTCTGGGGTCGCCACAGTGAAATGAACCGCCAACTTTCATTCATTCATTCATTTTCTTTTCGGCTTAGTCCCTTTTTATTCTGGGGTCACCACAGCGGAATGAACCGCCAACTTTCTTTCATTAATTCATTTCTTTTCTTTTCGGCTCAGTCCCTTTATTAATCTGGGGTCGCCACAGCGGAATGAACCGCCAACTTTCTTTCATTAATTAATTTTCTTTTCGGCTTAGTCCCTTTATTATTCTGGGGTCGCCACAGCAGAATGAACCGCCAACTGTCATTAATTTATTCATTCATTTTCTTTTCGGCTAAGTACTTTGTTTATATTCTGGGGTCGCCACAGCGAAATGAACCACCAATTTTCATTCATTCATTCATTCATTCATTCATTCATTCATTTTCTTTTCGGCTTAGTCCCTTTATTAATCTGGGATCGCCACAGCGGAATGAACCGCCAACTTTCATTCATTCATTTTCTTTTCGGCTTAGTCCCTTTATTATTCTGGGGTCGCCACAGCGAAATGAACCGCCAACTTTTCCAGCATATGTTTTACGCAGCGGATGCCTTTCCAGCTGCAACCCATCACTGGGAAACAACCATACATACTCATTCACACACATACACTACTGACAATTTAGCCTACCCAATTCATCTATACTACATGTCTTTGGACTTATGGGGGAAACCGGAGCACCCGGAGGAAACCCATGCAAACACAGGGAGAACATGCAAACTCCACACAGAAATGCCAACTGACCCAGTCGAGGCTCGAACCAGCGACCTTCTTGTTGTGAGGCGATCATGCTATTCACTGCGCCACCATAACGCCCAAAATTTAATAAATAATATAAATAATTATTGTTAACTTCTAGCTGCAGCCGTATATGATCTACTGTATTGCTGATTAACCATGTGGATAGATGATAACAGCCTTCTGAGCCTACCAGAAGGCTCAGAAGGCCCCTACTGGCCCATATTTATCAGCTGATAACCACTGATAATGCCCATTCAATCAAGTGATAACATTCAAATCAGCTGATAGTGTATCATATTCCTATTCTCTAGTATAAGTTTTTAGTTGTTTTTTTGGTAATGTGCAAGATGCTACGTCCTATACTGTATACCAGGGGTGACCAACCCTGCTCCTGGAGGTGTACCGTCCTGCAAATTTCAGTTGCAACCCATATCAAACACACCTGCCTGTAATTATCTAGTGCTGTTCAGGTCCTAATTAATTGGTTCAGGTGTGCTTGATCAGGGTAGGAGCTGATTTCAGCAGGAAGGTCGATCTCCAGGAGCAGGGTTGAGCACCCCTGCTGTATACTAAATCATATTTACTTACAAATGCATCATCACTGAGTAAAATAAGAAGTGTCCAGATAAACCTTGATAAAAGTGGACATCCAGATGACTTTCACTGACACAGTTTCCACTAAGATTCTATATGGAACATCCAGTGAATATTTAACTATTGCATGAGCACTGTGAAGCTGTGGTTTACAGTGTACTTATAAGGGGGGTTTAGGCAGTCTGCTCTACATTATGTTTAACAATGTTTAGCTGTAAATTCACTGTTAACCACTGTAAACCACATATTTGAAGAGCGTATTGCTTTACTAAACACTCTGAATTCACACAGACTGCTTGGTTCATATATTGGTTTTGTGTACTGGGGTATTTAGTATGGATGTATGGGAATCAGTGTAAAGAAATATGTTTCAATACTACAGTTTACTTAATTGAAACATTTTGAATCACATGGCTACAGCAGAATATTTAAAGAAAATGTAATGAGATCTTTATTGAATACTGTAGCTTTATTGCCAGGACAGAAGACTGTTTTGACCCTAAGGTGCTTGTTTTATTTCTTTCTTTATTTATTTGACCCCTTTTTTAAGATGTAATATTAATATTATGGTTCTTCTGAGTGTGCCAGTTTAGGTTCAGCTCAAAACACAATTCAGATTTTTTTATTATGATGTGTTAAAAAGTGTAATTTTGGGGGCGTGTACACAGTTCGTCGTTTTAGGGGCGTGTTGCTTCACATGAAAATTAGTTTCGACTTCCCGCCCAACTTAACAAGGGGGCGGAGCCAAGAGCTCCTCCACTTTGTGTATGGCTACAGACAGGCAGACAGAGAGAAGCAACATGAGTGAGAGGACCAGCATTCAGCTGTACATGTACGACTCGGACACAGACCAAGCAAAGACTACAAAATCATTTGTGTTTTTGTATAGTTTTACAGCCAACTGTGTGCTAGTTTAAAGCTCCTACACAGAGACTAATAACCAACCACACTCAATTAACTTTGACTGAAGGGCATATGTTTAGAATTCAGAAATGCATGCCGCTGCGTAGTGCAACGCTGCTTGTCGCCGAGCGGCACTTCTGGTGTACGACCTGCTTGAGGCTATAACTAAAGGGCGTCATACACCGGATGCGCCGCTTAGAGCCACGACACGGCACACCAGACGCGCACATTCGCATGTTATTTAAAATAAAACCATTCATATAACGCTCTGTGGCGCGGCAGAAATATGAAGTGTCCTGAGCAGGGCCAGCGCATCCATAGAGGCGACCTAGGCGGCAGAATAGTGAGCGAACCCCCCGGTCGTCACTTTCATCCGCGACACCCTCCCGGTTCTCACTTTCATCCGCGACACCACAAAATGCATAGCGCTGTGCGACCTTAGTTCATTATTTCCAATGGAGGGACGCACACGTGAGGCAACGCGCTCGCACTTTCCAGCTGCACCTAGTTAAGATAACAGGGAGCTTCTGTGACCGCGAGAAATGCAGAAATCGCTGAAGTTTAAGGAAGACGCAATGAAAAGTACACATGTATCCAAACCCACCAAAACACACAAACACTGGCGGCAAGGAGAGCGATAACTTGGTGAATGTTGAGCCCAATGAGCCTTACATGATCTAAAAATAGAGCAAGGGTGTTTCTTTGGTGACGTCGCTTTAACTCACTTGCTGAAAATGGCGGACGTGAAACAACATATTGAGGATTTGGAAATGCGCACCTGTCAATCAATATTGGTGGGCGGGGGGACCGCACTCCTACCTCAAGTTGCGGTCGATCTCAAAACCGCTCCAATTGGTCCACCGTTTTTATGTTGTTAAATTGAAAAAAAAAAAGGACTGAGTGTGTTTATATCACCCCAATACACTATACATACACATATGTCTGTCCAAACAGCTTGAAAAGTAGAATTTTTTACAATAGGTGCCCTTTAACTAGAAGCTTTTTCAGTCACTTTATATGTCTGGCAAGGCAAGTGTGCACAGGTTTGTAGGCATTTTTTTGGTCACTGGGCTGACCATCCTCTTGATGGATACTTCAGGAAAAAAAAAAAAAAAGTTGCTTTCAATTTTCCTCTACTTTCCCGTACTGCTTGTGCAATCAAAGCCTCAAAGAAATTACATTTCAGAGTCATGTTTTCCATACACTAGTATTCAAATGAAGTTCAATCCAGTGCGGCTACTTTGAATGGATGAATTCTAACATCTCTTGCTCTTTTGTTGCCACTATTTCATGGATGTGAAGGGAAATCAAGACTTGTAAAGCCGTTCTTGTGCTGCACCTGTGTGGAGCTCTTACAGGTCAAACTACAAAGCCACTGCAACAATCCGTGCTTAAAGCATCAAGCGTATACTCAGCGCTTGTACAGAATGAAAATATATATAAGGTATCTTTCCATCATTTCTCAATTCCTCATGATGTGTTGTGTGAATTACGTGAGGAACTTCCATTATATTGTAACAATCAGTAACATGTTTAAAAAATATGGGTACAATAAGGTGTCAGTTTCTCTTTACAGTTCATCCATGCAATATATTACTAGACAACTTGGAATTAGAATTAAAATAATTCTGACAAAGATTACCACAGGTCAGTGTTATATAAACTAACAAGTCTCAATAGAATGTGTCACAATCACTTATTGACATATTGGTAACACTTTAATAAAATGGTCCATTAGTTAATGTTAGTTAATGTATTTACTAACATGAACAAAAAATTAGGAAAACATTTATTATGGTATTTGTCCATCTTTGTTAACGTTAGTTAAAGTTAGTTTAGTTAAATAACATTAGTTCATGTTAACTCAGAGTGAGTTTCCCAACCCTGTTCTTGGAGGCACACCAGCTGTACATATTTTAGATGTCTCCCTATCTAATCCATTTATTTTAAGTTTTGAAGTCTCTTCTAATGTTCTGATGAGTTGATTCAAGTCTGTTTTAGAAGGAAGAGGTTGTAGATGTGTACTGTTGGTGTGCCTTCAGGAACAGGGTTGGGAAACACTGCATTAACTAATGTTAATGCACGTAACAATTGATTTTTATAATGTATTAGTTAATGTTGAACTATGATAAATAAATGCTTTACAAGATTATGCATAATGTTATTTAAGTTAAATAACGTTAGTTCATGTTAACTCAGAGTGCCAAGTGTTTCCCAACTCTGTTTCTGGAGACACACCAACTGTACATATTTTGGATGTCTCCCGTATATGACCCATACATTTCCGGTTTTATAGTCTTTTCTAATGTTCTGATTAGTTGACTCTGGTGTATCTGATTGGGAAGAGGTTAAAAATGAGTATTGTTGGTGTGCCTTAAAGAACAAGGCTGGGAAACACGGCATTACCTAATGTTAACACACATAACAATTGGCTTTAATAATGCATTAGTTATTGCTGAAATATGATTAATAAATGCTTTACAAGATTATGTCTAATGTTATTTAAGTTAAATAACGTAGTTCATGTTAACTCAGGCTGCATTAACTCAGTGTTTCCCAACCCTGTTCTTGGAGGCACACCAACTGTACATATTTTAGATGTCTCCCTATCTAATCCATTTATTTTAAGTTTTGAAGTCTCTTCTAATGTTCTGATGAGTTGATTCAAGTCTGTTTTAGAAGGAAGAGGTTGTAGATGTGTACTGTTGGTGTGCCTTCAGGAACAGGGTTGGGAAACTGCATTAACTAATGTTAATGCACGTAACAATTGATTTTTATAATGTATTAGTTAATGTTGAACTATGATAAATAAATGCTTTACAAGATTTTGCATAATGTTATTTAAGTTAAATAATGTTAGTTCATGTTAACTCAGAGTGCCAAGTGTTTCCCAACTCTGTTTCTGGAGACACACCAACTGTACATATTTTGGATGTCTCCCGTATATGACCCATACATTTCCGGTTTTAAAGTCTTTTCTAATGTTCTGATTAGTTGACTCTGGTGTATCTGATTGGGAAGAGGTTAAAATGAGTATTGTTGGTGTGCCTTAAAGAACAAGGCTGGGAAACACTGCATTACCTAATGTTAACACACATAACAATTGGTTTTAATAATGCATTAGTTATTGCTGAAATATGATTAATAAATGCTTTACAAGATTATGTCTAATGTTATTTAAGTTAAATAACGTAGTTCATGTTAACTCAGGCTGCGTTAACTCAGTGTTTCCCAACCCTGTTCTTGGAGGCACACCAACTGTACACATTTTAGATGTCTCCCTATCTAATCTATTTATTTTAAGTTTTGAAGTCTCTTCTAATGTTCTGATGAGTTGATTCAAGTCTGTTTTAGAAGGAAGAGGTTGTAGATGTGTACTGTTGGTGTGCCTTCAGGAACAGGGTTGGGAAACACTGCATTAACTAATGTTAATGCACGTAACAATTGATTTTTATAATGTATTAGTTAATGTTGAACTATGATAAATAAATGCTTTACAAGATTATGCATAATGTTATTTAAGTTAAATAACGTTAGTTCATGTTAACTCAGAGTGCCAAGTGTTTCCCAACTCTGTTCCTGGAGACACACCAACTGTACATATTTTGGATATCTCCCGTATATGACCCATACATTTCAGGTTTTATAGTCTTTTCTAATGTTCTGATTAGTTGACTCAGGTGTATTTAGTTATGAAGAGGTTAAAATGAGTGTTGTTGGTGTGCCTTAAAGAACAAGGCTGGAACACTGCATTAACTAATGTTAACACACATAACAATTGGTTTTAATAATGCATTAGTTATTGCTGAAATATGATTAATAAATGCTTTACAAGATTATGTCTAATGTTATTTAAGTTAAATAACGTAGTTCATGTTAACTCAGGCTGCATTAACTCAGTGTTTCCCAACCCTGTTCTTGGAGGCTCACCAACTGTACATATTTTAGATGTCTCCCTATCTAATCTATTTATTTTAAGTTTTGAAGTCTCTTCTAATGTTCTGATGAGTTGATTCAAGTCTGTTTTAGAAGGAAGAGGTTGTAGATGTGTACTGTTGGTGTGCCTTCAGGAACAGGGTTGGGAAACACTGCATTAACTAATGTTAACAAACATAACAATTGATTTTAATAAAGCTTTAGGTAATGCTGAACTATGATTAATAAGTGCTTTACAAGATTATGCATACTTAGTTAATGTTAGCAAATACATGAAATGACATTAACTAATGGACCACTATTCTAAAGTGTTACTGATATTTTAAAACATCCCAGCATAACCCAATGTAATATCACAGTGATTCATAACTTTTTGATTTAGTGGCTAATTTCTAATAATTTGTACAATCTCATTTGTACATTTTAGAACAATTTGCTCCCAATGAGGGGTAGGGTTAGGGGCTGGGTTTGGGCAAACCAGACCTGTTCATACAAATTGTCAATAGGTAAAATATAGTTCCTTGTGAGGGCTGCATAACCTGTGTTTTGTTATATCATTTCATTTGTTTTCTTATTTTAGCAATCAGTCACTCACCATAGTCGCTGTCATAGAAGACGATGAACTTTTGCCATCGCAGCTCACCAACTAGCGTCAACATGACATCACCTAGACGGACAGGCGGTCGTGCCGCAAGGGTGTATCGTTCTCCGTCAGGACTTGGATTGAGCTGGCAGGCTGTACGGGGTGATCCTTCAGCATTTCGCTGGACGTAAAGGTGTGGTATGTGCATGGCATCTGTCAGGGACTGTAGAGCACTGGCTGAAGCACAGCCTGTAGACGTGACCAAAGCCAGGATCCCTTGCGTCATCAGTTCGCATGCTGCAAAACAACAGAAAAGAGAGATCTGATGAGCTTATGGGTTTAGAAATCTTAAGCCTGAACTTGACTAATTAACTGTGCGTAATTGACACATCTCTGCCTTAGTTTCACTTGTTCCAAAAGGTTGCTACATAGTAATACTACTAATAAAACAAATGAACAATACAATATTAGTATAATTATAAACAAGATTTTAGTTTGAACGAATACACATACAGTTGAAGTGAGATTTATTAGCCCCCCTGAATTATTAGCCCCTCTGTTTATTTTTTCCCCCAATTTTTGTTTAACGGAGAGAAGATTTTTTCAACACATTTCTACACATAATAGTTTTAATAACTTATCTCTAATAACTGATTTATTTTATCTTTGCCATGATGACAGTAAATAATATTTTACTAGATATTTTTCAAGACACTTCTATACAGCTTAAAGTGACATTTAAAGGATTAACTAGATTATTTAGGTTAACTAGCCAGGGGTGCGTTTCCCAAAACCATCGTTAGCCAACTAAGGTCGCAAGTTCCGTCGTTACAAACATAGTTCTTTGATTTGCTGTTTCCCATATCCATCGCTCCAACGAACATTCGCAAACTGCGTCGCAAACTTGAGCCCTTGAAACGACACCTCTGGAGCTGTAGTTAAAAGCATAGTTCCTGGCTGTGTTCTATTCCCACTTATCCCCCCTATGCCTTATTCATTTAGAACATTCTAACATTCAAAGTTGAAATTATTAAAAATAAAAAAGCATTAAGGTAATCTCTTTTAGGTGCAATTTGCTTTCAAAGTATTTTTACAGTTCAGTTTTAGCGATCTTCATGTTTACAATTGTGCTCCCTTCGCAGTGCACTTTGAAAACATTAATATCATTTTGAACACAGCCTCATGGCGAAAGCTATAGGTATATTTAAAAACAGAAATTATGTTACGTCTCCAAAGCTTGTGAAAATAAAAAAACATAGCATACGTTAATTATTTTATTTTATAGTGGGTTATTTATTAAGTTTCTCTGCTGTATATGACATGGGCCTGTTGGTTAGAACTTTCTGCTGTGGTTTGCATGTGTCAAATTGTAATTTCTTTTTTAAATAAATAAACAATATCCTAAATAATAATAATAATAATAATAATAATAATAATAATAATAATAATAATAATAATAATAATAATAATAATAATAATAATAATCATTATTAAAATAATTATTAAAGTTAATATATTTATAATAAATCGCCTCATTATTTATTTATTTATTTATTTATTTATTTATTTATTTATATGATTTATATATGATATTAGAATAGTGTTAGCTTTTGTAAGTGATTTTATGTTTTAGAATAGAATATGTAATGTTCAACTTCTCAATTATATTAGTAAGGCAAACATTGGCCCTATATGTGCCACTTACTTATATTTTAAATAATATGGAAAACGAGTGCATGTTTTTACCAAAACTAATATTGAAATTTATTTTAAATGCGTGTGTGTGTGTAAAACAATATAATTTGCACAAAGAAATGATGGGGTTGTTCTCTAAAGAAGTTACTCCACCCCGTTTAGAGCATCATTATGGGCGTTTTACGTTATAACAAACGTGGTTCAAGCAATGGATCTGCGACAGAGAAACTACAGGTTTTGGGAAAGACTCGTCACTACATCGTTTTTTTGCCAATCAATGCATCGCACTATGATAGTTCAGCCGCAAGTTACGTCGTTGTTTGGGAAACGCACCCCAGGTCAGGGTAATTAGGCAAGTTATTGTATAATGATGGTTTCTTCTGTAGACTATCGGAAAAAGAAAATTAGCCTAAAGGGGTTAATAATTTTGTCCTTAAAATGATTAATCAAAAATGTAAAATAAACAAGCGATGTGATCAATAGATTGCAATACATAGATTGTTCTAAATTAAAGGTTGCCACATATTAATACTAATTAAAAATAATAATAATTTTTTGTGTGTAATTATAGACAAGATTTTAGTTTGAATGAATACAAATGTACGCAAATACAAAGCAAAAAATAAACAAAATGGGATCAATAGATAGCAATAAATAGAGTCTCTTGTATACATGTATATTGTATAGATATATATTGAATACATTCATGTATTTTGTGCCATTCAGTTTGATAAAGCGTTCAATATATGTTATCAAAGCAGTAGTTAGCATAAAATGTTTCTCTCTCTCTCTCTCAAAAAAAAAATCTGCAATATTTTTTAACCTAATTATTTTTTTTAATGACACTTTGAGCGTTGTAAATTGAGGAATAAGTATTTTACGTGGGAGGACATGATTTAGCTGTAAATGTACAAGCTTTAGAAATAATTTGGTTATGTTTTGGCAGCTCCAGGACGCACTGATACTATCGTGTGCCTGGCTAAAAACATTTAAATGGAGAATCCTTATTTGACAATTTAGATAAAGATAATTTAGGCGGGCAAAACAAACTTGTGAAGTTATCTAAATAACTGTTAGCCTCAGGCAGATGAAACAGATAAATAATATTATTTTGCCACGGAGAAATGCATTGCACATTAGTCCATTCATTACAATTTTTTTATTAAAACATCTACATTACATGTTTTCATTCTATTGGCTTGCATTCATATATGAGTTTTGTGGGAGACTATAAATGCAAACATGTTTGAAGTTGCTGTGCAGGGTCTGACAAGGTGAGGTCTGACCAGCAAACCTATATCAAATTACACTGTGACCAATAGGAAACTGATTTAATTCAATTTTACAATGGACATCACATGTCAGACCATGTTTTTTTTTTTTTTTTTTTTTTTTTTTTTGTGGTTTCTGAGCATTACATTTCATTTAAAGCCTGCAGTCCATGAGAATGGACAATTGTCATCCAATCAAATGGCAGTAAGGCTTGACATGTTGTAATTTGAAAAATAATCCACTACACTGAAAAGCAGCACTGCACTCCAGACACTGACGTAAGTCATATTTACAATGTTTTTAATCAGATTTATTGATGTGTTTGCCAATATTTGATAGATTGTACGTAAAAAGGGGGATTGCACTTACTAATTAAAGTTTAAAATATTTTGTAACATTGCATGCTTTAGATCAGGATTTTTTTTCAAATATGTCAGTCCATTAGAATGTACAATTGGTTCAAAATCTTTTACTGAAATTAAATCAGAATCAGAAATTAAATCTGATTTGACTTTTTTATGTAAAAAACTATATCAATGTACTAATTCATTGCTGAAACAATGTCATATGCAGAATATACGGATCTTGAAGTTCTTGAGCATAAAGCAGATGAAAATACCTCAGACGTGTATATTATGTGGAGTGATGAGGAAGATGAAGATAAAGTTTGTTATGAACAAGATCAAATCTATACAACAAAAACATTCAAATTAAAGTAAAAATGTTACAACCTTAATAATCTTAAATAATCTTAAATAAATTTCAAGATTAACAGTTATGTATTTTTTCTGTTTTTTTTTTTGTTGGTATAATGTAAAGTACAATTTAAGTACAACAGTTATAAGTACAACTGTTCTGACCTGATGTCAAAAAATATATGTACTTAAAGGGTTTTGAATTTTTATTATTATAATTTGAATAATTTTAGAAGCCTCAAGAACTATAAAAGCATACTTTTACATTTTTCAGAAACGTGAAACATAATTTGGGGTTAAATCTACAAGTTGAGTGACTGAGACACAATAGTTTAGGTGTTAAGTTTAGATTTTAAAAACAATTACTGTGGTCACTTTTATTAAATGGAAAATTCAGAAGATCATATCTTTATGTCAAGGGTCACTGAAATTTCCAGAAAGAAACAGAAGTGAGTCATATCAGCCGTGCATTGAGATGCATGTGTCTTTTTTTCTTTCGTTTTTCTGTCTCTGCTGGCAAGGTAAATCTGTCACAATTGATTTTCATACAAGAGATGCATGTGTCGAGCAAGCAAATAACATGACATATGATGCTAGAAATATAGGAGATTTTTGAACCAGTGCAAGAGTTTAGTCAAGAAACATATAATACAAAATATAAAACACTTGACTGACTGATTGATTGATTGATTGATTGATTGATTGATTGATTGATTGATTGATTGATTGATTGATTGATTGATTGATTGATTGATTGATTGATTGATTGATTGATTAATTTTCTGGTCACAGGTTATTTTAAGGCACGTTCTTTCTTATTATCATACCATTAACTATGACCTTTGCCTCAATAATCTTACAATTTGTTGTTTATTAATATTTGTTAAGGTACTTGGGTTCAGGCTCAAGCGGTGGAATTTTTTAATTTGCTGCTGAAACCGCTGCAGAATGCTGCTTTCCCTTTAACACGTTTGTTTCCCGCGCCCCGTGGAAACAAATCTTTATATAAAGTGAGGTTACTGCTCGGCCCAGATCATCTCACGATTAATCCAATCAGGGTTTACAGCTTGAGCTTTAAAGTCATTCTTTAAGAAATGTAGCCTACAGTGCTTTCTTAATATATTTTCTGTATTAAATGTTGTAATTCATATACATATATAGCAAAGTACACCCCTCACAGATCAATATTTTAAATTATCATTTTCTACAAGATGCTTTACAATAATATCTTTGTGCATATACATTAGATTATTCAGTAACAAAGCAAAATTTGGAACTAATCTAACAACAAATAAACTGAAGATCACAGTCCAAAAATTGGTACACCCCAATGAATATGTTGAGGGAAAATAAGTAAAATTTTAATAAACAGGAAAAATAAAAATGTAGTTTATATTTGTTTTGTTTGCAATAACTTATTTTAATTTAAATGTATATATAATTCTATTCTTAAAGATGGTTGGTATATATATATATATATATATATATATATATATATATATATATATATATATATATATATATATATACTATTAAGTGACTAATGTTTTAATCACAATTAAGATGTTAAGTGAAATAAAATGGCATCAAATTACGGCAGGCGAATGTTAACATTACTTTGATTAATCTGAACTTGACTTAGCCTGAGAGTTAATTTATCCCAGCATAAGTTGCCAGAGTAACTGAGTTTGAACTATCGTAAATTTGATTTATGAAACAAAATCCACCATTAATAAACCTGACTTACCAAAATAAGCCTGGCTTATTCTCTAAGCTTGGTTTATGGAATAGCCCCCAGGATAATGCAATTATTTACTTTTCAGTAATAACTGTATCATTGAACTTACAAGACACAACTAAATATGCTGTGATCAATACTGTTATCGTGATACTGGTAGTTTGTGAGAAAACACCATCATGATTTGCTCATAACAAATCTTTCTGTGCAAATTGCAAAAACTGCAATATTCTTAAAGCCACTGATTTCAGTCAGTAATTAATTTTTAGATTAAAATCTAGAACAGTGCATCATAAGAGAATTTTTTTTTTTCCACTGACATGAAAGGACACTGCTTCAGCAAGGTTTCAATGCTTAATCGCTGACACAATATAAAGGGACAGCCTCATTGTCTGCTTTTAGAATAATCAAGGCCAAATGAGTTTAATTTGACCTCCTCTTAATTACAAGCCTTGGTTTTATGATAAGTGAGCTCTGTGTATCTTGTGTGTCATAAAAAGTGACCTGTTCATTTACCTTACTAAGAAAAAAAAAAAAAAACTTTGCATTCACTTGATGGAAATAGAGAGATAGATAGACAAACAGACAGACATGCAGATCATAGTTAGTTAGTTAGTTAGTTAGTTAGTTAGTTAGTTAGTTAGTTAGCTAGTTAGTTAGTTAGCTAGCTAGTTAGTTCCTAATTATTTCTTTGAAGGACCCCGGTGTTAATAAAAAGAGTGGGCAGGGTATTTTGTTTTTATTTTTTGTAATGGACTACATGACTTTGCACTTTGTTACAATTGCTATGTAGCAGGGATGCTCAACCAACATAGGTCTTATTAATTCTGACAATGAATGAATGAATGAATGAATGAATGAATGAATGAATGAATGAATGAATGAATGAATGAATGAATGAATGAATGAATACTAAATAGGGACAAAAGCCTCATTAGCATTCATATCATTTCTATTTATTCCACATTTTCTAAAACGTTGATACCATATAATGCTTAGTACAGCAAAATAAGTAATACTGTATATAATTGTGCAAATAGCATATGCATAATAATTCAAAAGAGAGGAGAAGTCATTATGTCTGACGCGTTAGCCTTAGATTGTCGGTCCCAGATGCAATGCAGTCTTTGCGGCTGAGATCCAGTTAACTACTCCAACTCCAATTAGAGTCTAATCAGTTGTCTAGACTGCCCTTTAATGCATTCCTGGTCTGCTTCCAACAGCTGTAGTGATGTATTTATTCCTTTCCTTTTAAAACGTGTAACTCCAAAACTTAATATTGTTGTACTTTATTTTGATGTTCCATTTATACATTTATTTTCTTAAAGGTAATGTTGTCAACTAATTCATATTTCAGTAATATTAGAATTAGATGACTCTAGGTTTCAGGTTAGGTTTGTAACATTACTTATAGACTAGGGTTGGGTGATCGTAGGCAGCGGTGAATTCATTATTTATGAATAATTAATTAATTCATAATTTATTAATTATTTGTAGCCTACCATTTCAACTACCTGACCTGCATGGTCTTTGTTTTACCCATAACCAAACCATAAATAAATAAAAGATAAGTTACACACAAATTACCACCAGTCAATCACTAATACCACGCGACTGAATAGGCAGAATGATCTATGTAGATAAGGTGACTTCAACAAAAATCGAAGGTTTTGATTGAGGTTTTCACTCATACCTGCCAACATTTGGTTTGTAAATTCCGGGAGATTACGTCATACGCTAATTTGCATATTACTGACGTCATCGCGTTCTAGCATTTCTGTTTGTTTAACAGCCTATGGTAAATAAATGGGGTATTTGATATTCGCACTACGCTTTATGTAAGCTTGTCAATTTAACAAAATTTATTGCTGTTTGAATACAGTATATCATCATAGATGAGTAGGGAATTTGCAGTAATCTCTCAGACGTAATATACTCAGACAAGTTCTGAAACTCTCACTTAAAACATCTCTGATTGTGCAACAAGAATAAATGGTCAAATTAAATTGTTAAAATAAAGGAGAAGCAGATCGGGTTGACTGTACAAGGGAAATACCTTCAAACTGCCACCTGTTCTAAATCATTTGCTGTCGGTACGCAGAGAGGTGCTCTGGTCTCAGGCTGCAGGGGAGGGGCCGGCGGCATCACCCGCAGCTCGTTGAGAAGAGTAGGGACGGTACAGTAATGGACAAACGACAGTCTATAAAAATCGCCAGTAACACACAAAAAAGTCGCTAGATTTGTCGCTAGTCGCTTTTTTGAAAAATTGTCGCTAAGTTGGCAACACTGGTCGCAAACTGATCAGCGGGGATCGGGAGGGGTGAGAGGTTTGGGGAGATGGGGGCGCGCGAACTGTAGCGTGCGACCGGAAGAGCACAAGCACCAAGTTTCAGCCCGGACTGTACCAAAATGCTGAGGAGCGGGGGGCGGGGGAATTCAGGGAGTTTATCGGGAGACAGAACAATACGAGAGACTTCCGGGAAAAACGGGAGTGTTGGCAGGTATGTTTTCACTAAAATTACTAAGTACAATCATGAAAGTGAAAGAGTGAAGCAGTGTACTGACACTGTGACACCTTCCCTGACAGATTCAAAAGACAGAAAAGTCATTAGATGGAGACAAGATTAAATAAATATCACGTTTAAAAACTGTAGTGAAATGCGATCCAGTGGTACATCCTTGATAAACTGTCCAGCGTGCACTGCTCTCTAGGGTTTTGTGCACAAAGCACCCACTGGCTGCTGGAACTGAGACGCGCACATACACTGCAGTGCAAGACAGCGTGTGTTTGTGTGTGTGTGTGGTCACGTGATGGGCATTTTCAGCGGTAAAGTGTGGAAGGAGGGCTTTTCAGAAATGCTAGATGAAACGCCAGTGTGGATGTGAATCGTTTTCATTCTAAAATGCCATTTCAAAACTAAGATGTATTAGTGTAAATAGGACCTTTGGGTTTATTTTTCGGGTGTATTCAGAGGGTTGCTGCTGAGATGCGGGCGGGGCAGAGGATTGTGATGCCAGCTCAGCATTGTGATGTCTATCGGCCATCAATTTTATTATTTTTTTTACAAAATTAAAACCCATTTTTACTTCTTAAAAAACTTTAATCTTTGGGACAATAGGATTTTGATGATGGAAAAGTAGGACAGGAGTTGATTTGATTAAGGGTCTGAAAACAGAAGCATTTTTAGCATTGGTTGAAAAGCAAAGTTTAGCAATTTTGGCAGCAAAGTTACATTTTTAATGAACAATTACAGAGACAAAAATGTATTTTTCCTTAAAAAAATCTGCCATGATGCATTGAGCACAATGTGATCAGGGAGGGCGTATTAAGAAAGTACATTTGGATTTCATATTGCTAAGTGAATTTTGAGAAGCATCAAGAAGAGACAAAGTTTTATTTTCTTAAAAATCCAACCTCTCCAACGGCATGGAGGAAGAAGAAAGAAAAATGTAATACAATGCCGATCAATAGATGGATGCTTTTCAGAGAAACTCGGTTCTTAGTGGAGAGATATTGAAATGTCATTTTGAGGCACTGGCCAGAGAAGAAATCGTGGCAGATAATCAACTTGCAGAGACTATTGACGTGGCAAACACTAAACAACACTGAGAGCTCATTATGTGCAATGCTGCAATGCCACTAAAAATCAAACTTCAAAAATGAAGTCAGCTTCAGTGCAATACGTGTGCTTTATTTATTTGTATTTTTTTAATATGATTGCAGAAATACAGTGTGTAATACAGTGCATAATAACCTCATTGTAACTTCCTCAGTTTTATTTGTAACCACAGAATTATTGTGCTAATAGAACCGGTTGAAAATATATTCAGGTGTTAAAATGCAGCTGTTGATTATAAGCAGCACTTTATAGTTTGTGTGCATGAGGGTGGGGGTTATAGCACTTAAATATAGGCTACTCTCTATAAAAAAACTAATTCAATCACTACTACTTACAAGCTTAATTTCTTATTTCACTTTATTTTTAAATATGCTAATTCACAATTATATTGCAAAGGGCATTTTGCTCATACTTTATCTTAAGGTACAATTATTGTAATTAGCAAGCATCAACAAAATAGCTCAATAACAACAAATGTACTGATTTGCCAGGTACAGTAGTAGTTTGGTTAATGTATTAGGAAGAATTAAGGATGTAGATGTAGAAGGATGTCAGGATCATTATGTTGCATACTAATAAACAGCCAATATCGTATTAATAGCCAGGTAATAAGCCAGCAGTAAACAGTGGGAATTGATATGAAGTGAGAATTGATGTATATGCTTGCATTTTGTTTAGAAAATACACTTTAAAAAACATTGCTGCCTTATTTTTTATAGTACTTTTTATGGTAACATACTGTTATACTACAGAAACGTATTATTCTTCCGTCTTCTTCTTCTGAGACTAATTTCTATATGTATCTCCTCCTAAACCGTTTATACTACAACCACCAAACCTCCAAACTGGTCTGACTCAGTTTGCTATATCTTTTCCAACAGATCCGACATACAGTTTTCTGAAAACAGACCCGGAAAAATTGGAAAAGTCCTATTGACTTAACATTGGACCAAACTTTATGACCTCATAACTTTTCGCCAGACTGTCATACTGACTTAAGGTTATGCTCATTTAACTCAGACTACTAATCTGCCAGTCACTGATGACCTTTCAACTTACTAGTCACACCCTAGCAACCGCTTGCGACACCTTGGCAACTGTCCCATAGACTTCCATTGTAAAAAACTGCCATTGACTTTACATTGGACATACTAATAACATACCAATCCATACTAGCAATATACTAATCCATACTAGAAACATACTAACAAACATACAAATTATATTAGCAACATGCTAATTCAAACTTTAAACATACTAGCAACATGCTAATTCTTACTAAATTCATGCTAACAGCATGCTAGTTTATACTAGAAACATGCTAACAACATGCTAGTTTTTTGTTGAATCAAATGAACTTTTCTTGTCATATCATATTAATCAAACTGACTAAAAATTTTAGGTTAAACTTTGTACAACTTTAAAAAACAAAATCGTTGAAAACAACTTTATGTAACCACAGAGGGAGTAGAATGACAACGGAAAGAATATCCACACGCAGCTTTATTCAGAGTCGTAAGACAGGCAGTGGTCGAATACAGGAGCAAAGGGTACAAACATGGAAAACCAGAAGCATAGTCATGTAACAGGCAAATGTTTTATTGAGGCGACAGACATGATAAACTTTAAAACAAGGCAAGGGTTAACACATGGACTAAACCAGGAACTGCTTCGTAATGTTACAGGGTTTATACCAACACAACTCAGCAATGTGAGTGTCAATATGAGCAGTTTATATAGTCTCTGTAATCAGTCTAGGATGAGCTACCAGCTGTGTGTGAATGTAATCAAAGGTGAACCGGAACAGGTGTGAGTGAGTTGCATGACAGGATTTGTAGTCCATATGGTGGCAGGGTTGTAGTTGGGTGATAATGAATGTTCTCCAGCGATCTATAAGGGTTAGATCACTGATGATGGTCTTGACTTTTTGTCATTCATGTTTTACAGTGTAAAGATTATGAGTTGTTTGTATGTTTTAGGGGGGTGGCATAAACAAGGCTATAAATATGCACATATTACATAGGTGAATATAGTGTGACATACAAACTACAAACACAAATGTCGCTAACACTTTAGTTTAATATTAGCATCAGAGGGGTCCTTTTTTTCTGTATCAGGCCAAATACTTTTATGGCAGTTACAGTCTGAATGAAAAAAAATGTAATTAAATTAAAGCTAAACTGTAGCTTTAGACAGAAAGTAGGTCCACAAACTCCATTCAAACTGACAACATATCCTTGACTGTCTGAAAAGCACAAGATCTGGTCAAGGTCCATTTACTGATGTACTGAGTGCTTTGTTTGGGAACTAATTAAAGGGTTTGTCAAAGTTCATACAGTTAGTGACCAGAGACTTCATGGATTTTGTCAGGACAGAAAGGTCTCTGCAGTGTCGTCTCATGCATGACACATTAAATTACTTCAGCTGGGGTGTTTTCAGCAACAATTGTCACCTTAAATCAGGGAGGTAAAAACAGTACACAGTAACTGAAGTAAACAGTACAAATCTACAACGCTTCCTGCCTGAATAAACTTGTTTTCAAACAAATCTCAATAATGTCTCAATAAATCCTTTGTAAAGACACTCACATGCTTGGTTTATAAATACATTAGCTGGATTGATCGAATCATTTGAATCAATGAGCCAACGACTCACCCATGAAGACAGAGGCAGTTAAGTGTCATATACAATCCAAGGTGCCAGTGCAGAACACCCTAACTAATCTATATATGATAATATTTTTGTCAATATTGCATGTGCTATCATCTTAAGCAAGTGAATGGTATTGTTTTCAGTGGATAACAATAGGGATTGAGCAAACTAAGTTTTGCAAAACATAGTTTGATTCAGCTCTGCATTGAGTTTGACACCTCTTCCTTAAATATAGCTGAGGTTTTACTAACACAGTGGTACCCTACAGAAAAATGCCAATGCATAAATGCCAGTTCTGAACCACCCAAACTGCACCACGGAGCAAATTTCCACCATATAAAAACTTACAGCCTCCTGGTAGAAGGAGCTTCTGCATTCAGAATGGTCTCTATAATTTTGATGAAATACCTGAACTAGCCATTAAGCCCCATTCAAAGGCCAAGCCCAAAGTTTCCACATATCTTCCTAGACAATAAAGAAGACAATAAAAGTAGTGCTTGTACAAAGTTTCAGACATTGTACAGAATTGAACAAACTAGAACAGAGAAGTATTAAGTAAAAGGGAAAGCTCTGAAAGCAGAGGATGCAGTTAAGCGTTCAACAAAAGTGAGCCATTTCACTCTTTCAAAATAATTGTCAGGGTTTTGGGAGGCTGGATAAGTAGACAAGTAATGGTGAGTAAAAAAGGAAAGCTATTTTGTGTCTTTCTGTGATGATACTAGGGTTATGTTATTGTTTTGTTTTTCACTTCTCTCAAATTGAACCAAAAAGTGAGCCAACTGAAAGTGATCTCAGGTCTTTTGGTGTTCACAATATAGTGGACTCAAAAGAGAACCCAATTCCTTTTTTATTTATCTTCTAGAGTGATGTCAGACCCTTTCTTGTTCACACCACAGCCTTATAAGGTCGTACTCACACTATGTACAGTTGCCTTGAACCGGGCCAAAGCACGCTTGTCCCCCCTCCCGTCTCCCCCGACGGCCCGCACTCACATTACATTCGGGCCTGGGCACGCTTTCGTCATCGATGACGCGCTGTTCAGAAGCGCTCTCGCTCAGCTCAGTGGAGATTTCTTTAATTATGTCATTTAAGTCGTTTGATATGCGGCGACACGCAGTCAAACATTTCGTCGAACAGATCAGCCACTTTTGACGCTCATAAACAATCATAAAGTCCTCGTGCTGCAGGAATTAGGAGGTTTGCTGAAGGTGCAGCTGTTGTGCAGCAAGGGGTTTGCGTCTTTAATAAACTACGACAGTTTGTGTTCATTGAACAGTACGAATGATTAATTAATCCATATGAAACAGTCCCTTAAAAGCCTGAGCCCGATTCAGAGCACTCACACTTCTCAAATGATCCGGGAAACGGGCCTGGGCACGGTTCGGATAGCATAGTGTGAGTACGCCCTAAGAACGCTCTGGTTACTAAAGTAACCCTCGTTCCCCGAGGGGGGGGAACGGAAATGCTATGTGGAAACTTCCACTATGGGGATTTCATTCAGAAAGCCAATCATCTGAAAGAGTATGTAAACGGGCCAATGAAATGCCCTTGAGTTGGCAGCTTCAGCTTGCGCACCTGATGCTCGTTGCAATTAACTTGCTATAAGAGTACATGTGCGAGCAAAGCCAAAGCATCATTTTTTTAGCGGAAGAGACTTTCACCTCAACAGCTAAGGGGCAATCATTATGGCAAAGGAACATAGCATTTTCGTTCCCCCCCCTCGGGGAACGAGGGTTACTTTAGTAACCAGAGCGTTCCCCTTCGGAAGGGGAACTTCAATGCTATGTGGAAACTTCCACTATGGGGAAATGTTTGGAAAACGCCATAATGATTGAACCTTACCTTCGCCCCCGATGAGAGGTTTGCCAGGCAAGGAGCGTGAGCGCACCTGCGTCACCAGAGGCGCGGTCTTCCAACGTGTTCCCTGGCCTTTACTTATCCCACTTCAACAGAAGATTTACGGATTTAGATATATTTTTCGGGAGCCGCAAATGCGTCTAGAATAATTTCTAGGAATTTAATACGACAGTACGTTGGGAATGCGTGCAGTCCCGATAGGGAGGACGCTGCGGAGGCCACCTGCTACCCAAGTGGGGAGACTGGGGCAAATAGCATATGAACTAACCCTGAGAAGGGGGAGTAAGCATATGAAAATTAGATGGTTAGCGGTGAGGGAAGACACGGGTCCGCCTGTGAGGGGGGACTGCACCGTGGCAGTATAAGCATATGGGATCGCCTAGTGGGGATCGCACATAGCAGGTACCTATACCCAGAACGCGGGCTGACCATCGGGCAGACCAGCAACGTAACGGGCCAGTGCCTGACTCCTCCGCTGAGTCAGGTGCTTGGGGCCTCGGAGGAATATCTGCAGGGTTCGCCAGCGGGGAACTTTTCTGACAGAGCGAAAAAGCGCACGTATCTCTGGGTTAGAGAGAATGGCGCAGCAAGCGTTTTACAACACCTAACCAAATTTCTCATTCACCGCGTGAGAAAATCGGCTCCCCTCAAGATTAATAAATCTTCTAATAGGTGTCGCCCAGCCCGCAGCTCTACAGTGTCTGTTAGAGAGGCGCCGCGTGCTAACGCCCAAAAGGATGCGCGCTTCGAGGAGCGCGCTCTCACTCTTGGGGGACGCGGCTCGCCCTGGCTCAGATGAGCGAGGGAGATGGCATTCAGAGTTCAGTGGGTATGTTCCAACCTCTGTTTGGATACGGCACTTCCCGTCTGCCGATCACAGTAACAGATAAAGAGCTGAGTACGGTCCGTGTAATAGCAAAGTGCGAAGGACCAAATAAAGGGGCTGGGTCTGCCTCCTCCGTGGGCAGCGCTTGCAGGTTCACTACGTGGCTGAAAGAACGCTGTAGGAACCTAGGGCACCTAGGTGGGCCGGGGTCTCAGGTAAACATGAGAGTGGGCCGACCCAAAACGTTGGCACATTTCGCTGACCGAAAATGCCTCCAGATACCCACCCATTTGGCCGATGCAAACGCGACCAGCAGAGCTGTCTACCTGGACAGAAATCTTAAAGATACTGAGTCGAGTGATCGAGCAGACCTCTCCTAAGAGAGATCTCCAAGTGGGTATGAGAGGGAAACAGGAAAATTAATATTCATGTCTCGCGCCTCTGGGAACTGGATGATGAGACGATACTTCCCAGCGCGCCGCCATCGCCGCATCCTCAGAGCGGGGATGATCGTAACGCCAACCCCTCAGAGCGGAGGGGACAGCCTAGCTCCAGTCAACTGAAGGAGGATAGCATCACTCTGATCTGGCATGCTCGGGGTTCCTTCTCGGGGAAAAAGGTAACCACACAGCGAATAGACTCCACTTCAGGCGTGGGCATGCCTCGTAGAGGGTGCTCAGCCTGAGTGACAGTGTTAACCACCTAATCGGTAAGTCACCTAAGTCCTCCGCGCTCCATCTATGAACGGTACGTGAAGCATAGATCTGGGCGCGGGTGCCAAACGGTGCCTGTCCCCTGTTCCCAGGGGATGTGCCAGGGAGGGGCCATCACGAGGAGAGAGTTGAAAGCAGGTCCGATTGGGCCAGAGAGGCGCAATACGAGAGCTGTTCCTCGACCTCCCTGACTTTACACAGTATCTGTGCGAGTAGGCTCACTGGAGAAATGCGTATTACGCACGCCCCGAGGCCAGCTGTGTAGCCAGTGGACTTTGCAGGGTTCGCCAAGTGGGGAACTCAAGCGAGAGCGCACGAATCTCTGAGTTAGAGAGAGAAAGGCGCAGCACCGAATAGCTGGACAGTCGGGGGTGGAGTCTCCATTTTCCCAGGCGCAACTGCCGTGACAGCGAATGGGCTGCACGGTTGAGCTCGGTGGGGAAAAAATGGAATGCAGCGATTGCGCCGCGTATGACTCCGGGGGAGCAGACGGCGAGCGAGCTGAGACATGCTGCGAGAGCGGATACCCCCACACGGTTGATATACGCCCCCGCTGCCGTACTGTTCGTCCTGACCAGTACGTGTTGTCGCTCCAGCACCGGTAAAAAACGGCGGAGAGCGAGAAACACTGCCAACAGCTCTAGGCGATTGATATGCCAATGCAACTGGGTTTTTTCAGCTGCATGCCCGCAACACACGGCCCCCCAGCCAGTGCTGGAAGCATCTGTCAAAACGACAATATGTCTGGACGCCTGTCCTAGAGGCACTCAGGCCTGTAGGAACGAGGGGTCGTTCCAGGGGCTGAGGGCGCGGCGACACAGCGCAGTGACAGTCACTCGGTGTGTGTCTGCGTGCCATGCGCGTCTGGGGACTCGATCGTGAAGCCAGTGCCGAAGTGGTCTCATATGGAGTTATCCGAGCGCGTACAGCGGCTACGGATGTCATATGCTCCAGGAGCCTCTGAAAGATTTCAGTGGAACCACTATTTTGCTGTCGAACTCTCACAGACAGTTCAGCATTAGCCGAGCGCGCTCTCCGGAGAGGCGCGCTGTCATGGTGACCGAGTCCAGCTCCAACCCGAGAAAAGAGATCCTCTGCACGGGGGCGAGTTTGCTCTATTCTCGGTTGACCTGAAACCCCAATAGGTGGAGGTGCTGGAGCACCTTGTCTCTGTACATAGTCAATTACTCCCGCGAGAGGGCTAAAAACAGCCAGTCGCCGAGATAATTGAGTATGCGGATGCCCGTGAGCCGAAGGGGCGCTAGGGCACCCTCCGCGAGCTTGGTGAAGACCCGCGGATACAGAGAGAGCCCGAAGGGGAGGACTTGTACTGTCAGGCTCGCTCGACGCAGACCGCAGAAAAGTGACGGTGGCGTGGAGTATGGAGACATGAAGTACGCGTCCTTCAGGTCTATGCTGCCGACCAATCCCGAGGACGAACGCACAGGAGGATGCGCTTCTGCATAAGCATTTTGAACGGCAGCTTGTGCAGACAGCGGTTCAAAACGTGCAGATCTAGGATTGGCCGTAACCCACCGCTCTTTTGGGTACGATGAAGTACAGGCTGTAAACCCGCTCTCCATCTCGGCTGGAGGGATCGGTTAGATTGCATCCTTCGCCAGGAGGACAGCAATCTCTCGCAAGACAGGGGCGGGCACAGGGCTGACCCTGGTGACATACACCCCGTGAACTTGGGAGGCCGTTTCGCGAATCGAATCGCGTAGCCGAGTCTGATCGTGCGTATGAGCCACCGCAAAGGGCTGGGCTGCGCTAACCAGGCAGGCACAGCCCTCGCTAATGACTGCATCGCTACAGTCGCTGATGTACCAGCAGTGGGGCAGTGCGGAGTGGGAGTGCTGATCCGGGGAGCGCTGGGGTCCCGCGGAAGAGCTGGAGGCGAGAGATTCACTCACCTTGCACTCAGACTCCGGAGGAGAGGGCTGGAGATGTGAGAGAAAGGAGACCGTCCTCCCAGACCCCGTGAGCCACTGGCGAAGTGCGCCGATCCTGCGAGCTGGAAGGCTTTTCATCGCGTCCCAGACTGGCAGTATTCGGGCTGTCACATCCAGGGAAGGGAAAGATGCTCTCTCTCTGAGGAGCCCGGCCCCCCACCGGGGAGAGAGCAAGTTCCCTCTTCTCCAGATGGCCGTCTCAAGAGCGCTTCGCGGTCCGTTATCCGGACTTAACGGCGCCCTGGGACGGGGAGCGCTGGTTGCCTGCGAGGTGCTCGGCGCTGCCGCTGGCCGGAGGCGCAGGCGGGGGCGGAGCAGCACTCGAAGACGGGCGCTCTTGGCGACAAGCAGTGGATGTGGATGGTTCGGCGGGAGGGGAGCGGTCTTACATCCCCGCCGAAGGATGGCCCATCGTATCCGACTGCACCGCCGTGAATTCCTGGGTGAATTCACCAACGGTGTCGCCGAACGGGCCAGACTGGTATATGGGGGAGTCAAGAAAGTGAACTTTGTCGACTCCGCGCATATTTTTGCCAGGTTTATCCCGAGGTGGCGGTCCTGGACCACTAACGTGGCCATCGTCTTTCCCGGGGCACACGCAGCGGACTTGAGATCCGTGGAGCTCAGTCGGGTGCGGTGCGGGGCTTGTAACAAGCCTGGGTCAGAACCACCCTCGTGCAGCTGGGCCAGCGCGCGCGCATGGACCCTGGCGTGCAGGGTGGAAGCAGTCTGGCCCGCGGCTGTGTGGGCTCTGGCTCGGGAGGCAGAAAACCAACACGCCTTGGACGGGAGATGAGGCTAATTCCAGCAGAAGGAGGCACCACGCGGGCCCGTGATGGCACTCTCAATCTGGGGAATCGACTCGTACTCCCTGGCTGCTCCACCATCAAGAGTGGTGAGGCGGAGGCGCACGCAGATCAGGCAGAGAAAGGTGCCCTCAAGACTGCGTGAGCCCACTGTGCACTTCCGGGAAGAGAGGGATGGGAGGCTAGAAGGTATTGCCTTTTAATCCTCCACATACACCCATCTAGTCGGTCCGGCCGCGGGGCTGGGGGATAAACCATCTCCAGACCCACGACCGAAACAGCCCGGGAAAGCACGGTTATCATGTCTGTTTCAAGATCGGCCGCCGCCGCGCTCGCTCCCGATGGGAGGGAACGGAGGGGGGGGGGGGGGGGGGATCCTTCATCAGACCATGACAGCCCAACCTCCGATGCAGCGGTGGACATCTGAGCCTCGGTGTCATCAAGTGAGAGGGCGGCCATCCGAGGATGGAGCGCTTCTCTCACTCAAAGCTTGGATGGAGCGCGTGGAGGAGTGAGAGGTCCACAAGCCCGAGGGCGGCAGATTTACTCCCACTGTAACCCTCAGATCTGCCCGAGTGCCCACCGCGGAGCGGGGGACAACTGGGGTGGGTGGCTCTTTTGCAAGAGCGAGCCGCGATCTTAACTGCGCAACAGACATGCCACCGCAGTGATGGCATGCACTGCCCACGAGCACCGCATTAACATGCTGGACCCCCAGACATGAAACGCAGTGCTCGTGCCCATCATCCGAGGAGAGGAAACCACCGCATCCAGAAACGCACAGTCGGAGCGACGTCTTGAAAAAGACGCGCTGCACGACCATGTTGCTCTTTTAGGAAATTCGCAACAATACATACCGCTCTGGAGGACCGGACCCAAAGGACGCCAGGCAAGGGAGAAACCCAGCTCGACCGTCTGCTGCTGCGTGTCACACACTCTCGACCGGGAGATCGCTCTCGTTCACTCTCTGTCTGAAACTCAGCTGGAGGAACCCTCATCGACTCTCTCAGAAGGCTGTTGAAGTCTCTGAAGTGAAAATGAATGATGCTTTGGCTTTGCTCGCACATGTACTCTTATAGCAAGTTAATTGCAACGAGCATCAGGTGCGCAAGCTGAAGCTGCCAACTCATTGGCATTTCATTGGCCCGTTTACATACTCTTTCAGATGATTGGCTTTCTGAATGAAATCCCCATAGTGGAAGTTTCCACATAGCATTGAAGTTCCCCTTCCGAAGGGGAACTCAGACCCCAGCTTTATGTGCAGCATTTAGGTTTTACCACAATGAGATTGCATTATAATAACCCTGCTGAAAAAAACAACTTAAACCAGCATAAACTGGTTGACTGGTTTAAGTTTGTCAACCAGCCTGGTTTTAGATGGGTTTTGGTCATTTCCAGGCTGGTTTCCAGCCATTTCCAGCCTGGTCTTAGTTGGTCAGGCAGGAAAATGACCAGCTTTAACCAGTTAAATCCAGCTTGACCAGCCTGCTTTAAGCTGGACATAGCTGGTTTTGGCTGGGCTCCCAGCCTGGCTAGGCTGGTCAAGTTAGTTTTAGCTAGTCATCTCCCAGCCTGACCAGCTAAGACCAGGCTGGAAAAGGCTGGAAACCAGCCTTGAATTGGCCAAAACCCCTCTAAATATAGACCTTTTTGTTCGTTGCTGCATGAAGGGTGCCATAGTGACCAGTGCCTTTCGGTAGGGTGCATAGAACTTCCGTTAAGAATTGTCATCAGCCAGAGCAGCGTTTCTCAATCGGGTGTCAATACTGTTTTCAGTGGCTTATGGAGTGTTTTTGTGATGCACAACTTTAATTTTGAAAGAAAGACGTGTGTCTGTGTGTGAGAGAAAAACATCCTCCTAATTCAGTGGCTGCTGCCAGATCAGACGTTGAAATATAGCGTCAGTTTTCCCGACCTGTCAGCTGTAATACTGTACTCTGCGGCTCTCCAGAGCACACACACACAAGCAATACCACAATGCATTATAAAGAGCAAACCATATTACTGGCATGAAACTAGCAGGTATGTAAGCCATGCAATTTCCAAAAATTACCAATAAAAGTATGTTACTGATACTATGCTGGCTGATTTACATGTTGATTCTAATCGGGAGCAGTTATGTTTCATTTTGTTTGTTTGTATTGTGCAGTATTTACCACGGTCATCAAAATGCCAATTTATTTTTACTTCATGACACTTATTCAATCAATGTGTTAGTGGGACAGTACAGTAGACTATGTGTGTATGTCAAACATTTTGGTGAATTACATTTGTTTGGGTTGATTTATATATTTGAAAGACAGAGAAAATGTTCATTTTAGAGCTGACGATGTTTCATTTAAGTGTGGTTTATATATGAACTAATTTCGAGAGGATCACGTGCTTATGATCAACATGGCTGGCACCTTATCAGCTTAGTAATCTGCCCTATTAGATGATTACGGACACACTATAAATAACCAGAGATTTCACTCCAGTTATCTTCGTCTCGAAGTTCCCCACCCTTCCACCCCTACTTCCACCCATTCCTATAGGGCGTCACGGCGGCCCAGTGACTAGCACTGTTGCCTCACAGCAAGAACGCCGCCGGTTCAACCTCCCATTGAGCCGGTTAGCGTTTCTGTGCGGAGTTTTTATGTTCTCCTCGTGTTTGCGTGGGTTTCCCATGGGTTCCTCGGATTCCTCCCACCGTCCAACAACATACACCATAGCCAATCGACTAAACCAAATTATTACCTAAGACAACCTTAGTTTACACTTTTCACACGGCGATAAGCGGGGGAGTTCTCGAGACCTTCCTGAGCTCGAACTCCCCTCTCGCCCTTCTAACGGGAGGGAGCCCCGGGCTCGAGGATATACGAGCTCAGGGCTCTCTCCCGGGACAGCATGCCAATTATGCTTTATTGATCATCAGCTAAGTGTGAACTCTTGAAATGGCCGTCTGACAGTGAGGGAAAAATACCTCACAGCAGTTGTTTTCCATCCCATTAGATCACATTTTTTAAATAATCAGTCCAGGAGGTGGTGCTGATTGACAGCAGTGTTAGTTCAAAAACATTAGAAGCAAGTAAAATAGATTAAAACTATTGTTTCAAAGCTGTCCAAATGTGACTGTTTATACGCATCAGCTGCCGACTGGAAGTTCAAAGCATCCTCCTTACGAATGCACTCAAAGCATAATCGGTAATTTTGCGTTCTAAGAAAAAGGTCTATAGATAGAGTGATAGAGTGTTTCTTCGGTTACACTATAAACAAAGAAGTGTTCCATTAATGAACACTGCTTTAATGTGTATCATCAAAGACTATAGAAAACACAAGACATGTCACTCATATAGTTTTGAGCGGAGAAAAGTGTAACAATCAATATGGCGAATGAAGCCTCGCCTACTAGTACAGAAGCCAATCATCGATTGCTATAGACTGAGGTTTCTCCGGGGGAAAGCTCGGACCAGACATGTGCTTTTACGACAGGTTTTGTAGTCAACAAACACACTGGAATCTCAGTGAATACTGAAAACTATACAGACGTAAGAAATATATCCACGTAAAGCTTGAAATCTCTACTTTTAAATGAATCAACTACAATTGAAAAACTAGTACAAACTAGTAAACAAAAGGTCGCTGTAATTTCTGGAGGAAATTCGATATCAAGACCAAGTTGTGGATTACTTCAGAAGACCAACGCGATCTAACAAAGCATTATCCAGAGGATGCTAATATGTAACACTGCCATAAAAGAGGTCGGTGTTGAGGTCTCGTTCCTTTTGAGTGCACATGCGCATTAGCTTGGGCACCCTGAAAAAAATGCTGATTTTGTTTGATTTGAATGTTTAGAAATGAAACTTATGAGATGGTTGTTTCTTAATTGTATTAGTGATTCCAAATATGTGATGTATTCGTAAACTTAACAAACAGTTTTGGATAATTTGATGTTTCCCCATTCAGTATACTGCCCGAGAGGTTTTTTAAAGATGGTCACCGAGTGAAATGACTTGCCTTAAAGGCACTTTGGTACTGTTTAAAGGTTGGATGAAAAGAAAATACCATGTATAAGTTTCCCTGTAAGTTTCTCCTCAGAGATTTATTCATAGTAACTCCTACTCCAACTGTATCACAATTTGAATCGTCACATATTTAAATCAGTTTTAAACTTTCTTGTGCTTGCTACATCCCTGTTTGTATATTTTATTGACAGCTGGTGTTCAATGTATTTCCCTTTCCAGATTTCAATAAATTCGCAGATCGCCTCCTGAGACTACACAGCCATGCGACCTGTCAAGGTTGAGAAGTATTCTATTGTCATAGCAGAGATAGCTGCAGGTATACAGCAAGCCTCCATATTCACTTGTTGAAACAAAACGCAAAGTGGACCAAGATCTCAGCCACTTAATATATCACAAAGATATTGAACTACAAACTAATCTCCAAATTATCCAAACTCAGACCACCTCCAGAGGATCATTTTGGTGTTCGCTTTTGTATGCTTGGTTTTTGGGTTCATTTAGGGTGGAATGAAATCACTTGGTATGTTCACATATACACACTGAATCGATCCAAGTGTGTTTAATGGGTTAAACAAACAAGGTGTGAAAACACATATACAAACATAAAAGAGCATCTTGAATGTGATGCAAGCCATTACTGGTAGTCAGTGCTAGGTAATAAACAGAGGTTCTGAATCATTTTAGAGGTTTGCATGCATGTGTTGTAAGTTCAGGTAGAAGTGCATCGCAAAAGTCCAGTCTAAAAGTTACAATGGTCTGGAAGAGGAGTTGTGTAGCCTGCTCAGTAAGCATTCATTCCCAGAGGGGGAACTGAGAGAACTATAAAGGCACTGGGTCATTTCACTGACATTGGCCATCTTCACTTTGCTTAAAGCAAACAGATTCACTTTCTCATTCCTGAAAGGGAGAAATGGAAATGCACACTTAATACAAAGTTCTACACTAAGTAAAGACAAACTCTGCAGGATGTAGATTGTTGAATTCCAAATAAACTATGCCAACATTGCCTTCATGGCTGGAGTTGGATTTATTATTAATTTACCTTTTTAGATGTGCAAAAAAAAAAGAATGTAGGTGGTAGAATCACAACAGTTACAGTAGGAACATGTCAATCTAAATATGCAATTTATGCTTTTATTCTGAAGTAAAATAGAACATTGTATTTCTGAAATTTCACAAGCCTGCTTTGTTGAATGGTTTTTGTGGTATGAAGTTTGCAGAATTTGAGTATTTAATCATCTGCACTGGTGGCTCATTTTTGTAGGATGATTCAAGTTCTGTCATCTGTATGGATGTTACAGTGGACAACGTAGCTTCTAAAGAGAGTTTATTTCTTGCCTCAGTTTTGTCGACGACTATCACTGTGAAGATTTTCTCATCAATGGAACGTGGAAGCCAGAGTGAAAGCTATTTCACTTTTGCCAAATGTCAAGTCTTTAATATTAATTATATTTATTGTTTGATATATCTTAACCTTACATCGAATTTATGTATATATCATGTACAGTCAAGCCTGAAATTATTCATACCACTGGTAAATTCTGACTTAACCTTAGATTTATTCAACCAGCAAGTTTTTAATTTATTTTTTTGGACCAGAAATGACACAGGCTTCTCCCAAAAGATAATAAGATGATGTACAAGAGTCATCATTGTGGAAAAACAAATGTATATATTTCTCAGTTTTTATTTACATTTGAACAAAAGCTTTAAAGCAAGGACTTTGGCAATGGTATGAATAATTTTGAGTTTGACTGTATAGCATTTTACTATAGTAAAATACACTGCAGTGTATTGTCTCACTAGTGTAACCAAAATGTTTTACTGGAAAATGTTATTTTTGAGGTATTTTTTACTATGAAACGCCACATTTTCAAAGAAAGAAAGAAAAAAAATCCATAAAGTAATTTACGTGATGTTTATCAGGTTTATCTAAGTTCAGGTCTTTGAAATGATGCATTGAGAATCCATATGAGTATGTGTGCTTAAGCTCTGCAAACTCATTAAAGACATCTGTTCAGTCGACTAGCAAAATGCTCCATCAATACAGCAGCATTCATTTGAAAAATGAAGAACAATTTGAAGAGCTAAACGGTCCAAGGAAAATGACATATGCTTTGCCGTTTGGGCATGGAGAGGCAAAAGTGAGTGTGAATAATTTTATAGTTTAGTCACATCATATATATACTGAGCACAAGGAAAATGATCTATTGTAAGAAGTGAAAAGACTGTCCTTTTCGCCTTGACATTGGAGATGGATGAGTTCCTCTAAAACTGTAGAACAACTCACAAATCGTTTTTTTTTTTTTTCATATAAGTAGTAAGCAATGCTTTTTAAAGGATGTAAGTTACCTACACTGTATTCTTTCAATTATTTAATGTTGTCTCAACACAAATCAATTAAGTTAACTTAATTATTTTTACAAATGTAAGTGAATTGAACATAAAACAATTTATCAAAAAAAAACTTTAAAAAAATGTGTTGGTTCAACTCATATTAAAAGTGCTGTATGTAAGTTTTAGACACCTCTAAATCCTAAAGATACCATAATATGTTTGCAGATATTTAAGAAACATGCACAGTGAACATTCTTGTTTATCTGAAAAACAATGCTAGAGTCAGATATTCTGCTTTGAAAATGCCAGAATGCTGTCTTTGTTTTGGTCATTTAACCCGCCCAATGTCATTTTATTTCAGCACTCCAGGTTGCCTTTCTAAAAAAGAGCGCATTTCATTCATTCATTCATTTAGAAGAGATCTCAAAGTGTGTGTCCGCGATTGAAATGCGATCTCCAGTGGAGCGTAGCAGACTCCGAAATAAGATGCAGATTCAGAGTTCCACATGAGGTGGTTATATATTACAAATAATATAAATATTACAAATGTAAACATTAGGTGTGCGGGTTACATTGTAATCCTGTGTCATATCAACATGCTACGTGAGGAGATGCACAGTGATAAGCAATTTAGCTGTTTGCACCAGATGAAACATGACAGAAATTTAAAAACAGACAATCAGAAGCACAGAATAGTGCACGTACTGCACTCCAACAAAATGGTAAGGTTTATAAACTAATTAATACATAAACCTCTTTAACATTATTAAATGTACATGCTGAATCACTGATATGTGTTGGCTTGCACTAAGTCACAGTTCTGAAGTTCATTTTCAAACATTTTTTTTTATATTTTTAAGATCTGAGGTGAACTATCTGCTGCTGCTTTCAGTAGTATGGAAATAAATGTCATGCAAAATGGCATTCAAACTCGCATTAATAGCATTTAATAATGAATAAAGCATATGAGGTGTACCTGAGACAATCACAGTTTATCGTGTTGTAAAAAAAATTAAATTTTAATTTCAGGCATTGGTTAGAACAAAAACTCCGTTTAATATGGAAAATATTCCTTCTATCTCGTGCCGTTGCTTTTATTTAGAACATGACTTGAATCAGCCTTTAGGCTTGATAGTCAGGCTAGCTCCTATCAATCTGGCAACATGCACTTGCGTGTGTTTTGAACCAGGCGTGCAATAGCTAGTTCAACCACTGGGTGTCAAATGTACATACTGAACCTTTAAATAGGTAAATTAAACAAGTAGCAAGTACTTTTTGAGTGTAATTTGGTGAGGTTCCAAAAAGAGAAAGGCCAGGTTCTAAAGTGGTTTAGGCTTTGTTAGGTGTATCATTTATCATTGTTATTCTTAATTTCTTAGTTTCATTTTTATAATGCATTGTATTTATAATGCCTTTATAAAGCCTTATCCCTTTAAGAGTGGACCTCTCTTAAAAAGAGAACTTTATTCTAGAGGTAGAGCCTTTTGGTGAGTAAAACTCAAATTACTAAGTTCAATTAGGGAATCTGACAGCAATTTATGTCAGCCCTTGAAAGTGTTTTATTCAGTCTCCCAGGTAGTCTGGAAGTCTTCAATTACTACCCTTCATGAACGATATTTTACAACCCCACACACCAATTTTTTTGAAATTGTCCAGTGTTTAGTCGATAGGCCTGATATATGAATGACGTGTGAGAACAAAAGCCATCCTGATCTCACGAGACAAGCGTGACTGTGCATACATTTTTGCAAAGGGCAAAATACATGCAAACAACTCTCATCTTCAAAACAAATGGACCTTCTTAATAACAGATGGATCATAAACAAGGATACTAAAACAGTAGATGTACTCAATGAACTAGTGCCGTTTAAATTGACCCTAACCCTTTTTTTTTTATTATTAAAAAATAATAATAATTATAAATGGACGTGATAAATTAAACAAACAAACAAATTATTTAATAAATGACAATTTATGACCAATACAAATTGGCCCATAAATAAATTAACACTTTCATTACTAAATGTGTACAAACATTTTAAATATAGTTGATCATTTGACCTGACTGGCAGAGAAGTTTATGAGTGGCAAGCAAAAATAAATAAATAAGTAAATAAATAAATAAATAAATAAATAAATAAATAAAATACAATAAAATAAATAAAAATTAAATAAATAAAATAAATAAAATAAAATGTCACAATCATCAACAATCTAGCAGTTGTAGATCACTGTAAAACTACAAATCTGTCACGGAACTGGACATCAAATCCCATCATGCACCTCACACAAAAGGGAGTTGGCAATCGATATACAGGTCCCGCAACCCATTATCATCAACGACGAGGAAGACCCCAGCATCACTTGCCTCTTCCTATCAGGAGCCACTCGCAGGGTGGGGGTTCTATCACCAGCTTGGTCCCTTGCACTCCCCTCACTTACCAGCAGAGTTCCTCATCCCCTGAATACTAACCCTATGCGAACTCCATTTCCCATCACCCCATGCCTGGAGCTGATTAGACAGCACCTGAACTCTATCACTGTCCGCATATTAACCTTATTCTGCGATGCGGAAGTGCGCTCATTTTTGTGATGGCAGAAAACGATCAAACTACTTGCTTTACAAACGAGTGTTTGCATGCTTATACAGATGAAGCAGAATGATATAATAAGAAAATATCAATTTGCAACATCAAGCAGCAAAACGAGCTCTTTTTAAGATCTAAAAATAAATGTAACTGAATGAGACCGGAAGTCTTGAGCCAAAATGATTTAGATGGCTGCTCATACACGGAGAATAAGGTGAATAAACTGCTTCTCTCCCTGTATTTAAGTCTTGATTTGCCTAACAAACACTACTGAGCATTTTTCTAACCTGCCTTTGACTACATGTTGCCAACTTTGATTTTTATCCCTCTTTGATGCCTCCTCGCCATTGATGATGATGGGTTGCGGGGCCTGTACACCGGTTGCTAACCCCCGCTTGTGTAAGGTGCATGATGAGACTTGTCCAGTTTCGTGACAGATTTGTAGTTTTCCAGTGATCTGCAACTGCTAGATTGCTGGTGATTTTGACAATAAAACACGCATTTACATTGACATTTAATCATTTGTCAAATTTAGAAAAATAATAATAATAATAAAAGTAGTCAAAGCAACAATTTGGGACAATAGAAGCGTAAAATCTATGTCTCAGTATGTCTAATGTAGCACAGCAATGAAAATAATATAGAATAGACAATGTTTATGGTAGAATATGTGTGTTTCTGTGTAAATAGTATTGTGGTAAAACAGTAGTGTGTAAAAAAGTATTTATCTGTATATGCATTTTGTGTATGTATTAAGTCAGACCAAAAGCCCCTTTCACATAAACAGACCTTTCTGGAAAATTACTGCCAATTTTCCGGAAAGGTCTGTATGTGTGAACAGGCCCCTTTTGAAAATACCGGTAAATTCGTTCTGGCAATTTTCAGGAAAGATAAGTTATAACATTACTGGATTTGCCGGAATGCTGCTCTGTGTGAATGCAGTCAGAAAATTACCGGAAAGAGCGCATTATTGCTTAGAACATGCTGACGTGAGACGTGTACTCCAGCCAATCAGAACATTCAGACACATTCACATCCCCGCTGTTTATGAAAATAAAAGCCTTTGAATATTTTTCCAGACACATTTAGCTGCTAGATGTTAGTCAGATAACGTTTCTATGTTCCTTCTTAATGCCAACTGTGTAAAAAAATTCGATAAAACGCTTATGATAAACCGCTGTTTGTTTACCTTCAAGCTTTGCTTCCTTCAGTTGCTTGACACGTGCAGTTGAAGCAGCCGGTGAGCGCCAGCACACACACATATTATGTACATCTCGAGTGTTCATCTATGTTTTCATCGAAATTGTTTACAATATTTATCTATCCACAGAGTTTGTAATGTAGTCAAATGTTTACAAATACAAGCGCAGCCGTATAGAGGTCATTTCTGGTTAATGATGTCAGAATTTACCGGTATTTTGGAATGGATGTGTGAATGGTCTTTTCCGGAAAAATTCCACAACGTCCTTGCCTGTGTGAAACGCTTTTTTGAATTTACCGGAAAAGTCGTTTCAGAAATTTTCTGGATATGGACTGTGTGAAAGGGGCTAAAGTCAATAATCTAACATCAGCACATTAATGGAGGTAAAATGTACTGTATTGTAAATACAGTAAATACCCCCTCTAAATAACCCTACCTAATTTCACAAAAAACAATTGGATCGATCTATATCAATAGAGGTTAATAGCATTGCTGCTGTGTACAGACCACTACGTCTACTTCTACTTTTACTACTACTACTACTACTACTACTACTACTACTACTACTACTACGACTAATCAGACCTCCTAGTTTTTCGCAATTTCGCAATAGTTGAATCTAACGTAAAATCAACAAACAGTTGCAACTTTTTGCGATCTGCAAAATTCTTAATTTAAACGCAAAATAATTGCAAAAAAATTTAAATAATCTCATAAAATGTCCAATTCCAAACCATATAACCAAATTATATTTATTTCAGTTTTCAATTAATTGTTTTACATGACAGGCGACGTGGTGGCACAGTAGGTAGTGCTGTCATCTCACAGCAAGAAGGTCGCTGGTTCAAGCCTCGGCTGGGTCAGTTGGCGTTTCTGTGTGGAGTTTGCATGTTCTTCCCGCGTTCGCATGGGTTTCCTCCAGGTGCTCCGGTTTCCCCCACAGACATGCAGTACAAGTGAATTAGGTAGGCTAATTTGTTCTTAGTGTATGTGTGTGAAGGAGTGTGTGTGGATGTTTCCCAGGGATGGGTTGCAGCTGGAAGGGCATCCGCTGCGTAAAACATGTGCTGGATAAGTTGGCGGTTCATTCCGCTGTGGCGCCCCCAAATTAATAAAGGGACTAAGCCGAACAGAAAATGAATGAATTAATGTTTTACATGACTTATAGTCATTGCATACGCAGCGAACGTGATGTATTGCAGTGTCTCTCGAAAAACGATGTCTCACCTGCGCCCTTACAATCATTACATTACATGGGAGGGGGGTTTTGCAGTAAGCAGACGTGAATGAAGTGCAAGTGATTTACATGTGAAGTCAATGCAAAGATGGGATTAGACATCCTGTGGCACGAATTGGGTGTTTTGTGCGTTGGACGCGCTTCAGACTGCAAAATAAACTGGGAGCAAACATCTAACAAACGAAGCTACGGAACAGACAATGATGGAGATTGTTTCAAAGATGACGGCTGCTGGACGTGACCGATTTGAAGGACATTATTTGTGTTTACATGTATCTGAGAGAGAGAAAGTAAGATTGTGGATAAAAATAAGAGTTATACAACCTTCCTCTGGGTTAATCCCTGCCGTTTTAGATCTGTTTTAGATCTTGTCTAGACAAGAGACCAAAATAAAGAAGCTTTATTTTTATAATGTGTGTCATTGTGCCAGATTACACACTTATTGTAGGGTACCTAATATGGTAAATAAGATATCATGTATATATAATTTATATATATATATATATATATATATATATATATATATATATATATATATATATATATATATATATATATATATATATATATATATATATAATATCTATATATATAAATATTATATATGTTTTTTTAATAGCAAAATTTCTGGGAATTACCAATCACACCAGTCATTTTTATCGCAAAAAAAACACAAAACAAATCATGAAAAACTAGGGGCTATGACTAATAATAATACAAATCACTTCACCCCACCCCTTCACCATTTTCAGTCATATTCAACCCCCTTCACGGAACAGCTGCCAGGTAGCACGAGAAACACTCTGATTACAGTGAGAGTGAATGTCCATTTCAATAGGAAGCCCTTCATGCTAAAATGATGGCGAGATGAAACATCATGCTGGTCTCTGTGAGAATATGCCCATCGAGCCTGTTGAGTTTGTCCAGCTGATGTGGGCAGTAAAAGAGGGGGAGGCAGACACCTGCACATCTAAATCAAAGGCACACATGACCACAATGTGTTGAGATGAGGAGTTTTGCAGCACAAAAGCTCAGATTATCTGGATAAAACAGGCAGAGACAGCTATGAGGAGCCGCATTGTGATCTCAGGATCACAAAGCGCTTAGTTGGCCCTCAACCTCCATGTCGATATAGAGGCCTAATTAAGAGTATTAATTACATCAGCGGCACAGTGGGGCTACAAATAAAAGTTCAAAATCTCTTCTTTGTGTTTCTCTTTGTAGCCAATGTGTTCAAATCTCTATAGAGAGTTTCAGAACTGTACAGAGAGTTTCTCTTTAGAGAATTCAGAGCAAAAAATGAAGACCGTCACTGCTCGACAGTGTTAGCATTTGCAAATACACATATACAAAATAATATTCTAAATGAATAGATAATACACCTGTAGGTCACACTTTATTTTGATGGTCCGTTTGTTGAATTTAAGTTACATTGCATAAACATGCCAACTAACTCTCATTAGATCATAAGTAGACTGTCAGGTTGGGGTTGGGGTTGGGGTTGTGGTTAGTGTAAGTTGACGAAAGCCTACTACCAATTAAGCATATTAGGTGATGTGCATCTCTGTAATGCGAAGGGGTGTGGTCTAATGACATCAACACCCTATATCAGGTGTGCATAATTATTAGGCAACTTCCTTTCCTTTGGCAAAATGGGTCAAAAGAAGGACTTGACAGGCTCAGAAAATCAAAAATGGTGAGATATCTTGCAGAGGGATGCAGCACTCTTAAATTTGCCAAGCTTCTGAAGCGTGATCATCGAACAATCAAGCGTTTCATTTAAAATAGTCAACAGGGTCGCAAGAAGCGTGTGGAAAAACCAAGGTGCAAAATAACTGCCCATGAACTGAGAAAAGTCCAGCGTGCAGCTGCCAAGACGCCACTTGCCACCAGTTTTGCCATATTTGAGAGCTGCAACATCACTGGAGTGCCCAAAAGCACAACGTGTGCAATACTCATGGGCAAGGTAAGAAAGGCTGAAAAACGACCACCACTGAACAAGACACACAAGCTGAAATGTCAAGACTGGGCCAAGAAATATCTCAAGACTGATTTTTCTAAGGTTTTATGGACTGATGAAATGAGAGTGAGTCTTGATGGGCCAGATGGATGGGCCCGTGGCTGGATCGGTAAAGGGCAGAGAGCTCCAGTCTGACTCAGACACCAGCAATGTGGAGGTGGAGTACTGGTTTGGGCTGGTATCATCAAAGATGAGCTTGTGGGGCCTTTTCGGGTTGAGGATGGAGTCAAGCTCAACTCCCAGTCCTACTGCCAGTTTCTGGAAGACACCTTCTTCAAGCAGTGGTACAGGAAGAAGTCTGCATCCTTCAAGAAAAACATGATTTTCATGCAGGACAATTCTCCATCACACGCGTCCAAGTACTCCACAGCATGGCTGGCAAGAAAGGGTCTAAAAGAAGAAAAACTAATGACATGGCCTCCTTGTTCACCTGACTGAACCCCATAGAGAACCTGTGGTCCATTATCAAATGTGAGATTTACAAGGAGGGAAAACAGTACACCTCTCTGAACAGTGTCTGGGAGGCTGTGGTTGCTGCTGCATGCAATGTTGATGGTGAACAGATCAAAACACTGATAGAAACCATGGATGGCAGGCTTTTGAGTGTCCTTGCAAAAAAAGGTGGCTATATTGGTCGCTGATTTGTTTTTGTTTTGTTTTTGAATGTCAGAAATGTATATTTGTGAATCTTGAGATGTTATATTGGTTTCACTGGTTAAAATAAATAATTGAAATGGGTATATATTTGTTTTTTGTTAAGTTGCCTAATAATTATGCACAGTAATAGTCACCTGCACACACAGATATCCTCCTAAAATAGCTAAAACTAAAAACAAACTAAAAACTACTTCCAAAAATATTCAGCTTTGATATTAATGAGTTGTTTGGGTTCATTGAGAACATGGTTGTTGTTCAATAATAAAATTAATCCTCAAAAATACAACTTGTCTAATAATTTTGCACTCCTTGTTGAAGAAGCAGTATCAGCAGATATTAAGCAGACAGTCTACTAATACTCAAATGGACCATCAAAATAAAGTGTTACTCAACTGTATTCTTTACATTGGGGTTGGGTGGCCTTTTGTTGGTTTCCATCCAATGAACAGATTCACTAAAAACAAACAACACCACCAAAAGTCAGGATTTATGAAAGACTATAAACATTTATGTTGAAAATATATATTATAGGTTATATTTTTTATCAAAATGTGCCTCACACAGCCTAAAAAGTGAACTCAAAATATCTATTTTTATATTTTGTTATGTATTATTTTTATTTTTGGGGGGGAGCTTCCTTTTCATATGCACAATTTATGGGATGAGGGTATATTTAAATTAATAATGTAGCTGCATTCAATTCACATAATCATGCCAGTTTTGACATGAGAACACATGACATTCTACTCAGGGCTTTTCATATCTTTGGACCCTGCATTCTATTTCTTTATGTCTAAATCTATGGTGGTCAGTTTGCACTGTTCTCATGTAATACAAGCTATAGCTCTCTGAAAATTGTCCATTTACAAGTTGGAATTATGAGCTGTAGAGGATGTGAAATTTTTTATTATTTGGAATTGTGGTAACTAAGGTATGATAACTATTTTCTGATATTTGAGGTGGTCAGTTTAGTGGTATTTACAGAATTGCTGTCATGGTTGTGGATCTGTCTCTCTGTCTCTTGTATGTGTGTGTGTGTGGGTATGGGTGTGTTTGTTTGGGTGCACCTTCACCGCGTGACTGTGTGTGTTTACATGTCGTCAGCTGAGCGGTCACGTGCTTTGCTGTTGTTCAGCATCGCTCAGCTGTTAATCAGTGAACCACAGGTGCATCGCGTTACCGCGCGCCTTTATCTGTTCAGTGTTTGTATCTCGTGTTGTCAGTTCGTTGTGGTTCACGTCTGTGTCTGTTTCCTGTTAGGCTTCTCTCGCTGAATCCGCTGGTGGTGAGTCATCATAGAGTCTGTTGCTTTTGGACTTGTCAAGCACGGCTTGGTTTCATTGAAGTTGTTACCGCGGTTTGAACTGATGACACTCACAAGAGATTAACTTTGTTTTGCTGCTCTGAAGAACTATTACCCCTGTTAAGCATTGTTGATTTCCTTGAGAGATCCATCATTGCTCTACCCTATCCCTCGATATCTGGTGAGATCTATACCAGTTGTTATTTCCTGTTATCCCTGTTAATAAATCAACTTGCATTCACTTGCATTTGGGTCTCCTGCGTATTTGTGACAATTGCCTCCCCTTAAAAAAGCATGCCTTTTAAACAATTTTGTCTTCAGCATTATTGTTAGTCCAGCAGCCTGTCTTCCTCAAAATAGTGGTTCATATCCTGTTTAAAATGGTGTAAGTAGAAGTGATGATGTTAGATTGGTTCTTTGGCTGTGATGATATTGCTGTTATGGGAGAGCGGGGCACAAAGTAACACTTTTTGGTTATGGTCAAATAATGAACAAAGTAATAGGGTTAGACAAACCATATTTTTTACAAACAATCAGTGTTGGGGAGAATACTTTGTAAATGTATTCAGTTACAGAATACAGAATACCTGCTTTAAAATGTATTTTGTAACGTATTCCGTTACTTTGCTTAATTCTGGTACTGTATTCTAAATACTTGGAATACTTGCCCTTAAAAACAGCCTTCAAGTCTATTAAATGTCACACTATGCGTTGGTAGCAATTTCTGCAGGAAAACAGAGGGCCTCTAATGCTAAACATTATTGACTGACAGGGAAAAATAAATAAAACAATATAATTATGTTTATTAAATAATGTTTATTTATCAAAGTGTCAACAAATTCAATTTCTGTTTCTATAATAAAGATAAAAAGTGTTTGAACATAGACAGCATTACTGTCTGTAATATACAGTTTATGTATACAATATGCATTTTGCTTACCCTTTGTATTTCACAGCCTGCACAGAAAAAGAGATTGCACTGCACTGTCAGGTTTCGCTCACCCCTCTCATTCTTTAAAGAGAAAAAATGCTTGAACTTCCAAGACGTGAATGCATTTTTTCCTTTACTGCTGCTAGAAAGTTGCTTCGGTTGCGGCTCCAACCCCTCGAGCTCCTGGTCTGAATCCTTCATATTTGTACACTCAAGTTAACCAGGGCTGCCAACTTTGGCTAAGGTGTCCCGCCCACATTTGTGTCAGAAAAGCGAACGTAAATTTAAGAAGCGTAAATGAAACCTCTGAAAGCGCAAACGAAACATCAAGCAGCGATTTCACGAAGAATGACGGCAAACAAAGCAGTTTATTTGAAAATCATGGTTGTTGTCCGGTTGTTCGCTGTTTGCGATCGTCCTTTTTGCTGCGTGAGAAAATGGAGGTGTGGCGTGAGAGCGTGAGAACAGGGTCATTTGCGTGAGTCTCACTGAGTTAACGCTGGTGATTGCAGTCGGGAGTGTAGCTTCTGTTTCTATGGTTTCGGCGGCAATTTAGTAATATTATTATGGGCCAGACATGCAACGCCCGAAGTATTCCAATGGTATTAGGAAAGTAACTGTATTCTAAATACTTGGTTTAAAAATAGTAACTGTAACGGAATACAGTTACTCATGAATAGTATTCTAAATACGTACCGCCGGTACATGTATTCCGTTACTCCCCAACACTGCAAACAACACACAAGCCTCTCCTACAAATGAGTACTGGAATTACGATCGCCGGACCTATAGTTTCTGTGCAGTGTTGCCAAAAGTGCCAAGAGTAAAAATGTTACTTTTTACCCCACCTGCGGGGCAAGTTGTAACATACAGGGGGTTAGTTTAGGAGATTTCACACAATTAATTTAAATTCAGTTTACTTTAAATAGTAGCTGTATTTCCTCAGTAATCGGCTCATTTCTTTTTTATTCTACATAGCACAGTATGTTTATTTATTTATTTTTGTTTATTGGATTAACACATTTGAATGTATTTGCATTATTATCAATTTATTCATTATTATACAATGCATTTATTTGCATTATTAGCAATAAAATATGTTTTTTTCTATAAAAAAAAATATTTTCTATTAAAAAACATTTTTATTTAAAAAGTTCTCAACATTATACTCAAAATTCAAAAATATATTTTGTTAGTTTAGTTGGTGTTCAACAGTGTGTGGCTTAATTGTAACACCCTGTTACAACTAGCCCCGCTGTGTCATGTTTTACTCAAAACTGGCTAGCAGTCACTGTGTGTTTTATACATCTTTCAAAATGATTTCATCTTTTAGACTAGAAGACGGTGATGACGACAATATAAGATTTTACATTCATACTTTCAACGATTTTTTTCAAAATAAAAAAATATCGACTATAATAAAAAATAGTTTTATGCTGCAAAAAGGGTTTCTCCTGTGTATCTCATCCAAATTTCGCCAAAAATTTTCAATAATTGGCAGGAAGACGTCTGGCGACACTGTGGTGAAAACCTCGGAGGCATGCCATGATCAACCCTGAGCAAATACCTTAAAACTCTGTGTTACATTTAACCCCGCGTTACTTTGTTCCCTGCGCTCCCCTACTAATCTACTGATCTGATTATTAATGGCATAGTTCATCAGAAAATGAAAATGTACTTACCCTCAAGTGAATCCAAACCTTTATGAGTTTCTTTCACAAAAGAAGATATTTTGAAGAAAGCTGAAAACCTGTAATCATTGACGTCTATAGCAGGAAAATAAAAACTCTGAAGTCACAGGTTTTCAGATTTCTTTCATGGGGGAGTAAATGAGAAAGAAATTTATCTTTAAAAGCTCATGAAACCCTTATTTTTTAGTTCAGGTTTCCCCTATTCTTATAATAATTTTTTCCAATACCATTTAAATGTACATGGTAAGCTGTGAGCTGAAGATATGCAAGTGAGTGTGATAGGGCAAAGCAATAGAGAAAAAGGTGAGCGAGCAATAATCATCTGTCAGTAGCCCATAATGACTCTGAATAAAAATGAGAGATAAAGCGTGAGAAAAAATAATAATAATTAAAGAGTGCTTATTTTGAAATTAGACACACACAAACTACTGTGTAGGGGCAGAAAAGTCCCTGTGCACTGGAGCACTTTGAGTTCCTGTGCACTGCAGAAAGTTATGTCTGTCGGTATTTCAATGTCATGTCAATCTGCTGATGTATCATCCGATAGAAATGGCTAACAAATGCTCTATTATGCTCAAAACACAATTAAGAAATACAGCTATCGTCACTTTGTTTTTTTTTTTTGTTTTTTTTTCAGTACAGACTTGTAGAAGTTGGTACCTCTGACAACACCACCATGAACATCTAATTCCAGCACAGTCTCACAGCTTGACTAAATAGTTCCGAGTCAGCGTTTTCATATAGGAAAAAAAAACTCAGTTTTATGAATACTAATTATACTCCAACGAGTCATTATAGCATCTTAGTGTCTAATGCTACATCATCATAAATTCAGAAGATGAATATAGGGAGAAAAGGTTCACAATTAACCAGTTATTCCCTACAATTAAAGCTAACAGATGCTAACGCTGCCTCAATTGGTGTTGAACACACACACACACACACGCGCGCGCACGCACACACATACAATAAATATATTAAAACCTGTACTCAAGAGTTCCATGACCTTTTAATGCAGTTAAACAGTTATGTTTAAAACTTGGAACTACCAGATTTCTATGCTAGAATGGCCAATGTGGAAATCCTGACCATTCATATAAGACTAATTGAATTTTTGTCAGGTCATATTTACATTACAATCTTCTATTAAGGTTTTAGAATTAAGGTTTAAAAGTCATCAAAGATATTTTGAAGAAAGCTGAACACCTGTAATCACTGACGTCCATAGCAGGAAAAGAAAAACTCTGGAAGTCATAGGTTTTCAGATTTCAGATTTAACAGAGGCGCTCTGTTAAGTACCGTCTCGTCCCTGTATGAACAGAGTAGGAGTCTGGTTCGCATTGCCGGCAATAAGTCGGACTTGTTTCCAGTGCATGTTGGACTCCGACAGGGCTGCCCCTTGTCACCAATTATGTTCATAATTTTATATGGACGGAATTTCAAGGCGCAGCCTTGGGCTGGAGGGGGTCCGGTTCGGGGACCACAGGATTTTATCTATGTTATTCGCAGACAATGTTGTTCTGTTGGCTTCGTCGAACATGGACCTTCAGCATGCACTGGGGCGAGAGAATCAGCACCTCCAAGTGCCATGGTACTCCACCGGAAAAAGGATTGGAGGAAAGTCCTCACCCCAGGTGGAGGAGTTTAAGTATCTCGGGGTTCTCTCTTAAGACTGCTGCCCCCGCGACTCGGCCCCGGAAAAGCGGCAGAAAATTAATGAATGAATGAATGAAAGTCATCAAATTTTATGAACTTATCACAAAGCAACACAATAAATAATTTTATGTACAATAAATAAATAAATAATAATAATAAAAAAAAAAAAACATATATATATACTGTGTGTGTGTGTGTGTGTGTGTGTGTGTGTGTGTGTGTGTGTGTGTGTGTGTGTGTGTGTTCGAGTTCCTAGACTACCCCTGAAAGTCCGTACCTTTCTTGGCAAACAGGAGAGCAAAGTTTTTTCACAGCAGTAAATATGTTGTTTTTTTGAAAGTCTGAAAGACATTTCTGATTTTTTTTTTTCTATAAGAAAGTTGTGTTTTTGTAAATAGAAAGTTGCTAGGCAACAGAGACACAAGTATTCAAAAACAAGGGAACATTTTGGGAATGCTGACATGCATATCAATTTGACCGTTATGGCCATTTAAGGCAGAAATACTGTGAACTCTTTTGAATTTTGTCATTTTAATAAAACAGCAATATTAAGATAAAAAATAGACACATTTACGGTCACACTTTAGGTTGATGGTCCATTTGTTGAATTTAAGTTACATTGCATCTACATACCAACTAATTCACATTACATTATAAGTAGACTGTTAGGTTTGGGGTTAGTGTTAGTGTAAGTTGACATGTACTTACAAAGTTTCTTATAGTCAGTTAAATGTCTGTTTAAGGAGCATATGAACAGATATTAACCCTCCTGTCATGTTCCTATCCTGCCCCTTACTTTAGTGTTCCCCAGAATTTACCGGTCTGTTCAACTGCTCTTAAAAAAGCACACAAAAAAAACATTTTTCACCACCAAATTTTTATTCAACATGCTTTAGCTGTGAAAAATGTCTCAAAGTAGTGTTTAACATGAATTTATAAAATTAGACATGAAATAACTGCAGTGAAAATATTACAAAATAAACAATAGATGACAGAAATCAAAATACATTTCATCACCAATAGACAGCTCGCTAAAATAACTATCACAGGGTCTGACCAAAAAAATAGAAATTTTAATCAATCTGAATAATTTTTCAACCAGCAAAGCACAAACAAAACGGCAAACTTTCTTGAATTTTTCTTCAGTCCTTCAATTGGACTTTATTAGTGTACTAATGAAGGGAACAGTGACCAAGGGTATAGACGGTGAGTATAGACACAACTACAGCTACTGTATTTTGGCGTTTTTTGAATGAGATGTGAGCGACAAAGTGGTGCAGTGGGTAGCGCTGTCACCTCACAGCAAGAAGGTCACTGGTTTGAGTCTCGGCTGAGTCAGTTGGCATTTCTGTGTGGAGTTTCCATGTTCTCCCCACGTTAGCGCTGGTTTCCTCCAGGTGCTTCGGTTTCCCACACAAATCCAAAGACATGCGCTATAGGTGAATTGGGTAAGCTAAATTGTCCCTAGTGTATGTGTGTGCATGAGTATGTATGGGTGTTTCCCGGTGATGGGTTGCAGCCGGAAGGGCATCCGCTGCGTAAAACATATGCTGGATAAGTTGGCAGTTAATTCCGCTGTGGCGACCCCAGATTAATAAAAGGACTAAGTTGAAAAGAAAATGAATGAATAAATGAATGAATGAATGAGATGTTAATGGTCTAATCCAATTAAATAATTGATGCTAAGCTAAGCTAAAATTAATATTAAAACATTTAATATTAAAATATTAAACAATATTCAAGCTAATTCAAGTGAGAACTGGCCCTCATGCTAAAGTGTTACAACCTACATTCTCTACGGTGGTAGCATCTGCTAATTCTAACTTCAGCTTTGTATGGTGCTTTCATCTTTCTGATTCACAGGCTCCAGGATGTGTCATGCCAAATAATGACCAGGTATTAATGACACATTCGTTTGTCATAATTATTCATAAGACTGCGTGCGTCCTTATCCTATAAGAAGATGCTTCACTTAATTATTCATGACAGCACACAAAGCTTTCCTGACAGACTCTCCAGTCTGCAAGACTGCGAGCAGCGAGGGAGAGATGCATTCATGGATCAGAGTGTAAAATCTCTGTAGACTCCAGTCTTCGAAGCAAATGTGAATCATTTCCTTTGTGAGTGTAACCAATCAAATGGCTTACATAGCCACAGCTAAAAATAAGCCTTATAAGTAGGCCCACACGGAATCTGCGCGCGCAGAATTCCGCAGATTTTTTGCAGATTTTCCGCAGATTTCCGCAGATTTTTAGCCCATTATTAATTCCGTTTATTTACTTAAAGTTAACTATTTACAGTTAATCTAATTGGATTTGCATTTTAAACATTAAATACAAGTTAAAAAGATTTTATTTTTTATTTAACATATTAAGGTTTTAGTTATGATACTCCCAAAATAATTCCGCAGAAATCCGCAGATTTTTACCAAAATTCTCCGCAGAAATAGCAAAAAACGTCCGCAGATTCCGTGTGGCCCTGCTTATAAGTTACTAAAGATGCAACAAAATGTTATCTGAGCGTTAACAAAACCAAGTTGAATATATGTATTTTGTTATGTATAATTATAGATTATAGCTGACATATTTAACATCATCAAAGTGAAATAACGCTAATTATGACACTGCTGTTGTGTAGATTTTCACAGCTTTCTTGCTAGCATGTTGGTTGTAATCCTGCTTGGAGTGGTGTTAGTAGAACTGGAGGGGTTACATTGGTGCCGTGACCCGGATGAGATTATGGTTTGGGGGTGAGCGTAACAGAGGTCAGCTAGTAAGATCTGTGCTGGTAAAACTACAAAGCTCTGACCTCAAGAGGCCCACTATCAACTTTGGAAGCATGCCTGCTTCTTATGCCAGAGATGCCAGTTTAAATCTGGTGCAAAAAAAACAAAAACAAAGGGGTTACACAGGCAGCATGGAGAACAGACAACATGTAGCAGAAAAGGAAAATTTATCTTCAATGTTGGTTATTTGCTTGGAATGCTACAAGAAACATTATCCAATGATTTTTTTATATAAGCTATATACATAGTTTAGGCAAAGTTAAGTCAATCATATGCTGTTTGCGCCAGGTTAATAAGTATATATTAATAGCAGATGTTTACCAATTATTACATAATGAATGTCAATTACTATAAATGTTTAAAGCTTTCATTTGTAAATAAATAATTATATTAAAAAGTTATTTAGTTTTTTTTTATTATTATTATTATTATTTATTTTTTTTTTTTTTTTTTTTTTGACATTTCAGTAGCTTGAACACATAATCTAGTATCATATTTGTGATCAGAACACATTCTATTATGTAACTAAATGTACAGTACTGTGCAAAAGTTTTGCTACCCCAACTGTTTTGGTATTTCAGCAAAGTTTTAATGACTTTCCACATATAAGAATGATCTCTATTAAGATATAAACAGATAGAAAAGAAAGATGTACATACAATTGAGAACAACAAAACACTGTTTTAGAATAAAATGGGTCATGCTAGCGAAAGACAGTATTTAGTAAAAGTCCAATACCAGACCCAAGTTCATCTTCTAGTGTTTTCTGCTTTTTTTTTCCCCTCTGTCCCATATTGCCTCTATAATACTATATTACGGTTTGGACTCTGTGGAGGCCATTTCATGTGTCACAATCACCAGCGATCTAATCCTTGCAGATCGCTGGTAAACTACAACAACAAATTGCCAGTACATGAACTACATATCCAGTCATGCACCGCTCACACGCACCTGTTCCTCATTCGGTAGATTACACACACTCATGGCTGGGAGCTGCTCATTAACTGATTACAAGGACTATTTATACAGCACACACACACACACATACATCAGGGCTGAGTCTTATTTAGCTGCATCGTGAACATTATGATGCATTTTCCTTTCCTTGCCTTGCCGATATTGACCCTCATTTTGTTTTGTTTCTTTTACTGTTTATTCCTGCTTTTGACCATTTGCCTGTTGTATAACCATGACTCTGGATTTGCCTGTATACATCTGTTTGCCCCTGTCTTGACCGTTGCTTGTCTGACCATCTCTGTGTAATAAACCTGCATTTGGATCCGCACTTACTTGTCAGCATCTCCTTCACATTACAGCGTGTCTGTTTTAGCTGTTTTGTCTATATATAAATACCATGCATATCTATACATATCAAATCATTTTATAATCAATATAATTATCTTTAAATATTATTACTGTTTATGTGAAGAGCAATATATTATTATAGCATATTATAAATAAATATAAATATTTATTTATAATATGCTATAATAATATATTGCTCTTCACATAAAACACTGAGATAGTGCTCTTCTACAGGACTGAAAGACATTTTCTCTGTTGACTTACACTCTGACTCAAGACATCAGCATACATGCTCTTGGTTTATTTATATTTCTAGTGTTTTGACTAGGTAAAAGCAGCAGACTGAAGCTACGTGTGAGGCCCTTAACATGAGACAGTATCTCATTAGGCATTGACCCCAAGGGCATACATTCATTAATGTTTGCATAAGAAAAACACATCCATATTGGCGTCCGCAATGTGACATTTTATTGTAATACTGGCAATGTGGGAAAATGGAATTAATTTTTATTTTATTTTATTTTATTTTATTTTATTTTATTTTATTTTATTTTATTTTATTTTATTTTATTTTATTTTATTTTTTAAAGAGAGCAATTCTTTCTGTTCAAAATTCACACATGAGGCTTATTATCTGTAGAATCATGCTCTTATAAATTAGCCATTTCAAAGTACTATCCAACAATTTCCTGTCCAATTGCACTTTGAAAAAAAAAACACTTTAATGCTATATACTATAAATGAAAAGTATAAAATATAAAATTGTAGAAGCACAAATAGAATATACAAGCATACATATATATATTTGTTTTTTTCTGTTTAGATTTAAACCTTTTTGCACATATGTGTTATGCACTTTTTATATAATAGTTTAAAATACTGTATAATATTATATTTAAGGATTAAGTATAATGCGTTTGGCAGTTCAGATGGTCAAACTAAGTTAATAAAGTATGAATAGGTGGTTCGGAAAAAAAATGCCTTCTTTAAAAAAAAAAAACTTTAGGTGACAAATATTATCCCTTAATAATTATCAATGACACATGCAAGTGTATATTCATTCATTCATTTTCTTGTCGGCTTTGTCCCTTGCGGGGTCGCCACAGCGGAATGAATCGCCAACTTATCCAGCACGATTTTACGCAGCGGATGCCCTTCCAGCCGCAACCCATCTCTGGGAACTTCCACACACACATTCACACTCATACACTATGGACAATTTAGCTTACCCAATTCACCTGTACTGCATGTCTTTGGACTGTGGGGGAAACCGGAGCACCCGGAGGAAACCCACGCGAACCCAGGGAGAACATGCAAACTCCACACAGAAACGCCAACTGACCCAGCCCAGCCGAGGTTCGAATCTGCGACCCAGCGACGTTCTTGCTGTGAGGCAACAGCACTACCTACTGCGCCACTGGGTTGCCGCAAGTGTATATTGTTGGGGAAAATTAATTTATTTTTATTACTTTTGTCTCTTTATTTCTGTTTAAAAAATGTTTAAACTAACAACAGATTAATACATGTTATGTTCATAAGAAAATATTTTTTGACTAGTAACAGAGTAACCAATCTTCTTATTTTTATGATACGATGTTGCATACTAATGGAGCATTTCTTAGAAGGAACTGCTGACGAGGGAAATAGCAGAGAGAATAAAAATAGTGCGGGGGGCCTTGCTCCAGACAACTGTTTACCTGTATAACACCTGTATAACAAGAAGTCTAGACATGTTTACGGTGACAAGGATGCTTGTAGAAGTTGTGAAATATATTGAAGGTGCACTTGACTGTTCAGTTCTGGTAAGCAAAGAAGGGTTGCAGAAAGAGGAAGTATGTTTGGGTGCAACCCAAAGGACTGCAAAAACATTGACAAGTGACAAATTCCACCAAAATTCCAACTTTTAATATTAGATGTGTATAAATACTCGAGTCAGGAAAATATAGATTTGTTGCAATCCTTCTGAATATAATTATTGTATTGCATTGTGGTAACACCACCCGGAGCTCTGTCATCGAATCATTTATTCGTATCTAATAAATTACTAGTATGTTTGACATTGAAGAAAATCCTCTCCTGACCTTTTTTTTTTTTTTCATCGCGCATGGAATTGGCTAGATATTTCAATGTGGCCAGATAGAACTATATTTTACACACTATATTGTTTTTACATCTTTCAAATACCTTGTAAGTAAAGCATGAAAAAAAATATCTAATTTTACTTTTTGCTGAAGCAAAAAGTTTAGCATGTAGCTTAGAGGAATTTAAGTGGACCAAAAATATCACTTCTGCTACGCTTGCCACCATATTTGTGTCCGATATGGTCACACTCACAACCAAAGCGCATTTAAATAAGACTAAATGAAATCAATATTTGCTAAAGAATAAACAAATACTGTTTATTCTGATAAATTATGATGCTTCTGATGATACCTCAAACTGTGTTTTGTTCCTTCAAATCTGCGATTGCCTGTCTCAACTTCCTTCAGGACATCCAAAAAACTCACCCCAAAACAACAGTATTTCAATAAAATATATTCTGGTGATCTACTGAAGCATAAAGTCTAGTAATAACCTCCAAAACTGGTGAAATGTAAATCTAATATGTTCACAATCCACTCCAAACAGCAGCAAAGCTCTCAGGGCATTTCCAGTGAAGACTATCTCTACACATCGAGACGTGTTAAGTGATGTAGATCTCTGGAACTAACACGACATCCACAATATTTATTTGTATCATAAATATGGCAAGTCGCACATGGTGCTTGGTTGTTTCTTATACATAGACCCATGAGGAAGAGTGTGATCTTAAAGAGCAAGTGTGTCAACAAATACAGAAACCAGATCCCAGGGCATTTCTGCACAGATCGCTCACCACAGAGATCTACAGTACGGGTGAGTGACGGCCTGTTAATCAAATTAGATTACAGTCCAGCATTGAATTATGCACCTTTGCTCATTACTCATTACCCGTACGAAGTGCTGAAGTCCAACATCTTTCACATTGGCTTTAGTCTTGACTAGTGCGGTTGAATAACATTTGTCATAGGAACACTGTACAAATGTGGCGGCAGTATTGACGCATCTTCAGGGCCTGTATGCGATATCTAGTGTACATCTATAGAAACCTGGATAGTCATATTTGCCACTTTGACACATCAAATGGAAGAAAAAAAGGCACATTTAAACATGTTCCAACATCTATTGTAAATTGTTAGATGGTTCATGAGTATTCAATAATGCTCACAGGTTTCCAGAGTGTTGTTTTACATGTGTGTAACAACCTAGTCAAATCAATATCCATGTAAGTATACAGACGTTCTCTAAGGCACTGAGCATGAGTCAATTCAAGTTGGATATCTTTGGGGAAATAAATTAAATAACAACATACCCAAGAGGCTTTCAGTTACATGTTTTATGTATTTATTCAGGTAGCAGAGAAGAGGTAATGTAAAATTCACTAAACGAGTTAAGCGAAATTGAATTTTTAATAACAGTGTTCAGGATTCAGTGCCTCAGCACATCTGTGAAGAGGGGTAATAGCAGTTTCATTTTAGCAACAAGACTAGACATAAATGGATTATTCTGTGAAAGTGCCCAAGCATGTTCAAAACATGTCAATGCACTGCTCCTAACAGTTTTTTTTTTAATATATAATTACTTTTTTTTATTTTAAAAACTAAAATAGTTTGCAGGCATGTAATGCATGTTTAAATATAAACATTGGTAACAGAAATCCTCCAACTCTAATGGCATATGCATTTACAGTAACAATAGAAATATACATAACAATGAATAATTACTTTTCTTTTATTGGTCCCATTTTATATTAAGTGGCCTTAATTACTATGTACTCACATTTGGATTAATCATTTTGTAGAATGCACATATTAGACATGTTTTTACATTGTACTGTATTATATTTTGAAACATGAATAGCATGTAATTGCATATGTAATTAATTTATGTAATTATGTTTATAATTTCACCATTGATCTGTAAACCCATTGCCTTAATGAGTAAACCAATTGACTTAAAAATGACAAGCTGATTGTACTTTAAAAAAGTGAGTAAACCCAAATTAACTGCCTAAACTTATTATTATTATTATTATTATTATTATTATTATTATTATTATTATTATTATTATTATTATTGTTATTATTATTATTATTATTATTATTATTATTATTATTATTATTATTATTATTAATTTTTTTTTTAGAATTATGCACCTATCATTTTTACATAATACTTTTAAGGCAACATGTTTACTCTTTATAAGTAAAGTCATTTCATCACTTTTTACAATATGCTTATAGCAAACATGTCCCTAATCTTACCCATACCCATATGTAAGTACCTGTTATGGCCACTTAATATAAAGAGGGTCCCATATAAATTGAGAAACAAACACTGTAACAAGAAATCATAAATGTGGGTATATGATGTATACATACTATGTGCCTTAAAACATATCTAAAAAAGAAAAGACTATTAAAATTCAATAACCCTCATAAAATATTTGTCTGGACATTGTGTACAGTATGCAAAACATTCTATATTGACTGTCCCTTAAATAACAGTTACTAAGTGGACAATACACAGGTCATCTTTGAAATAATTTTTGTTGTTCGTTTGTTTGTTTGTGTGGAGCAAGTCATAAAAGGGCAACACCTTCAGGATAAGGTTACATCCTCTGAAGTAAAATACTAAAAATAATATTTGTATTATTGTTTGTGATAAAGAACAAATAAAAAAATAAAAATAAAAAAGATGTTTTTTTTGCTGTTGTTGTTTGTACGTAGCCTAAAGCCTGATTTATACTTTCGCCTGGCACAGCATCGAGCACCTCCGCTGACTGCGCGTGCACCTCATGAAACAGACAATGGCTTTTGATGCATTCGATAGTCTATGTGATATTCTTTAAAATGACAGGGGGCGGTCAAAAGAAACTGACCGTAAAATCAGACGGATAACCATAGAAGAAGGAAGTTTATGGAACTACGTCATATCATTAATATCGTTGAGGATTTTTAAACTAATAATTTTTACTATTTTTATAACTTATTTTAATGATTATAAAGATTTTTATAACCATTCAAGATTTTTTAAAATCAAACTTTGATGCTTTTGTTCATATCTCCGAAAGTTTTACCTTATTAAAATATTCATGACAGCAGAACATGGGTTGCCCCAAAAAAAAATGTTTTTTTTTTAAATTATAAAAAGAATAAACCATTATCACAAATAAAGTCCAGAAAAACAGGGCATCAGTATGTTGTAAACCGATAGGTTGAAATATTATTTTTCAGTTATCAAATAAATTATTTGTTCCTTAATTATAGTTTTGTAACTATTAAATAATTTTTAATTCAAAATGAATGGTGAAAAAACATATTTCCAGAATTAAATCATCTGTTTTGGCTTTAACAAACTTATCCCTCAGGTTTTTCCAAACTTTTACAAAAACTTTCCTCCTTTCCCACTGCTGTTGCAATTTCTAGCCAAGAATTATTGTCCATCTGGTTATCTCTATGATCACACATGGACGAATCATAAAGATGTCTGTACAGTTGTGCCTGTTTCAGGCAAAATCTCTTCAAAGTGATTCATATTGAACTCAAATCAAATGCGGCTCAATGAACTGTTTGCTCGAGTCTTAAAAGATTTAATGCGCTCCTCCAGCTAAAATCATGTCGCGCACACCCAAAGTGAACCTCTGCAAACGCAGCGATGACGTCACATTCACCGCACGTACTAAAGCGAACTAGCAGACATGTCGAGTATAAACCAGGCTTAAGTCTGATGGATTAAAATGGTCAATTCATACAAATTGATTTTAAGATCTCTTTAGGGTCTCTTTGAATATACTAATTTTCTAATTGTTGTTCTAATTTTCTGGACTTTCAACACAAACCTCTTCAAATTCATTCAAATTATCTTAATTTTAAGTGTTAATAAAAGACTAATAGTTTGGAATAACATGAGAGCAAGTAATTGGCATATTTTTTAAGTGAACTAATCCTTTAAGAAGCTCTGAAATTTAGAAGCACATATCATTTTGATACGACTCATGTATAGTATATTAAAAAAACAAAAAAAAAAAAGAATTGTACTATCTTTATTACTGTTATTTTATGTTGTAGCAACAACAACAACAACAACAACAACAACAACAAAAAAACAAAACAGTAAGTAAATGGTTAATTCACTTGAGAATGTTCATCTACTCTATAAACCAGAGTGACTATCACTGTAATTTTGCACTGCTTATTTTTCTCCTGACATTACCTTGTCCTCATAGAGATTCATTCATTGCACCATAGAGTCCATTCAATCGCTGTGATTATTCTGTGTTCAGGTGCTGAGTTTAAATGTAGGCCGTGTGATCCAATTGACCCCAGCGGCTACATCTCTGTAATGATTTGGTATATCATCACCAATGGAACTATAAAGACTCGTCCTCGCCTTTCCGTTCCACTATCTATTGGTTCGGGGTCTCATAGGAGAGTGATTACACCTAGGCTCAATGTGCCCATTTGCTTGGATAAACAACGCTGTCACCATTGCTACATCAAACCCATAGAAGCCATCAGAGCAGAGTAATGGGGTCATTAACAGTGGCCCAGATATTGGATCTGGTGTCGGCCAGTGGAAACAGCAGGGTTGCTCCTCTCAAAGATCAGCAGAGCATAATCGCCACATTCATTATTAAATAACTCCAAGACAGCAAAATGTCACCTCTTCTTTTTATGCTTTTATCATAAAGCAAATTCAATTTTATTTATTTTTTTTTTATTTTATGTATTTTTCAATTTATATTTAATTATTTATTTATTTATTTGTTTATTTTTGTGTTTGTGATCTGGTTAAATAGGAATGTCGGCAAGAATGTGGTAACTTTATGATGACTACACATTATGAATCATTTGTTAGCATTAGCAAATAGTTAACTCATTATTTGTTAAGCATTAACTCTACATTAATAGACGTTAGTAGGCAGTTTATTACTACATCTACGAATGCTGTAATCTTAACTTAAAATCACATGTATAAAATGCTTAATGATTGTGTTTTCATATTTTGTTATTGTTTCATTTATTTAATGCCTTCTCCTACATCTTACTCCAGACATGCTCAATAATGTTCATGTCTGGTGACTGGGCTGGCCAATCCTGGAGCACCTTAAAACCTTGTTTGCTTTTAGGAACGTTGATGTGGAGGCTAAAGTATGAGAAGGAGCACTATCCTGCTGAAGAAGTTGCCCTCTCCTGTGGTTTGTAATGCAATGGGAAGCACAAGTGTCTTCATCGGAAAAAAAATCTATATTGTTTTCCTACTGATCAACTAGAAGTCAAGTTATTATTTTTTGCTCTTGCAACTGGGTTCATTAACAAGACTTTTGTCAGGTAGTGTATATTACTATTCAGGCATTAAGTAATACTTATTTTGTATGTTAATAAATGTATGTTAATAAATCTAAAGTAAGGACTATTTATCCTCCTGAGACCCAAAAAAATAAAAAATAAAATAATAATTATATATATATATATATACATATATATATATATATATATATATATATATATATATATATATATATATATATATATATATATATATATATATATATATATATTTTTTTTTTTTTTTTTTTTTTTTTTTTTCTGAGATTTCCTACATTCTTTGGGTGAAAAAATCTACAATTTAGAGTTTTTACATTTTGTTTTTATTTTTAATTTTACAGCATATCCACTGTAGTGGACGACAGGACCATTTTAGTTCGAAACGACTGCCAAACTCAGACAACAAAACTGTACAGGATATGGCTGTAAAGAGATATTAATCTGATATTAATGTAACAAAAACTAAACAAAAGCCATTTTTTGTTTTGTATTGAAATTCCTGAAACAGTTTAGTTTGAAAGAGAGAGAAAAAAAAAGTGATGTTAATCCAAAACAAATTTAACATAAAATCAATTTAAAACTGATAGTCATTCACTTTAGTGGACATTTAAAAAAAGGATGATATTTTGAAACACAAACAAGCTAACAGCTTTGAAAGCTAAATGTATTGTTCCTGACATTTTAATAAACAAATATATATGTAATAATAATGATGGCAGAATTTAATATAACATAAATAATATCTCTTAATGAATTATGACGTAGATAACCAATAAAAGATTTATGCTGTTAAAAAATAAACAACTATGGGGGCCAATATTATTTTAGGTTCACAGAGTGTGATGTCAAATTGATGCACTTGGTGAGATACTTGGAAAGTAAAATACTCATACCATGTTTCGTTTCAACTTTCAATCAAAGGAATGTTGGTCTTTTGATTTCCCCCCTTACAAGGAGTAACAATATTATGTTAAATGCTTCAGGATATTGAGTGAAATCCACAATGAGAAAAGAATTGCTAGACAATAAAAATGCCAATGCTTGTCAATGTTCATCTTTGTTGCTGCATTGATCATAACTGGAGAAAACTGGACACTTAGTGACCGCAGTGAAACTTACCAATCACCAGGTCTCATGATGAATAAGCTTGAACTTTCTTCTTCATTGACTGACAAGTGTTGGCATTTTCACATCCGGTTGTTTCTCGGTGCAAATTTCACTCAATATCTAAGAGCGATTTAAAACTTTGTGTAGAATCCACAGTGGTTGAATTGAATTGGGTTGAAGTGGTTGAACACAGTAGAGAATTTGGTTTTTGAACATTTAGTATATGCACCTCCATCAGTTTAACTGCTTTGCTAAATGCCTTAAAAATGCTTAAAGTTCATCAGGCAATTATCATATTTGTTTCTGTTTTAATAACTAGAAAAACACTGAAAACATATACCACTTCTCTTTTTGGCGAGAAAAGCAGCACAATCGTTTCAGTATTTTGTATTTCCATTTTTTTTTTCTGCATATATAATAGAAACAAATAGAGAGCCAATAGGAGTGCAACTGTTTCATGTCATTGAACATAATAATGGCCTTCATAAGCCAAAATATGCTTAAAAAATGTGTATTTTTTAACAATGTGTTTGTTTCTCTAAATATTTCATGAAGAGGCATAAGTCACATTAAATAAAGGCATACACGTCTAGATCCCTACTGTACAATATGTATTATTTTTTAATTTTCCATTAAATTATTATGCTTTATTCAGTGTTTCTTTCAAGTTTAGTAAATTCATAGGTGATTTCTGAGTGAAGTTATTATTATTATTATTATTATTATTATTATTATTATTATTATTATTATTATTATTATTATTATTATTATTATTATTATTATTATTATTATTATTATTATTATTATTATTATTATAGTTTTTCATTGCTAGAGGAAATGAGATAACTCTCCACATTTCAGCAAAATAATTCTGATTATGTCAAAAACCATGCTCAAGCATTCTATAACTAAGACATTAAAACCTGTATTAGGCAAATTGAAATTCAGCACATGTAGCAAAGCAGTATAAGCATGGAACAAATATATGGGATAATTTCAGTCATTTCAGAGGTGAAGCAATTTATTACAAGATCTATAATCTGTGTGTGTCATCACCTGAACTGTAGAACTAGAAACTGAAAAAAAGATAATAATACTATCCGAATAGGTAAGGATGGATTTTCATTAAATTATTCTGTGCTATTGATTAATGGTTCAAATCACACAGCCAAAAACATCCTCTTTTTTTTCTTTTAAAGCTGTTAAGAATAAGTGCCTGTATTGGCAGCTTGTGATATTTGATACGTGAACTAACTAATCCCTGCCTTTCATTTTCTTTTTTAAAGGTCATTATGTAACTTCTCAGTAGATCATGCAAACTTTGGATTATAGAATGATAAGCTGTGAAACTACACATTACAATATACTGCTCTGCATAATGTTTGCCAATTGGTTTGCTTGCAAAATTTCCCTCTTACTTCCTGGACAAGCATACAGTACATAGAATAAAAAGTGCATACTAAACCAGATAATGATAATGCTCTGTAAGAAGTCAACCAATCACAACAGACTGGGCCATCTGACCAATCAGAGCAGTATGATTTCACCTTATATGGTATATGATGCAAAATATTAGAACTTGTATTATGATATAGTTATGGCATAAGATATTACATTACAATAGTTTTTTGTTTTAGTTTTTATTTTTAGCTTTTTTCATGTCAGCATACTGTAAAAGGCCTCCATTTGAATTTCATAATCCATCTTTCCCCAAATTTTGCATTCTAACAATAAGTTTTTAAAATAAAAGTCCCACCTATGTAGCATAATACAAGTTTAGATAAACTTAAAATAAGTGAAACAAATACAATTGTTGTAATCCCATTAGGAAAAGCTGTGGCGAATCAAGCGCTACCTGGCGCATTCATAATTATTTGTCAGGCTTTTCGGCTAATTGGTCTTTTTTATCACTAGGATTTTACACTCATGGGATTTACATGAGAACAAAGAAACACTAAGCCTAGGTATATTCAAATTTTAATTCTATGTCACCTTCATTAAATATGATCTTAGTCTGTTGTCATTTACACACTCAGGATAGTAGTCTGGTCACAGTTGAAATTCAAAAACCCTTGAAATAAAAAAAAAGCAGCATGATAGTAGACTATATACAGATACACATGCTGAATTCTCCAAGGAAACCTGCACATTAACTCTTTTCAAACACATCGGCATTGTGCAGCTATCAAGGCATTTTCTGGTGTGAACCAACCACAGGGGAACTAAATGAGGTCTTGAGACGTGTTGTTGCATCTGGATTGAATATCATGGAATAAACTTCAGGCCGTGTTTCTGTTGCCAGGGGGTATGAAGGTTCAAGCTGCAGCCTTCCATGCGCTATTACTGTGTCCTTGGTGTGAATGCAATCTCCATTTTCTGTCTTTCATTATCAATCCAGTGATCCGCCAAAGGTCTAATGTTCACTGAATGCTGATGACAGACTGAGCGGTAAGAAGAAAAGTCCTCGCTGAAATAGATGCACCAATAGGCAGAGATTCATCGCAAACCAGTTAACCCTGTAATCCTATGCTTAAGCCTGGCATATGAATCAGTTTATTGATCCTTTAGTCTCATTGTTGCTAATTTACACTGATATAGAACAACGTGGAACTCATGTTTGCTGAAAAATGAAAATAAAATAAAATAAAATAAAATAAAGTAAAATAAAATAAAATAAAATTAAATTAAATTAAATTAAATTAAATTAAATTAAATTAAATTAAATTAAATTAAATTAAATAATATAAAATAAAATAAAATAAAATAAAATTGCAGTTTCTGGTATTTATACAGCCAAAAATATAAGATGAAATTATCTTTTTTAATATTATTGTTATGTTATTGTCCCCACAGTCCAAAGACATGCGGTACAGGTGAATTGGGTAAGCTAAATTGTCCATAGTGTATGAGTGTGAATGTGTGTGTGGAAGTTTCCAGAGATGGGTTGCGGCTGAAAGGGCATCCGCTGCGTAAAATCGTGCTGGATAAGTTGGCGGTTCATTCCGCTGTGGCGACCCCGCAAGGGACAAAGCCGACAAGAAAATGAATGAATGAATGTTATGTTATTGTTATGTTACTTTCATGTTAATAACATGTTAATAACAGTTTATTGATATTTGTGTGTGTATATATATATATATATATATATATATATATATATATATATATATATATATATATACAGGGCTTTACATTAACACCCACCAACACGCCAAATGCGGGTAGATTTCAGCACTGGCGGGTTAGACAGTCACCTCCACTAGCCACTTTGGCTGGTTGGAAATCATTTTTTAATTGTAGTTTTCTAAAAAGCAGGGTTTGAAAATAAGCATGGCCCAATCTTGGTGCAAATGTGATCTTAGAATCAAGAAGCAGCACGACTGACAAAAATAACTGTGTTCGAGCGAGCAGAAAGCAGGTAAATACAGAATGAGAGGATGATCACTCGCGCGCACAGATGATGTGATGCGCGCGACTGTTAAAAAGAGCGCGCGCTCCCGTTTACTTGCGCGAAGCAACCGTGCCTAAAGGAAGTGCAACTGGTCCGATCGGTTCCCTTTGAAATAGACTGGACAAAGAGCGTTGATCGTGCACCCACAGTCCTGCTGCTTTCAAGAGCTCAAGATTTAAAAAAAATAAATACACATTATTTTGTAAGCAGCAGCGGCCACTGCTTTCATTTGAATGATTCTTTGAACAGATTATTAACAGGCCTATATTAACCATGTGCACATGATCATCCTTTCATTATCAAACACGGTATGTTTCACCTGCTTTCTTTTGCTTACATTTTTTTTGTTAATATAGTTTAGTTATATATTTTTACAATAACATTGCTTTAACGGGAGATTACTCCCCGTTTATGTGTAGTTAACTGGTGATCTCGGACTTTTAGCCAGGACAGATTACCCTGCATATTTTAGATACATGACAATAACTCTTTTTTTAAATGTAATGTTTTTTTAAAGAAAAGTTTTGTTGAATTAAAAAGTGCACCTATACAGCTATGTTTTCCTTGTCTTGACACATTAAAAAATTGTGGCTAAGAAATACTTTTTTGGTGTGTTGAGAGATAAATTTGGTAAACCCTTAATTTTGAGCCCTGAAAAGTCATGTGAAATAAAAACTGATTGCATTGAGACACAACCCATTTGCTCATGCACACTGAGCAAGCTAATACACAATACACACAAGAAGTTAAATGAATAAGAAGGCATGTGGACATAACACATCTAAATCAAGTCATTTTAGCATGTCAAAGTCAAATTTAAGCATGTAAAATATATTTTCCCAACAAGACAAGTGTGGCTAGTGAAAATGGCGAGTGGCTAGCCACAGTGGCTGGTGATCAAAAAAGGGAATGTTAAGCCCTGTATATATATATATATATATATATATATATATATATATATATATATATATATATATATATCATACCTCAGTTCAGTATGTGATAATCATGAAATATTACTAACAAAGGTCATTGCAATACTTAACAGACCTCACAGCAAAATAAATAAAAAAATTTAAATTAAAAAAAAAAAAAATGCAGTTTCTGATATTTATTTAGCCAAACATATAGGATGAAATTATCTTAATTAATATTATTGTTATGTTAATAATTGATATTTGTATAACATAACATAAATACAACTCTATATGTGTTTCTCTATATTTCTCAATATTCAGTATATTACTCTGCATCTGCTGATATTATTCCAATTGTAATATGTTATTTTTACTGTAGCTTTTTATTATAGCAGCAAAACATTTTTAGTCAATTAAATTCAACCAAAATTACGAGAACTACACATACTTTTCATCCATGGATTGATAAACAGGAATTCAGTTTCTCAAAAGCTTAATTTATGATATGAAGAGTCAAAAATATAAGTAAATCCAACTATAATACTTCAGTTCAATACATCCTCATCTTGAAATATTACTAACAATATAAAAGTCATTTTAAGACTTAACATTTTACTAAAGACTTCAAAAAAAATTATAAATGAATGAATAAATAAATAAATAAATAAATAAATAAATAAATAAATAAATGAAAAAATAAATAAATAAATAAATAAATAAATAAATAAATAAATAAATAAATAAGAAAAAACTGTGCACCACGACCTGTACGAAGATAATATTACTAAAATACACCTTTTTTTTTCTTCAAATTTATAGAATTGTGTATATGAGATGTAATATGAAGCTTTATAGGTTACATTCATTCATTTTTTTTTTTTTTCGGCTTAGTCCCTTTATTAATCTAGGGTCGCCACAACGGAATGAACCACCAACTTATCCAGCATTTGTTCTGCACAGCAGATGCCCTTCCAGCTGCAACCCATGACTGGGAATTTATAGGTTACATCGTCATACGTCAATATTCATTTTAAACCATTGTTTTCTCAACCTACACCACCATTACACTTTTGCTTCAGTGCTCTATTATGATTCTTAAGCAAAACTTGAATTAAAGAAAAACATTAGTCTGGATTTGTCCCTTCACACGAATTTGATCACTAGAATTTGCTGGTGTTTGTTGTGGAGTTGCACAGCATCTTTCTCCAGCAGCACAAGCACTGTCACTTCAATTCAATACATGTTCCCACATCCACACCAAAAAGTAAGAGAAGAGAAAATGCTTGCCAGGCTGCCATGTCACTGATAACACAGCTCTGAAAATAACACACACGATAGATCCAAAACACCCCTGCCTACACACATGCAGTGCCCATGAAGTGCTATAGAAGATAACCTAATCTTCAACAGTGTCCTTTAAGACCACAGCAAGCAGGAAATCTCTTTAATGCATACTTCAACACAAACATCATGTAAACACTTGAACTTGTTGTTGTTCACGGACTGATAATTAACAGTAAAGGGGTTTACACTAGGGGGGTCATGCTAAAATATGTATAGGCATGAATGTGAAGAGTTAAATATCAGAGTTAATTAAAGTGTGTATTCAGGATATTACATCTATTCATACTCACCATCTACTGAAACTCAAATGGGTTCAAACCTTTCTTTCTTTCTTTCTTTCTTTCTTTCTTTCTTTCTTTCTTTCTTTCTTTCTTTCTTTCTTTCTTTCTTTTTTTTGAATGATGTTGAAACCATTTGCCATTGACATCCATAGTAGCGTAAATACATTATTAAAGTCAATTCCAGTCAATTGGTCAATCAGTTACTGATATTCTTCAAAATATATTCTTGTGCCCAACTGAAGCATATATGCAAATGGGTTTGAATCAAGTGAATCATGAGTAAACAATATGTTTAAAAAAGATTTTAAATAACTTAACATGCAGAAATGGTCAAGGTGATCAGCTGAATTTAAACTAAACATTAGAATAGGAAGAAAGGTGATTCAAGTTTCTATGAATGTGGTGTGTTAGATTTAGGCTGGATGATCTGCGCAAAGGCTAATTGGTATGGTCCTGGAGGTGCAGTCCTGCTTTCTATAAAAATAAATACAATAAAAATAATTTTCTGTGCAATCATAAATTGTAAAAATGTATAATAATTTGGTAGTTGAATTTAGAATTTTTCTCCAGAAGAAAAAATATGCTCAAATAAAACAAATAAGACATTCTCCATAAGAAAAAAAATATTAGACATACTGAGACATACTGAAAAAATGTTCTTGCTCTGGTGAACATCAATTTGCAAATATTTAAAAGAAAAAAAAAAAAGAAATCTAAGGGGGACTGATAATATATATCAGAATTAGGATTTGATTTTTTTTTTTTTTTTTAATATTTTCCAAATTATGTTTAACAGAGGAAAGAAATTTTCACAGTATGTCTGATAATGGTTTTTTCTTATGGAGAAAGTCTTGTTTGTTTTATTTGAGCTATAATAAAAGCAATTTAATTTTTTTTAAAACCATTTTATTGTCAAAATTATTAGCCCCTTTAAGCTATATTTTCTTTCGATTGTCTACAGAACAAACAATCGTAAGACAATAACTTGCCTAATTACCCTAACTTGCCTTGTTAACCTAATTAACCTAGTTAATCCTTGAAATGTAATTTTTTATCTGTATAGAAGTGTCTTGAAAAATATCTAGTAAAATATTATTTACAGTCATCATGACAAAGATAAAATAAATCAGTTATTAGAAATGAGTTATTAAAACTATTATGTTTAGAAATGTGGGTAACACTTTATAATAACGACACACTATGAATCATTTACTAAGCATTAGCATCTAGTGAAGTCATTATTTGTTAAGCATTACCTCTACATTAATAAGCGTTAGTAAGCAGTTTATAACTGCAGCTACAAATGCTCTATTATTTACTTACAATCACATTTATAATGTGCTTAATAATTGTACTTTCATACTTTGTTAATGATTTATTCTTCATTACTAAATTAATTATCACGTTATTTATAAACTATTTGTATTTAAGAGTAGTTGGTGGTTTTTAAGATCATTCAGAATGAGTTAGTAAATGATAAATATGATAAATGAATAATAAACTATTGAAATCAACATTTATATTTCTGATTATTCAGGCATATAGTAATGATTACTATGTATGTTAATAAATACTTCATTAACTCAACTTCATCTAGTTTTGTGACCTGATTTAAAGTAAGGACTATTCATGCTTTATAAATGACAATTAAAGCCTCAGTATCAAATTAACAGTAATCTTTGCAATCGTATCTAAAAGTAAAATTACTGTAACGTTTAAACATTGCTGAATAACAGGAGTGTCAAAATATGACATAAAATTGGATAAAACAACAACAATATAATAATTTAACAATATAATAGGATGCAATGCTTAAGCTGTACAGTAATTTTATTTTAAATAAGGTTGCAAAGATTTATTTTTTATCTGATACAGTTTCATTTGTGTATCTTCAAATGAATAGAAATAATAATGTTGTTTATATTATGTTTTCCTGTTTAGAATTTTAGAGGCTTTAATTGTCATTTATAAGGGATTTTTAAAGCATGAATAGTCCTCACTTTAGATTAGGTCACAAAACTGGATGAAGTTGAGTTAATAAAGCATTTATTAGCATACATAGTAACCATTACTATATGCCTGAACAATCAGATGTATAAATGATGATTTTAATAGTTTATTAATCATTTACTAACTCATTCTGAATGATCTTAAAAACTACTCTTAAATACAAATAGTTTGTAAATGATGCAATACTTCATTTAGTAATGAAAATTAATCATTAATAAAGTATGAAAGTAAACAGGTTATAAGCACATTTTAATGTAGTTGTAAGTAAGAATAGAGCAAGAATAGAGCATTTATAGCTGCAGTTATAAAATGCTTACTAACATTTACTAATGTAGAGTTAATGCTTAACAGATAATGAATTCACTATTTGCTAATGCTTAATAAATAGTTTATAGTGAGTAGTTATTATAAAGTGTTGCCGAAATGTGTTCTCTCCGTTAAAAGGAATTGGGGAAAAAAATAAACAGGGGTGCTAATAATTCAGGTAGGGTTAATAATTCTGACTTCAACAGTATATTTATTTATTCATTAATTTATTTATTATTATTTGACATTTGCATTAGTTCAAGTTGCAATCATTAACATGAATTGCGGAATGACCTTGTTTAGAAAAGAAGTATGTTTGAGCTGAAACAGCAGCAGCCTTTGTTGTGCTTCCATTGATGCTGCCTGCATGTAAAATGCCTGTACAGGAGAGGCAGCCAATCATACACCACATAAAGTAACCTCTACTTTGCTGCTAAAGTCGTCTGTTCACACACACTAGAATAACAGCTCATGGCCAAAGATTATTGTAAATGGTGTGCATGTTTCACATTTCAAAGTATGTTTTTTTTCCCCCTAAATATCCCTCTGTGTGAGCCACCGTCTACAATCAACATTTCCCAAATCCCAGCAAGCCAGCAAACGCCCTAGAACATTTTTTATTGACCACCCAACGATACAGAAAAATGGCACATGATGACAGTTTACGCTGTGGAATATGGAAAAATCACATGAAACTTGTCAGAGTTATTGTTATTTGATCCGCTGGAGAAAAACGTTTGTATTCATGAGCCAGAGGCTATGAAAGCTATGAAAGCTTGTGTTTTTTTTTTTTTTTTTTAATATCTGAAGAAGCAAAGTAGCATGACGGCACAAAATCAAAGGTAGGAATCTGTTGTTGAGATCGTCTTTGAACCTCCAGAGCCCATGAAATAGCGAAATCATCTGTGGGCTTGAATATTTAGACAGAGTTTATTGCTGTGCCTTTGAGCGACGCTGAAATTACCTGCTGTAAAGCTGAGTGCTGCACCACGATGCAGCCTTTTGTTCCACTGCAGATATGGCCTGCAGAGAATTGACAACATACCCCAAAACAAAAATAAAAGCCAACTGGGGAATCTAGCAGTTACTAAGAGTAATGCGTGGGAGAAACACTCTCCTGCCTCCAGGTTTCAAAAAGTGCTGCTGTTTGACAACAAAAGAGCGTCTGTACTTGAATTCCCACATGCATGTTACAACATTTATGAGGATATAATACTCAAGTAAATGATAAAGATAAAAAAAGATAGCAAGAGACAAAAAAATGCTTCCAAGTAAACACAAGATGACTAGCTAAGAGTTGCAGTATTTGCCTTACATAATAACACACTAAAAGCACTATAGGGTGGTTCTTGGACCAAAACTAAGCCTAGTCTTCGACCAAAATGAACTTATAAAACAGAATAACAGAAATCATCTCTCTCTCTCTCTCTCTCTCTCTCTCTCTCTCTCTCTCTTGATTTCCTGGATGAAAACAACAAACTAAATAAAGGTTTAAATTAAACCTAAGAGAATGCAGGTTTACTTTCAGATTAATGTAATTTGGAGCATGTATGGATTACTTAGACTGTGTCAAGGAAGACCAATGCTTACCACCAGCTAGACAAGTTCTTTATGTCCACATCTCACTTGAGTCTTGCACAGTAAGCCTGACTGGAAAAAAAAAATTATTGCAGTTTTTTGGTGTTGTGAGGCGCCAGAGTGGACAAAAGTTAAGCGAACTCAGAGAGACTGAGTAGGCGGGGAGAGAGACCGAATGTACGGCCGAGAGAGGCCGAGTAGGTGCAAGAGAGACCGAGTGGACGCAAGAGAGACCAAGTATTGGCGCGCGAGATAGACCGAGAGCACGCGAGAGAGACCAAGTATTGGCGCGCGAGATAGACTGAGTGCAAGCGAGAGAGACCGAGTATTGGCACGCGAGATAGACCTAGTGCACGCGAGAGAGGCCGAGTATTGGCGCGCGAGATAGACCGAGTGCAAGCGAGAGAGACCGAGTATTGGCGCACGAGATAGACCGAGGGCACGCGAGAGAGACCGAGTATTGACGCGCGAGATAAACCGAGGGTACGCGAGAGAGACCAAGTATTGGCGCGCGAGATTGACCAAGGGCAGGCGAGAGAGACTGAGTATTGGCGCACGAGATAAACCGAGTGCACGTAAGAGAGACCGAGTGGACGCAAGAGAGACCGAGTATTGGCGCGCGAGATAGACCGAGAGCACGCAAGAGAGACCAAGTATTGGTGCGCAAGATAGACCGACTGCAAGCAAGAGAGACCGATTATTGGCACGCGAGATAGACCTAGTGCACGCGAGAGAGGCCGAGTATTGGCACGCTAGATAGACCGAGTGCAAGCGAGAGAGACCGAGTATTGGCGTGCGAGATAGACCGAGGGCACGAGAGAGAGACCGAGTATTGACGTGCGAGATAGACCGAGGGCACGCAAGAGAGACCAAGTATTGGCGCGCGAGATTGACCAAGGGCAGGTGAGAGAGACTGAGTATTGGCGCGCAAGATAAACCGAGTGCACACAAGAGAGACCGAGTGGATGCAAGAGAGACCGAGTTTTGGCGCGCGAGATAGACCGAGAGCACGTGAGAGAGACCAAGTATTGGCGTGCGAGATAGACCGAGTGCAAGCGAGAGAGACCGAGTATTGGCGCGCGAGATAGACCGAGGGCACGCGAGAGAGACCGAGTATGGACGTGCGAGATAGACCGAGGGCACACGAGAGAGACCAAGTATTGGCGCGCGAGATTGACCAAGGGCAGGCGAGAGAGACTGAGTATTGGCGCGCGAGATAAACCGAGTGCACGCAAGAGAGACCAAGTTTTGGCACTCAAGATAGACCGAGTGTACGTGAGAGGCCAAATGCTGGCACGCGAGAGTGACCAAGAGACTATTAAAGTTACTATTTTTAATTAATTATTGGCATGGCAATTCAGCTTCCTGCACTGAATATAGAGTAATTATTTAAAATTTTATTTAATTTTTAGCACTCATCATTGTGTCCTGTTGTGGAAATGGGAAAATCCTATCAGACAAGCTTTAAGGATTTTTTAAATGCATTTTTAAATATTCTGTACCATATAATGTCTTGGGGACACAAACGGCACCGAATTGTAGGAATTACCCAATTACAAATGTTTTGGTGATACAAATTTGAATTGAGAAAGAGAGATTTAACATACAGAGCCAACTTTTGTTAAAGCTTTAATTTTCCAACATGTTTAGGGGACATCTAATATTAAGTTTCATTATTGTATTGCACTGTAGTAGCCTACTGCTAAAGCACTGCAATTAAAATTATTGGAGCTGTCATCACATCACACTTTATAGTATTCTATAGTCTTTGAACCCATAAAAAGACAAGATAATATATCAGTTTGTTATATTACAGGCCTAAAAAATTATTACATACTAAAATATAATAGTGGCCTATATTTAATGGTGCTCAACATATCTGCTCAAAGTTAACATCCTGTTTAAGTAGAAATGCATTTTTCAAGATATCAATCAATTTTTTCCATTTTTTGTATTTACATGATCACTTTCAGTATGTTTAAGACACACCCGAGTAATAAATAGCATTTTAAAGTCAGAAAAACTGTTAAAATTATCTTAAATAAAGTGCAAATTATAACTTCACAAACGTTACAATTGTATTAACAAAACGTGTAATCTTTACATTAAATAGAATCGATGGCAACAAATTAGTAAACATAGTAGTATTAGTAATAGTAATTAATAATAGTAACTTTAATAGTATCTCGGTCTCTCTCGTGCGCCAGCACTCGGCACCTCTTGTGTGCACTCGGCCTCTCTCCCGCACCAGCACTCTGTCTCTCTTGCACGCATTCGGTCTCTCTCGCGTGCCAATACTCGGTCTCTCTCACACACATTTGGCCTCTCTCGTGCATAGTCTGTCTCTGCGCCTCATAGTGAACATCCAAACTTTGCAGCATCTCACTTGACAGCATGGAAAGATATAGCCAATCGCAATGTCTATATGTTTTTGGAGAGGTAGGGCTTGAGTATTGAATGTGATTTAAGACTTTCTGTACATCTGCATTAATGTTTTATTGTTTTATTTTGGAGGTGATTATATTTTTGGTGGGGACATTTTAATAATTGGTGGATATTGGTGGGGATACTTCACCTCAATCCATGCTATTTCTACACCATTGGATGGTATAATCCAGGTTAACTACAAGATATTATAGAAATTTCCCAGAAGTGATAGGTTGGTTATATGGAACACATATTCCCTCCACTCCATCCATGAACTAAAAGTACTGGCTTTCAATTAATTTCAAAGGGACCTAGAACAGTTTTCATGATTCCTAATTGTTTCATACACAGTGCATTTATTCATTTAGCAAACACTTTTAACCAAAGTGACTTACACGTGAGGATAAAAGAAGAAGCAGCAATACATAAATGCTATGGCAGACCTAAATAAGTTTCTAATCACACCAGTGTGATTGCATGCATATAGTATGCATGCATGGCTTAAATTCCTTACAAATTGATTTCCAGGCAGCCTTTTTTTCTTTGATTCAACAGCTGATATGTGTAGTTTATCTTCAATAACAGGATGTATTGAAACTATTTGCTTTAAAAACAATTTTTCTCATGTGTTTTATCACACCTTCTTTTCAGCTGTCATTGACATTAGCTTCTCGATTGCATATAATTTTAAACATCTCTTGGTTCACTCCATGTAATATAGGCAACTTCAATTTAGAGTAGTTATAATTTGCAAAGCTGGTTTTGGATGAATTAAGTTTATTTTATACTCCAATCTGTACCAAATCTGTATTTCAGAATGCAATTTATAAAATCATGATTAACTAATATAGATTAAGCAGCCTCATCTCATAAATAAACATAAGCATTTTACGTTTTGTCAGTTGAGTGGCTAATTCGTTTGAGTTCAGTCATATGAAAATGTACGATTTTAAAAAGGAGATGTGGCACCCAACCCAACCCAACCCCACCTCTAAACCCAACCATCATTGGGAATAAGCTAATCACACTAAATTGTATGAATGAGATTGTACGAATGCATACGAATTAGCCACTACATCACAACGTTACAAATTGCCATGAGATCATGTTGGATTAAGGTCTACTCCTGGTTTAATTTTAGCTCTATCTAGAAAACTTTCCCTATATGCAATATTTTTTTTTTATGGACTCCTCATTGTTTGAGATCATTTGAAAGAAGGAGCTTGTATTGTAGGCAATGAGCCTGATCTTTGAGTTATATCCATTTTAATATTTCAAATATGTTACATCATCTGTGCCTCCTGGGAAGATTGCTGAGAGCCATTGGGTGAGAAACACTGATCTAATTCATACAAAACACCATTCTGTATTTGCAGAAAATATCAGCCCTTTTCTGATCATAAGAGATGATTTGCATCCACCAAAACAATTTGTCAATGTCTGGCTGCAATTGAAATGTTGCTCAGGAGATTTAAAAACAAGGGGAGGGGATATTTTATTGCTTACAGAGGGAGACATCCATTATTTACATGATATTAAAATGCAATCTGTTTGTCTTGGATCTCATTAAATGCATATTAATGTAAAGAGTAAATAAGTTTGAACACTTACACTGAACAGTCTTTCAAAAAGACGCTCTAGAAGAAATGTTTTCATTTCTGTTCCAAATCTTAATAAACCATCTACATGGACTGCATTATAAACGCATTTAGTCTAATTAATTCTGGTCCAGTTGTAGATATTTTACTCGATATTTGCATACACACTGTATTCTAATACTTAAAAGAGTATAACATTGCTAGTTCAGCAACATGCTAATACCAAAACTCAGTTGGAATTGCAAAATAACTACTTGCTATTATTAGCGCAATGGGTGCCAAAAGCAAGATCCCATCACCAGATATCCTGAAAACCATCAAATGTGAGCTGGATTTAATAATGGCCATTAAAACAAGCTCTTGACACGCCGTCTAAGCGGTTACTGCTTGTCCTTAAGGGTCCCTTTCCATTCCCCTGCTTCATTCCATATGTGAGAATCAATGAAATGCTTTGGCTTTGAAAAAGAGCTGATTGAAGAAGGACGTCAGCTGTGCTTCATCAGCCAGTGGCTTTAGACTGGACGTATAAAGACCTGATGGACGCTTTCCTCACCGCTGGAGGCTTTTGACCATGCTGTAAGTAGGTGTTCTAGGCAAGCTTCTTGTTACTTGTCATTTATGTATCGACTGAAGCTGAGTTTCTACATTTCTTAACACATCTATGGCTTTGTTCACACTGAACGGAGATGTAATTCAGTTTTCAAAATCCTTACAATCAACTGTCCTGATTTAAAACTAGAACAATAGCAGAAGTACATTTGCCTGTTTATTAATTTAGCAATTTAATGACGTTGTTAAAGTAAAACCCGTGCTTAAATTGTAAATAGCAAGGTCCCAGAACAGATTAGGGTAACGAAGCGGGGGTGGGGATGTGTACGAAAGCGAAGAGCAAGCGGGTGGGGCCAGGGTTGTCGCAGACAAAAGTGAAGAGCAGTGGGGGTGTGCGAAGGGGTGTCTTGGACGAAAGTGAAGAGCAGGTGGGAGGCAGACGAAGAGGGTTGGGGAGTCACAGACAAAAGTGAAGAGCAGTGGGGTTGGGAGGAGGGGTGTCGTGGATGAAAATGAAGAGCAGGGGGGGAGGCAGACGAAGAGGGTTGGGGAGTCGTGGACAAAAGTGAAGAGCAGTGGGGGTGTGGGAAGGGGTGTCACGGACAAAAGTGAAGTGCAGGGGGGGGAGGCAGTTGAAGAGGGTTGGGGAGTCGCGGACAAAAGTGAAGAGCAGTGGGGGTGTGGGGAAGGGTGTCGCGGATGAAAATGAAGAGCAGGGGGGGAGGCATTTGAAGAGGGTTGGGGAGTCGCGGACAAAAGTGAAGTGCAGTGGGAGTGTGGGGAGGGGTGTCGCGGATAAAAATGAAGAGCGGGGGGGGGGGGGGGGGGCAGTTGAAGATGGTTGGGGAGTCGCGGACAAAAGTGAAGAGCAGTGGGGCTGTGGGGAGGGATGTCGTGGATGAAAATGAAGAGCAGGGGGGGAGGCAGTTGAAGAGGGTTGGGGAGTCGCGGACAAAAGTGAAGAGCAGTGGGGGTGTGGGGAGGGGTGTCGCGGATGGAAGTAAAGAACGGGGAGGGGGTGTGGGGAATGAAGATGGTTAGGGAGTTGCAGACAAAAGCAAAGGGCAGTGGGGCTGTGGGAAGGGGTGTCACGGACAACAGTGAAGAGCAGGGGGGGAGGCAGTTGAAGAGGGTTGGGGAATCGCGGACTAAAGTGAAAAGCAGTGGGGGTGGGAGGAGGGGTGTCGCAGATGAAAATGTAGAGCAAGTGGGAGGCAGTTGAAGAGGGTTGGGGAGTCGTGGACAAAAGTGAAGAGCAATGGGGGTGTGAGGAGGGGAGTCGCGGATGAAAGTGAAGAGCGGGGAAGGGGTGTGGGGAATGAAGACAGTTAGGGAGTTGCAGACAAAAGCGAAGGGCACTGGGGGTGGGAGGAGGGGTGTCACGGACGATGGTGAAGAGCAGTGGGGGAGGCAGACAAAGAGGGTTGGGGAGTCGCGGACAAAAGTGAAAAGCGCTGGGGGTGGGAGGAATGCTGTTGCAGACAAAAGTGATGAGCAGTGGGGGAGGCAGACGAAGAGGGTTGGGGAGTCGCGGACAAAATCGAAGAGCGGTGGAGTTAGCATGAGGGGTGTCACAGACAAAATTGAAGAGCGGGAGTACGTGTGAGGAGGTGCCAGATCAGATTTCAGAGGTGCCGGATCTGGATCTGACTTCTTTCGGCACAAATAAAACCCTGAGTAAAACCCATATTGCTACCCTGTCTTTTAATAAATGTGTTGATATTTTATTTTAACACTATTGTGAGATGTATTTCTGTACAATTATTGTATGTAAATATTATGATAATGGTTGCTTTAACCTACGTAGGAGCGTAATGACGGAGAGAAATGAAATGTGCAGGATGCACATGTGCAGTTCTGGGTCAGAGTCTAAGTTGGGAACAGGAAGAGAGAGTCTGCCTACATGTCTGTAGCTGCTCTGTATTATCAATCTATGTAGAAACACAAATAAAAGAGGTTTGTGTCAATGATCTACATCTGTACATGCCTGCATTGGACCCATCTACCTGTGTCTGGAGATACAGACCGTCAGAAACCGCTCTTACATTATTATTTCATTAAAAGTACCTTGAATGGTCATAATGGTAAAAAAAAAATGCATTTCAGCATTTTCTACATTTTCCAGTGTTTTTGAATATGTTTGCCTCTGTTGCCTAGCAACTTTCTGCTAACATAAACCTTAACTTCTTTTTTTGTAAACAAAAACATAACTTTTATAACTTTCTGACAAATACAACAGATATATTTACATCAGACAAAGAAAGAACATGGATTGTACTGCATCATATTTTGTGTGAGCAGTGCTAAAAGCATGGACAGTGCTCTAATCATGGCTTTGAACTCAAAAGACATGTAAGATGAATCAGATATATTTTAAACAATCTTATTCTGCCTGAAATGGCTGACTCGGTGTCACTTAGGTTGACAAATGATGAGGAAGATGTTTAGACACAGCTTCAAACTATGTTACAATATTCATTTATTCTTTTTTTTTCAGCTTAGTCCCTTTATTAATCTGGGGTCGCCACAGCGGAATGAACCGCCAACTTATCCAGCATATGTATTACGCAGCGGATGCCCTTCCAGCTGCAACCCATCGCTGGGAAACTCTCATTCAAACACATCCACTACAGTCAATTTTAGCATACCCAGTTCACCTATAGCACATGTTTTTGGACTTGTGGGGGAAACCGGAGCACCCTAAGGAAACCCACGCGAACTCGGGGAGAACATGCAAACTCCAAAAAGAAATGCCAACTGACCCAGCTGAGGCTCGAATCAGCGACCTTCTTGCTGAGAGGTGATCTTGCTACCCACTACGCCACCGCTTCGCCCCAATGTTACAATAATATATTATATTTAGAATTCAAAAGTAGGAGAGAAAAATAATTAATTAATCCTAATTACATGAATTTAATTGAATTAGTATTTAATTTTTAGATACATTTTAGTTTTAAAATAAATGAGAACTATTAAATAAAACCAATTTTAAGTTCAAGTAATCATATTGAATGTGGCATTAAAGGGATAGTTCACCCAAAATTTAAAACATTCGGTCATAATTTACTGACCCTTTACTTGTTTCAAGCCTTTATGAGTTTATTTCTTCTGTTGAACACAAAAACTGATATTTTAAGAAGGCTAGAAACATATACCCATTGACTTGCATAGTATTTGTTGTTGCAACTATGGAAATTCTGTGGTTACAGATTTTCAGCTTTCTTCAGAATATCTTCTTTTGTGTTAAACAGACGCAGAACTCACATATTGAAGGTTTGAAACCACTCCAAGGTTTAAATAATGAGTAAAACTTCATTTTTGGGTGAACTATCCCTTTAACAGCCTGAAGCAAAAAAAACGGATATTGGAAAGTTCAAATCAATCCATCATTACAGACCACACACTGGCTCACGCCATAAGAGTGTTCCTGAAAATGATGAATATGATTCCATGAACAGGTTCTTTAAGCTATTTAAACTTATTTACTGTTGTTAGCCTGTGTTAAACCCATTTCAGTGGCTTTCGTTTCAGAATTATTCACCTGGAACCTGTTTAGGGAAATTGCTGTGATAAATGTGAACACCGTGCCTGCACGAGAAAATCCATGAGAAGATTGACAGTTGACATTAGCAAGAGATGTTGACTTGCTGTTTCTGATAATAGATGAGGATGTTTAAGGTTTTTTCTTCACCAGTGATAAATGAAGAATCTCTCGAGGTCCTCCTAGCCAGGGATGAGGTGAAAGGAAAGCTTATATACAGTATGAATATTAGAAATTAAGAATGGTAGTTTAAAGTACACTACAAGCTGAGAGAAAAAAATAGTTTGAGGAGGACATGGAGGATAATAAATTTGAATTGAAATATTCTTGGGTTTAAAATATATGTTTTTTGATAGAATTTTTATTCACAATTACACTGGACAACCAAATGCATTTATTTAACCACTTTTTAAGAACACTACTAAAAATATTTATATTGCTTTCTAATTTTAGGCTAACAGGTAATCCATTCCACAATTTGGTTCCCTTAACAGATTGACCTAAAGAGGTCTTACACTTTGGCACTACACAGTCACCATTAGCAGTTGCTTGTTTGACTCTGTGAGAGAGTCACACTCTCTGCCATTTTCTGCCATATATTCACAGCATTCATTCATACATACCAACATTACATACTGTACATACATACAGTACATATTAGGGGTAGGACAGTTTTTAATTCAACATGTTCTTGTGCTGTAACATACTCAGCCCAGGCTCATTCTGAAAACGTAGTCCCATATACATTTCTGGAGAGAGTGAAATAAGTCCAAGGTGTGTTTTTTTGTTTTGTTTTTGCGAATCCACCAAAGGCCGCTGTGCACGTTTTTTGAGTTCTCAAATTTCTCTCATGAGTGCCATTTGCACCTCCACTTCTCGCATAAATCCACCAGAGGCCGCCGTCAGCTGTCTGACTGACTGACTGATCAACTGACCACCCTGCTCCTTCCCTAAACCCAACCGATAGTGTTTTCAAAAGCACCAATTTATCAGCACCCACCCACTTCCCTAAACCCAACCGATAGTGTTTTCAAAAGCACCAATTTATCAGCACCCACCCACTTCCCTAAACCCAACCAACAGTGTTTTCAAAAGCAATCCAAAAAAAGAAAAGTCCTCACGGTAGCCTGATTTTTACCACGTTTATATATTTTTATCACATTCTCACCGTGTTATTTACTTGTCTATTTTATTATTTGGCTTTTGTTTTTGTCTTACTTGCTTTCTGGAATCGTTCTTCACCAGACTCGAACCCTGTCGTTGCAGTCAATTCTGTTCCATGCCACAAGTCCACTGACGTATGCGGCGAGGCACTGGACAAACTGGTTACAGCGGAAAAGCCGTCCATACAGAGGTATGCGGTCAGCTGGTAAGCGCAAAATGGGACGTCATACCACTCCTTATCATTTGTTTTAAAGATGAAATGCAGCCATACATACCTCAGGCTACATAATTCGCAATCTCTAGAAATGTATATAGGGCTACGTTTTCAGAATGAGCCAGTCTTGAACATACTGGTGGAATGTGCTGTATGTAAAATAAGAATGTAGGATCTAGAATATCCATATTTAACAACTGGCTAAGTATGAGTCTAAAGTGAAAGTACATATTTGTAGAAGATTTTTATTATTATTTATTTTTTTTTTACTGAAAGCTGCCAAAATTAATGCTCTGTTGTCATTACCAACAAAATATTCAATTAAAACCTTGAGAAATTAGAATGCATGGCCTTGAGAATAACTTTGTTTTATAAAGAGGCTGTTTGGTAAATAAAATGCTAATATAGTAACTTTTAAGGTTATGAGTTTTATGTTGATATGTAGTTTTTCTAAATGGTATTTAAGTGTCACAATAGGGTCACAGTTTTCAGTCTGATTAGGTTTACATTGTAAAAAAAAAATCAATAAATATATATATATATATATATATATATATATATATATATATATATATATATATATATATATATATATATATATATATATATATATATATATATATATATATATATATATTTGTTTATTATATCTTTTTTTTTACAATGTAAACCTAATCAGACTGAAAACTGTGACCGCAGAACTGTGATACAAACCATCCCACCCTAAGTACATATATAATGTAAATGTGTTAAACATCTTTTATTGCAAGATAGTCAAATGGCTTTCTAGAGGGGCTGTAAATTACTGTAATTTTAACAGTGACTATACATATCTAAAATGTAATAGATCGCATGTAACACGGGACATGTAATATTAAAGTAAAATACTGTTAACATTTATATTCAGAAAATATTACAATGAATAACAAACAAACGATTAAACCAACTAACAAATAAATAAATAAAATGAAAGGTCGGCCATTTTGTTGCAAAATTTGCATGCCCTGCATTACAAAGCAGTTTAACTGTATGCCTAATGCCAATATTTATTATCAGTCTCCTTTTGCTAAACACACTGATTCTAAAGACTATTCTACAAGAGCAGGAGATGTTCATAAAATGCAGTAAACTTTCCTCATGAATAATCATTATAGTCATAATTATAGCCAACTACAATTTACTACCGCCATGACCCCTTTATCAACATGACCCAAACTGAGACATTTCAAATGGGGTGAAAAAATGTTGTCCCTCTGTTAATGGCATCATTATGGTGGTGTTCCTCGTGTACATGACTTGAATGAGGCATTTGTGAACACAAAATATAATGTTAAATATCACTCTGCCTACTGTCCTATGGTATACAGACAATAAACAATGATGATTAAATTAAAGGGGGCCTATTATGCAAAATCCCTAATATAAGTTGTTTTTATAAGTATATAGCCAGCCTCTAATTTTAAAATTAGATAATCCTAGTTATGACAATTCTATTTATTGACAATAACTAAAATAATTTATTTTACTTTTTTTTTTTCCACAAACATAACGTTAGTCCTGTTTTGAATAGACATTTGTAGCTTCGGGAGCACAAATCTCATTTCAATTAAAAGTGACAGTCACCGAAAGAGCACAATTTGGATCAAGGCCTCAAAACGGGCAAACAATTGTGAGGTATTTTGAGTTGAAACTTCACATATACACACTGGAGACATCAGCGACACATTTCAATCTTGTATTATAGGTCCGCTTCAATCCAATTGTATTATAGGTCCCCAAACAATCCAATTCAATAAACCACACACAGGCGTTCATGCATTTAGAAAGGTTTGAAGTTCTAAAGCTGACCGTTTGGCCACCGAATTGGTCTACATTTCTCTAGTCCTTCATTTTTCTTTAGCTCCTTCATAGCCTCAGATGGAAGGTGAGATGGCCGGTGCCACAAGACAGCATCATCTAATTAGCTACTATTTGAGCGCTGACATTTTCGCCCGCTGGTGGGATAAAGTGGATGAGTCAGAAATCTACACTGCTTGGAGGAAAGCAGAGAGATGGGAAATTGAGTTTACCCAACAGGGTAAGACATCAGAAGCAGCCATTTTAATATAAGCAGTGGAGCTACTTGTCAGGGATGTAATATTTACCCTCGTGCGGGTGGGTAACATTAGCACCTCTGTACCTGACTAGAAGTGAGTGTTGCAACAGTAGGACTAGGGAGGAAAAAAGCACACTTAATCATTTTAATTGGATCACTAGGCAGTATAAAAAGGATTAAATTAACATGTTACTGCTGCTGTGGCTATTTCAACTCCAGGCATCGCTGTTTGGCTCTGTCTGGAATGCATGCATGGATAGTCATTAGAACTGCAGGTGCAAAAATAAAAACAAGCTTAAAGGGATTTGAAAAAAATCTTTAGTATAAACTTTGGCACTGCTATAGACTTGATTCATTCTTCAAATTAAGCAGCTTGCTAAGTAGAGTTTTGCTTTTGTGCTATTTTTAACAAAACGAAGCTGGCGCACACATTGAAAATGAACTCCTTTGTAAAAATAATACATTTAAGCACATGTTTTTAAAAGTCCTTCTTTTATTTTATGTATATTTCTATATTTGTTTAATAGTTCAATTTGTACTGTAACTATTTATGATTGTAAAAGCTAAGTTTTAAAGATCAAAGAACAATACTAACAATAAAAGAGATAATTCCAAAAGTAATACCAAAAAAATCATTAGATCATTAAAGGAGTTATCAGCAATTCCAGATCGCTGATTTATGTACAGTCGTTCCTCGCCATAACGCAGTTCAACTTTCGGTTTCACCTTTTTTAGTGGCAATTTGACATGCTTTTTTTTTACAGTGCATTTTGTTCTGCATCCCGATTAGCACATTGTGTTCTGCATCCTGATTGGCTGTGGACTATTGTCAATCAATCGGTAACACTTTATTTCGATGGTCAATTTGAGTGTTAGTAGACTGTCTGCTTAGTATCTGCTGATACTCTCCTTATACAGACATTTAACTGACTATAAAAAACTTTGCAAGTACATGTCAACTAACACTAACCCTAACCCTAACCCCAACCTAACAGTCTACTTATAATCTAATGAGAATTAGTTGGCATGTAGATGTAATGTAACTTAATTCAACAAATGGATCATCGAAATAAAGTGTGACCAATCAATCTCCTCCGTGCTGTGTCTGTTTGCAAGTTTTCTTCACAACAAACCCCCTAATGTTGACAAAACATTATCCACCGTCAAAAGGAGAAGCACCCAAAAGGAATCACACAAAAAGTTGGACTTTTGGAAATGCTAAAGGAAGGTAGAAGTTACGCGCGTTTAAACAAGAGAGAAAAGTGTGAAAATGTAAACGCCTGTCTAGGAAAATAGTGTAGTGAGGGGTTTTACAGCCTTAAAACATCTATAATAATTGTAAAAAATAAAGCCGACTACTTCGCGGATTTCACCTATTGCGGGTTACTTTTAGAACGTAACTCCTACGAGGAGTTATGTATAATTATATTATTATTATTAATATTATTATTATTATTATTAATATTAATAATAATAATAATGATGATAATAATAATAATAATAATAATAATAATAATAATAATAATAACAATAATAATAATGATGATAATAATAATAATAATAATAATAATAATAATAATAATAATAATAATAATAATAATGAATTAGTATTAGGCTTTTATTATTATTATTATTTTTATTATTAATATTATTATTATTATTATTATTATTAAGTAGGATATTGTTTATTTATTTTATTTTTTATTTTTTTGAAAAGTCTACTTTTACAATTTGACACATTTAAACCACTGCAGAAATCTTCTAACCAACAGGCCCATGTCATTTACAGTACAGATACATTTCTTAATAAAAAAACTACTATAAATTAAAAGCATTATCATATACTATATATTTTTTGTTTTCACAAGCTTTGGAGACGTAACATAAATACCGCTTTTAAATAATAGGTCACCTATAGCTTTCGTCATGAGCCATGGCTGTGTTCAAAATGGCATGAATGTTTTCAAAGTGCACTACGAAGGAAACACAATTGTCAATATGAAGATTGCTAAATCTGAACTGTAAAACATATTTTGAAACAAATTACACATACGATTTTATTATTTTGTTTTTTTAAATCATTCCAAGTTTAAATGTTGGAACGTTCAAAAGGAATAGGGCATAAGGGGATAACTGAGAACAGAACACAACCAGTAACTTTGCTTCTTACTACAGCTCTAGAGGTGTAATTGCAAGCGAACAAAGTTGCGACACAGATTGCGAATGTTCGTTGTAACGATGGATTTGGGAAACGCCAAATCAATGAACTATGTTTGTGACAATGGAACTTGCAACCTTAGTTGGCTACCGATGGTTTTTGGAAACGACCACCGATCTCATGAGGAAACATTACGTTTTGTCAATTTAGTGGCTAATTCGTACAAATTCGAACAATTTTAAAAAGGATGCATGGCACCCAACCCCACCCCTAAACCCAACCGTCATTGGGGGATTAGCAAATCGTACTAAATTAAACAAATGAGATCATATTAATTAATTAAACAATAAATCAAAAAAGTTACGAATTACATGAGACTGTGTTTAGTAAACATGACACTTCCTATTCAAAGCATTATGTTCAGTGATTAGAGGTACGACTGCACACAGAAACACTACTATTTGAGATTTCCTTTCAGCACAGTTATTGTTAATTTAAATCATCAGATAACATTCTTCACTACTGATATAATCATGAGATTACACACAAAGGAAATTATGAAGCTTTGTTTACCGAATACTCTGTGGTGTTTAAACAATGTAAAAAATCTATCATTAATGGATAGACAGCTTCCTTTGAGAGCATCCGAGTATAATCTGTACAACAACTCTGTCTAAATCAATCTTTCTGACATCCAAGCAGGCAAAACAAATGGCACCTTTCTCGCAAGCTCTGCCAGACTTGAATTAGCCCATTACGTGCTTAATATTCGTTAACCAACTTGTCATATTAGCATCCACGTACACTTGTAGATTGGTGCGTTAATGGTTTTGGGAAAAGTGCCCTTGAACGTCCACGCGATTTCCATCCCTAAACCTCCCAGCTCATAATAACAGGCAGTCCAAAAAATTATCCCGAAAGCGAGGATTGGTTATGGGTGCAAAACAAGGCTAAGTGAAAGTGACAATATCACCGTTAATCTCATGACTGTGATTATGCGAGCTGGCGCTTAGCTGTAGGTCTGGGATGTTGGCAGCAGTGGTGTCAACATCAGGGGTCACAGTGTGTGTGAATGGTTTTTAAAGGAGCTATAAAGGCAAGCACATGGTCACATTGCCATTCAACAATAGGGTTTGGATTTGCATTCATTCCGAGGTTTATATTTATCAAGTGTTCTATTCATGACTAGAAGCGGTTTAGTTAAACAATGAAGCTTCAGCACTCTACCTGACTGGAGTACAGTAGGTGCTGGTACAAATCACTTTGAGGCCAGACAGTGTAATAATTCACTGAAGCAAGTGTGAAAAGCTAACATTTCTAACTGGGGAAATTGAAATGACAATGCCAGCAACCACTGTTTTAAACATTCTCAAGACAATATGAGCTGTTTTTGTTCTGGGCAAATCTTGCTGCTATAATTGTGGACGTGGGTTGGCAATTCTGCTTATTTTTTCAGGTGTTCTCAGTCTCACAGAACCAATCAGACTAAAGATCAGTTCATTCCAGCTATGAATTTCCCATTTAAAGAGCACCCCAACATATGCTAGGTCAAAAACAAGTTTGTTTTACTCTTCCAGAGCAGGTATGTATTGAAATAAATTAATCTCAATGCATCATGCAGGACACTTTAGCTATATTTTAAAGGTGCTGTATGTAAGTGTATGACTCTTCTAAATCATAAAAAAAACATAATATGTTTGGAGATATTTAAAAAAAAAACATGCTAAGTGAACATACTGAAAAACAATTCAAAGTCAGTTATTCTCCATTAAAAATGTGCATTCCGTGTCAGAATGTCTGTCTTTGTTTTGGTCTCTGTAACCCTTCCACTGACAGTTTACCCAATTATATTTTAGCGCTCAATGTTGCCTTGGTGGAAAACACATTGTATTTCATTTCTGTCGTGAATGCTGCATCAATCTATATGGCCACGGCTAAAAAAGCGACCCCTGCAGGACAGCAGCAGCCTCCGAAATCAGATGCAGATTCAGAGCTTAAAAATCCTCATTAGGTGTTTTTTAATTAGCAAATAATATGAATATTACAAATGTACACATCACCTGAGCAGCATATATTTTAACAACGTGTCCTAACAACATGCAACTTGACAAGATTTCATTCATTTTCTTTTTAGCTTAGTCCCTTTATTAATCTGGGGCCGCCACAGAGGAATGAACCGCCAACTTATCCAGCATATTTTACGCAGCGGATGCCCTTCCAGCTGCAACCCATCACTGGGTAACATCCATACACACTCATTCACACACATACACTACAGACAATTTAGCCTACCCAATTCCCCTATACCACGTCTTTGGACTTGTGGGGGAAACCGAAGCACCCACGCGACCACGGGGAGAACATGCAAACTCCACACAGAAATGCCAGCTGACCCGGTTGCGGTGGTAGCCAGATTGAAACACACATATGTGCGCCCATGGGTGTTCTGGTCTAGAAAGGAGGTGTGTTAAGGTGCATTGTTGGCGCGTTGCTATTTTGAGGAACTAAAATAGACTGCGCAATAAACCAGCTCAAAGCAGGTCTAAAGTCCAGCGCAGAGCACGTCAGTTGTGCGCCTCACTAAAACATTGCTTAAAACACACAGGATGTAGAGAAATACGCAAATATCTTTACTAATGAAAAATAATTAAAGGAATAAAATGTTACAAAAATTATTATTTTCTCTAAATATAAAAACCAATATCTCCATGCCTTCTTCACCTCGGGGGCCTTTTCAGTTTATTCACGACAACTTGCTTTTCATTCATTCATTCATTTTCTTGTCGGCTTAGTCTCTTTATTAATCTAGGGTCGCCACAGCAGAATGAACCGCAAACTCATTTTTACGCAGCGGATGCCCTTCCAGCCGCAACCCATCTCTGGGAAACATCCACACACTCATCCACACTCATACACTACGGACAATTTAGTCTACCCAATTCACCTATACCACATGTCTTTGAACTGTGGGGGAAACCGGAGCACCCGGAGGAAACCCATGCAAACACAGGGAGAACATGCAAACTCCACACAGAAACGCCAACTGATCCAGCCAGCGACCTTCTTGCTGTGAGGCGACAGCACTACCTACAGCGCCACTGTGTCGCCCCCAGTGTCAACTATGAAGCCAATCTAAAGTACATCAGGCTTAAAATAAATATGTAATGCAAAAACGCATGTTTATCGATGTCTTTAGAAATCAAAACCAAAAGTCCAGTTCCAGAGATTTTAGGAGTTTTAGAAACCCCGGAAGTCCCAAAAGGCACGTCTCTGTGGGTCCTGTGGGTCTCTGCAGAACACGTGAGATTGTCTGTCAGAATGTTGTCAGTTCTCGCGCACACACAATGAGCAGTATGAAATGTGTAGGGAGAGAAGTTTTTTTGTAGATTGTTTGCAGATGTTTGGCTATTGAGCGGATACAAAAAATCTAAAAGGATGATAATAGTAAAAAAATATCATTAAATATACTTGGGTGGCCGTTAATATACCTGGGTGGCCCGCCCAAGTAAAATCTATGTGTGGGACGCACTGGAGGTAAACTACTGTATCTGCTGCTTTCAGTATGGGACTAAATGTCACTAATATATTCAAACTCACATTGGTAGCATTTAACACTAAAAAAGCACAGTCAGTACCTGAGGTAATCATGTCATAGACATTTATGTTAAAATGTTAAATAGATCATATGTTTATTGCAAGCTCTGTGTTTCAGTCGGTTTCTTTAACTTTTTTTTTCCTAACAATGTTTTACACATCAACCATTGGAACTGGATTGTATAGTATTTCTTTACTGTTTCTCATTCTAGCCAATTTTAATGACCATTAACCATGCAAAACATAAACATTTTCAAGTCCTGCTAGCAATTCCTACTGTATATAGAAGAATCACTTTCTGCCCTCCATCTGAATTTTGCTCTGCCACTATTGCATCATGTGCAAGCAACCTACTGGTGAGATAAACACAAAGTTTTGCTGATTTAAGTTGACATGAACAACAGTGACTGCTGGCAATGCGATTTGGGCTTATTCAACAATGCAACATGAGAAAATGATAATATCTCCAGTGAGGTACTATTTATAGGCATGAGAGAGATAACTGGAACTGTGAGTGAGTTAACTGTACACACACACAAACACATATATATGTGCACAGCTAACTCACTCACAGTATACACAGTTCAATATATATAGAAGATTAAAAAAGGCCATATATTGATTAATTGTGTTCGTGATATGATGTATTATGCAGTGCTTCAATTTATATTCATGCACTTTCCTCCTTGAATGTAAATTTTTGGGGGTAAGAATCCATGTCAAATTATTATGTAAAACTAGACTGACATCACACTGACAATGCATCACATAAGTGACTGAATTTTCTCTGTAGTTGTGCTGCCCATCAGTGATGTAGCAAAATCCACTATGACCAACAACAGTGTTATGTCAATTGCTCTTTAGCCAGCAACCATTAAATGTGTTTTACTATATACTATAACACATATTAAAAAAAAGATTGATTTTATATTGAAATTCTATTCTATTCTTGAAATATTGAATTCTACAAAATCCATTGCCTTTTCAAAAAAAAAAAAAAAAAAAAAAAAAAAAAACGAGCTGTCATAATTTGGCTTCAGCTCAGTCTGCTGTTTCTGTGTGATTATGTGTGTTAGGAGAGTAAAATGATCTGAAGTGGGTGCCAGGTGTGTAACATGGATACATTATAAACCTTGAATACAAATTCATCAGCATGAATATGAATTAGATGTTGTCAAATGTGCACTGTGATTCTAATAGATTTTTGTCACCACTCACTTACCTTGGTATATTGTCAACACAGGCTCATTCTGAAAACGTCCCGTGGACGTTTTTGGAGACCTCAAATTATGTAGCCGGAGGTACATATGGCTGCGTTTCATTTTTTAAGCGAATTCTAGGGGGCGATGTGACTACATTTCTTTTGGCGCTTACCAGCTGACCGATTACCTCCGTGTGGAGGCCTTTCCCGCCGCAATCAGTTTATTCCGTTAGCTCGTCGTGTATGTCGGCGGACTTGAGACGCAGAGAGGAGTTGACCATGACAACAGCGACCGGGTTCGAGTCCGGGAAAGAGCGGTTCCAGAAATCAGGTAAGACAAAAACAGAATCCAAAAAAATAAAATGAATGAGTGAACAACAGGCTGAGAACGTGGTAAAATCCGAAAACGTGGTAAAAATCAGACGAGGGCTTTTCTTTTTCTGGATGGCTTTTGTAAACCGTTGTTTGGGTTTAGGGAAGTATGTGGGTGGGCGGGTCAATCGGTAAAGTTGGTTGGGTTTGGGGAAGGAGGAGGGTGGGTCAGTCGATTGGCCAGTCGCCTAGTCAATCATTCAGTCAGACAGACAGACGGTCGGTCTTGACAGCGGCCTTTGGTGGGTTTACGCGAAAACAGCGCAGGCGCGAAGGCCACTCGTGAGGGACATTTAAGATACAAAAAAGCGCACACAGCGGCCTCTCGCGGATTCGCAAAAAAAACAAAACTGCAAAAATACGTACCTCCCAGGACTTATTTCGCAGTCTCCAGAAACGTCCACGGGACTACATTTTCAGAATGAGCCTGGGTTGCATATTGTGTATATATATATTATATTTATATATTAGGGGTGTGAACCTACACTGGTCTCACGGTTCGGTTACGATTATCATGCCATAGATTCGGTTCAATTCGATATCTCGGTGCATCACGGTGCATTGACGATGCTTTCCATACATAATTAGAATTTTTTCTTTACAACACAAGAAAAAAAATTGTATTAAAATCTATAAATATGTTTACATTTATATATTACTTGTAATACAATTTTGTCCTTTAATACAAGCAGTAAGATATATGAACTGTACCTTTAATTTTACCTGCTCAAAAAAAAAAAAAACACTCTTCGTGAATGAAAACTCCAATACATGCTCAGAAGACAGCACGAGCATTCTTAAGAAATAAACTCATGTAAATATTATCCCGCTTGCTTTTTGAGCGCTGGCAAGTTCTTACACCCCTTTGATTGGTCGTTGTCTGTCTTCACCCGCTCAACAGAAAGAGCTGCGCTTGGCTTTAGAAATGAAAGCGCTGTTCACTCATGTGTGACACGGGAAAAACAGCCGCGGATCAGTCTATATGCGCATAATACGAGGTTATCAGGTAATCCGTAATAGAGTAAATACAATACAATAAACTCGCACCACAGGCACGCTTGTGTCTGGATCCACAAACAGCCGAGAGGAGGGAAGTTTACCTCACGAACATGCCAGCGGGTCAAATGCCCAAAGTGTGTGTGTCTGTCTGTGTGTGTGTGTGTGTGTGTGTGTGTGTGTGTGTGTGTGTGTGTGTGTGTGTGTTTGTGTGTGTGTGTGTGTGTGTGTGTGTGTGTGGGAGAGAGAGAGAGAGTTAGAGTTTTACAGCATTTCTCCCTAGTAGTGAAATAGCGGCCCGTGCTTTACCATTCCCCAGTGTCAGTGAAAGATCTGCTTTTTAAGTAGTAGGAGTGTTTTATTTACTCACCCTCACCTCCTTCGCCATAGTATTCTACCCCGACATCGCGCATAGGGGATAAATGACGTCAGTGCGTAATAACCGGTTATGATCTATTACTGAACCGATATCGAATTGTCCCCATCTGCATCGCTGTGCACAGAAGAAACGATTAATTTTGACACCCCTAATATATATATATATATATATATATATATATATATATATATATATTATATATATATATATATATATATATATATATATATATATATGTGTGTGTGTGTGTGTGTGTGTGTGTGTGTGTGTACAGTATGGTATGCCTGTTTTGTCCGTTTCGACTGTCAAAAGATACCAAAAATTGAACAGTTCCATACCATACGACTGTTTGGGTACCCTTTCAATTTTGTAGTTTAATTTCTTCTCTCTACACTCAATTGATAAAAATCTTCATATATCTTATGATGTGGTAACTATTGTATAATTGAAATAATTTACTCCAGTCCAGTGAATTAATGAAAATAATGCATGAGTGCATCACCGCCACCTTACTTATTTATTGTATGAAAAAAAGAGGTGGGCATTAATGCGCTCTCTTCGCATTCCTGGAATGCTGCCCAGCCAATCAAATTTGTATCATGAATATTAATTAACTGATGTAACTCTTCAAAGACAACTGAAAACCAAGTCTCAAGTGAAAAAACCTTTGAAAAGCAATTACATTTTCAATGATAAATTGAAATCGAGATAACAGATTAATTAATTTAGCTAAATAAAGACCCTTTAGTTAAACAAAGCATTTTAATTCCATGCTGGGAGAAAAAAAAAATAAACCAAAGGACTCTCTCGACACTATTATTGAGATAACTTCATTAGAGATTTACCTTCAATAGAGCTTCTCAAAAGGAGCTTAAAGCCATTGTTCAGCCTTTCATATCTATTTTTTGTCAGCCTTTAGAGTAAAAGAGAGGCGCTGCTTCTTTATTTCAAGCCCAACAAACTGAGCTTTTGTTTATTTTCCCATCTGAAAGACAGACAGATGCAGGTGTGAAGCCCATTAGCGGTCTACTCCACCATACAGGGATTTTTCACTGGCTCTTAAGAGCGAGATGTGATCGGTGGAGGGTCACCGTCATCATTAACCTCTCATCCCTGCCTCCAAAATCTCACCATCCCTGAAGGCATCAGCGGCTGATAGAGAGCACGTCAAAGAAAAAAGAAAATGACACTGTTCAAGATGACAGAGCCTTTAATTTCCCCTATTACAGGTGTGTCACCTGAGCGCTCTTTTTCCTGGGGAACTTCTCACTTCAGGAAACATGATAAAATTGTAATGAAACTGGGGACCGTTCCTTTAATTTGTTCAGAATATTATCCTCCATGGTATAATGGGTAATTCCTAGTGATTTATTTTCGCAAATATTAAAACCAAAGCTTTCCTTGACTGCTGAATTAATAGAATTATGAGAGGAATTCAAGGAGAAAGTCCCATATATATATATATACAGTATTCAGATTCAGAATGGCAAAGCAGGTAATAATCAGAATGTAAGCACTGGCTAATTAAAAAGTCTCAGCTGGTGTCCTTCTCTGCGCTCTGCCTGCGAGCCATCATCTCCATTAAACAAATTACACTCGGACTGCCAACCTGACATGATATTGCTTTTGATCATGCTGTCTGTCAAATCCAATGGAAGAGAAACCCAAAGCGAGAAGGGGTCATGGCTATTTTTGCTAGTAAAAAGGAGCACTCAAACACACAGCAAGAGATGAAACTGACATGAAATTAGTCGCTTTTTATTGAATTCCTCTTCCTATTTATGCACCCTTTTGGGATGGGCAGCAAACTGAAATGTTGTATGAGAGCATGTATAATAGTCACTCAAACATTTTAGTCTGACATCAAAACAAGTGGTGCTAATATGCACTAGCTATCATAGATAGATAGATGGATAGATAGATAGATAGATAGATAGATAGATAGATAGATAGATAGATAGATAGATAGATAGATAGATAGATAGATAGATAGATAGATAGATAGATAGATAGACAGAGAATGACAGACATACAGACATACAGATAGATAGATAGATAGATAGATAGATAGATAGATAGATAGATAGATAGATAGATAGATAGATAGATAGATAGATAGATAGATAGATAGATAGATAGATAGATAGACAGACATACAGACATACAGATAGATAGAAGATAGATAGATAGATAGATAGATAGATAGATAGATAGATAGATAGATAGATAGATAGATAGATAGATAGATAGATAGATAGATAGATAGATAGACAGAGAAAGACAGACATACAGATAGATAGATAGATAGATAGATAGATAGATAGATAGATAGATAGATAGATAGATAGATAGATAGATAGATAGATAGATAGATAGATAGATAGATAGATAGATAGATAGACAGAGAAAGACAGACATACAGATAGATAGATAGATAGATAGATAGATAGATAGATAGATAGATAGATAGATAGATAGATAGATAGATAGATAGATAGATAGATAGATAGATAGATAGATAGATAGATAGATAGATAGATAGATAGATTTATTAGATAAATAGATCGGGCTTAATAGATGAGGATGGATGGATGGATGGATGGATGGATGGATGGATGGATGGATGGATGGATGGATGGATGGATGGATGGATGGATGGATGGATGGATGGATGGATGGATGGATGGAGCAGATGGTTGTTATGGTCATTGATGAGTCAGGAGTACCAGATTGATTCCTGCAAAGACCCCAGTGACAGACAAGGCTCTGTATTGATCTTATCGGCTAGTCTGGCTAGTCTGAAAACCCGCCAGGAGACCTACTTGGACTTGCACCATCTCCACAATGGATGCTCATTATTTTCAAGCCCTCTGACATATTAGACTGCAGCTCTGCCCATTTATGTTTGTCTAGAAGGGAACTTGTTGCCCCGGCTGAGCCTGGTTTCTCCAAATGTTTGTTTTCCAATTCTGCCAATAGGTGGAGTGTTTTGATTCTTGGCATTGTTGCCCCTGGCCTGCTTGGTTGGGGCTGGTTGAGCTGCTCTTCAATGGATATCCATTCAACCATTGGATTTGTATTCTGAACTGAATTGATCTGAATATATATATATATATATATATATATATATATATATATATATATATATATATATATATACATACATACAGTTAAAGTCAGAATTATTAGCCCCCTTTGATTTTTTTTTTCTTTTCCTTTTTTAAATATTTCACAAAATATGTTTAACAGCTTAAGGTCATTTTCACAGTATGTCTGATAATATCTTTTCTTCTGGAGAAAGTCTAATTTGTTTTATTTCGGCTAGAATAAAAGCCGTTATTGATTTTTTAAACACCATTTTAAGGACAAATTTATTAGCCCCTTTAAGTATTTTTTTTTTTTTGTCGATACTCTACAGAACAAACCATCGTTATACAATAACTTGCCTAATTACCCTAACCTGCCTAGTTAACTTAATTAACCTAGTTAAGCCTTTAAATGTCACTTTAAGCTGTATAGAAATGTCTTGAAAAATATCTAGTACAATATTATGTACTGTCATCACAGCAAAGATAAAATAAATCAGTTATTAGAAATTAGTTATTAAAACTATTATGTTTAGAAATGTGCTGAAAAAAATCTCTGTTAAACAGAAAATGGGGAAAAATAAACAGGGGGGCTAATAATTCAGGAGGGCTAATAATTCTGACTTCAACTCTATTATATAATATACTATTCTATACACTTTTATACAGCCTAAAGTGACATTTAAAGGCTTAACTAGTTTTATCAGGTTAACTAGGCAGGTTAGGGTAATTAGGCAAGTTATTGTATAATTATGGTTTGTTCTGTAGACAATCAGGGGGAAAAATGCTTAAAGGGGCTAATAATTTTGACCCTCAAGTGGTTTAAAAAAAAAAATTAAAAAAACTGCTTTTATTTTTATTCAGAGGAAAAAAATATTATCAGACATACTGTGAAATGTCCTTGCTCTGTTAAACATCATTTGGTAAATATTTAAAAAAGAAAAAAAATCAAAGGGGGGCTAATAATTCTGACTTCAACTGTATTAGCATCCTTTTAATTTTTTTAAATATATATATAAATTTTGCTGTGATGTTTTTTGTGTTACTTGCATCCATAAAAAAAGAAGAAAAAATAAAAACATCACTGAATGCATTATCATTATAGCTCATTTTCGTTCCTGTCAAACCAAACACCGCACAAGGGTTGTGGAATATTAAAACTGCATAAGTAGACATATAGGCACATGTAAGATATCTTAGCGAACAGATGTCTGAACATACTGGTCGTGGTTATTGACTGTGTCCTACAGGCATGTCTCATGCAGCACACACATTCACACAAACGCCCAAACAGCCACTGCTACCTTGGACCTGTGAACCCCGTCTTTCTGCTCCTGTTCCAGACATCAATCAGGCTGTAGAGGCTGTAACAGAGGGCTTCATTATCTCAACCCCACTCATCTTTATTTCATCGGTGGGAGGCATGAGAGGGCCGTGTGCTGGCATATGAAAGGGTGAATTTCCACATGAATTATTTTCCGCCTCAACCGCTCGAGGCGGTTGCATGTGCAGTGTGATGCCGAAACCAGCTTAGCCACGGGTCCCTTGGAGAAAGATATGGCACGTCTGAATGAGTTTGGTGGTGATGATACTGCACGAAAGGTGAAAAGTGGGAAAATCGATGTCTTGGGAAGAATGATTAATGGCATGACAGATCTGAATATGGAAATGTTTTGGGTTTTGGTGGCAATATGCAGCTATGGCATGGAGCCAGAGGACAAACAAATACAAATGAGATGCCTGACGGTGCCAATAAACTGGGCATCGCCATTCACCCTCCTCATATCTCTCTTTTTTTTTCATATTTCAGAAACATTCCCTGGGCTTCAGTTCAGTCATTTCTTTCAAAATAACGCCAATTATTATTATAACAGAAATTATATTAATGTTTTAGTATTGTTTTTCTGTGGCAACAAGGCTGCCAAAGCAAATACAGATGGCCATAAATATAAGCATTTTCTTTGCTATTAGAAAGAATTTTAATAACGAAATGTCAATGTTGTTTAAGTTACATTCAATACTTTGGTCATCTTTACTCAGTGTTTGGAAAGCTACTTGAAATGTGTAGTGAGCTAAGCTATTAGCTACTCTACTTAAAATGTAGCTTAACTACACTAAAAGCTACTCTCTGGCAAATGTAGCAAGCTAAGCTAAGAGCTACTTTGCAAAAGTAGTTTAGTTACATCTAAGCTGTTTTTTTCTGCAACAAAAACAAAAACATCTAAGCTATCTTTGCAATTTTCATTTTTTAATCGAAGCAACTTAAATAAAAGTCACTCATATCTTAGTGATCAATAATATGGTCAATGAAACATATGAGGCAGAATTGTTCAGTTCAATTATTTACTGCAAATAATATGCTGTACTAAACAGAAACAAATTATAATATATAACAGCAAAAACAAAAAAAACTCCTCTGCCTCAGTCATCTTTCCATCAAGCAAATTTCTTGTGTTAGCCTAATTGGTTGGCGACGTCACCAACCAGAGCAAGAGGTGGCAGTAATGCACCAAAACGTTTGTTGTCGACCACAGTAAAACAGGTAGAAGAAGAAATCGTCATTCTCGCCATCATATGGATTTTCTTTCATCGGCTAGACCCAGCCTTTCAGCACCGTGAATATCAGTGTTATCACTTATTGATCCGTGATCGGTAAATGTAGCTTGTGTGGACACTACCGCGCTACTTGACTTAAAAAATTGCTTTGCTACAGAAAAGCTATTTGATTTAGAAAGTAGCGACGCTACTGCCACGCTACTGAGAAATGTAGTTAAGCTAGTAATGTCACTACTTGTAGCCATGCTACTGCCCAACACTGTTTACTTTTTTGCATGAAATAAAAAAGAAAAAGAAAAGAAAAAAAATTGTTATGATCGCTAACATTACACCTATAAGTGTCTGCATGAGTCTCACAAAAGGTGAAGCAATAGAAAATATAATTGGATTGAGCCTTGCTATATTATACTATATTGTATTGTATTGTTTTCAACATAGGTTCATTCTGAAAATGTAGCCCTATATACATTCTGGAGATCGCAAATTATGTAGCCAAAGGTATGTATGGCTGCATTTCGTCTTTTAAACGAACGCTACGGGGTGGTATGATGCCGTCCCTTTTCGCGCTTACCAGCTGACCGTTTACCTACATATGGGTGGCTTTATCGCTGTTACCAGTTTGTCCAGTGGCTCGCCATGTACCAGCGGACTTGAGACACAGAGAGGAGTTGACCGTGGCAACGGTGTTCAAGTCTGTCGAAGAACGGTTTCAGAAAGCAGGTAAGACAAAAGCAAAAGGTAAAAAAAAAAAAAAAAAAAAAAAAAGAAGTCAATAACAGGGTGAGAATGTGGTAAAATCTGAAAACGTGGTAAAAATAAGGCTGATGCAAGAGCTTTTCTTTTTCTGCTTTGCTTTTGAAAACACTGTTGATTGGGTTTAGCGAAGTGGGTGGGCGCTGGTCAATCTGTGCTTTTGAAAACACCATCGGTTGGGATTAGGGAAGGAGGAGGGTGGGTCAGTCAATTGGTCAGTCAGTCGACAGCGGCCTCTGGTGGACAGGAAGGTGCGAATAGCACTCGTGAGAGAAATTTGAGATCTCAAAAAATGTACACAATGGCCTTGTTTTCGGATTTGCCCAAACAAAAACTGCAAAATAAATGTACCTCCTGGGACATAGTTGGTGCTCTCCAGAAATGTATATAAGGGTACATTTTCAGAATGAGCCTGGGTTGATTATATTATTCATTTATTCATTCATTTTCTTGTCGGCTTAGTCCCTTTATTAATCTGGGATCGCAAAAGCGGAATGAACTGCCAACTTATCCAGCACATTTTTACGCAGCGGATGCCCTTCCAGCCGCAACCCATCTCTGGGAAACATCCATACACTCATCCACACTCATACACAACGGACAATTTAGTCTACCCAATTTAGTCTACCCAATTCACCTGTACTGCATGTCTTTGGAATGTGGGGGAAACCGGAGCACCCGGAGGAAACCCACACGAACACAAGGAGAACATGCAAACTCCACACAGAAACGCCAACTGACCCAGCTGAGGTTCGAACCTGCAACCCAGCGACCTTCTTGCTGTGAGGCGACAGCACTACTATTATATATATTATATTATATTATATTATATTATATTATATTATATTATATTATATTATATTATATGTTAATATGTGTGGTGAAGCAACATTCTTATTGGCTACAGGTTAATTTAATTTATTCATTCATTCATTTTCTTGTCGGCTTAGTCTCTTTATTAATCAGGGGTCGCCACAGCGGAATGACCCACCTTAATTTGATTTGATTTGATTTGATTTGATTTGATTTGATTTAATTTAATTTAATTTAATTTAATTTAATTAATATAATTAAATTAAATTTAATTTAATTTAATTTAATTTAATTTAATTTAATTTAATTTAATTTAATTTAATTTAATTTAACTTAACTTAATTTAATTTAATTTAATTTAATAAAATTTAATTTAATTCAATTTACATAAACATAACCATAAACAATATAATGGTGTAGTCAAAATATGTATTAATTCAATCATAAGATATAAAAAAAAAAAAAAAAAAAAAAAAAAAAAAAAAAATTAAATCTGAATCGGGCATTTTTCTTTCTTTTTTTCAGTCATTTCCCCCTAAGACTCCATTTATTTCCTACCCCCGTCTTTATCCATTAGTATTTGGGTTAATTCCAAGATTGCTTTCACTGACTCTAAAACGAATTATTTCCAAAGCATCTGTAGCCATAACCATCATACACCTATCTGCATAAAATATTTATTGGCGCTTTTTATAGATTTCTGGACAGCTAATTGCAAACCTAACATTCCTACACACACACATACACTATCGAAAACATCTTGTCTGCCATATTGAGAGCTCAGGGGCCAATAACCAATTCATGGCTTATTGCCTTTAGTAAAAGACTAGAGGATCAATAGATCTTGTCCAGTGATCTTGCCCTAGACGCCAGTTTCTGTCTAAAACAACGGCCTCTAGACTCACTATCAATACTGAGGAACACCATTTCTCAATTTTAAGCATCCAATAGACATTCATAAGGCTTGGATGTGTCTTTTCTCCGCTTCTTATCTTCCCTTCTCAAGACATTTGAGTTCATTCTGCAGCAGTAGAATTGGACTAGATGGTGGAATGGATAATCAGGAATCTCTTAATTGATTGTAAAGAACTGCTTCAGGGTGAAAAAAAAGATATAAACACAAATGGGTTTCAAAATAAAGCCTCTAAACAGCGAGAGTCCACCAGCCATACTGAGCTGTCACAACTGCATCCATTTGTTCGCTTTCTACTCCTCCAGTCATCTCTGGGATTATTATCTATTGGACAACAGACATCTGATGAAGCCTGACCGGTTTTTAAGATGATCTTTATCGGAATGGCTGCCTTTTTCTCGCATTCAGTCCTGAATACAAATTCCTTTAGCAGCTTAAAATGGATCTAAAGGAAAATATTACATAGCGAAACCAAATTTAAGATGTTGTATGACAACCAGCACTTAGTTTAAGCTAATTATAACCACATATTCTTAGCATTCACACATATGCAACAAAAGCAAATTAAAATCGATCTGAATGTGTTTATTAAACTTTATTTTATCAATTAGATAAACTGTTTCAAATTTAATGTAGTCATTTTGACAAAACGGCTATGCAAATATTTGTAAAAACCAATTAGCTTCAAAGGATTAGCGTAGCATTATTCATAATTGTTTGCTCAGAAGATCCCCCAAAGGAAAATGTGACTACCGCAGCCATGAACTGATCAAAGTGCATTTTATCTTCCGAGTCTGCATTATCCATTTACTGAGGAGATTTTCCATTGCTGTAATTATGTGACCCTGTGGATGGGCTATTGGCACACATTGAGGACACAGCAAGTGTACCATAGCTATTGCAGTCTTTTAGAGTGGCAGTTCGGAACACTATATACAGGGGAGTTTCCTCTGAGGAGGTCAGGAAGGAAATCTCTCATCAAAACATTATGAGAACCGACGGGTACAAAAATAAAAATAAAACAGCTAACCCTGGCATGACTTTCTACAAAACCTGAAATATGTTGCTACTAGCAGTTTCTTTGATTCATTAGCAATTTATATATATATATATATATATATATATATATATATATATATATATATATATATATATATATATATATATATATATATATACACATATATATATACATATATATATATATATATATATATATATATATATATATATATATATATATATATACATATATATATATATATATATATATATATATATATATATATATATATATATATATATATATATATATATATATATATATATATATAAATGTCATGTGACAGGAGGCAGTGCCTTTATTGTACAATGGCCTGCCTCACAGTTCGTAAAATAAATACAGCCTCAAAAAGTCTGACTGAACAAATAATGGTATTACCGGACAGGCTAATTAAAAAATAAGTAAACAATTCACAAACTTATTTATTTATGTCACCTGAAATGACTTGAAAATATAATTTCTCTGTGGTTTTTTAATCCACAATTAGTTCCTGTCTGTGACCATCTAGCCTTGATTACTACTCATATGAAAATAAATGATTTAACAAAAAAATGAACAAAGAAACAAAGAAACAAATAAATGAATAAATAAATAAATGAATAAATAAATAAATAAATAAATAAACATTTATTATTAAATTATTAAATGAACATTTAGAAATTAAATAGATGGAATCTAAAAAGGTTTCCCAATACTAAGTTGCAGCTGGAAGGGCATCCAGTGCGTAAAACTTATGCTGGATAAATTGGCGGTTCATTCCACTGTGGTGACCCCTGATAAATAAAGGGACTAAGCCAAAGAAAAATGAAGGAATAATCTAAAAAGCCCATTTTAATGTCTTATTTACTTATTAAACCTGGAAAATGTGTATGAAATCTGGAAAACAAAGGTACCTTTAACAAATAAAATAAATAAATAAATAAATAAATAAATAAATAAATAAATAAATAAATAAATAAATAAATAAACAAACAAACAAACAAACAAATAAATAAATAAATAAAGTTATTAATTTATTAAATTATAAAATAAAATAGTGGTTCACAGTGTTACTGATTTAATCCACTTCCAGATACAATTATATGCATTGAATTTAGTTGTTCTGCATGTAAATACGGTGTATTTGTGAAAATATTTTATGTCAATGCCAAATCTTCAGGATTTTCTACATCAAAAAAGGCATTGTAAGTCAGTGAATAGATAATAAAATAAAAGTGAAGACTTATCTTTTCATTTCAAAGCATGCCACTGCATAATGTATTCGCACGGCTGCTAATCTGTGTCATGCTGTTTCCTTTTGAAAGTGTGCTTCAGTGAACAGAAAATCATCATAATTTTATATGCGCCCTTTTGGACTTTACCATTAATGTGTGTGCATTAGTGATCATTTACTCTGCCAACACACATTCAGCAGGTTCTCTTAAGTTGTACAATGCTGCATAAGATAATAATGGGTATATACGTAGAATGTTGGCTATGGAACTATATGGCAAATACAGGATGAGAATGCTCTGTTCTGACTGTATTATATTAGATCCAGGCAGAATTTGATGAAAAATAATAATAATAATGGGCAGCACGGTGGCGCAGTGGTCAGCACAATCGCCTCACTGCAAGAAGGTTGCTGGTTCAAGCCCTGGAAAGGTCAGTTGACATTTCTGTGTAGAGTTTGCATGCTCTCCCTGTGTTCGTGTGGGTTTCCTCCGGGTGCTCTGGTTTCCCCCACAGTCCGAAGAAATGTGGTATAGATGAATTGGGTAAGCTAAATTGTCCATAGTGTATGAGTGTGATTGAGTGTGTATGGATGTTTCTCAGTGATGGGTTGCAGCTGGAAGGGCATCCGCTGCGTAAAACATATGTTGGATAATAATAATAATAATAATAATAATAATAACTAGAATTGTACATTTCCTAAAGAAAATGTGAGTGGGGTTTGCGTGGCAAATCGATGGGGTAAAATGAATCACTGAACTGCCCAATAGCAGTTATTGGGGAGAAATGGCAAAATTCATGTGTTTATGTAGTTGCTAGGGTATTCTAAATGGTTGCTATGCTGTGGCAACGCCATTTTAATTAGCGAAAACAAAAGCGATTTTATTAGCCTGCATCAAAACAACCCAAACCCTGTCTTTTTATGATATTCCTGTGCTGAAATAGGGCTTGTTTATATTGTCATGTGGTTGTTAGGGTACTATAAGTGGTTGCTAGGGAGTGTCTAGAAATTTGTTATGTCACTACTTAACACCGACTTGATAGGCCGAGTAAAACGAGCCCACCCCCAAGCTTCTACGACTCTCTAATCAAGATATCGATGTCAGCCATTTTGTGCCTATGTTAAGTCTATGGGGATTTTTGAATGTCAGCCATTTTGTGCCAATGTTAAGTGTATAGGGAAATTTGGATGTCAGCCATTTTATGCCAATGTCAGCCATTTTGTGCCTATGTTAAGTCTATGGGGATTTTTGAATGTCAGCCATTTTGTGCCAATGTTAAGTGTATGGGGAAATTTGGATGTCAGCCATTTTGTGCCAATGTCAGCCATTTTGTGCCTATGTTAAGTCTATGGCGATTTTTGGATGTCAGCCATTTTGTGCCAATGTCAGCCATTTTGTGCCAATGTTAAGTTTATGGTGTTGCTAGGTGGTTGCTATGGTGTTCTGAGTGGTTGCTAGGTGGTTGCTAAGGTGTTGCTAGGCGGTTGCTAGGGTGTCCTAAGTGGTTGCTAGGTGGTTGCTAAGGTGTTGCTAGGCGGTTGCTAGGGTGTCCTAAGTGGTTGCTAGGTGGTTGCTAAGGTGTTGCTAGGCGGTTGCTAGGGTGTTCCGAGTGGTTGCTAGGTGGTTGCTAAGGTGTTGCTAGGCGGTTGCTAGGGTGTCCTAAGTGGTTGCTAGGTGGTTGCTAAGGTGTTGCTAGGTGGTTGCTAGGGTGTTCTAAGTGGTTGCTAGGTGGTTGCTAAGGTGTTACTAGGTGGTTGCTAGGGTGTCCTAAGTGGTTGCTAGGTGGTTGCTAAGGTGTTGCTAGGCGGTTGCTAGGGTGTTCTGAGTGGTTGCTAGGTGGTTGCTAAGGTGTTGCTAGGCGGTTGCTAGGGTGTCTTAAGGCGTTGCTAGGTGGTTGCTAGGGTGTTCTGAGTGGTTGCTAGGTGGTTGCTAAGGTGTTGCTAGGTGGTTGCTAGGGTGTCCTAAGTGGTTGCTAGGTGGTTGCTAAGGTGTTGCTAGGTGGTTGCTAAGGAGTCCTGGGTGGTTGCTAGGTGGTTGCTAAGGTGTTGCTAGGGTATTCTGAGTGGTTGCTAAGGCGTTGCTAGGGTGTTGCTAGGCGGTTGCTAGGGTGTCCTAAGTGGTTGCTAGGTGGTTGCTAAGGTGTTGCTAGGTGGTTGCTAGGGTATTCTGAGTGGTTGCTAAGGCGTTGCTAGGGTGTTGCTAGGGTGTCCTGAGTGGTCGCTAGGCACTTACTGAGGCATTACTAGGCCGTTGCTAGGCGGTTGCTAGGTGGTTGCTAGGCGGTTGCTAGGGTAATTTGGGTGGTTGCTAGGCAGTTGCTAGGGTACCCTGGGTTGTTACTAGGCAAGCCTCACATACATGCTTGGTCATTTGTTTATACTTAGTAAGCATTTCTAGCAAGTTACAGCACTTGGCTAGTCAATATTAGCATGTAGCTAGTCACTGCTAGCATGTGTAGCATACAGGAAGTTCCGTTTGCTAGCATGAGCCAAACGAGCCAATCCCCATGTCTCTACGATGTTCTGATGCTGAGATATAGCTGTTGATAAATGGTTGCTAGGGTACTCTGTTTTGTTGCTATGGGCGTGGTTACAGAGTGAAGTTGGGTGTGGTTGGTTGCCTAAGTCAAATGAGCCAACCCCCAAGTCAATAGGACACTGCTATGCAAAGATATGCATGTAGGCCAGTTATAATGGCAGTCTATGGGATCAGTTTGGGGGCGTGGCTTGTGAGCTTCATTATCATATTGAGATGCTCATTGGTTGTCTGAGTCATATGAGCCAACCCCCATGTCTGTATGACACTGCTATGCAAAGATATGCATGAAAGCCTATTATAATGGCAGTCTATGAAATCGATTTGGGGGCGTGGCTTATGAGCTTCATTAGCATATTGAGATGCTCATTGGTTGTCTGAGTCAAATGAGCCAACCCCCAAGTCAATAGGACACTGCTATGCAAAGATATGCATCTAGCCCTATTTCAATAGAAGTCTATGGGATCAGTTTGTGGGCGTGGCTTGTGAGCTTCATTATCATATTGAGATGCTGATTGGTTGCCTGAGTCAAATGAGCCCACCCCCATGTCTCTATGACACTCCTATGTAATGCTATTGATGTGGGACATTTATAATGGAAGTCAATGGGATCAGCAATGGGACGTCCCACCCCATGTTAAGTCAATGAGGCAGTTATTAGGGGTTTTTAAATGGTTTGGGGGGCGTGGCTTGCGAGCTTCATTATCATATTGAGATGCTGATTGGTTGCCTGAGTCAAATAAGCCCACCCTCAAGTCTATATGACACTGCTATGTAATGTGATTGACATGTGACATTTATAATGGGAGTCAATGTAATGAATGGGAGTCAATGGCAATGTTAAGTCAATGGGGACCACTTTGGGACGTCCTAGCACCCCAGGGGTACAACTTATATGCCCTTTCGGGGTATGTTCCCACTTAGGCTGCAACCCCCTACAGATGTTGTGAATCCCATATGTCTATGAAATTCACACGCGGCGCAGTGATTCGTCAAAATTCGGCTCCATGTTAAGTCAATGGGAGATTTGGGACCCCCTAGCCCCCCAGGGGTACAACATTTACCCCCTTTCGAGGTATATTCTGACTCAGGCTGCAACCCTTTCGAGATGTGGTAAATTCCATGGTTCTACGAAATTCACAGTTGGCTCCGCAATGCGGGGAGTTTTGTGAGGGGAGCGGGGTGCTAGAAAATGAATGGGAGTCAATGGGGGCCATGTTAAGTCAATGGGACCACTTTGGGACGTCCTAGCACCCCAGGGGTACAACTTATACGCCCTTGCGGGGTATGTTCTCACTTAGGCTGCAACCCCCTACAGATGTTGTGAATCCCATATTTCTACGAAATTCACACTCGGTGCTATGATGCGTCAAAGTTCGGCTCAATGTTAAGTCTATGGGATTTTTGGGGGGGTTTTTTGGCCCCTGCGGGGCCAAAAAACCCCCCACCCCTTATAAAAGTCATAGCACACCATTCCCGATAAGACCGGACGGTTTGGACCCCACTTTCAAGGGTCTGGGACGAAAACTGCGGGGCAAGTTACGCGCCGAAAAACGTACGGAAGAAGAATAATAATAATAATAATAAGTATGGAGAATAACAATAGTGGAATTTGCCTTAAGGCAAACCCCACTAACTAGAATTGTACATTTCCTAAAGAAAATGTGAGTGGGGTTTGCGTGGCAAATCGATGGGGATAAAATGAATCACTGAACTGGGCAAAAGCAATGGAGTGCTAAGAAATGGCAAAATTCATGTGTTTATGCAGTTGCTAGGGTATTCTAAATGGTTGCTAGGCTGTGGCACCGCCGTTTTAATGAGTGAAAAAAAAACAATTTTATCAGCCTGCATCAATAGAGGCCAAACCCTGTCTTTCTATGATATTCCTGTGCTGAAATATGGCTTGTTTATGTTGTTATGTGGTTGTTAGGGGCCTAAAAGTGGTTGCTAGGGAGTGTCTACAAATTTGGTATATCACTACTTAATACCGACTTGACAGGCCGAGTAAAACGAGCCCACCCCCAAGCTTCTACGACTCTGTAATCTAGATATCGATGTCAGCCATTTTGTGGCAATGTTAAGCCTATGGGGATTTTTGGATGTCAGCCATTTTGTGCCAATGTCAGCCATTTTGTGCCAATGTTAAATTTATGGTGTTGCTAGGTGGTTGCTATGGTGTTCTGAGTGGTTGCTAGGTGGATGCTAAGGTGTTGCTAGGTGGTTGCTAGGGTGTCCTAAGTGGTTGCTAGGTGGTTGCTAAGGTGTTGTTAGGCGGTTGCTAGGGTGTCCTGAGTGGTTGCTAGGTGGTTACTAAGGTGTTGCTAGGCGGTTGCTAGGGTGTTCTGAGTGGTTGCTAGGTGGTTGCTAAGGTGTTGCTAGGCGGTTGCTAGGGTGTCCTAAGTGGTTGCTAAGGTGTTGCTAGGTGGTTGCTAGGGTGTCCTAAGTGGTTGCTAGGTGGTTGCTAAGGTGTTGCTAGGTGGTTGCTAGGGTGTCCTAAGTGGTTGCTAGGTGGTTGCTAAGGTGTTGCTAGGCGGTTGCTAGGGTGTTCTAAGTGGTTGCTAGGTGGTTGCTAAGGTGTTGCTAGGTGGTTGCTAGGGTGTCCTGAGTGGTTGCTAGGTGGTTGCTAAGGTGTTGCTAGGCTGGTTGCTAGGGTGTTCTGAGTGGTTGCTAGGTGGTTGCTAAGGTGTTGCTAGGCGGTTGCTAGGGTGTCCTAAGTGGTTGCTAGGTGGTTGCTAAGGCGTTGCTAGGTGGTTGCTAGGGTGTCCTGAGTGGTTGCTAGGCGGTTGCTAAGGTGTTGCTAGGCGGTTGCTAGGGTGTCCTAAGTGGTTGCTAGGTGGTTGCTAAGGTGTTGCTAGGGTGTCCTAAGTGGTTGCTAGGTGGTTGCTAAGGTGTTGCTAGGTGGTTGCTAGGGTATTCTGAGTGGTTGCTAAGGCGTTGCTAGGCTGTTGCTAGGGTGTCCTGAGTGGTCGCTAGGCACTTACTGAGGCATTACTAGGCCGTTGCTAGGCGGTTGCTAGGTGGTTGCTAGGCGGTTGCTAGGGTAATTTGGGTGGTTGCTAGGCAGTTGCTAGGGTACCCTAGGTTGTTACTAGGCAAGCCTCACATACATGCTTGGTCATTTGTTTATACTTAGTAAGCATTTCTAGCAAGTTACAGCACTTGGCTAGTCAATATTAGCATGTAGCTAGTCACTGCTAGCATGTGTAGCATACAGGAAGTTCCGTTTGCTAGCATGAGCCAAACGAGCCAATCCCCATGTCTCTACGATGTTCTGATGCTGAGATATAGCTGTTGATAAATGGTTGCTAGGGTACTCTGTTTTGTTGCCATGGGCGTGGTTACAGAGTGAAGTTGGGTGTGGTTGGTTGCCTAAGTCAAATGAGCCAACCCCCAAGTCAATAGGACACTGCTATGCAAAGATATGCATGTAGGCCAGTTATAATGGCAGTCTATGGGATCAGTTTGGGGGCGTGGCTTGTGAGCTTCATTATCATATTGAGATGCTCATTGGTTGTCTGAGTCAAATGAGCCAACCCCCAAGTCAATAGGACACTGCTATGCAAAGATATGCATCTAAGGCCAGTTATAATGGCAGTCTATGGGATCAGTTTGGGGGCGTGGCTTGTGAGCTTCATTATCATATTGAGATGCTCATTGGTTGTCTGAGTCAAATGAGCCAACCCCCAAGTCAATAGGACACTGCTATGCAAAGATATGCATGTAGGCCAGTTATAATGGCAGTCTATGGGATCAGTTTGGGGGCGTGGCTTATGAGCTTTATTAGCATATTGAGATGCTCATTGGTTGCCCGAGTCAATGAGCCAACCCCCAAGTCAATAGGACACTGCTATGCAAAGATATGCATGAAGGCCAGTTATAATGGCAGTCTATGGGATCAGTTTGGGGGCGTGGCTTGTGAGCTTCATTATCATATTGAGATGCTGATTGGTTGCCTGAGTCAAATGAGCCCACCCCCATGTCTCTATGACACTCCTATGTAATGTTATTGATGTGGGACATTTATAATGGAAGTCAATGAGATCAGCAATGGGACGTCCCACCCCATGTTAAGTCAATGAGGCAGTTATTAGGGGTCTTTAAATGGTTTGGGGGGCGTGGCTTGCAAGCTTCATTATCATATTGAGACGCTGATTGGTTGCCTGAGTCAAATAAGCCCACCTCTAAGTTTGTGTGCCACTGCTATGTGTGGTAGAATGGGAGTCTAGGAAATGAATGGGAGTCAATGGGCAATGTTAAGTGAATGGGACCACTTTGGGACCCCCTAGCACCCCACGGGTACAACTTATACTCCCTTTCGGGGTATGTTCTGACTCAGGCTTGCAACCCTTTCGAGATGTGGTAAATCCCATGCTTCTACGAAATTCACAGTCGGTTTCGCAATGCGTGGTGTTTATGAGGGGTGAGCGGGGTGCTAGAAAATGAATGGGAGTCAATGGGGCCCATGTTAAGTCAATGGGACCACTTTGGGACGTCCTAGCACCCCAGGGGTACAACTTATACCCCCTTGCGGGGTATGTTCTCACTTAGGCTGCAACCCCCTACAGATGTTGCGAATCCCATATTTGTACTAAATTCACACTTGGCGCTATAATGCGTCAAAGTTGGACGTAATGTTAAGTCAATGCGTTTTTGGGGGGGGTTTTTTGGCCCCTGCGGGGCCAAAAAACCCCCCACCCCTTACAAAAGTCATAGCACACCATTCCCGATAAAACCGGACGTTTTGACCCCACTTTCAAGGGTCTGGGACGAAAACTGCGGGACGAGTTACGCGCCGAAAAAGCGCACGGAAGATGGAAGAAGAAGAATAATAATAAGTATGGAGCATTACAATAGTGGAATTTGCCTTAAGGCAAACCCCACTAACTAGAATTGTACATTTCCTAAAGAAAATGTGAGTGGGGTTTGCGTGGCAAATCGATGGGATAAAATGAATCACTGAACTGGGCAAAAGCAATGGAGTGCTAAGAAATGGCTAAATTAATGTGTTTAGGCAGTTGCTAGGGTATTCTAAATGGTTGCTAGGCTGTGGCAACGCCGTTTTAATGAGTGAAAACAAAAAGCAATTTTATCAGCCTGCATCAAAAGAGGCCAAACCCTGTCTTTCTATGATATTCCTGTGCTGAAATATGGCTTGTTTATGTTGTTAATGTGGTTGTTAGGGGCCTAAAAGTGGTTGCTAGGGAGTGTCTACAAATTTGGTATATCACTACTTAATACCGACTTGACAGGCCGAGTAGAATGAGCCCACCCCCAAGCTTCTACGACTCTGTAATCTAGATATCGATGTCAGCCATTTTGTGGCAATGTTAAGCCTATGGGGATTTTTGGATGTCAGCCATTTTGTGCCAATGTCAGCCATTTTGTGCCAATGTTAAATTTATGGTGTTGCTAGGTGGTTGCTATGGTGTTCTGAGTGGTTGCTAGGTGGATGCTAAGGTGTTGCTAGGTGGTTGCTAGGGTGTCCTAAGTGGTTGCTAGGTGGTTGCTAAGGTGTTGTTAGGCGGTTGCTAGGGTGTCCTGAGTGGTTGCTAGGTGGTTACTAAGGTGTTGCTAGGCGGTTGCTAGGGTGTTCTGAGTGGTTGCTAGGTGGTTGCTAAGGTGTTGCTAGGCGGTTGCTAGGGTGTCCTAAGTGGTTGCTAGGTGGTTGCTAAGGTGGTTGCTAGGGTGTCCTAAGTGGTTGCTAGGTGGTTGCTAAGGTGTTGCTAGGCTGGTTGCTAGGGTGTCCTAAGTGGTTGCTAGGTGGTTGCTAAGGTGTTGCTAGGCGGTTGCTAGGGTGTTCTAAGTGGTTGCTAGGTGGTTGCTAAGGTGTTGCTAGGTGGTTGCTAGGGTGTCCTGAGTGGTTGCTAGGTGGTTGCTAAGGTGTTGCTAGGCGGTTGCTAGGGTGTTCTGAGTGGTTGCTAGGTGGTTGCTAAGGTGTTGCTAGGCGGTTGCTAGGGTGTCCTAAGTGGTTGCTAGGTGGTTGCTAAGGCGTTGCTAGGTGGTTGCTAGGGTGTCCTGAGTGGTTGCTAGGCGGTTGCTAAGGTGTTGCTAGGCGGTTGCTAGGGTGTCCTAAGTGGTTGCTAGGTGGTTGCTAAGGTGTTGCTAGGGTGTCCTAAGTGGTTGCTAGGTGGTTGCTAAGGTGTTGCTAGGTGGTTGCTAGGGTATTCTGAGTGGTTGCTAAGGCGTTGCTAGGCTGTTGCTAGGGTGTCCTGAGTGGTCGCTAGGCACTTACTGAGGCATTACTAGGCCGTTGCTAGGCGGTTGCTAGGTGGTTGCTAGGCGGTTGCTAGGGTAATTTGGGTGGTTGCTAGGCAGTTGCTAGGGTACCCTAGATTGTTACTAGGCAAGCCTCACATACATGCTTGGTCATTTGTTTATACTTAGTAAGCATTTCTAGCAAGTTACAGCACTTGGCTAGTCAATATTAGCATGTAGCTAGTCACTGCTAGCATGTGTAGCATATAGGAAGTTCCGTTTGCTAGCATGAGCCAAACGAGCCAATCCCCATGTCTCTACGATGTTCTGATGCTGAGATATAGCTGTTGATAAATGGTTGCTAGGGTACTCTGTTTTGTTGCCATGGGCGTGGTTACAGAGTGAAGTTGGGTGTGGTTGGTTGCCTAAGTCAAATGAGCCAACCCCCAAGTCAATAGGACACTGCTATGCAAAGATATGCATGTAGGCCAGTTATAATGGCAGTCTATGGGATCAGTTTGGGGGCGTGGCTTGTGAGCTTCATTATCATATTGAGATGCTCATTGGTTGTCTGAGTCAAATGAGCCAACCCCCAAGTCAATAGGACACTGCTATGCAAAGATATGCATCTAGGCCAGTTATAATGGCAGTCTATGGGATCAGTTTGGGGGCGTGGCTTGTGAGCTTCATTATCATATTGAGATGCTCATTGGTTGTCCTGAGTCAAATGAGCCAACCCCCAAGTCAATAGGACACTGCTATGTAAAGATATGCATGTAGGCCAGTTATAATGGCAGTCTATGGGATCAGTTTGGGGGCGTGGCTTATGAGCTTTATTAGCATATTGAGATGCTCATTGGTTGCCCGAGTCAATTGAGCCAACCCCCAAGTCAATAGGACACTGCTATGCAAAGATATGCATGAAGGCCAGTTATAATGGCAGTCTATGGGATCAGTTTGGGGGCGTGGCTTGTGAGCTTCATTATCATATTGAGATGCTGATTGGTTGCCTGAGTCAAATGAGCCCACCCCCATGTCTCTATGACACTCCTATGTAATGTTATTGATGTGGGACATTTATAATGGAAGTCAATGAGATCAGCAATGGGACGTCCCACCCCATGTTAAGTCAATGAGGCAGTTATTAGGGGTCTTTAAATGGTTTGGGGGGCGTGGCTTGCAAGCTTCATTATCATATTGAGACGCTGATTGGTTGCCCTGAGTCAAATAAGCCCACCTCTAAGTTTGTGTGCCACTGCTATGTGTGGTAGAATGGGAGTCTAGGAAATGAATGGGAGTCAATGGGCAATGTTAAGTGAATGGGACCACTTTGGGACCCCCTAGCACCCCACGGGTACAAGTTATACTCCCTTTCGGGGTATGTTCTGACTCAGGTTGCAACCCTTTCGAGATGTGGTAAATCCCATGCTTCTACGAAATTCACAGTCGGTTTCGCAATGCGTGGTGTTTATGAGGGGTGAGCGGGGTGCTAGAAAATGAATGGGAGTCAATGGGGCCCATGTTAAGTCAATGGGACCACTTTGGGACGTCCTAGCACCCCAGGGGTACAACTTATACCCCCTTGCGGGGTATGTTCTCACTTAGGCTGCAACCCCCTACACATGTTGCGAATCCCATATTTGTACTAAATTCACACTTGGCGCTATAATGCGTCAAAGTTGGACGTAATGTTAAGTCAATGCGTTTTTGGGGGGGGTTTTTTGGCCCCTGCGGGGCCAAAAAACCCCCCACCCCTTACAAAAGTCATAGCACACCATTCCCGATAAAACCGGACGTTTTGACCCCACTTTCAAGGGTCTGGGACGAAAAGCTGCGGGGCGAGTTACGCGCCGAAAAAGTGTACGGAAGCGGAAGAAGAAGAAGAATAACTAGAATTGTACATTTCCTAAAGAAAATGTGAGTGGGGTTTGCGTGGCAAATCGATGGGGTAAAATGAATCACTGAACTGGGCAAAAGCAATGGAGTGCTAAGAAATGGCTAAATTCATGTGTTTATGCAGTTGCTAGGGTATTCTAAATGGTTGCTAGGCTGTGGCAACGCCGTTTTAATGAGTGAAAACAAAAGCAATTTTATCAGCCTGCATCAAAAGAGGCCAAACCCTGTCTTTCTATGATGTTCCCGTGCTGAAATATGGCTTGTTTATGCTGTAAAATGGTTGTTGGGGACCTAAAAGTGGTTGCTAGGGAGAGTCTACAAATTTGTTATATCACTACTTAATACCGACTTGACAGGCCGAGTAGAATGAGCCCACCCCCAAGCTTCTACGACTCTCTAATCTAGATATGGATGTCAGCCATTTTGTCCCCATGTTAAGTCTATGGGGATTTTGGGGGTTACTTTCTTGCCCCTCATGGGGGCAGTGTACCCCCAACCTCTTTGAAAGATCATAGCACACCTCTCCTCAACAGGCCGGACGATTTGACACCTCACTCATCAGTCTAGGGCAAATAATGCGGGAGGAGTTAAGCGCCGAAGTTTTTAAAAAGTGGGTAGTAATAGTAACACTAGAATTGTACATTTCCTAAAGAAAATGTGAGTGGGGTTTGCGTGGCAAATCGATGGGGTAAAATGAATCACTGAACTGGGCAAAAGCAATGGAGTGCTAAGAAATGGCTAAATTCATGTGTTTATGCAGTTGCTAGGGTATTCTAAATGGTTGCTAGGCTGTGGCAACGCCGTTTTAATGAGTGAAAACAAAAACAATTTTATCAGCCTGCATCAATAGAGGCCAAACCCTGTCTTTCTATGATATTCCTGTGCTGAAATATGGCTTGTTTATGTTGTTATGTGGTTGTTAGGGGCCTAAAAGTGGTTGCTAGGGAGTGTCTACAAATTTGGTATATCACTACTTAATACCGACTTGACAGGCCGAGTAAAACGAGCCCACCCCCAAGCTTCTACGACTCTGTAATCTAGATATCGATGTCAGCCATTTTGTGGCAATGTTAAGCCTATGGGGATTTTTGGATGTCAGCCATTTTGTGCCAATGTCAGCCATTTTGTGCCAATGTTAAATTTATGGTGTTGCTAGGTGGTTGCTATGGTGTTCTGAGTGGTTGCTAGGTGGATGCTAAGGTGTTGCTAGGTGGTTGCTAGGGTGTCCTAAGTGGTTGCTAGGTGGTTGCTAAGGTGTTGTTAGGCGGTTGCTAGGGTGTCCTGAGTGGTTGCTAGGTGGTTACTAAGGTGTTGCTAGGCGATTGCTAGGGTGTTCTGAGTGGTTGCTAGGTGGTTGCTAAGGTGTTGCTAGGCGGTTGCTAGGGTGTCCTAAGTGGTTGCTAGGTGGTTGCTAAGGTGTTGCTAGGTGGTTGCTAGGGTGTCCTAAGTGGTTGCTAAGGTGTTGCTAGGCGGTTGCTAGGGTGTTCTAAGTGGTTGCTAGGTGGTTGCTAAGGTGTTGCTAGGTGGTTGCTAGGGTGTCCTAAGTGGTTGCTAGGTGGTTGCTAAGGTGTTGCTAGGTGGTTGCTAGGGTGTCCTAAGTGGTTGCTAGGTGGTTGCTAAGGTGTTGCTAGGTGGTTGCTAGGGTGTTCTGAGTGGTTGCTAGGTGGTTGCTAAGGTGTTGCTAGGCGGTTGCTAGGGTGTCCTAAGTGGTTGCTAGGTGGTTGCTAAGGCGTTGCTAGGTGGTTGCTAAGGTGTCCTGAGTGGTTGCTAGGCGGTTGCTAAGGTGTTGCTAGGCGGTTGCTAGGGTGTCCTAAGTGGTTGCTAGGTGGTTGCTAAGGTGTTGCTAGGGTGTCCTAAGTGGTTGCTAGGTGGTTGCTAAGGTGTTGCTAGGTGGTTGCTAGGGTATTCTGAGTGGTTGCTAAGGCGTTGCTAGGCTGTTGCTAGGGTGTCCTGAGTGGTCGCTAGGCACTTACTGAGGCATTACTAGGCCGTTGCTAGGCGGTTGCTAGGTGGTTGCTAGGCGGTTGCTAGGGTAATTTGGGTGGTTGCTAGGCAGTTGCTAGGGTACCCTAGGTTGTTACTAGGCAAGCCTCACATACATGCTTGGTCATTTGTTTATACTTAGTAAGCATTTCTAGCAAGTTACAGCACTTGGCTAGTCAATATTAGCATGTAGCTAGTCACTGCTAGCATGTGTAGCATACAGGAAGTTCCGTTTGCTAGCATGAGCCAAACGAGCCAATCCCCATGTCTCTACGATGTTCTGATGCTGAGATATAGCTGTTGATAAATGGTTGCTAGGGTACTCTGTTTTGTTGCTATGGGCGTGGTTACAGAGTGAAGTTGGGTGTGGTTGGTTGCCTAAGTCAAATGAGCCAACCCCCAAGTCAATAGGACACTGCTATGCAAAGATATGCATGTAGGCCAGTTATAATGGCAGTCTATGGGATCAGTTTGGGGGCGTGGCTTGTGAGCTTCATTATCATATTGAGATGCTCATTGGTTGTCTAAGTCAAATGAGCCAACCCCCAAGTCAATAGGACACTGCTATGCAAAGATATGCATGTAGGCCAGTTATAATGGCAGTCTATGGAATCAGTTTGGGGGCGTGGCTTGTGAGCTTCATTAGCATATTGAGATGCTCATTGGTTGCCCGAGTCAAATGAGCCAACCCCCAAGTCAATAGGACACTGCTATGCAAAGATATGCATGAAGGCCAGTTATAATGGCAGTCTATGGGATCAGTTTGGGGGCGTGGCTTGTGAGCTTCATTATCATATTGAGATGCTGATTGGTTGCCTGAGTCAAATGAGCCCACCCCCATGTCTCTATGACACTCCTATGTAATGTTATTGATGTGGGACATTTATAATGGAAGTCAATGAGATCAGCAATGGGACGTCCCACCCCATGTTAAGTCAATGAGGCAGTTATTAAGGGTCTTTAAATGGTTTGGGGGGGCGTGGCTTGAGAGCTTCATTATCATATTGAGATGCTGGTTGGTTGCCTGAGTCAAATAAGCCCACCCCCAAGTCTGTATGACACTGCTATGTAATGTGATTGACATGTGACATTTATAATGGGAGTCAATGTAATGAATGGGAGTCAATGGCAATGTTAAGTCAATGGGACAACTTTGGGACGTCCTAGCACCCCAGGGGTACAACTTATACCCCCTTTCGGGGTATGTTCCCACTTAGGCTGCAACCCCCTACAGATGTTGTGAATCCCATATTTCTATGAAATTCACACTCGGCGCAGTGATTTGTCAAAATTCGGCTCCATGTTAAGTCAATAGGGATTTGGGACCCCCTAGCCCCCAGGGGTACAACTTATACCCCCTTTCGGGGTATGTTCTGACTCAGGCTGCAACCCTTTCGAGATGTGGTAAATCCCATGTCTCTACGAAATTCACTGTTGGTTTCGCAATGCGGGGTATATGTAGGGGGTAGCGGTGGTCTAGAAAATGAATGGGAGTCAATGGCTCAATGTTAAGTCAATACGAAACTTTGGGACGTCCTAGAGCCCCAGGGGTGCAACATTTACCCCCTTTTGGGGTATGGTCTTACTCAGGCTGGTAATGTCTCCAGCTGTTGTGAATCCCAAATTTCTACGAAATTCACACTTTGCGCTATGCTGCGTCAAAGTTGGGCTCAATGTTAAGTCAATAGGATTTTTGGGGGGGTTTTTTGGCCCCTGCGGGGCCAAAAAACCCCCCACCCCTTATAAAAGTCATAGCACACCATTCCCGATAAAGCCGCACGATTTGACCCCACTTTCAAGGGTCTGGGACGAAAGCTGCGGGGCGAGTTACGCGCCGAAAAAAAAAGTGGAAGAAGAATAATTATAAATAATAATAAGAATAATAAGTATGGAGAATAACAATAGTGGAATTTGCCTTAAGGCAAACCCCACTAATAATAAGTATGGAGAATAACAATAGTGGAATTTGCCTTAAGGCAAACCCCACTAATAAGTATGGAGAATAACAATAGTGGAATTTGCCTTAAGGCAAACCCCACTAATAATAAGTATGGAGAATAACAATAGTGGAATTTGCCTTAAGGCAAACCCCACTAATAATATATTTACATAATCAAATGTGTATTTATGTTTGTTTATTTTATTAATTGACATATTTTTTGACATATTTATGATATATATATATATATATATGCTATTTCTGCACAAAATCGTGTAAAAAAATACAGAACATTATAAACATTTAGTATTTTATAAACAAAATGTATAGTTATACTATATATACATATATATATATTGTAACAGGAACAGTTCTGCTTGGTTCTTGAATCTGATTGGCTGATAGCCGTGTGATATTCTGCAAATAACAGCTCTGGTCCAGTCTCTTCACCCCTCACTCTTGTGTATCACTCCGCCCACATACAGCAACAAGCAGAGACCACTCTACAGTTTGACAAATATTGCAGCTGTTGGACAACATAATGTAATTTTGATGCTTTTTAGTCGAGAATGTAGTTGTTTAGATTGCAACCATGCAGTTTATTTATGAGGATAGTGCCTATTTTAAATATTTATAATTTTCGAGATAAAGCGCTTCGGCGGCCATTAGCATGTCATTGAGCGAAGCAAAGACGGTTAGCGTTGTCCATCCACAAGATGGTGACAGAGACCGCATAGTAAGCCCTTAGAAGAGAAAAACAGCATAATTTCTAACTACATCTGATCAAATCATTATTAAACAGCCAAGTAGAGGTCTGCAAATGTCCGAATAAAATGCGGTAGCAGTCAGTAACTCTGGTGTAATTTGAACGGGAGCGGGCTCTGGATTCTGTAGCATCTAGCTGGGTGTTTTTGGGTGGCGTATTTAATCGCTATACATTTTACATTCTTCCTCGGCCCAATATGTACCTGCTATGTGTATAGAAATAATGCTGATATGATATACGAAATGCAGTCGGTAGTTGGCAAATATATTAATTTGATATGTTTGTAAATCTGACTTTGAACGAGTCAGTGCCTCACCAGCCACAAACCTCACTGCAAGTCACGTGGCACCCATGTCTCATCACAAAAGGGGCAAACAAAACTGATACCTACAACCCTTGCACAACCTAGACTTTTATCTGTTATCTCTCTCTTTTGGTAGTGCCCGATTTTAATGTGAGATTTTGGAAACCAGATTTAATTTAGCAGGAACTGTCGGGTCGGGTAGAAAAGGATTTTTTCTACCATTTTTCTTTTTTACATACACAATTATGCCGTCAAACTGTTGTATAAATGCAATATTACACTCATAACAGTGCAATGTGGCTGTTTGTCATCACTAGTGGGACACTAAGGCACTGGACTTGCGGTCTCGCCTCAATATATATATTCATTTCTATTATTTCATACCTTGTGTTAGATTTTAACAATGTCAGTTGTCACAAATGTTACATTATTTAAAGTATTTGTCTTATTTTTGTGCTCATTTAAATAATAATACAACAAATAACACATTTATTATTTGACTATTCCTTTGATCTTAATTATTTATGTTACTGACTGTCACATTTACTCAATTCCTGAAGCTAACCTGCCATAGATTAAATCCAAATAGTCAATAATCAAATAAATATGTAACTTTAATAATTAAATATATTCACACAGACAACTGAACTTTTGGTATATTGTGACAACCCAATTACTGAGCTAGCGGGTGGGCAATCCAGAACTGATGCTTTAAGAGACCCTCGTACAACAAGCAGGTTTACAAAACGCAAAGAGAAATCAGCCAATTGTGACACCAACAGATTGTATGACAAAACAAGCCATCTATTCTCCTCGGAGCCTGCTGATGGAACACGACATTTTAATTCACTGGGGGTCACAAAGTACACTCTACAACTGTACACTGGAAACGCATTTTAAAGTCTTCACGTCTCCTCCTATTAAATCTTGCTCCCACAAATGATTCACTAGAATAGGTCAGAAAGTAAAAAGTCCCATAAAGCATAAATTCCAGGCTAACGGTTCCCTGCTTGGGTGATCTGATTCACAGTGTAACTGATTCCAGCCACTACGTCATCAGTCGAATACAGATATACTGTATGTGACCCTAGACCACAAAGCCAAAAGCAAAAAGACGTATGTTGCGCTGGTATATTTTTGATAAAAGTCAGAAATACACTTTGTAGGTCAAAATTTTAGATTTGTTATATTGATAATGACAATTATGGATTTTGATATTAATTATTGATGCCAAAAATCATTAGAATATTAAGAAAAGATAATGTTCCATTGCAGTTTTTTTGTAAATATCATACGGTTCATTTCATAAAGATTTCAAATGGAAAAACCCTTCTTTTAAATGTAGCTTTTTTTCTCAGGCTTCTGTGTGTAGTAATTTAATAATAGTAAGTTTATCGCAAATAATATAATCTTTTCATTCCATTTAAAGTGAAATAATTGACTATAGACAGTAGGCTAAGAAAAAAAAAAATTTAATTTTAGAAGAACATTTCAGACCGCACTCTTCATATCAAAACTCAATTTCTGTCTAGTAATATGCTTGGCCAGGACTTCATTTAGAAAACTTTAAAGTTGATTTAATTTAGTATTTTGATTTTTTTGAAACCTCGAATTACATTTTTCCTAATAGTTCAAATATTGTTCTATTTTAATAAACCATTGATTAACTGAATTCTTATTTATTAAGATTTTAGATGATATATGAATCATTTTTTTTTTTTGTAATATGGTTTTGTGGTTCATTGTGCACAGGAGATTGAAATTTCTACTGAATTTAGTGTGTTTGCAACAAAATAACTTGTATCTGTAAGAACACCTCATGTGAATGGTGTATTTTTGATTATTTTACAACTAAATTTAAATAGTTTGCTATATTATTCTCTGAGCCGAGTTGATTAATCTAAGTGAAACATGAGCACATGCATGTTAGGCTACCAACAAAACCTCTAGATCTTGCTTTTGTTAATTTTATCCAGAAACTAGCCAGAGATACAACTTCACCCCAACAACCTTTTCATTGTCAAGCAATGCAGTACATAATGTACAAACCAAACTTTCCAACAAGTGAAAAATCACTCAACTTGAAGGCTTCGATATTTTTTTCATTTGAGGTAAAAATATGTTTTACCAATATTGTAGCATACAGTTCTAAACAAGAAGAGAAAAAAAAGTCAGTTAAAATTTAAAAAATCTGCTTTTCCAGACTGAATAGAATAAATAAACGCACCAAGGAAAAGAGCCAACTTCCCTGTGGAAACTATTTAACTCCTGAAATGAATTTCTAACTTCAAAATAGAATAAAGTTGCAAACTTCATTCATTAAATTCACTTTAAAGGTGCCCTATAATGAAAATCTGGGTATACCAAGGCGAAGTAGAATAATAAAAGATCAGTATATGGAAATGGGCATGCTGTTTTCTTGTTCTCATGCAAATTCCACAAGTGTAAAACCCCAGTGGACAACGGGCCAATCAGAAAACAAAACAAACTGTTACGAGACTCATGGGCCATGCCCTCCTCATTTGCATGTAAGCCTACTTTAGGTCGCTCATCCGGGTCTGATGAGCAGCCATGTCATCAAGAGCTTACCAACTCATATGCAGCTATGAGAGCATAAAAAATGCTCTGAAATCATTAAAATGCACGTCTTAGGCTGCATTTGATAAGCTAAATATGTTCTAGTGATACAACAATGAAAATTGTCCCCCATTAGTTATTTAAAGAGTATATTTCTTACTTTGAATGTGGGACTTTCATTTTAAAAATGCAAGCCCCAAATTGTTTACTATGCGGTACTGGGCAACAACAGCATGGGGCATGTTCAAAATCGCTTCAGATCGCAAAATACAAGATTTACAGATTACACATTTATTCAGCTCCACTCCGAAGAGGCATAGGGTATGTTTCATTCAATATTTTTTTAATGCGTCATGTTTATTGTGAAATTTGATGCATATGTTTCAACAAACACATGTCTGGAGATTTTTTGATTAAAGCTTATTAAATCTATCTATCTATCTATCTATCTATCTATCTATCTATCTATCTATCTATCTATCTATCTATCTATCTATCTATCTATCTATCTATCTATCTATCTATCTATCTATCTATCTATCTATCTATCTATCTATCTATACTGTAATAAAATATATATTTCTATCTATAAAAAAAATATGTATATATGTAGAGTCATTTTTTTATATTTACAAGCATCAAATACTGCAGAAAAATCAGCCATGTTTAGTTGTGAAAGGTGAACAGTACTTAGCAGTAAATGCTTTCCTTTTTGTAGCAATTAGGAAACAGCAAAGGTTCCTATATGGGTCATTTTTGACTCTTAATTAAAAACTGATGTTCAAATACAAAAACAAGTTTAAAACAAGATATTTAATGAAAACCTGTAATTGTAAACAACAAAATTTATTTAATTTAAAGATTCTGCAAAAAAAATGCTCAGCCATGATAGAAATAACAAAGGAAATTTTAAATCCATGGTGTGCAATTACAAGTGTTGTGACAGTGGTAATGATTTATATTCAATTCAAAACGTAACAAAAAAAAAAATACAAGACTTTGAGCTGATGAAAAACAAGTTTATCGAAGAATCCCAGGAAAATTCAGTGATGAAGTTAAAATCTCGCAAATGTGCAGGTAAACCTACTCTTCCCTTAGCCTCCTTTTTAGAGCAACCGACTCCCATGTGGAAGGTCGCTGGTTTCATCACAACTCGGAGCGGATTGGGTGGTGTAGGACTGGTGAGGTTACATTGGTGCCATGACCTGGATGGGAGTGAGGTTTAGGGGGGTGAGTGTAGCAGAGGCCAGCTAGTGAAATGCTGTGCAGTTAAACCTCACTCCCTGACCTCTATAGGTGCTCTGGTGACAGATGCTGGAGGCCATGGTCTTTAGCCTCCTTGTTAAAGCAACCGACTCCCATGCAGAAGGTCGCCAGTTTCATCCCAGCTCGGAGCGGGTTGGGTGGTGTAGGACCAGCATTTTAGAACCCTGTTGTGCATCAAAGTGTAAAATTTGGAAGCATTAACAACTTATATAGAAATATATTGTATATCGTTATTGTTTAATGTGGAAAAATAATTATCGAGACTGCATTTTTGCCATACCAAGCAGTCCTACCTAATTCTAAAACCAATAAAGTAGAATAACCTAACAAATCAACTCATTATAAAGCAGATCCTCAAACCAGTACTGTAGATGGTGTTGTCAATTTGTAAAGAAACCACATAAAAAAAAAACATACACCTTGTAACTTTTTAAAAGTGTATATTTCAGTCTCCCAGAAAAGCCAAAGAAAAACAAAAACAAAAGTTTTCCATTTACAGCTGAAAACTCTGTTGTTTCACACCTTCAAAACACTATAAAAGAACTGAAAGACTTGCAAAATGCTATCAAATTCAGCATGATTTTTACAATCATCTTGACATTTCACATTAAAAGTGTTGCAAAATATGCACAAAGGAAAATAACAATCTTTCTAAAACCATCACCAATTGCAAAATTGTTCCAGCCTGGTTTACCAAACACCTTTTAAAGCATGCTGATCCAGGAATGCTATTTGTATTATCCATGTTACACCTTAACTAAAGCAGAACAGGAGATAAACGCAGTGTTTAATGTAGGTTGTGTGTGACTGTATTGTTCTCTTCTACCTACACTCAGCGATGAAGACACCTCTGCTCACCTGCTGGTTTGTTTAGGCCTCTGTGGAAAATCTCAAACATGCTTCAGCAAGTGCTCATTAGGTTTTTGTTTGGTGAGTATCTGCTTTGAGTTCTTGCGCGAGTGTTTAGTACAAAAGCGTGACACAAGGAAATGCGACTGTATTAAGTGTCTGCTTAAGAAGAGGCGATGAACATTGATCTAGCGCACATCAAAGCCGGCTCTCAAAAACACCCCAGCACTGTCATGTAATTACATGTGATGAGGGGCTTGGTGGGCTTCAGCCTTTGTGCGTGCGCGCGAGTGCGTGTGTTTATTCATGTCACTGATACAGAGACCAGAAGAAAAGTAATTACTGTTTCTTGTGCAGTGAATCAAGCATGCTGTTTTAAACACAGTAAGAGACAAATCTACAGCTACATGCTTCTGATGACTTAGACTACATCCAGACGAAGCCAGAGCTTCCCCTATCTGATTTATTATTATGTGTTTTATTATGTTTAGTCTCTTCTACAAAAATGTCTGCGTACATGCCAAACTACTAAAACTGAGTAAAATGATGTAGTATATGTGCCAGACTCATATGTGGTCTTGCAAATATCCCACAGAGGCTTGCACAAACGAGGGAAAAAAAGACTTGGAGCTTGTATACAGTAAATACTGCAAGATGTGCATACAAACCAACACAAGACGAACATGGCGAATGCTTTTTAGTAAAGCAATTAAGCTCAGTGTCGCTTCTACAGCATGAATGCACACATGTAGTCTGCCATTGTCATTGTTGTGTGAAAACACATGCAAAAACACACACACACACACACACACACATACACACACAAAATGAAAATGTGATCTATTCACTTTGCACTGTGAAAAAATTCTGGGTTCCACACAATTTGTTCATGTAGTCCTAACACAAATCAATTAAGCTATCTTAATAATTTTACAAATTTAATTGGATCAAACATAAAACAATTAAGTTGTCCTCCAAAAAATCTTAATGGTGCGTTTACACCAGACGTGGATGAAACGTCAAGTGCGAGTGATTTACATGTTAAGTCAATGCAAAGACACAAATAGGCATCCTGCGGTGCTACTCGAGTGAATAAGGCAGCGCGAATGCTCGACTTGGAAAATCTGAACTTTAGTGGAAATTTGCACCGGGTTAACAAATTAGGAGCTTGCTCTTGTAGTGGTGAGATTATGACATAGCGCCTGTTGTTGGTGTCCCGAGGGCGAATCCTCCTTCCGACACTGGAAAACAACTCATCAAACTGGGCTCGGTTCAGTCAGAAGCACCCCTGAAAGTCTCCATCATCAGCTCATCATAAAGGGCAGACAGAAGCCCCACCCATGACGCAAATTCATGTCTATTGTGAAGTGACTTGACACAGGATAGAAGCGAGTAAACTCAGACGTGGTGCTGAACGAATCAACACTGATTTAAGACTTGTTAAAGCACATAAACACAGCTAGTCTCTCAAAAAAATCCATGTTAGCCATTTAGCAACGAAGCTAAAGTTACCGGGCAGACAGAAGCCCCACTCATGATGCAAATCCATGTCTATTGTGAAGTGATTTTGACGTGCGAATGAAGTGAGTGAACTCAGACATGGTGCTGAACAAATCTACGCTGTTTTTCAGTCTTGCTAAAGCACATAAACACAGCTACTCTCTTAATAAAATCCATGTTAGCCATTTAGCAAGGAAGCTAGAGTTACCGGACAGACAGAAGCCCCACTCATGACGAAAATCCATTTGTATTGTGAAGTGAATTTGACGCGCGAATGAAGCGAGTAAACTCAGACACGGTGCCGAACAAATCTACGCTGTTTTTCAGCCTTGTTAAAGCACGTAAACACAGCTACTCTCTCAATAAAATCCATGTTAGCCATTTAGCAACGAAGCTAGAGTTACCGGGCAGACAGAAGCCCCACTCATGACGAAAATCCATGTGTATTGTGAAGTGAATTTGACGCGCGAATGAAGCGAGTAAACTCAGACACGGTGCCGAACAAATCTACGCTGTTTTTCAGCCTTGTTAAAGCACGTAAACACAGCTACTCTCTCAATAAAATCCATGTTAGCCATTTAGCAACGAAGCTAGAGTTACCGGGCAGACAGAAGCCCCACTCATGACGAAAATCCATGTGTATTATGAAGTGAATTTGACGTGCGAATGAAGCGAGGAAACTCAGACACGGTGCCGAACAAATCTACGCTGTTTTTCAGCCTTGTTAAAGCACATAAACACAGCTACTCTCTCAATAAAATCCATGTTAGCCATTTAGCAACGAAGCTAAAGTTACCGGGCAGACAGAAGCCCCACTCATGACGAAAATCCATGTGTATTGTGAAGTGAATTTGACGTACGAATGAAGCGAGTAAACTCAGACACGGTGCTGAACAAATCTACGCTGCTTTTCAGCCTTGTTAAAGCACATAAACACAGCTACTCTCTCAATAAAATCCATGTTAGCCATTTAGCATCGAAGCTAGAGTTACCGGGCAGACAGAAGCCCCACTCATGACGAAAATCCATGTGTATTGTGAAGTGAATTTGACGTGCGAATGAAGCGAGTAAACTCAGACACGGTGCCGAACAAATCTACGCTGTTTTTCAGCCTTGTTAAAGTACATAAACACAGCTACTCTCTCAATAAAATCCATGTTAGCCATTTAGCAACGAAGCTAGAGTTACCGGGCAGACAGAAGCCCCACTCATGACGAAAATCCATGTGTATTGTGAAGTGAATTTGACACGCGAATGAAGTGAGTAATCTCATACACGGTGCCGAACAAATTTACGCTGTTTTTCAGCCTTGTTAAAGCACATAAACACAGCTACTCTCTCAATAAAATCCATGTTAGCCATTTAGCAACGAAGCTAGAGTTACCATGCAGACAGAAGCCCCACTCATGACGAAAATCCATGTGTATTGTGAAGTGAATTTGACGTGCGAATGAAGCGAGTAAACTCAGACACGGTGCCGAACAAATCTACGCTGCTTTTCAGCCTTGTTAAAGCACATAAACACAGCTACTCTCTTAATAAAATCCATGTTAGCCATTTAGCATCGAAGCTAGAGTTACCGGGCAGACAGAAGCCCACTCATGATGAAAATCCATGTGTATTGTGAAGTGAATTTGACGCGCGAATGAAGCGAGTAAACTCTGACATGGTGTTGAACAAATCTACGCTGTTTTTCAGCCTTGTTAAAGCACATAAACACAGCTACTCTCTCAATAAAATCCATGTTAGCCATTTAGCAACGAAGCTAGAGTTACCGGGCAGACAGAAGCCCCACTCATGATGAAAATCCATGTGTATTGTGAAGTGAATTTGACGTGCGAATGAAGCGAGTAAACTCAGACACGGTGCCGAACAAATCTACGCTGTTTTTCAGCTTTGTTAAAGCACATAAACACAGCTACTCTCTCAATAAAATTAATGTTAGCCATTTAGCAACGAAGCTAGAGTTACCGGGCAGATAGAAGCCCCACTCATGACGAAAATTCATGTGTATTGTGAAGTGAATTTGACGTACGAATGAAGCGAGTAAACTCAGACACGGTGCCGAACAAATCTACGCTGCTTTTCAGCCTTGTTAAAGCACATAAACACAGCTACTCTCTCAATAAAATCCATGTTAGCCATTTAGCATCGAAGCTAGAGTTACCGGGCAGACAGAAGCCCCACTCATGACGAAAATCCATGTGTATTGTGAAGTGAATTTGACGCGCGAATGAAGCGACCCTGCTGAAAAATCCAGCTTAAACCAGCCTAAGCTGGTTGGCTGGTTTTAGCTGGTCGACCAGCCTGGTTTTAGAGGGGTTTTGGCCATTTCCAGGCTGGTTTCCAGCCATTTCCAGCCTGGTCTTAGCTGGTCAGGCTGGAAAACGACCAGCTTAAACCAGCTAAAACCAGCTTGACCAGCCTGGTTTAAGCTGGACATAGCTGGTTTTGGCTGGTCAAGCTGGTTTTAGCTGGTCAACTCCCAGCCTGACCAGCTAAGACCAGGCTGGAAATGGCTGGAAACCAGCCTGGAAATGGCAAAAACCCCTCTAAAACCAGGCTGGTCAACCAGCTAAAACCAGCCAACCAGCTTAGGCTGGTTTAAGCTGGATTTTTCAGCAGGGGAGTAAACTCAGACGCTCTGCCGAACAAATCTACGCTGTAGCCATTTAACAATGAAGCTAGAGTTACCAGGCAGACAGAAGCCCTGTTCATGAAGCGAACCCACTTCTATTGTGAAGTGAATTCGACGTGCGAATGAAGCGAGTAAACTCAACATGTTCACAAGCCTATTCACACGTGAATAGCACAATTTATTCAGGCATGTCGTGTCTGGTGTGAACACAGCATAAGAATTGTGCTGTTTCAACTTATTTTAAATAAGCAGTTTAAACAAGCAGCAAAAGTACTTTTTGGAGTGTGGGACCGAGTTAAAAAAGCTTCACCAACCCAAAACAATGTTTTCATCTGGACAAAATGACTATGATACAAAATGTTTATGTATGCAGCTACTGCTGTGTCTCTGTGCAGACTGGGCCTTAATGTACAGCCTGAAGAACAGTGTCATAACAGTGGTCACTTAATGCATAGCATGACAATTTAATTGCTTCAATGGAAAAATATAATTGTACCACTTTACAGTACTGTTACCTTTTTTAACACTATCGGAATCATTAGGTTTCAGAAGAAACATGTTACGGCATATATAATGCCTTTATGTTGTGCATTAACAAGTAAAATAAAACTAAAAAAGCTTTTAGTAGTATTCAGAAATCACAATTGCAAAAGAAATTCTGAAAATCCTGTTTTTGCAAATTAACTCTTCATATGCGCTTGAATTTAAATATTACAAAAA